>OY015311.1:94808037-96008037 GCA_955612985.1 Cheilosia scutellata
CAATATATAACGAGAAGTTGTTTAAAACATCCCTTCGGAACAATCTTGAAAGTTGCATCCATTAAAATACGGCGCTGACCTTCAGGAACATTTTCTTTTATAATGTCAATTGCTTTAAGTGCAGAAAATATGCAAAATGCATAATTTTCCTCCTCTATACACGCCGTAAAAAAAGGACGTGGATTGGCTTCGTCTCGCGACACTCCAAAACTGTTCTAAATGGACTCCAATTGAAATGTTTCAATAATTTCAATTGGAGTCATCATCGGCGAAGCAACCAATTTCGTATTAACTAGATATTGAAGACCCCTTTTAATTTTTGAAAAACTAAGGTCCTTAGTCTCCTCCTGATATCTGTTAATAAAATGTAGCAAGAAACCAATATAAAAAAAATATCTCCGAGTATCATTTATACTTTACCTCTTGCACGTGGTACGAAACACATGGTGTATTCCAGAAATAGCGACAGAATTACCAGAACTCAGGATAGCAGCTGTCGAATCCAGGCAACCTTTTTTTATTTCATTGAGAGCTTGAAGCTCTTTGAACTCCGTCTCTTGGTGTTCGTGATTATGCTGCACATAATTTTTCGCTAACTCGCATTTTCCTTCCGGAAGCAAGTTTATCCTGGACTTACACGATTTTTGCCAGCACTCGTACTTCACAACTGATTTATAGACCGCCTTTTTTCTATAAATCATTTTTTGGTCTAGGACGTATAGAAGTTCACTATTGGTTTTTTTCCCGGTAAACTTAAGACATTCCATTGTAGGTAAGTATATATAATTATATATTTTTTTAACTTAAAACAAAAATACAATTTTTTGACAATTTAAAAACAAAATGTTAAAAATCTTTACCTTGGTACTATTTGTGTATCAGTCAATGTTAAAGAGGACTTTTTTTTACAACTTCAACGTTTCCAGTAATTTGTTTTTAATGAATAAATAAATTTAATTTTTTTTAAGTGAAAAACAAAGACTAGTTAGAATTAATCTTGCTGCGGTATTATTTACAAAGTGATTTAGGAATATTTGTAAGAAACAAAACGGACGGACGGAAAAACAGAAACAGGTTAATTGTTACGCCCTTGTAACAACGGTATAATTTGCGTTTCATCTAGTAGAGTTTTGTTTTAATAGGTACCAAAATAAGAAAAGGAAAAATGCCTCAAGTGGTTTTCAAACAATTTCCATTAAATGAAAAATCACCCCAATAAAATGCAAAAAGGCCACAAAAAAATGAAAAAACGCCCCAAAACAATGAAAAAAGGCCCCAAAACAATGAAAATACGTTCAAATTTCATAATAATATTTGTTGTTGTTTGCCAATCATTATTTTGGGACAATTTTTCATTTATTTGGGGCAATTTTGCATAAATGGAATGGGGCTATTTTTCATAATGAAATATTGCCCCAATTATTGGGGCCTTTTTTCATTTATTTTTGGGGCCATTTTTCATTGGGGCCTAATTTCATGGAGCCATTTGTTCTCCCCCACCCCTGGGTGAATCGAAGCAGATTCTTCCACCGGCATTCACCGGGACTTCAACATTCGTAGTTGAATTAATAGTCTTTGTTGACGAGATTGGCAGATTAAAACGCACAAATGAAAATTCCAATACAAATTAAACTTTATTACATTAAATTAAATGAAAAATTTCCAAATTAGAATTAATTTATAATCGCGAACTGATGCCAAGTGCCAAGTTTCTCCTACGACGATTAAAAGTGCAATGGCTGTCACAAAAAAAAGAACGATTAAGCCATGAAATGGCAATAGAAAAAAATTGCAGTGGATGGCTTACGGCTAAATTGTGATTGTACTAGATTCTTTTATCAAGTTATTGGCTTAAGGCCCAAGTGACATTTGTTATTTTTTATACATTTTTTGATTATTATTTTTGTGTTTTAAAGTTTTAGAAAGGCGTTTGCTCGTAAACATTACCGGCCGCCTTGCAGCATTAGCTGCAAAAAATTAATATGTTATAGATACATTGTGGTTTTATTAGGTACAAAAACTTAATAATTAAAGAGAAACAATGTAAAATAGTAAAAATTCATTAGTGTGGGTATTACAATCAGTCAGTGTGCAAATATAATATGATTATAATAGAAGGAAAAAATTCCAAAGTCTATAAATTCAAAAAGACTAGAAAAAAAATTCAAAAACATAACGGAGTACGGTTATCAGATATATCATATACCGTTTATTGAGGAAGCAACACGCAGAGCTTTACGACGGGACGCGTTATGATACCCTTTTCTGTTTTTATATCAGCTACTCGTACTTTCTGATCGGAACCTGGATATACCTTTACAATTCGACCCAACCGCCATTCATTGGGGGGTAGGTTTTCGTTTCGAATAATAACGAGATCATGAATCTGCAAATCCCTTTGGGGGTGCTGCCATTTATAGCGTTTGTGTAATTCTTTGACATATTCCTCCTTCCAGCGCGCACAAAATTGGTGATGAAGGATTTTTAAATTTTTCCAGCGATTTATGAGGGTGAGCGATTGATCGAGATGAGAGGGTTCAGGAATAGCGAGGAGTGGGCCACCCCTCAAAAAATGGCCTGGCGTTAGCGATACAATATCGAGAATATTCTCCGACATAGGAGATAATGGTCGTGAATTTAAGCACGATTCGATGCGAGTTAAAAGTGTTGTAAACTCCTCCAGAGTAAATTTGGAAGACCCAGCGACTTTACGAAAGTGTGTTTTGAAACTTTTGACCCCCGCTTCCCAAAGACCACCCATGTGGGGGGCACCGGGGGGTATAAAGTTCCACTTCACGGCGGAGAAGTTAGATGCAGTCTCCGTCGGGTAGGCATAGAGAGCCTTCTGAAAATCATGCAAAAGTAACTTCGAGGCACCCACAAAATTAGTACCATGATCAGAGAAGATTTGAGAAGGTAATCCTCTACGGGAAACAAATCGCGTGAAAGCAGCCAGAAACGCGTTAGTCGTAAGATCACTCACGGCTTCCAAATGAATGGCTTTGGTGGCGAAGCATACAAAGAGGCATACATAGGCCTTGTCCAACCGGCACTTTCTACCATGATATGTTTTTATAAGAAACGGGCCTGCGAAATCCAGACCTGTATTTGTAAAGGGGAGACTGAGGGTTGTTCTTTCGACAGGCAGGGCTCCCATAATTTGCGTGGCCAACCGACGTTTATGGATAATGCAAGGTTTGCAATGCCGAATGCATTTTTTTATCAAATTTTTGAGCTTGGGTACCCAGAACTCCGAGCGTATCATGCGAAGCATTAGTTGTACCTCCCCGTGCAGCGACAATTCGTGAACATACGCTACATATAACTGTATAAAATGGCAGCTATATGGCAGTAAAATCGGAAAGCGCTCACTATATGACAACGAAGAGGTAGCCAGCCGACTGTGGGAGCGGAGAATTCCATGTGAATCCAGAAACGGAGAAAAAGGAAGAAGCCAGCTTTTGGCGGTAAGTGGGGTCCCTCCGCTTAAAGTTTCATATTCATTGGGAAAATACCGCCTTTGAGTAAGAATGATGATTTTTTGTTTGGTTAACCTGATTTCATCATGTTGGAGTGCAGTCGACAGATCCTTTGATCTAAAAAGTGAGGGGTTTCGAGCACTATTTATAAAACGAAAGATGTAACTTAAGACGCGAATAGCTCGATGCCACGATGAAAACCGCAGCAGAATGTGTTCGAGATCATTAAGGACACGATTGGAGAAGGTTTTTAACGGTCTTTGTTCCAATAGAGACTCATCGGGAAGAGTGCCACCGGAAGTCGGCCAACTGGATTCAGGAAGTGATAACCAAGTGGGTCCGTTCCACCACAATTGGCTAATTTCCAGCTCGCGAGGGTATATTCCACGGGTAGCGAGATCCGCAGGATTGTCGGATGAAGAGACATGAGACCATTTAACAGCAGGAACGTTATTCAATATCTCGGAGGTGCGATTAGCAACATATGTCTTCCAATGACTCGGATGCTTACTGAGCCATGCTAACACAATGGTAGAGTCGGTCCATAAGTGAACGGCATCGATCTGTAGGAATGAAAGCGTTTCAAGAGTTAGACGTACCATTTTGGACAGCAGAACAGCTCCCTGCAACTCAAGTCTAGGTAGAGAAACCGGATTCACCGGTGCCACCTTAGATTTCGCCCATAAAAGATGCGAAGAGAAGGAGGTTGAGCTGTGCTGAATCCTGAGATATATAGCAGCTGAGTAGGCCCTTTCGGACGAATCACAAAATCCGTGCAACTGGATGGGGGTCTCAGGACTGTATTCGACCCATCGAGGGATTCGAATATTTTGGATGTCGGAGAGATTAGTGAAAAATGCTTGCCAATTGTGCTCAGTAACCGGGAGAAGAGGATCATCCCAGCCCGTGCCGTCCTTCCAAATTTGTTGCATAAGGATTTTGGCAGATATGACGACCGGGGCCAACCAACCCGATGGGTCGTACAATCGGGCGATCACAGATAGAACGTTACGCTTGGTTATAGGGGCAGAGCTTGGGATTGTATTGGTGGAAAAGGAAAAAGTATCGGAAGAAGCGTTCCAACCAATCCCGAGGGTTTTAGTGGAGTTATCCGCATTAATTTGAAGTAGGTCTTTCTTCAGCAGATGTTCATCGGGGAGGTGGTTTAGCAGCTGAAGACAATTGGATGTCCACTTCCGTAGGTGGAAGCCGGCGGAATTAAGGACGGAGATTAGTTCGAGTTGAGCCATTTTTGCTGAATCAATGTCATGCGCGCCAGACAGCAAATCGTCCACGTAGAATTCTTCTTCTATGATCCGGGACGCAAGTGGATGCGAAGTTTTAATGTCTGTGGCTAATTGCCTTAACGTTCGCATTGCCAGGTATGGTGCACAGTTAACCCCAAATGTTACTGTTTGCAATTCAAAGTCAGTGATATATTGATCAGGAGATTCACGAAAGAGTATTCTTTGGAAAGCTGTGTGTTCAGGGTGTACCCGAATTTGACGATACATTTTTTCTAGGTCTCCGTTGAAGACATATTTATAGAATCTCCATTTCAAGATGAGTAGGGTTATGTCGGCTTGAAGAGCGGGCCCCGGATGTAGGACGTCATTGAGACTGGACCCGTTGGATGTTGCCTGGGACGCGTTGAACACAACTCGAAGCTTTGTGGTCGTGCTTTCGGGTTTTATAACCGCATGATGTGGGAGATAGTACGATTTTACTTGCCCAGCATCGACGATTTCCAATGATTCAATGGGTTTCATGTGACCAAGAGCGACGTATTCGGATAGAACCTTATCATATTGCGCTTTTAAAAGAGGTTTCGAGCACAAATTCGTTTCATTCCGGCGAAACAAATTAATTGCCCTACCCCGGGACTGACCTAAGCCGATGGTATGGGGAAATCCTTCCTTAAATGGGAGTTTAACTACATACCGACCAGTCGAGTCCCGAAAAGTGGACTTTTGATATAAGTCCTCACAGAATTGTTCGGCTACGGTAAGCATCGGTACTTTCGGCAACTCTTCGAGTTCCCAAAATTTTCGAATGTCTTGATCAAGGGATACTTCATTGAAGCATGATATGAAAGTACAGAATGATGACGTATTGTTTTCAATGGATTGAAACAGTGGGCCGAACAGGACCCAACCGAAAACTGTATTCTGCGCCATTACTGAATTAAGTACTTTATGCTTAATACCGTCGCAAACAATGAAAGGGTACATATCTGCTCCAATGAGCATATCGATCCGGGAACTTTTATTGAAAAATGGGTCGGCTAGTGGAAAATCGAAGACTTGGTGAAAATCGCCGACATTAATGGGAACAGATGGTAGATCACCGGTTACCTTCTTCAACACGAGGGCTTGGGTTGGGAGGCTAAAATCGCGTTGGATTCTTGAACCAATAGTGAAGGAGCAGAGCTTTGAGGAATACGCTGTTTTGGTGGAACTCATACCGGTGATTTCCGCTTGAATAGTTTTGAAAGGGAGGTTAAGGCGTCTCTGTACTTCCTCAGAGAGGAAGGAGACTTCGGATCCTGGATCAAGCAGAGCACGAACTTCAAAATCGCCTTGATTGCGATGAATGTAAATGATTGCAGTAGCTAACAAGGATTGGTAATGACTCAGGGAAAAATGCGACCTGTGAGTGCTATCTGGAGTGGACTGTAAGTTGGAATTCGATGTTGACGGCATCAGAAGATTTTCTGGCGGTGATTGCAATTGTGGTTGACCAGTGGAGTGGGACTGCACTAAATCATCGTGCAAGAGAGTATGATGTTTGCTTTTGCATTTAAAACAGGTATTCTTGCTCGAACATGTATTCACCGTATGGGTCGTGCCTAAACAATTAAAACAATACTTGTATTGCTTGGCTGTATTGCGCCTTTCCGTAGTGTTCATTTGTAAAAATGTTGGGCAAAGTCGAAGTGGATGTTGATCCTTGCAAAGTTTACATGCAGGAAAAACATTAGCGATATGAGTTTTGTGTCGCGAAGTATTAGTCTTAGTCGACGAGTTTGGGCTGTTTCGTAGGGTTGTGGTATGCTGAAGCTCGAAAACGCTTTCAAGCACCCGATACCTATTCGAAATGAAGGAATTCATATCCTTCCAGGCAGGTATTGCCGTAGGGTCAGATAAAGATTCTTCCCAAAGTGCAAGGGTTCTTTCCGGGAGTCTGGTTGAGCAGAGATATGTAATTATGGCATCCCAGGAGTCTACATCGACACCATGAGACTTGAGCGCAATTAACGCATCATTAAAATTGCTTTGTGCTTGTTTCAGGGCCTTAGCTGATTCAAAAGTGATAGTAGGTTGAGTTAAAAGAATTTTAATTTGGTTGTTCACTAAGATTCTTTTATTCTCATAATGGTCTTGGAGAGCTGCCCAGGCTAGACTGAAGTTGTCATCTGTCAAAGCAAACTTGCTGACAATATTAAAAGCATCGCCTTGAGTTTTTGCCCGCAAATGAAACAACTTTTGTACGGGGCTCAACTTTGCATGATTTATATACACAGCAGTGTACATATCTCGAAAGGCTGGCCACTCTACATAGTTGCCGTGAAATATTTCAGTATCGCACGCTGGAAGTTTGAGACTGTGCGTCGTTCCTTGACTGGAAGATGTGCTCTCATTGATAACTGGTTCGGGAGGGGCAACCGGTGGCGACGAAATTACCTCAGCCGTAGACTTTATCTCGGGTTGAAGCGATTTCGTAAGGTCAAAAATCTCACTGAGACACGTAAGGTAAGTTTGAGACGACCTTTGGTATTTAGACTTAACAACGCCGACCGATTCCTGAAGCTCTTCATCGCCAGACTGAATGAACTCCGCGTATTTTGTTTTCAAACTAAGCCATAACTCACTCAATTCCAGTTTGTACGCGTCAAGAAGGGAAATCGTAAAAGAAGCTTTGGGTTTTTCACGAAAAGAAGCATAAAATTCGACTAATTGATCAGCCGCAAAAATTACATTATCGAGACTCATTGTACCTGTCGTTACTATTCGAAAGTTAGAGCGAGAAAATTCTACCACTAGAAATTTGAAATACGAATTTATTTTATTCGAATGAAAGATTAAAAACAGAATTGCAAAGGTTATCCCAACAGCAGGCACTGTACAACAACAACGGTACCACTGTTCACCGGTTTGATCACGCGTGATGGGCAAGCAATTGTATCATTTGCGGTAAATTCAAAAACGTATGACCACGCTTTGTTTCAATGATAACAGTTACTCACAGTAAAAACAGTTAATTCCAACTTATGATCACGCGTGTCACGACCAAAAACTGTTTCTTACAGTAAAGAAAACGGGAAATTATTGGTTTGGTATAATAACGCGTGTTTGAGAAACTCTGCATAGAAACCCGTATTCACCCAGTTAACGGTTAAACTAAACGTATGATCGCGAAAGAAAAACGACGATTTTTATAGAACAACTATCTGATAACGGCACCCGTAAAATTCACTTTTATCGATATTTATATATATATGATTGAAAATATAATATCTACTTTGCACAATGATTAATTATAATACGCACCTGTACCCTCCACAGCAAAAAATGATAATGTTCTTTTGGCAAGCAGATGAAAGATAGGTTTTGTATGATGATACGATTGTTGCGGTGTTGTTACTGATGAGATGGAAATGATGTTGTAAAGATGATGATGATTGTGATGAGTCCTGGAGTTAATTACAGATGAGCGCCGCCACGATGGGTCATTGAAGAAGCTGTACTACGTCCAGTTGCGACGACGAAAGTACGGCAGCGATGAAAATGAAACGATGAGTAAAGATGATGGTCGGTCAAGTTGGGATGACGACCATGTGGTAGAGCTGAGTGGCGAAACGACGATGTGATTTGTGGCGATTGACAGTGGTACTTCGTCAACTTGTGACGAAAACGTACGGCAACGATTAAAGATGATTGGGAGCGCCTGTACTTCGTCTGGTTGAGACGACGTGAGTACAGCAGCGATGGAATGATGAAGCGGAGACGATGAGCGTTGAAAAGTGTCGACCACGTGGTAAAGCTGAGTGGCGACTTGAAAAAGGTACTTCGTCAACTTGTGACGACGAAAGTACGTAAATGATTAGCAGCGATATAGTTAAAGATGATTTGGGAACGCCTGTACTTCGTCCGGTTGAGACAACGAGAGTACAGCAGCGATGGAATGTTGAAGCGATGGAGACGATGAATAAAGATGGTGGTCGGTCAAGTTGGGATGACGACCATGCGGTAGAGCTGAGTGGCAACTTGGAAAATTGTACTTCGTCCACTTGTGACGACGAAAGTACGGCAAAGATTACACGTGGAACTGTTAAAGATGATTTGGGAACGCCTGTACTTCGTTCGACAACGAGAGTACAACAGCGATAACGATTAAAGATGTGCGATGAAAAATGTCGGCCACGTGACAAAGAAAAACTCGACGGAATTTTTTTTGGTTTTTTTTTTTTGTTCACTGTGGTTTGATCCGGCTCGAAGGACCAAAAATGTTGACGAGATTGGCAGATTAAAACGCACAAATGAAAATTCCAATACAAATTAAACTTTATTACATTAAATTAAATGAAAAATTTCCAAATTAGAATTAATTTATAATCGCGAACTGATGCCAAGTGCCAAGTTTCTCCTACGACGATTAAAAGTGCAATGGCTGTCACAAAAAAAAGAACGATTAAGCCATGAAATGGCAATAGAAAAAAATTGCAGTGGATGGCTTACGGCTAAATTGTGATTGTACTAGATTCTTTTATCAAGTTATTGGCTTAAGGCCCAAGTGACATTTGTTATTTTTTATACATTTTTTGATTATTATTTTTGTGTTTTAAAGTTTTAGAAAGGCGTTTGCTCGTAAACAGTCTTCTTCCGGGAAGCATTAAGCGAACGAAATGCGAATCGAATGGTATGCTTCGCATGGTAAGCTCTTTGAAAAAAGTTTTAGCAAAAAGTGTTCTATCAAAACAAAACGTCCTCTCACGAAATTTCATTCGCCTACGTCGATTCGTTTCAACGCTGTCGTATTTTTAACAGACAGACAGACAGGCGGACATGGCTAAATCGATTCAGACTCCGTCCCGAAGAGTCTTCGATTACAACCCGGAGGGACAACGCCGTACAAGAAGACCTCGCCTTAGGTGACGCGTACAAATGGAAGAGGACCTCAACCATGCTATTGTCAACCAACTTGGAGTGCGCAACTGGAGGCGGATAGCCAAAGATCTTGCTAACTGGAGAGGCGTGTAGGTTGTAGGTTCTTTTGTAAAGTAAAGAGTGCCCAAGATAAGAAAATGCAGCAATCATGAGAAGCTAACCTGGAAAGATCTAGGAGGTGGTATAACATTATGATCGACATTAGCTCCAATGGATATGTAAATCCAAAATATTGTACAGAATCGATTATAAAATCGTATGCTACTAATCTCGATCCTTTTGTTTTTGACACACTCTTCCCACTCAACCTCTTATTGGTTTTCTGTAAAATCCTTTCGCTGTGAAGTAACTAGCTTTCAGACTTTGGGGATGATGAAACCCACACTACGTTTCGCAGCTATCCAGTTTCAGGCCCGGTTCCGCTGACTTCTGGGTGGAAGCATTTAAGAGCTCACACCATTTTGTTTTTGTTAGTACAATCCGTCATAATTCCTCATCCGGAAGTAAAGGGGCTAGCAATAGGGTTGGATAGCTGTCTTCCGATATACCTGTATTTGAGCAATCAAAAAAGTGATCATAGGTAATAGAAGTACCTACATAAACATAGTTCCAAGTTTTCCGACAGTAGTCAACCTTTTATGAGTGTGACCCATATCTGTACATATTAAACACTTTCATGTTTACACCCGTAAGGATCAAATAAAAAAATCAGTCATACTTTAACCGAATAATAATTATATTTCAAATGAATAAATCATCAACAGCCACAATACATAGATACTCGTAGTGTTGGAAAGCAGAGCGAACGGAAAAATTAAAAAAAAAAATGCTAATTGGAAATACAATGTAGTACAGAATTTCTTTTTCCCAAATATCGCAACGAAAAACCCATGAAAATCACTGAGTACGAAATTATAATAGAACTTATAGCAAACAATCACGCCCTCGGCAAGCACACACATACATGGCTCATAAAACTTTGAAAAACAGCCCCAAAGTGACCAACAGAAAAACAATAAAGAAAAGTTTTGTACATAAGTATACCCCCTACTCGTGCTGTACGATTTTGTCCTCAGTTCCAGTTGTCTATATCAATGTTATCACCATCTTCTTTTATTATACCACATTAGTGTCTAAGGATTTGCATAAAGGATATGACTGACCCATTTGTGTTTTTTTTTTTTTTGTCGGTCTCATACCAAACCATACGTATAAGAAATTAATTATGTAGGCGAAAAGTTTTCATGTTTGTCGGATTATTTTGTGTTCTGTTTGATGAAAGAGAATCCTTGGTCAACAAAGCAACACATATACAATACATGGACATTTTATAAAGCACTAAAAAGTGAATTAGATTCAATGTTCTTTCGAGAAATATTTGCTGTGGTAGGTATAAGAAGTGTTTTCTTGTATTTATCTCATGAAAATTATATATATAAAAAAAATGCTTTGAATTGAATAAAATTAAAAAATCCCAGTTGCACTAGTGAAAAGGTGCCGATTGAATTCAATCACCTGCTTCAAAACTGACCCAACTTTGAGTATGATGACTATTTAATTAAAGGTTTGTTTTACTACACAGACACACCCCTATCAGCCTGTAGAGCTTCGTTCCAACTATTCAGGAAATTATTGTGGCTTTTTTTGTGGCATTTTTAGGTCTCTATTTTTTGTGGGTGTGTTTTTTTTTTTTCTGTCTGTCCGACTGTCCGAACCCAATTTTGTACTTATCTCAAAAACTAATTGACGCAGAAGCCTGAAATTTGCACACAACAACAGGTTTCAGGTATAACTTTTAGTTAAACGACAAATAATAATCATAGCGATACATTGGGCCTTACCAATAATCATTTTTAATCATCAACTTAAATATATTGATGGTCACAATGGATAATTTTATATGGAAATTTTCGGCATTGTGACTTCGTAAAATTTAGCCTGGACACTAAAAATGAATGAAGACCTTCGATAGCGTTAGGATCAAAGGACTACTTTTCCAACAATTTGCTAAGATTAGTTAATAATTTCCTAACAAGTAGTATTTTATGTACAGGTACATGACGCAAAATCATCAAGCAAACGGATCAAAGCTGGAGTACCCCAGGGGTCAAGACTTTGACCGATCCTCTTCAACATATACACATCAGATCAACCACTCAACTTAGGAAGAGAACCAAGACGCTGCTATATGCTGATGATTAAATAGCATACTACATCGCTATCACCAGAAATAGCTACTCGAAGGATTGAGGCGCATATTAAGGACCTTTGGCACTACTATCTAAAAATAAACTACAGCAAGACGGAACTCATCTGCTTCCGACGACGTGCTTTCGTTAACCGCTGTAGCAACTTCAAACTTCCCGTATGCTTCCAGATAGCACCGAGGTTTTGGCGAACACAATAGTACCATGTATCTAGGCATCAACCTTACCGAGAGGTTCAAGTTTAATCCACATGCTGATGTTGCCCTTAGGAATGCAAATTTGGTCTCCACTACTAAAGAGGCGCAACGGATTAAGCCAGGAGACAAAATTACTAGTATATATAAGCAGCTCATCAGACCAGTGATAACCTATGGATGTCCTATATGGTTCACTATCTCACCATCGCAACGAAAGGAAGATACTCAGAATCTGGGCTTTGGCGTAATCCGTTAACGATAAAGTATTATCCTATAACGATACCATATGTAAATCCGTCGGGCCCCTTTTGTTAAGACGACATTACCTGTTTTAGTTATTAGTCTAGTTTTTTTGTATATAAACTGATTGAAGAAAAATAATTAAATAATAATTTCTTAATCTAAAAAAATCTGTCATTTCTGGGCAGGGCACTGACTGACTGGTGAGGGAACTGTTTCTCACCTTCTTTGTTCCTGTCCATATCTCTCCCTTAGAAAGAAGCTCCACTTGGGAATCTTCCATTACAACGCCTTAGAAGATCTGACAAACACAGTTATCAAAGCCTCTTTCGCTTTATAAGACGTTCAAAATGGTTCAACGAGTAGGGAGAGCCAAATATTTCTCCAAAAATCCGTTTTTCATGGTATCAGAATGGAATGGACCTATATTGGTCTAAATATGTTGGCGTTTCCTAGCTGTCAGTCACTTTCAACCAAACCAAACCAAGGTCGAAATATGGTAAAATGCCAATCTTCTCTAATCTCATAAAAGTGTTTGTCCTGACCGATTGGTGGCTACTGCCTGGTTATCAACGCCCAGCGCAAACAGTAAGAGTGAGGAAGTGAGAACTAAAAAGCAATTTGGGTTTATCCGAACTCCAAGTGGAGGAAAACGGGGGTCAAATTTTGTATGGGAAAATTACTTTTTATTATCGGATCGATTTCAAACTTGGTTTCTGTACTCTACATAAGAAATTGAGAAAATCAATTTCTCCGATTTTGGAAATTTTGCTGGGAGCCCGAGTTATTAGCGACGGAAAGAAAGGGATTCAATTTGTAGGTATACATGGGCAACATTTGTGTAGAAAAGCTAAGGTGGGCACTAGCCGTTGGGTACTTCTAGTTTGGTGTGAACACTTAACCTACATTTTTTTTAAATTTAGAGGATACCTTTTAGATTACGAAAATATAAGATCAAGACGATTGATTTGTGACCAAATTCTTGCCAGAAATGGGAGCTTTCCCATTTGTCCTTATTCAATGTAAACCTGGATCGTAAATAATTGATATTTGATACACGCTACTTCTTCAAAACGTATCCTCGTATTTATCCGATTCTTCTCTGGAAGTGGCCCAAGAATCATTCTTCTTTTTCAAACAGCTTTGACAGAACTGTGTTGGTTGAGGGGATCTTTCAGACGTGTCAGAAGATGGCATATGGAATATTTTCTATAGCGCTTTCCAAGAAGTTCACGCTGCTTTCATTCATTAGGAGAAGCTCCTAGGGTGGCTATGTCATCGTATAGCTCTTTCAAATAACCATTTACGACGACAGTACTTGTGCTATTTATGCATCTATTATAGTCTGAATAACGGTCATCCTAGGGTTGACTTTAGGTACTCCTGGTAGGCATATCAATCGATGTTTATGAACACCTTAAACCATTTAAGAAGGTTTAATTTAATTGTCACCGGTTGTAGTCACAAGTAGGTTCATATACCTACCTATATGAAAAAATTTTTTGATTTTTGAATTTTTGCTGTAAATTATTAAAGTACGCTTGAAGGACGAATCATCTTGTGAAATTCATTCGCCTACCTCAACAACGTTGGTATGAGTGAATAACAAATTCCATCCAAGCAGACTTTAGCTGCGCAAAATCATTTTTCCGCACGAGGCAGTAGCAGAAGCAATTTCAAATATCATTCTCATGGCGACGTCAGTAAGTGACACTTTGACAATGTGTATAGGTTTGTGGGGCATGCAAACACACTCAAATTAATTTCCATTTCCAGTACGGAGATGCCATCAATTCTACGGCCAATCTTTGGTAACAGACTCACTTCGATTACAGCCGCAAATAACAGGCCGGCAATACAATACCTACCAGTCTACCAATAAACATCAAACGTTCGCTGCCAATCCTTTTCAACTCTTATAGTGAACTTCAAAATGCCCGAAGTGTAAACTAACCCAAACTCAATAGCATGTCGTCCTTCGTCACTGTAAGTTACAGGTGGAATTGTACATCATATAGTGCTGGTTGGCACTTGGCTTTATTTACCTAATCCCTGTTGAAACTCGCACTCTTGAGTGTGTTTGTTATACCTTTACCCTTAGCAGGATGTTTAATTTGTTAGAGAGGATTCTTTCTGGTGTCTGTTCTTTTTGGTTTTTTGATTTGTATAGCACTTTGCCGCCCATCCTAATCATCACACTACTATACAGCACGCATATACAGTGCAGGTGTCTGATATCAGTTTGTCTTCAATTGGATTGGTGATCTAAGAGTGTGTGTATATGAATAAAATTGTTTGAACCTTTTTCCTTTGGGTCATGAAGTGATTTGCATTTGGTTATTGTGGCAAATTAATTTTGTAGACACGTTCATAATAATATACTCGTAGCTCCTTCAAATCTTTGTATTTAATATTCAATTAAAGTTTGTATACTTTCTAGTTCCATTATATAGCTTACAATCTCCTTTGGTAACCATGGTCAAAGTCAAAGCACTCACATTGCCAAATGAAGTACCTTCATTAGTATGCAGTGAAGCTGGGAATATTAATTGACTACAACAAGCCATTAGCATATGCAGGATGCGAAACACAACCCGTTCATTTAAAATGCCAAAAACGGAAGACACCACTTGCGAGACAACTCTGCCGTACTGTTATTATGGCTTAAATGAAATTGAAGTTAATTCTGCAAGCATGCCTGGCATACTAATGTATCTCAAATATTGGGGGACACTCTTAGGTATAGGTCAGAAATTTGGAATGATTGGAAACTTATGCGAAGCGTTTCTAATTGAAACCCGCCCCAGATGACTAATTGTTTATGCATGGAAATTGTCTTACAAAGATTGATGTCCTCTATAAGTATAAATGTATAGAGTTTAACCTTTTGAATTTTAAGATATTTAATAGTGCACTTGGTTTAGGGTGGATATTTTTAACTATTTACACATCTTTTGAGTATCTTTCAGGTCTCAGAACTTGCGCACGCATATCCAAATATCATCACAGTTGGTGGTGCGGTCAATGGCAAGGCAACAAATCATTGAGCAATTTCCTGCGCCGATCACTGCGTGAAATTTAATACAGCAACCAAATGGAACACTGTCGATTGTATCCACCTACGAATGCACGCTGGCTTTATCCAATTACAATTTACCTTAGCAAACAAGCAATCAACGTAAATTGATAGCCGGAGGCTTCCGATCTGTAGAGATTTCCTTAGAAGCAATACCGCCTTAGCCCATTGATCAATGATGTGGTTTATTGGGTTATAAATTTTCCTGATTATGAGTCCTTGTGAACAGGAACAGAAGAATAATATATATGAGGACAGATTATGGCCAATGTGGGAGTTGTGAATAAGATCGCATATTTTTATTTAGTTTTTCAATACATATTTTATTAGTTATACAAAATTATACTGAGCTGAGTCGGTCTTTCGTTTCAATCCTTACATATGGTCCTATAGCTCGGTTCACTAAAATCTACACCACAACTGGGTCTAGAAAAGTTGCTGAATCTACAACCCATAGCGCTATACACTAAGAACGTGGCAGCCAAAGGTGCTCTCAGACTAAGAGAGAACAAAATTTGGAAGCCCGAATCATTCGGTCACTCACGCATACTTCACATCTTTGATCAGAGCGGCCTCATGCCACTCACAGACTACAAGAAACTGAGGTAGGTATGTCTTTGACAAGGAATTTACAGTCTGTATACCGGACAGGACTGGCCCCCGAGTACTGTCATAAAAGGTATACCGATCTTCACAGATGGATCAAAGACGGAGAATGGAACGGGAGCAGTAGTCTTCAAAGAAGAATTAAACATCCCAGCCATTCATACCGACTGGCAGAGCAGTGCAGAGTCCATGCACAGATCTACGCGGTTAAGAAAGCAGCTCAAACTAACTTTGCGAGGAAACTACCAGCAAAGGAAATTACCATCTGCGTGGACAGCCTAGCATCACTAAAAGCGATTAACTCCAATCTGGTAAACTCCAAATCCGTAAACCAGTGCCTCTCGGCATTGAGAGCATTAAACGATGACACAGTAATGCTGTGCTGGGTTCCTCTTCCTAGACATGTTGGTGTAGAAGGGAACGAGGCAGCAGATAAACTGGCCAGATGCACCTCCGAAATGGACAAGACAAGTATTACTAGCTTTAAACGCAGCGAAGGCCTTCATTCACAATATGTCACATTAAACTTGGCTAAGGAACGATGGAACAACACTCCTGGTTGTAATATAACTCTTAGCTTGTGGCCCGCAATTAACACTAAAAGGTCAAAGATCCTAACATCTTTTGATAGAAACCAAATCCGAGTGCTCGTTGGGGTTCCCATCATTGGGAACATGGCAAAAAGACTAGGTATCTTCATAAATGACTTCTGCAGAAGTTACAGAAATGAAGAGGAAATAGAATCTGTGGAACATCTCCTGTGTCACTATCCAGCCCTCCAAGAACGGCGCTACTCTTGTATGGGAGCACGGTTCTTCGAGGGCTTGGAAGATCTAGCAACGATATCTCTATCGGATTTAAAAAGATTCATCAACAGATCCGAATGGTTTTGTTAGATGTATGTCTTATCTATCATGTACTACAAAAGGGTAATCACAATGGGCCTCAATGGCTTCTGGGTGAAAATTGCACATATTGCAAACTGCCCCTCTAACCTAACCTATGATCCTCCCTCATGATTGGGTTTACTGATCGAATGAATAAGATCGCTGCCAAAATGGAATTCCTTCTTTGTATTTTTAGGGTGATTCACAGGGGTCGTATAAAGAACACCAGCGTATGCAAGAGGTAATCATGCTTCGATAGTTTGGTCACGTTTAAAGCAAATCCCCAACTAGAATTCCAAAGGCGTTCTATAGCGAGCCCGTGTAATTAGGCAAGTGCGAGTATGACTCGCCCACCGAAGGTTCTGTACTTGGCCAGAGTTGGTGTTTTGAAAACGTTAGTGTGTCGGTTGTTCTTTGATATGATAGACCTACATAGGTACCTACGAAATGAGATAGATTTTTGTATGAAGAAACATATTTTTGCCACTAAATTATTACTTATTCCAAAACCAGTCAATGTCTCGCTATAGTTGGTATTTGTCCTGTAACTAGGGTTCATACTGATACCTGATGTTGTGTGCAAATTTCAGCCTTCTACATCAATTAGTTTTTGAGATAGACCTTTGAGATAGAATTGGCTTAGAGGGTTCGGACAGACGGACAGACTTCGTAGTGAAAACAATAAGGTTCCGTTTTGTCCCTATGGGAACAACTCAAGTTATAGTTATATGACATCGCATAATGTGTAAATCCTTTTCTAACATCAAAGGTCTCGATGAGATTGTTTCCGACTTTAATAAAGCAACTAGTATTCTCTATCATCATTCTCAACAACCTATGACGAGGATTGACGCCAATTATGCAACATACTCGTACATATTACATAATACATCCCCCTAGCTCATTCTCATCAGGCGTAAATAAGTACCTAAGTGCTACGTTCATCTTACAAAATAGAGAACCTATAGTTTTGGCAGTATGCGCGAGACCCGCCAGGTGGGCAAAAATGCTGTTAAATCAGAATTGAACCTACCTCCATAATGTGTCATTATTCGTCCTTCAGCGCTGTTTCGCCTCGCATGAATGTAATGATTTGTAGTCCACCGAAATTCCAAAATCGTGTGCCTATTGTATTGATATGGAATTTAGTTTCAAATGGCTCACATTCCATGTCCGCAGGCTAGTAATCCATTTCGGCTTAATTTACTGAAGGGCCAGCTTTGACAGCGAATTTGATATAGTATTGGATTCCATAACAGGAATTGTTTCCCTTCATCCGCATTTTGAATTAGTCATTGCGGGCGTTCTCAATATCAACAATTCTGATTTGCTTCGACATTATAGACAGACAAAGCCTGAAGGTTCTAATTAATGCAGCTTGTAAAGTAGCCAACACGTCGTGTAGTCGTGTACCTGACATTGACTGTCATAATAATGCATCATATTTCGCAGTCTTGCAAGGTATGATTTTAAAGTTTCGTTAGTAAATTCTCTGAACTTGTTATTTAAACTAGGTACATATAATAGTTGTATATTTTCGCTTGACGTCCTTGTCTGTTGCCATCGTTTCCTGGCTTCCGCAAATATTTTAAATATTTGCAGGTAGGTATAGAGTACATTCATACATCATACTCATACGCATACCTATAGGTAATCAGAAATGTAAAAGACACCTGATACCTGCAGTTTTGCTTCTTGCATATTGATTGACAGAAGACACAAACTCAATGACAATTTCTATTTTATCAGTAGGTATGTATGTCTTATCAGCTGTCTGTCAATCTCGTTTTTCATTGGGCGCAAAAATGTGAAATTTCAGATTCAGAGTACACTCATACCTCGCTATACGGCCGCTCTTTATACGGCCTTTATTTTTTAATGCTTAGTTTTCGTTTTACGGCCATTTTTTTTTTTCGTTACAGCGGCCAAATAAAAAATTAACATTCTCTTAAATGTTCTTAAAATGCTGCAGATAAGAGTATATAATATGTAACTTGCCTAATTTGTCTATTTTACACTGCGAATTTGTTCTTTCTTATTCTATCATACCGAAAGTATGTATCTAATCTACATTATCTCCAAACTACAAAAGCATAATGTAGGTACAACAAAGTCGACATCGATGTTATTAATTTTGAATATCCTTGATAGGGGTTTTTCCCTTTTTGGTTTGAGAGATAGATTTTAATTCAAATTTTCTTACCTAAAAATTTTATACCAAAGAGATCAAAACGAAAAACGCAGTGCTAAAATTTAAGAAATGCTAACGTAGCCATTAACTGCTATTCAAAAATTAAGAAAAATAATGCAAAACAACCAACGACGGACCGACCGATTTTTTTAAACCTCCAGCCGATTGTGTAAATAAATATTATTATATTATTTTTCGTTTTGTATGTGGCTATGGAAATTTTATTTTAACTCTCAATATAAAAACGCCACTTCTCTCCAAAGTTAAAACAATAAATCCATTTTTTATAACGTGTTATGAATTTTTTGGTTGCTTTTTAAAGATTTGGAACCAATCTAATAGATTTTGTATAGGTTTGTTTAAAAAACTATGATTCGTTATACGGCATTTCGCTTTACGGCCTGATTTTGAGGAACGTATCTTGGCCGTTAACCGAGGTATGAGTGTACTACTTTTGCGAATCTTGATTCGAGAGCACATCAGTCTTTTTTGGGAGATTTTTCAACGCTAATGGCCGACGATGTTGGTGAAATTTATGTCAAAATATAAAACAAGTGTTATTAAAAATATGTTTTAATAATAAAGGCATTCACTTAAACGCGTGTAAAAGCCTTATTTATAAACTGCGTAAACTGCAGAAATTTACCACCTCGTAAATGAACTGTCAGATTTTGTATGAAGAATGGATTACGCAGACCTCATAATTTTCCGCGACGATTTAGGCACGAAATCAACCGCGGAAAGTTACGCAAATCACAAATGTCAAACTTTGACAGACAGTCGTATTAATTGTTTGTTTGTGTCCACAGGTTTTGTTATGAAGATCTAAAAATGACGGTAGGTTAGGTTAGGTTAGGTTAAAGTGGCTGCCGGCAAAAGGCCGACACACTTAGACCAATTAGGTCCCTTGTGATACCATAAATGAATCTATTAAAAATTTCGTCCTAATCGTTGAACCAGTTTGAGCTTCTGATGAAGCAAAGGAGACTACGAATTTCTACGTTTGTTAGATCTTTTAGATCATTGTAGTAGGAGGCTCCCAAATGGAGTTTTCGTTTTCGGCAGAGTGCCGGTCAAGTGCAGAGGAAGTGCTGAATAGTTTCCTCCTCCTCTTCGTCCAAGCAGCTTCTACAAAAATAGTTTGAGAGTAGGTATGCCAAGCCTTATTGCATGCCTACCTATAAGGCAGTGTCCCGTAATGACACCTATTGTGGCGCCGATATGCCTCCTGTCAAGAGAGATCAAATTCTTAGAACGTTTGAGATCTAGCTTTGGCCAGATCTGTTTTGTCGCTAGTCATGTCGTGACGGTAAGAATTCAAGTAAACAAATAATTTTGATTACTTGACAGTCGATTTATGCCATGACATTTCCGAACGATGTTCACTTAAAGCACCGCAGAAATTGATTTTGAATCTACATAAAAATGCCTAATATTCTGTTCGTTAGTGTCCACGTAACTCACGAACATCATAATGGACTTGATTGATTTTTTTTTGTATTTTGTTTGTTGTTGTTTGTAGAACGTAAGCAAATATCGAAAAATTGAGAAATACAGATACCTACGTATAGTATTTTGTTTTTGTATTTCTGTATTTTGTATCTACAGTGAGCGCCAGAATTAAGTGAACACCAATGCGGTTTTCATTTGTGTTTGGAGTTTGGAAACAATATTTTTTTTAGTATCTGTAAGTTATTTTTGCTATAGATTTGAAATAGCTATGTTTTTTTTATTGTTATTTCGTTATAAAACTTTTTGCAGATTGTTGGTTGTTTAGATCTTCCTACATTTTCAAGACCCTAAAAAAAGAGTTTCACTGTTCACTCAGTCTTAAATTTTGTAAGTTGCTTCGGTCCATGTTGCTCTTATCTATGATAAGTATAAATGTTTGCAGTTTTATCAAGTTTTTCTTCTATTATTATAACCACAGATCTGACGTTTTTGGATACTATTTATAAATTCTATCAAAAATAGTTCCAGTCTTGGACTGTATTCGTTTAGTATCTACCTACAATTTGATAATACATATATTTTGTTAGAAGTCGAGATCTGCTGAAAAGGCCCTTAAAATAGTCGCTTTTCTAGAATTTTTCGTCTCATAAGTGCAGCCATTTTGTTTGCAATTTTACTTCTCAAGGATCGATATTCTTTCTGGGTCTTTTAAGGGAAAAAACGGAACTTTATTGTTTTCGCTATGATGTTTGTCCGTCTGTCCAAACCCACTTAAGCCAATTTTGTACCTACGTCTATATCTCAAAAACTAATTGATGTAGAAGGCTAAAATGTACACACAACATCAGGTATAACCTCTAGTAAACCAAATACCAATGCTAAGAATACATATATTAGTTTTGGAGTATAGATAATTATTAATTTGGTGAGAAAATATTTTCATTCAAAAAAAAAACTGTTTTTTTTTTACAAAACTCTGGCCAAGTGCGGAATGGAGTCTACCGTCTGCAGATTTTTTTGTGTGTTCAGAATCTCATCCAGCTCGTCTGCTAGATGTGGTCAGAGTAAGCCTAATGAATGGAACCTCAGCAGCATTTGCCAGATCCACAAGAAAGGAAACCCTCTAAACTGCGCCAACTATAGAGGCATCAGTCTCCTTAACATCGCTTACAAGATTCTGTCTGTCGTACTGTGTGAACGCCTGACACCATTTGTCAACAAACTGATTGGACCCTATCAGTGCCGTTTTAGGCCCGGTAAGTCCACAACCGACCAAATATTCACACAGCGGCAGATCTTGGAGAAAACTCAAGAAGTCCAAATCGATAATCGCCATATATTTATCGATTTTAAGACCGCATATGACAACATTTACAGTGACGAGATATACAGAGCCATGTCTAGTTTTGGCAACCCTTTCAAGCTTGTCAGATGTGCTCTATAAAGGTTGGATACAATCTCACCCAAGACCTTTAATGTCGAAAAAGGATTTAGACCATATCTGAGAAAATTGTGCAAAACTCGAAAGCCAACACCAGGGGCCCAGTTTTGCAAAAGCCTATGTGCAACTATACTTGCATACGCTGACAACATTGACATAATTCGCAGAACGAAGCGAACTGTCACTGGTGTGTTTGCAAGTATCAGTACAGAGGCGGCAAAAATGGTTTTAGTAGTGAATGAAGGCAAAACAAAATAAATGCTGTCACACAACATCGACGAATCGGACAGAACGTCACGATAGACAGCTACAACTTTGAAGTTCTTAGGGACTTTGTCTATACCTCGGCTCCGCTTTTAACTCTGAAAATGACATCACATCAGAAATCAAGCGAAGAATTACACTTGACAACCGCTGTTACTTTGGCCTAAGAGGGCAATTGATTAGTAAGGCCTTGTCGAGAAACACTAAGGAGACTCTATATAAAACCCTCATCATCCCAGTCCAACTTGGAGTGCGCAACTGGAGGCGGTAAGCCAAAGACCGGGTTAACTGAAGAGGCGTGTTGGTTGAGGCTCATGTCCACCCCGGACTGTAGCGCCATCTAAGTGAGTAAGTAAGTATCGGAATCTTCTTTCTCCACTATCCGAATATTATGAAAAAAAATCGAATATATGTCAAACATACTATTGGGTATATGTTTAATAATATAATAGCATCAATCACAATCAAAATACGATTTATGCTGCAAGAATCATAACTTCATCCAAGAGTCCACAACATTGTATTATTATTTTTTGAGCATTTTTTAATATAAAAAAACAACTGCTTATTTCAACCCAACCTTTAAGTACATTACTTCTTTAGAGGAGAAAAATCCTTTTTTTAAATGTACCAGCATGCAGCATCTACTTGGCTAAATTTAAACCGAAAACGAATACATACATCATTAATGACAGAGTGCCATCTGTGTTGTGACCCTTTTGCGTGAAATTGCATCTGGGTGAAAAGGATTCATCCCATAAATCAATGTTAAATATACCAATGATTTTGAAGGGCAAGTTGCGATTGCCTAACGGCTAACCGCAAAAGACTTTCTGATCTTTTTGTTTATTGAAATTTTAAGACATTTTATGATTGATGAACCCCAAAATTAGGACATAAATTATATCATAAATTATGCAGTTGATTTTTCTATTTAAGAAAATATTCGCATTATCCTTTTTTAGGGGAATATAGAAATTAAACTTCGCTAAAGAATATGCGCCCTTAAATTGACGAATCTTTTAGTATAAGACATTTTAGTCCATTGAGGATATAACATAGTATTCGGCATATAACACAACAAATTCACTACTGTTTTCTTGGGTAATTATCATGTCCAGTTTGATCTCACTAAAGGACTAGAGAGGACTGCATGTGAATGACCAGAAGACGATTGAATATGTACGTTGGCTTGGCGACTGGTTGTTGTATGAATAAACAATAAAGTAAGCTCTGATCGGAGGAAACTTGGCAATGCCCAGTACATCATAAAATTTCCAATATGATTTTGGTTATACGACTCCAAAAGGAGCGTCATAGGCAAACAATTCATCCTGGAGCTTGAATTTTCGACCACTTATTCGTGCGACGAAAATATTTTAGGCAGTATCTCGCGCTCGATGTTGGATTCCCATAGCTGGAACTATTTGTTAGGTTACCCGAATAGACCAAAAATACTTCAAATACACTTACATCAAAATGTCCGGGGGTGCAAGTCACACAATTATTGGAGTTGAGATCACAGGTTCATTTCTAATGATATACAATGGTGGGCATAAGTATTTTGACAAATTTTGACAATTCTACTCATAATTTGAACTTACTTCATGTAAATTTTGGCATCAATGGAAAAGTCATTTAAATTGCGTTTGAATGATACAAAAGTGTCCTTAACCCAAGAGTCTTCGATTCCAACCCGGAGGTACAACGCAGTAGAGGAAGACTTCGCCTTAAGTGGCGCGCACAAGTGGAAGGGGACCTCAACCAACTTGGAGTGCGCAACTAGAGGCGGTTACCCAAAGATCGTGCTAACTGGACAGGCGTGTTGGTTGAGGCCCAGGTCCACCCCGGACTGTAGCGCCATCTAAGTAAGTAAGTAAGTAATTATTCATGTCCTGCAGAAGCATGAACTCTGTCAAATTCGGATGAAAACCTGGGTTAGATGTTTTGAGCGAAAGATTCTTCGGACGATATTCGGTCCAGTTTGTATCGAAGGAGTGTGGAGGAGAAGATTTGACGACGAGCTTTATGGGCTATGCTTAAACAGCGATGTTGACCTGGTCAAAAAGCCGAAGATACAACGGCTGAGATGGCTGGGACACGTGGAGTGTATGGACAGCAATGCACCAGCCCGACGCAACTGTTGGCAGCTAGCTAGGGACCGAGCTGGCTTGAGGGACTTGTTGATTGAGGCCGTGTAAAAGTAAAAAAAGTAAGTAAGTCACAGAAGCCTTATGAGCCCCTTAGAAAGAGGACTAACAGCGCGCGTATGAATTCACTAAATTGAATTAATGAAGTTGTCAACAGTTAGGATGACAGTGATGCCTTACGTGAGTTACTTTGGATGAGATGAAGAAAGGATTGTGACGTATAGACCCTACATGGAACAACAGCAACTCTGCTTTCCCTACGGGCCAAGCCAGGACAGAGTTGAACTTGTGCACTTAAAAGGAGTATTACTTCTTCTAAAGTTAAAGTCATAAACATTTGTTTTAGTTAGTATTAGCGGAGATATTTTTATGTCAGTATATGAATCAACATAGACCATAGTAAGCTTTCTATTAAATTTTATGGAGACCCTCATTATAAAACGATTTTTTTCTGAATCATTTCCCAAATTAACGGCTCCCTGAAATTACGCCAAAAAATTAAAGTGGTAAAAGAGCCCAAAAACCTCCATACAAATTTGTGACATTTTTTCGCCCAAACATTTTGACACAAATGCCGCTAATTTTGCATTTTTTCCAAAACTCTTTCGGGCATTTTTTCCATTTAAGAAAGTTGAAAAACGCCCAAAAAGTGTTTTGGTAAAAACACCAAAAAATGTGAAATAAGACCCCAAACGAAAAACGAAAGCGTATGGGGGGGCATGCTGACCCCCTGCAACCCCCTTGCTTGGGTTTACTGTCAGATTTGGAGCCTTATTTCTTTTTTTTTTTTTTGCGTAACTTTCATTTAACTTTTTGGCTTTTTTTCAAAAATATGGCGTAATTTCCTGGCATTCTGGTGAATTTTCTTTTTTTTTATGCCGCAATTATTAGATTGCGTATAATGCCTCTTTAGGTAACAGCAGTACAACCAGAAATACCCGGGAGGGTAGTGTTATCTTCACTTCATTGGGGTACACTTAGGAGCCAGAGCAGTGGACTTTGTTAAAGCCACATCCTAGCACTAATTATTTTTTTGCAACATCCCAATAAGGGGGTTGGAGACAGAACAAAGAAACTTGTCTATATTCCCAGATCCCAGTATCCACCACCATGAAGAGCTTCATAATCCAAAACTGTTGTCAAGTTCTTTGAAGTTCAATATCTATTTCAGTTACAATGACAGAGCGTAACAATAAATCTTTGATGTTAGAAGTGAAAAACTCCTTTGCCGAGCGTAAATTTTTTCCTAATTTTCGGATATGCTTTGCATATATGCACTTCAGTGCACAGTCAGTATCGTTTCAATAGAAAGAACCATCCCAAACTAACAAAGCTCAAACTGTGTTCTCTATAAATTGATAGAAGGACCTTTTCGAACTTCGAACCAAAATCCATTTAATATTTGCCTTTTTCAGTTAACTCGCCCAAACAGTGGCAGGCGACGCCGCCGTTTCAACTTTCCTAGCAAGATCCTGCCTCTATTGTGCTGCAATTTTATTTATTGCCACAGGCTACCAGACGGCAAACAAACCATCGAATCGACCCCGAATATGCTTCAAGGGCCACTCAATTCGCCCTCACCCATCCCAAAGGGGCATAGTGCTGTATGCTTCAGCAATGCGGCCTTGTGTATAAAAGCTACAATGTAAATTGGATATTAACTGCACTTGAAAACGGATATTTACCTTTAAATTTTTATAGTGGGTGTGTAGTCTACGTTATATGGAAATGCGACAAGGACAAGCACTTGTGCGGGCCAAAATTGGTTGTTGCAAAGAGGCGAAAATCCGGAAGTCGGGAGTTATAGGTATTTCGGCAAAATGGCACTCGATGTTACAAATAGACTGCGGGGTGAATTTCTGTTTAAAATTATTGTTTATTTAAAGGTAATAAATGACCTTTGAAGCATTTTCCATTTTTCCATTTTTTTTATTTTAAATATAAATATTCTAGTGTAGAATTGTGGTTTTTATAAGAAAATTTTATATAAAGAGCGGTTGTACTAATAACCATTTCTAAAGTGTCCAGGGTTAAATTTGATGATCAAAAATTTCCATATAAAATTATCTATTGCGACCGTCAAAATATGAAGGAGTTTTGGTTAAAAATTATTATTGGTAAGGCAAAAAGTTATGATCATAGTCTAGAGCTATTTTACCTTCTTTCAAAGGGTTGAATATGAATTTGCATGAATTGCATGAATAAAATCAATGCAAAAGCATTGTCGAACAGTCCTTCGGTGGTTTTTGGCTCGATTTTAAATCAAACAGTTTCGGCTTAACAGCTGTTTGATACAAACGTCAAGATTAAAGAATTAAAATACAAAAATGATATTGTAGGTAACGGATACGGAGCCAAATCCTCTGACAGAGCTGCTAAAAAAGAAAGCGTTTTTGAAATAAACACATTTAATTTATTTTGAGACTGAAATGTTTAGTGAACGTAATCGTCTATATTAGGCGTTTTTCTTTTTTAGTTCGCGCTCTGAACCCAGCGTGCTCGGAGTGTTCTGATTTGTTTATGAAACACGCTTGAGCACATAGCTGTCATAAGGTTGTTTATTAATTCTTATTTATTAAATTTGGTTTACCTTCTGTGCCAGAACAGCAACTCTCGTCCACAACTTCAACTATTTTCTTTATCCTGTTTTTTTTTCTGTCAACTGTGACTGTAAAGTGCGTAATCACCTTTTTAATCAGTGTGCTCAGTCAATTCGCTTGAACGTGCTCTGAACATTGACCGCGTTCCATTGACCGCTAGTCATCTAGCACATAATATCCCTGATGGAGGAACGCTGGCGCTAGAGATCTAGCGGCAGCGGCAAAGTGACATGAGAACCAATTTGAATTCGTATGATTTCATCCTCATGAGAGTCAAAAACGTATTTTGTGCCATCATGCCGCATATTTATTAGTACACAATAATTTAAATAAGCAAATACAATGTATATTCGTTACATAGAAATTTGAATTCCCATTTTACACCAAATTGGAAATATTTGACTTCTGCACTTTCACTTTTATTTTGACAGTTGGTTATTTTTTTTCAATCTGAGCTCTGAGCTAAAAAAGAAACACCAACTTTTTTTTTGACAGTTCACGCTCGCTCTGAACTAAAAAAGAAAAACGCCTATTGACTGTTACTATTGCTGCCAGTGGCTGAAATGTCAATCTATCGTAGGGGCCATGTTGTTTTCTGTTTGAATTTGTAGTTGTTACGCATCGTGCTGCTACCTTTTGTTTTATAATTGCGACGACTAGATAATTTGACAGAATAGACGGCAGCCATATTTTTGTGGATCTGATTGATGTTTCAGTTTTGTATAGCTGAGCCAGTGTTCCCAGGTTGAGGGGAAAATCACCATTTTTGCCGATTTTTTAAGACGAAAGGGGAAAAAAAGGGACATAGATAAAATCGGGGAAACAAAATCCAAAAAGGGGAAAAATCTTAAAATCCTATCAAAAACAGTTCGTAAGGGAATTTTTTAGACTAAATAAATGTTAACAACCTACAAAAACAATCATGCTCAAGAAACGTGTCCATGCAACATCTCACTTTTTTGTTTGTTTTCTGAATGCATTCTTGATATTTTGACATTTCATAAAACTATTGCCATGGCCTGGCCATACACTCCTTACCATGAACGTCGTGTCAGAGACAGGTAGATTTTGAGTGAGTATAGAAAGGAGATAGGTAGATCATACATAAAATTGACCAAAAATCCAATTTCAGAAATAATTCTCGCATGGGCATGACATGACGCATGAAAGTTCTTTTTCGAAACCATTTCGCTTCCTTTGGTATTTGCGTTGGTAGAGTGAGGACGTAAAAAGCGGGAGTCCGCTTTGGCTTTACCATACAATTTTTGTATTTTCGATTTCATTATTCCTGTCAAACTTTATTTCATTGCAATGAGGCGTTGTTTTTGAATATAGCCAAGTCGTTCATGTGAATGAAAGTCATGCCCCTATACTGGGCGACACATTCCTTCCTATAAAAGTCGTTATGGGCGAGACAGGTCGATTTTAAGTGAGTAGAAAAGAGCGAAGCGATTTTCTCAACTAACCTAACGACACGACTTTCATGGGAAGGCACGCGTAACCCATCACATAGTGTGTCCTTGCACTATGTCTAGATTCAAAATATTACGCGAATTTCTAAACAAAACGGTTTCACAACTTAATGGGTAAGTGAAAATATTTCTCATTTTATTTAGGATTTTGAAATGAAGGAAGAACCAACAAAAAAAAATAAAAATATCTCACGCAATAGGAAGCATTGCCCGAGTTCAAAAGCTGGTTACGCAAATATTTTTTCTTCGGGTACAAAAAGGGGAAAAAAAGTAATTTTAGTGTTAAGAAAAGGGAATTTTTTTTTCTTAAGACCTGGGAGCCCTGAGCTGAGCGAGCTGCGTAAATAGGTAAACAGAAACAAAATTTACTACAGAGAGAGCTTTCTGTTCCGTTTCAGTTTCTGTTTCTGTCTTTGTCTTTGTCTTTGACTTGGTGTCTTAAGCGGCCCATAGACACTACACTTGTGTCTGCACCGGTGTCGGTGTACGGAAATGTGTGCGGTGTGTGGGCTGGTGCGCACACCGATTTTGGTGTCAGACACGGTGCGAGTAAAATCAAAAGTTTTTGATTTTTGGTGTCGGTGTCTCGATCGGTGTGATGTGTAGATATGGCGGAATGCCACACATTTGTCAATACACCGGTGCAGACACAAGTGTGGTGTCTATGGGCCGCTTTAAGCGGCTAGACCTATAAGTGCTATAAGCTTCACATTTTTATGGTATATTTTGCTGCACACTCAAGAAGAGATTTTCAAAAATTCGTCTTCTAAGAAAGACGCGGTTTTCTTTCTTCTACTTTTCTTCATTCAACTTGCCATAGCATTAATAAATCTAAATCAATACAAAAGATTTTGAAATCATTTTAAGATCATTAATCATTCTCCGAGTATTTTGAGCTGTCATTCGTGTGTCTACTCCATCCAAAAGCCGAGCAACATTAAATTAAAAAAAAAAAAGAATTTAATTTGATAAAATGGAAAAAAAAAGTGAGAACAAATTTAAATTCGAAAGATCCCAATTGCTGTTCTGCTTTTTTTTGCATTGGAAATGGCTTTAGGAATTGCGGGTGGTTTCCGGATTGCGACGGTTTATGTGACGTTGTGCACGCAGAAAGTGTTTTTTTATACCTTACAAGCACTCAAGCTCAAGCTGTTCAACACACTCCCAAATGTATGTAGTTGCATTATGTATGAAGTAAGATGTAGGGCAGCAGGCGTTTCATTTCTATTTCTACTGTTTACCAGTTGAAACGAAGTCTTAGAACACTAGGAGCTTAAACCTTCCACAATAATTATTGTTAAACTGTAACTAAAATAAAAGTTTTACTTGCCGCATAGTGGGAAAAGAGTGTGGGTGGACAGATTTGAACAAGTTGTAGATACTTCTATAGGCACTTTTTTTAAGATTATCGTATCTAAAGTAAAAACACAATTTCTAAAATTGAGTATTTTTTTGTGCACCTTAATATGTCTCCTTCTAACTTAAGACAGGCGTTAGAATTCGCCTTAGAGCTACACCCAGAACTATCTCCAGGTATTTACTTTTAGGTCGGCATTCTGAGTCGCAAGGGTGACTAGCACTTTCTCGTTTGAGAGTTCCAGACTCTGTGGAAAGAATCCACGGCCGATATGTGTCTTTGGAAATGAATCTTCTTCCACCAGCATCAGGTCCAATCTAAATTTATTTCTGATACTCTCAAAGTTCGAGCGCATCCAACCGGCGAGATAGGTTGATTTGACAAGTCGGTCGGAACGATACCCAAATTAACTAGGCTTGCAACCAGCCTAAAAGTGGGTGTCTCAGGTTTAGGACCTTTCTCAACCTTATTGGCAGCCAATGCAGGTGGAGTATGATCCTTCGATCTGACCCTTTTGTTGTTCGGCCTGTCTCGTTGAGTGGCTTTGGCTAAGATGAGTGCACTCGCTCAGTCCAAGCCATTCCGGAGGGCACTTTTAAAGCGTCTGTTTGCAGAACCTCGGATACTAGACTACAGGTGTCAACTAGAGTGTATGTGTCGGAGTCAGAGGCGGACGATTCCACATCTCCTTTTATGGCGCAGTATTGAAGTATGGATGGGGTCCAATTGACGTCTCCTTATTTACTTTCGGGGGGGGGGGGGAGGGTTCAGTTGCCCGACAGGAGACCGAGAAGTTGACGTCGAGTCATACTCTACAGCGCAGAAGTTGTCGACCATAAGAAGCCCAGAGGCTGCACAACCTTGTTATTCCACTGATGGTTGCCCAACAGCAGAACCAGCAGTTGATACGATTGCAGAGGCATCAGTCTGTAAATTGTTAATTAATTAGGTTTGAAATGTTGATCCCACGAGTATCCGGAGAGAAACATCAGCCATGCCGGAGCCCGGTACGGCACAAGAAGGCTGGTTTGAAACCGAAGGACGCCTGGTATTCGGAGTCCGCATATTAGCGACTTAGAGATTTGGTAATGCGTTTTACTCCCCATGGGCAGTTCGTAGTTAGTTGCTGCTCAACATCCTGTCTGCCGTGGGTGATCCTTCAGGTGCCTACCGCCTCCGAGAGTATAGCCCATTGAGTCATAGCAACATCAAGCCTTCGCACCGGCGGTTTTTAAAAAGGCGCACACGTCAAGGTCCCTGCCCCTAGCGAAGGAACTGTATAATGTATATGTATAAAGGAAATTGTAGCTAATAACGCCATTGTAATAATGAGTACTGCATAACGAAACCAATTTTAATGAATGTAGCTTTTTTGACAAAAAAAAATAAATACCCGCATGTATATCAAAACATTGTACAATTTAACTTGTAGAGAGGTTCCTTTAAAAAAAAAAAAAAGGGGGACAAATAAATTTCCAATTTGTAGAATCGTTTTGGTGTTCCTTTTTCACCATGAAGACACCGATGCTAACGATATTGTTTTTGTGGACCAAATATGATATCAATAAAAACTAAATGGGGACATAAATCGGTCTTTTTATGTCGTTACATTTAGATGGGATTTATTCAATTATGTCAGCGGGATAAGGATCCTTTCAGAGGACCTATCTTTGTTTTATTTATTGACCAATAAACATGCGGAGTAAACAAGAGTTTAATTATTTTGCGAATGGGATATTTTATGTTCGATTTTATTTTGTTTTTGTTTATGATTGAGGAAAAAACTTATATTGTCAATTAGCCTTGAAAACAATTGGAACAATGTATACTGACTGTCAATATAAACAATGTTTTAACAATCACTTTAAGGTGGGAGTCTGATGATGAATTATTCGAACAAGAGTTGAGTGCAAAGTGTACCTACATACATTATATAAATCTTTATAAATATAATTCGTCTGTACGTGTTTGTAACCGAACTCCTTCTAAACGGCTGGACCGATTTTAATGAAATTTGGTGCGTGTGTTTGAATAAGTCTAATGAGGTATAGATTCACAATTGGACCCGGTAGGTGGCGCTGCGATCCGATTCCACAAAATTTCAAATAATAAACACTCAACAAAAAAAAAAAACATGAATACAATTTCAAATAATAAACACTCTAAAAAAAATTAAAATAAAATTTCAAATAATGAAACTGCCGCAGAACAATTGACGGACAAAAATGAAAACGAGCAGGCAAAACAACGTTTGCCGGGCCCGCTAGTATGTATATATTTTTAAAGGATTGTTGATAAACAAATTATATAACAGAACCTGGGTACCTGGGAGTTCATGTAGTGTGGGGATATGCTTCTAAAGGTATCTGACCGGATTTGAAATCTATAAGAGTGGAATTACACAGTACGCCAGAGGCAGACAAGATGTTGTATGCGATGTTAGAGACAAAATTCTCTAAGGTCAGCACAGGTTAAGGGATCCCATTTATGTGAACTGTGCAAACGATGCTAGCTCAAGTTCCATTTATTGGGTACCTATACTTTTTTCGGCGTCAGATTAATAGGGTCTTTGATCCAGCAGCCTCTTTGGACTTCAGTCTAAATATCATTATGCTCACTTCGTTTTCGTCGGCTGGATAGGCGTAGAGGTCTCTTTTCGTGTACGGTTGCTTTCACATCCGGTCCGGAAATGATACTTTTTTTTGTAAAACTTCCGAAAATTCCTGAAGTAAATACTTCGCTCTTTCCTTGATCGAGCGATTCTCGTTCTCTTCTTTTCCCCATGTTCATAGGACCTTAAGCTGTTAATTTTTTTTTTTTTTTAAATAATTTATTAAAAATAATTATAAAATTTAATGTTTAAGTATTTTATAAAGAAATAATAATTTTAATAATAGTTTATTAGTATTGTAAAATAATATTGAAACAAATTTTATTTTCGTGATTTTTTCAAGATACATATATGTACTGCCCTATCGAGGTATCCGTCGGAACGGAAAATTCTCCGATTTCATACGAATACGAATCGGAGAATTTTTGTTTCGAGGTATTCTTCCGAACAGCTTTTCGGAACTTCTTTTCGACAAATATGCAAGGCACACTGGCATTTTAGTGCGATTAAGCAGTGCGTTTTTACCGATATTTTTGACAGCTTCGTACGAATTTTCTTCCGATATGCTCCGACAGGAATTGGTTGCGGAATTTGTTTACTACGATTTGCTGTGAAGTATTAATAAATCGAATGTAATTTCAGTCTCCGACGGAGTATGCGTTGCGGAAAAAATTCCGTTCCGATCGGATACCTCGATAGGGCCAATAGTCTTTCGAGATTTTGTACATTCGAAAATTTTGCATTCGAGATTAAAAAAAAACTTTTCGAGATTTTTGTCATTCAAGATTACGTCATGTTCCCGTGGTGGAAACCTAGCAAATCAGTTACGGCGTCGCGCAGTGCTGCCAGATTGTGGGAAATTTCCCTTTTTGTGGGAATTTTTGTACTCGAAATGAGCTAAAAGGGAAAAAGGGAAACTTTCTGTTTTCCAGAACAAACAAAAGGGAATTTTTGTTCTTTGCAACTATACTTTAATTTTCTTGTTCAACTTCAGGAAGACAATTTATTTTATACACCTGACTGCTTTCATGAACAAGCGCTTGTATTGATACAAAAATAAAGAAGACCTGGGGCCAAATAACGTAAAATGAAAACGCCCGAACGATATCGTCGAAGTCTAGATATTGCCATATATTGTTCATCTCTTTTTGGTCCCTGGAAAAGATCTTCCTTCCAAATTCGCATATAATGTTGTTTCGTCTTCTTCCATACATAGCCTGGTCTCCGCTGAGTTGGCTGGATTTATTTATCTTAGGTAGTATTGTAACACATGATGCCCTATAAGGAATCCTATACAAGGTTTCTAATATCATCTCTGCTATGGGCCTTTTTAACTCTTGTTATTCTTATTACTCTCCCAATATGAGATACATTTTGTATGTTCCCAGCTTTTTATGGCTAAGTTTTGAGCCAATTTGGGGGTATATGGTATATATACCATAAATGTTCCAGTGACGTGAAAGGGGTTTCGGAGCCTATTCTGGCCAATTCATTTGCTTTTCGTTTCCTTCGAAGCCTTCATGGCCAGGTTGTGATATCTAACAGATAAAGTCTATAGTATAGTCTATCAGGCGGTTCAAGTGCCTGTTAAAGTCCTTAAGCAAATATTTATTTGAAGTGGCTAAAAAAAATATAGTTTCAGATGATTTTTTCGTTGACGAGCGTAGATTGCAGCCACAACATGGATTTATTTGAATTTTTAGAAAACAAATTTCTACATCAGTCTCTATGTAAAAATAGTTGGAAAAATGTGATCATGAACACTAATCAATATTCATAATAATTAACACTATTACAAACAAGTTGTTTATACATAAATAATTGACAGACAAGAATCTTAGAAACTAGTATCACAGGGATTTTATTTGATAATATTATCCGAAACTTTTTCCGGAACCTTCGAAGCTGGCCCTAAGCCTTTGAAAGGTGTTGAAATAGTCATAGTGCATTAAGTATTAGTGAGTTGGATCCAATGATAGGAGAGCTAAGGGCCTTTGTTGCTGCTTGACTGTCCGGGAATATATAAGGTCTGTTTTTTTCCACATCTATCTCAGTGAAGTAAAGTAAAGTAGGATTTTTAACACGCAATTACAACAACTATATAGAGTCTCGAAAGTGTCAAACAGTTCGTAGTTGTTGTAATTGCGTGTTAAAAAGCTTACTTTACTTTACTTCACTGAGATAGGTGTGGAAAGAAACAGACCTATAGATGTGAACGGCTTTGATGCTAATTTTTTTGATGTGGTTGGCTCATTCTTTAGTGTAGCGTGGAGCTTTGCCAGTAATACACTAAGGTTTTCCCCATAGTTATTGAGACTGTTTTTTTGTTTCGTTAATTTTTTGTTTTCCTTTCGTAAAATATGTGTGAGAAAATGTAAGGTACTTTTTCGAGCCAGGCAAGGGAAAAAAATGATTTTTTTGTAACTTGCGTGGGAATTCTTATGACAAAACACTGGCAGCACTGGCGTCGCTTCGTTGGCAGTGTTCGTATATAATCCACTTGGGAAGACATTTCTGCTTTCCCCTGTCAATAGTAATGAGCCTTACATTTCGATTTGTCAATTGACCAAGTGATTGCGCCATTTGCGCCAACTGAGCGATAAGTACAAGTCCGCCAACTGGTGATAAGAGGTGTTTTTTTTTGTCTATTGCCGGTCCCTCGGGTTTCTTCGCCTCCAGGTTTGCCAAAACATAATTCACTAGCTCTGTCACGTCAATGCCATTTAACTGAGGAACGAAGAAGTTGGATCTTATAAGCTTTTAGGCCAAGATATTTCCGTAAACTCTTCCATATAGTGGACTAGCGAAACCCCTGCACACTTCGTAGTGCGAAATAAAAAAATTAAATCAATTTCAAATTCATTTAAATTAGTGATAAACAGTTTTTATTGTAATGCTCTGTAGTACACACCATTTTACAAATTTTGGTTCCCATGATTGACAGAATAGAGTTTGCAAGGTTTTTTTTTTTTTTTTTGTATGTGAGGCGCCACACCCCTTTGTCCAATTTTCACCAATCATCACAGGAATACTACTGGGCCAAGACCTAATATTTCGGTGGTTTTCGAGATATAAGCTGTTTTGTATTGACGGTGCCACGCCCATTTCTCTAATGTTGACCAATCTTCACATGAAAATACTCCTGGACCAATACCTAAGATTATCTGTAAATTTAAACTCAATTGATTCAGTGGTTTTCGAGATATAAGATTTTTTTTGTATGGGAGGTGCCACGCCCCTTTGTCCAATTTTTCTTTTTTTTAAAACCCGTACTGAGAAAATACCTTTCCAACAAAGTATAAATCATCAAAATCTGTTCGGTCAATCTCGAGTTATGGGATTACATCGCTTCGGGCACTTTCTTTTATATATATAGATATCATAGACATTAACATTAGCTTTAAGTGTTTTATTTCATATTAAATTTGTATACCTCTAAAAAAAACACCCTTTACCTACAACATTCTGCCGCAGACTTCAACTATTGGCTATAAATATAATAGACTACAATAACATAATAAGCTATAAACATAATCTAAGCATTCTATTTTATATGTTTAGCTTCTCTTTTCTTAATTTCTTTCTCTATAGCTATAGGTATCCGAAAATATTTTATAATGATAACCCTCCTATACCTGCATATAGACAATAAGCACTTCGCAATGAATTGCCGACAATTAATTTTGTAAACACCCCATCAAAGTTTATTAATAACCATTATTATTTCTACAGCAGAGCACACTTAATTACGTAAAACAAAGGACATTCAAAGGCCCATATCCACACAACCCTTTTTGTATTGGACCTCAACCCCCGACCTCCCACATCTCATCGTGTGGCAGAACGAAGTGCAAAACTAATTAGCACAATTTCAGTTTCAGAATTTTCCACCAGTGAATCGTTTTACGAATTTTCCGCTCCACTAATGCGTACAATTATTTTGTACTTTGCTTTTCTAACACACCTATACCTATATACACCGGGGCCAAACCAATTTGCTTTACATGGTGTGCTCCTTGGTGTTCCTTATGGCAATCCTTTCAAATACGTTTTCAAATAGGATTACAAAGAAGTTGTGTTGTAATGGTTGCATTTGCGTACCCGACTTAACCTTGTTGCTGGAAAATACTTTCTAATAAGGCTTCAGTGTCCTTCACTATAGAAGGTATCAGACTATACCCTCCACGACACGATTGTATGTGAAAGGTGAGCTGTAAAAAACAGTTGTTTTCAATTATTATTTCAAATCATTGGTGTCGAGACTTTTGAAACAAATAGTCGTCCCCTCCGATGGAATAATGCCTCCTTTAATCGCAGTTTAATTGCAGAACATAATTAAATTGCTATAGGAAGTCAAATTCTTTTAAATTAAACATCACGAACGTTCCTCTGCTAATAAGTTCCCCAAAGATATAGAGACCGACCGACATTCATTCGCCCACCACTTCAGAAAGGATCACCCTTCATTACGCTTTCAATGACAGTCCACATATTCACTGGCCGAAAGTCATCAACAACGTGTGCGTTCAAGCCCACACGCCTCCTTTAGTGTAATTAATTAAACAATGCAACTCTACGAGTTGACTAATTTAATGCTAATTTAATTGGGAATTCACCAAGATGTGTCCACCGCCGGCCACCACATGTACTCCCTCGATTCCGCATGCAGCAGGTATTCATCTTCTGGACTGTATCTGTATGTGCTACTTCTGCAGGACAGCATGCGCGTCATGAGTGTGTGTAGGTTGACTTTGTTTATGGGCCCCATCCAACCGGTGAAGATAATCTTAATGAGGTGTCATTTGAAATTGCTCAACGAAAACCCTCAAATCCACTGGTGACATAAATAATCACGCGGCTATTTGTCGTGTAGCTAACATAAGGTCGTGGCAGTGGCTTCTCTGAACTGCCTACACCTATTAGCAATGAGCGAGATCGTAAATTGTTGTGCCAATGGAGCGGCACAGGGCTGCACAGTGCACACCTTCGAAGGCGTTAAATGGATGGCGTGTGAGATAGCGTTGCAGGAGGCGTTTTAATATTGAAAGATTTCAGGATTACAGTCGTGAGAAATGGCAACAGCAGAAATCAATTCACGACTAATAGGATTAATTAAGATCAACCGGATTGCTATAAGCGCAGTTAATAAGCTAATTTTAAAGGATGTTTTCATATCCTGTGTTACCTGAATTTCAGCTGAATTTCAATGCTAATGCGGAAATGTCTATGGCTCGAACGGCGCGCGCCGAGTTTGCTGTATGAACTTTAAGCTGAAATTTATGTAATTCCATTCGGTCTTTGGTTTGCTATTATGCAAGCTAACTCAATTTTAAAATTGGAGGAGATTTTGAAAATTCGAAACTTTATCATTAGGTCTTAGAACATTTGACTACGACAAACAACAATCGCATTAGAATAAGTATGGCCCAAGAATCTGGGACAAACTGCTCCTAGAATCAGCCAGTGTGATTTTTGGAAATAAAGTCTAACCAGACATGTGGATAAATATGTATTTTTAAGGAAATTTACTGAAATTAAGGTTAGTAGCGACTGCCAACTACCATACCACGACTTTATTGGACCTTTCTTTTACATCTTCTTGGGAAACATGAAGTAGATTAGAAACAAAATCCTTATCCATCTTTACAGGCAGATAAAGAATGGAAATAGGCATAGACGTGAGCGTGGTGGCGGCATAGAAGTGGTTAACATTTGGTGTGGCGTTGGAATGGCGCCGAAATGGTATGAAAGTGATTTAAGGCGAACTGAAGTGGCGAAAACTACCTAAAACTACTTAAAAATAACTAAGCTACTTAACCTAAATTACCTATCATCAGGGTGATGAACAATCTCTCGATTGGTCACGTCTCGGTAGCACTCATTCATGTTGGCGAGCCCGGCCCCTCCCAAAGACCCCTTAAAATACGCCTAACTAACTTACAGACCAGCTTAAAACTGAGGTGGATGTTACCTATAGGTAACGCACAAAGCCGAGGAGAGCGTGGCTGCCCTCACCTCTTCCTCAAACCACCAAAATTCGGTGAACTGCTTTAACGTATCGACCGTGTCCCTATCCGCAATTGCGGTATTAAAAGGGAGCATTGGCAGCGTAGCGTACCCATCGCGGATGAGCCGCTTATCCCTCGCGCCGCGGTGTCTGTGGTACAATACCGGCACATCATCTTTATCTTGGATTAACCCTTTCATGTCTGCATGAAGGAATGCCTCAGGCGGGACAAAGCCAGACTGGAGGCTACTGTCATGGTACATTTGGGTAATAACCACCCGAGATCAGATTATTAGCGTTGGCCATCATCCTTGTAACGTGCCTTCGAATCACCTTAATTAGGAAATTGTCGATCCTATTCAATCGAGCCCCATCGTATAGGGTCTTGTTGGGATAATATTTTATGGGTACATGTCACAACGCCCGGTGTCATAGCGCCCCAGGGCACTTTTAAAAGTGTCATATCGCCCGCCGGGCTTTAAGTCACTTTTTTGTGGGCTTTATGACACTATTATGTCCTTTGTTGAATTGTTGGTCCTCTCGCATGCTTCTACAAATCTTCATCGTCTCGAAAATTAAACTTGTTCGAGATAACTGGCTCCAGACTGGCATCACGCCACCTGCAAAATACCACATCGGTCGCCCGCACTTCGCTCTGATGCTCGCCTCTACATTTGTTTACATAGGCTTTAGCGATTCCACCTCTGTCACTTGGTCACCACGCCACTGACACGCTATACCACTTGAGTGCGCGCCTTACTTAAGATATTACAAAATGAAAATAAGGCGAATGGCGACGACGCGAGCAGAGGGTGCAGAGACGAGGAGGCTCACAAAGATACCCCTATTCCCTTTGCCGCTGTTCAAGCCACTGAAACCTAAGTACTAGATCCATGTATATGCCAGGTGTTCCCAAACTGTGCTTCGCGACGCCCTGGGGCATCGTGTCGTGGCGCTATCCTAAGGGTGTCGAAAAATTTATTTTTTCACTGCTGTAAGACTCCGAACAGAGGAAAAGCATTACGTTTCTCTTTACGAATAGCAAGAGCAAGGTCCAAGCGAAATTCAATAGTAACATTGCAGTCGAAGATTAAGCGCGTTTGTTTTTCCCGCTTTGTCAGACTTGCTTCCTGACTGACATTCGTATATGTATTTGCCTGGCACTCATAATTAAATAAGGGTTTTTTTAATTGTTACGGGTCTCGTTGCCAACCAGATTCGTCGGGAGTATTGCCGTGGACCATTAGAGTGTACAGGTGAGGCCGAGTCAATCAATTTCTCGCCGTGCAAAAGAAATCGGCCTTTAGCAGATTCCAACTTGACGCATTTTGCATCAGGACTTGGGCTTACGCCCGTACAAGATCCAACTAATCCAGGAGCTCAAAATTAATGAACATAGATAAGACAAAGCCGTTTGTTCGCTGACTTGGCTTCGGAGCATTTGGAAGAGGACCCCAATTTTGGCCGAAAATCATCTTTAACGACGAGGCGCATTTTTAGATGAATGGGTATGTTAACAAGCAAAATTACCATAAATACGCGACGACGATATTTCAACGTCGACCCGTCCTTATTGAAAAACAATTTAGTGAATCTTCAGTAAGATCAGCAAAAATATTTCAACGTCTCTAGGGAGTCGCAGTTGTATTGGCCACCCCACACGAAATTTTTTTTTTTTTTTATACTACCTGCATTTAATATGAAAGAAGTGAAAAGAAACATAAAAATATATTGTGGGCTGGATGCAACCTTTTACGAGAAATTTATCTCATACCCCAACCCCAAAGTAAATTTTCGCCGTGCTTTTCGCCATAATGTTCGCAGTACCTTGGTAAAAGAACCTCTGTCATGTGCGCAGTACCTTGGTAAAACCTCTGTCAGTGAAATCGCCTCGTCAGGCATCTGAAGCGTCGCAGTGTTCTTTTCTCAGTTCAGCTCCCACCAGTGACGGTTGGGTGACCATATTGTGTGCAAAGTAAAACGAAAAAAGAAAAATCATAAAAGAAAAAGCAAAACGAAGCAATCAATCACACGGCGTAGAAGCCATTCCTCTACCCACCCTCGTGAAGTTTCTTTTTTTTTATCAGTATTCGGTAAACGCACCAAATTTATCGTTGTGCAAATCAGTGCAAAGCACGTGCATCAAAACGCAGTTGTGGAAATCCATTTACGGATCCGAACTAGGTCAGGATCGTTTCGATTCAAGGTAATATTTGGTGTATTTTTGCGTGACTTACTTTGTGCTCATAGTGTGTTTTTTTTTGTAGCGATATTCCCGTGCGCATAAGCGTGCTGTTGTTGCATATATATATATGCACACAGAGTCTTCGTTGCCACGAGAACCAGGTACGCATTGCTACAATCATCCAGCAGCCACAGGCAGCCCAACTAGCCACGACACTCTATAAGTGAGATCCTTTAGATCCGAGCATCGCCATTCAGTTCCCGTGTGCACATGCATATAGAAGTCATCATTGCCACGTGGATAAGATAGGCATTTCAGTAAACTACCAAAACCAGCAGCCACAGGCTGTTCAACTTTTTGCGACACCTATCTTGTCAGATAATTTCGCTCCAAGGTAATATTTTTTGCATTTTTGCGTAACTTACATTGTGCTCATGGTCTGTTTCTCAAGCAGCGACGTTCCCGTGCGCATAAGCGTGCTGTAGTTGCATACATATACATGCATACAGTAGTCACCATTGCCACGTGAACAAGATACCCATTGCGGCAGTACAACCTGCAGCCACAGGCTGCTGAACGATCCGTGATACTCAACACATCAGATCCTTTGGATCCGAGCATCTGTATTTACGCGCGCATAAGCGTTCTGTAGTTCATCTATATACCTGCATACAGGATTCATCGTTGACACGTGCATGGGATACGATCTCTGCCATCAACCTGCAGCCACAGGCTGCTCAGCATACCGCGACACTCATCAGTTTAGATCCCTCTGCATTCGGCTAAAGTAAAAAAAATAAGAAAAAGAAAAATCATCATCGTGCGCGTGCCCGACAATCGCGTTTTATATAATTTTATACATTGTATAGGCCGATTCGCAATTCATTGGGGCAATAGAGCATAACCATCGTAATTTTGAATAATTTGAAAAGATTTAGTGCATTTGTCTTTTGTTTTTTTTTTTATTTACCGACAAAGTGCTCAGTGTTCCTATTCTCTGTATTTTGTAACTCGCAGTCTCACACGTTTGATATAGAATAGATAATAGAGCATAGAGGTATACATATTGTAATAATTCATAGTACGAAAAGTTAACTCGGTCGTTCAAAGGGTAGACTATTGCCTATCTTCCACGTTTTAGCGAACCAGTCAACCGTGAATCGATGAATGCTGTGCACACCATTTGTTGGAGTTGGAGTTGGATTTCGGTGAGTCTTAAAATTTTTCTTTGTGTATTTTTCGGGCTACATTCCGTTTGAACGATTGTGGGGATTGCATAATAAAGTAGTAGATGCATATTGTTAATTTGTAAAAGAGTCATTAAGTGGGGGTATAGTAGTGAGCAATAGAGAATGCTTCTCATTCTCGTGTTATTGAGAATTGAAGAGAACTTAGCGTAAATTAATATTTTTTTTTGTCGGTGAAGCACTTGTAATCAAGCACATTTGCTTTGTATATATAAATACTCACGTGGGATAAGGTAATTTTTTTTTTTGTTAATCCACTTCTTGGATTATTTACCTAATTACCTAATTGCTGAGAAGAAGAAGAAGAAGAACTGCATTGTATTAATATATATTTGTAATAGACATATTTTCATACATAAGCTAATTTTTTGTGTCCTTTGATAGACACATGAATAAATAGTACGTGAATTAAAGTAGTTATTCGATGATCGTGTCATATTCAATGTTCTTTTAGAGTTTAGCGATATACAATATGCTGGTTGAGTAGTTTCTCGATCGTGCTGAGGGGAAGTGACCGCTTTTGGCAGATTTGTGTCGACGTCATTAAGATGAGCGAGTTTTAGATAATCGCTCACCGTTGATTTAGGGGTTGCTGCAAATTAGGAGTGGCGCAGTGACCATGGTTGCTCCTACTCATATTGAAGTAGTGAGCGGAGGGAGGGTCACACTCAGGGGACCTATTCCACCTTAGGGTTCCCAAAAGATTTTTTTTTAGTTTATTTCCGGTTTGTTAAAGAATATTTTAGATGGTTCAATGCTTTTTGCTTTTGCCCAAATTAAGGCATGTATTATATGTGCGGCAGTTCAGCAGCTGGTGCAAGATCCCACCCCAACGACGAGCTAGTTTCCTGGAATCGCAAGCATGCCTACCCGCACTCTAGCTGGCTGAACAACCTACCTCACTACCCGGTGTTTCTTAGGGAATCCTGTGGTCTTAGGAAGTCATTGGGAATATATTTCCACATATGCTAGTGAGGTAGGAACACCCTTTCCGTTACACAGGTGGCGCCCAACGTGGGGCACGCATTAGTAAAGTACCCATCGTGGCCGAAGCAGACCAGCCAACGTGGGGCACGCATTAGTAAAGTACCCATCGTGGCCGAAGCAGACCAGCCAACGTGGGGCACGCATTAGTAAAGTACCCATCGTGGCCGAAGCAGACCAGCCAACGTGGGGCACGCATTAGTAAAGTACCCATCGTGGCCGAAGCAGACCAGCCAACGTGGGGCACGCATTAGTAAAGTACCCATCGTGGCCGAAGCCGAACCGATCAGATTAAAAACAAAACAAGATCAATTTAGTGCAATTAACTTTTATAGGGTGCAGAGGAGTATACGTCCGGAGATTATCGGTTTAAGTTAATACTGCATCTTTGATTATAGCGTATGCCTCTGTACTGTTTGATAACACCTTTGACTTCTCAGTTCGTTTAATGACCGGGAGATATCTGTAATATTACAACATTTCCGACTGTAGCATTGGCGTCTGATGGTCATACCAAAATTGAGTACCTTTTGTTTGAAGGAGTGTGCCAGATGACCGGGAGTTATCAGTTCTCGAACTACTTCTCCGTCAGCAGCGCCTGGACTCTGTTTCAACAAACGTGATTGATCGTGGCTTCCGTCTTGTAATGTAATTTTGAGCCGATATGTTTTTCGTGATCCGGATGGACCAGTAACGATAGTATTGCAACGTCCGAAGATATCGTTGTATTAACAACATGTATTTTATGTTTGCGTTCTAATCAGGTCGTTATTCATTCGACACATTCTAATCCTTTTATAACAACACCATTCTTTAACATAGTGGAATCTGAAATCTTTCTTTTATCATCGACACATTCTCCAGATTACAGATCACTTCCCAAGCACAACATAATAGGTATATAGTTTGTTATATTAACATTTGATATTTGAGATAAGATAAAGCTGAGTAGTTTATTTTAAATTTTACAATTTTTATTTTTTTTTTTTTGAAAATGCCTAGAAGACAAGGTAGACCCAACACAAACCCCCGGAATTTACAAAATAGTAATAATAATCCGCGAAATGTTCGTTCGAGCAGCTCAAATCATGCTGTTACTTTTAGTGAAAGTCTAGATTCTAGACAACTATCCGCGAACACTCCTATTACTGTGGCGCGGCCCGCAAACACACGAAATGCTAACATTCAAGATCAAATCCCTAACGAAGCTGCTAACCGAGAAAACGTTCAGGTAGACCAACCTTCGACTAGTCAAGCTTTTCGTCCAACCGACAGTTTAACGCGTCACATTAGAGAAGTTGTAACTGCTTGTGTAGGTTTAAGCAGAGCTGAAGACTTGAGAGCTAGACGCGAAGAGTTTGAGAGGGAGAGACTTAGTATTCGTCAAGAAGTGGCGACGACTATTCGTGAAGTTCTTTGTGCAACAACCCCACAAAGATCGTCTGATGAATACGATGTTAATCGTCGTCCTCGTCAACAACAGCAGAGCACAGCGACTCAAAATGCAGGGTTACCACCGGACAATCATTCTGTTCACGTCGAACCTAATCAGTTTAGCGATAATATGCAAAACTTTTTAAGTCAAATTAATGCACTTAACCTTAATTCAGAAAGTTTGAGTGATCGCAATCTTCCTTCCCGTAATTCTAGCCCATCTGTCGATTTTCATAAATGGGAACTGAAGTTTGACAATCAGCGAATGACGGTTGATGACTTTCTTTTTCGTCTAAACCGTCTCAAGACATGTTTTAATGTTACATGGGAAGATATCTTCCTTCACTTTCATCTTTTTGTGGCAGGCCAGGTGGAGAGCTGGTTCTGGATGTACTTAAAATCCAACCCACAGGCTGACTGGTATTCCTTAGAGTTAGCATTGATAGAGCAATATAGAAGTCTCGAATCGGACGCAGAGCTTTCTCGCAAAATGTTTGACCGTCGTCAAGGATCAAATGAAAGTTTTGACGACTTCTACAATGCAATCCTGTTAATGAACGCACGTCTCCGCCGACCCAAATCAGGTAGGGAGCTTATCAGTCTCATTAAGCAAAATGTCAAACGGCGGGTCGGAGAGCTGCTGATAACGTTTAATACGCATAGTCTACCCGAAATGGTTTATGTGTGCCGTACCATTGAAAAACACGCTTCGCAAACCGATAGTTTGCGTACACGAGCTTTTCCACAAACCAATTTTAGAAGGCAGGTGAATGAGATAGATATAACATACACGGAGGAAGAGGGCATAAACGATATTGAAGCCCTAAATATTTCGCAGGTACCGAGGAACCCTTCTCTGTACACTTGCTGGAACTGTAAGGCGAAAGGCCATTCTTACCGACAGTGTCCTAGTCCGCAACGTATCTTGTTCTGTTACAGTTGTGGATTGGAGAACACGACTACACCTAATTGTTCCAGGTGTTCGGGAAACCAGGAACGGGGCGATCAGAATACCGGGGATCGTCGCCATCCGACAGTAAACCCGGAAATCCGCTAAATGTTAAGCCAACGAATTTAATATTCACTTCACCTGACGTACTAGACCCACCAGACTTGTCAAAACCACCTGAATGTCCATCTCAACCTGACTTACCTTTCCCACGTATTATAACTAATAAATGTCCAGTTGTAAGCATTTTAAAGAAAGATCATGACCGTGATGAAGCAAAACCAGTCACGAGAGAGAGAAAATCCCTTCACGAGCGTTTGCTGAACTATTATGAAATACGCAGTCAAATTTTTAAGACTAAACCTCCGAAGCACATTTTAAAACTTCGTGAGCGCTTTAAACATAAGTCAGACTTACACAAGGCTATTTGTGCTACCACTCTTTGTAGCTCAGTAGATCCTCGACCGTACGCTCAAGTATCAATCTTCGCAAAAACATTCCTCGGTCTGCTGGATAGTGGCGCAAGTATAACTTGCTTAGGCTCAGGATGCATGGAGCTCTTGAAGGACTTGCATATTTCATTTAAGTCTTTTAATTCGACTGTAAAAACCGCAAGTGGTCATAAGCAACCCATTGTGGGCGAATTGACCACGAAAATAACCTATAAAGGGATTACAAAAGACATATTAATCTTTCTCGTTCCATCGTTAGATCAGAAATTATATTTGGGGATAAATTTCTGGAGACTCTTCGATATTGCTCCTCAATTAGTTTCCGAAATCTCGGTCACCTCACCGCCCAGTTCCAGCGATTCAAACGCTCATGAATTGTCAACGGATCAGTCTCAAAAATTAGCAGATGTTATAAATTTGTTTCCGTCCTATGCTAAATCTGGGCTTGGGCGAACAAATGTAGAAGAACATTACATCGACACAGGTAATGCTGAGGCCATTAAGCAACGTCATTACCCCGTCTCTCCAGCGGTGCAAAACTTGATGTATGAGGAGTTGGATAGGATGCTTTCTTTGAATGTCATTGAAGAGAGCAGTAGTGCTTGGAACAATCCTGTAGTCTTAGTGCGTAAGCCAGGCAAAAATCGCTTATGCCTAGACTCCAGGAAGGTTAATCAAGTGACAAAGAAAGACGCCTATCCACTTCCTCATATAGAAGGTCTGCTAAGTCGTCTTTCAGAAACACACTATATCTCTAGTGTGGATCTGAAGGACGCCTTTTGGCAAATTCCGCTGGAGAGGTCATCACGGGAGAAGACAGCGTTTACTGTCCCTGGCAGGCCCCTGTATCAATTCAAGGTAATGCCCTTTGGCCTCTGCAATGCTGCTCAACGCATGTGCAGACTCATGGACAAAGTGGTGCCACATGAATTGAAACAGAACATCTTTGTTTACCTCGACGATTTGTTGATTATTTCGCGGACGTTTGATGAGCATCTGAACTTACTTAGGTCAGTAGCTTCACGGTTAAAGGATGCTGGACTCACCATTAATGTGACGAAATCGAAGTTTTGCTTCAAACAACTTAAATACTTGGGATATATAGTAGGGGAGGGATGTCTAAAGACAGATCCCGAAAAGATATCTGCGATACGCGATTTTCCCATACCAAAATCACCGCGACAGGTTCGCAGGTTCTTGGGCCTATCCGGTTGGTATCGGCGTTTTGTCAAAGACTATTCGTCCCTTGCCGCCCCGATAACTGATACCCTTAAAAAAGGAAAATCGTTTTCTTTTACTCATGAAGCCCTAGATTCCTTTGAACAGCTGAAACTTGCTTTAACATCTGCACCTATCTTAGTGAATCCAGATTTCAAAAAACCGTTTATGATTCTATGTGACGCGTCGACCTCTGGCATTGGCTGCGTTCTATGTCAAAAAGATGCAGAAGGTGTGGAAAGGCCGATCTTTTATTATTCCCATAAGCTAAATTCTGCTCAACGCAACTATAGCGTGACGGAATTAGAGTGTCTAGCAGCTGTCATGGGGGTGGAAAAATTCCGTTCTTATGTCGAGGGGCAAGAGTTCAAGATAGTGACGGATCATGCGAGCCTGAAGTGGCTCATGAGCCAGAAGGACTTGAACGGACGTCTGGCTCGGTGGAGTTTGAAGCTCCAAAGGTTCTCCTTCGAGATTGAACACCGAAAAGGATCGCAGAACATTGTACCAGACGCACTCTCTCGGATTTATGCTGTTGATGATATTTCATCTGCAAGCTCTCACGATATCCTTCAGGTCGATCTCACAGATCCATCTTTCAAATCGGATGAATATATAAGGTTGATTGAAACCGTAGAAAAGAACAAAGATCAGCTACCAGATCTACTTGTTTCCGATGGGTTCGTGTATAAAAAGGTAAAGTTCTGTACCGGAAACCCCAGAGAAGATGATTGCGTCTGGAAGCTCTGGATTCCATCGTCTTTGACGAAACGTCTAGTCCTCCTGGCTCATGATCCTCCCCAGGCTTCGCATGGTGGGGTCGCAAAAACCTTGTATCGTCTACGTGAGCGTTTTTACTGGCCTAATATGGCGGCACAAGTGAAAGCGTTCATCGCGGACTGCAATGTTTGCAAAGAATCCAAGGCACCGAACTCTGTCCTGAGACCCCCTATGGGACAGGCTTTCACAGTAGATAGGCCTTTCCAACACGTCTTCGTTGACTTTTTAGGTCCGTATCCAAGGTCCAGAAAAGGAAACTGTTTTATGATTGTCTGTCTAGACCAACTGACTAAATTTGTCATTGTAAAAGCACTTAGAAATGCTACCGGTGAAGCGGCGGTACGATTTTTGGACGAAGAGGTGTTTTCTACGTTTGGAGTACCCGAGTCGTTGTTATCAGACAACGGAAAACAATTTACTGGGAAAGAATTCACCAAATTTCTCAATGCTCACGGAACCAAGCATGTCCGCACAGCCTCGTATTCACCTCAGGCGAATGCGAGTGAACGTGTAAATCGGTCAATCTTGGCGGCCATTCGCTCCTATATTGGGACAGACCAAGTCAACTGGGACAAACATCTAGCTGCAATCGTGAGTGCACTTCGGTCCACTATTCACTCCTCCATTGGCATGTCGCCATACGAAGCGTTATTCGGACAGTGTAAAATTGAACACGGTTCCGATTACACATTGCTAAGACGGCTCAAAAGTTTAAACAATTCTGAGTTTGAGGTTTTGCCGAAAGCACTACGTATGAATATGATTCACCATAAGATCAAAGAATCCTTAGCTCAAGCGCATACAAAATTCGAGCGATCATACAATACCAGAAGTAAAAACAGAGAGTTCAATGTCGGCCAAATTGTTTTCAAGCGAAACTTTGTACTTAGTGATGCTTCAAAGAGAAGAAACGCAAAGCTATGTCCGAAGTTTATTCAGACTAGGGTAAAAAGTATCGCTGGTAACCAACTGTATGAACTGGAAGATATGCAAGGCAGACCAATGGGTGTCTTCCACGCAAAAGACATTCGTAAATAATAATGTCTCTTTCTCTATCTTTCTCAGACGCACTGCAGGCGAAGCAAGAACTTTACATGTAATCATAATATTGCCGATGTGGGTTGACTTCTTTCATTTAATTTCCGTGTACTTGCGTTTCGGAATTTAAATGTTTTGTATTGGCCACCCCACACGAAATTTTTTTTTTTTTTTATACTACCTGCATTTAATATGAAAGAAGTGAAAAGAAACATAAAAATATATTGTGGGCTGGATGCAACCTTTTACGAGAAATTTATCTCATACCCCAACCCCAAAGTAAATTTTCGCCGTGCTTTTCGCCATAATGTTCGCAGTACCTTGGTAAAAGAACCTCTGTCATGTGCGCAGTACCTTGGTAAAACCTCTGTCAGTGAAATCGCCTCGTCAGGCATCTGAAGCGTCGCAGTGTTCTTTTCTCAGTTCAGCTCCCACCAGTGACGGTTGGGTGACCATATTGTGTGCAAAGTAAAACGAAAAAAGAAAAATCATAAAAGAAAAAGCAAAACGAAGCAATCAATCACACGGCGTAGAAGCCATTCCTCTACCCACCCTCGTGAAGTTTCTTTTTTTTTATCAGTATTCGGTAAACGCACCAAATTTATCGTTGTGCAAATCAGTGCAAAGCACGTGCATCAAAACGCAGTTGTGGAAATCCATTTACGGATCCGAACTAGGTCAGGATCGTTTCGATTCAAGGTAATATTTGGTGTATTTTTGCGTGACTTACTTTGTGCTCATAGTGTGTTTTTTTTTGTAGCGATATTCCCGTGCGCATAAGCGTGCTGTTGTTGCATATATATATATGCACACAGAGTCTTCGTTGCCACGAGAACCAGGTACGCATTGCTACAATCATCCAGCAGCCACAGGCAGCCCAACTAGCCACGACACTCTATAAGTGAGATCCTTTAGATCCGAGCATCGCCATTCAGTTCCCGTGTGCACATGCATATAGAAGTCATCATTGCCACGTGGATAAGATAGGCATTTCAGTAAACTACCAAAACCAGCAGCCACAGGCTGTTCAACTTTTTGCGACACCTATCTTGTCAGATAATTTCGCTCCAAGGTAATATTTTTTGCATTTTTGCGTAACTTACATTGTGCTCATGGTCTGTTTCTCAAGCAGCGACGTTCCCGTGCGCATAAGCGTGCTGTAGTTGCATACATATACATGCATACAGTAGTCCTCGTTGCCACGTGAACCTGAAAGGCATTGCGGCAGTGCACCAGCAGCCACAGCCTGCTCAACGGTCCGTGACAGTTAATAAGTCAGACCCTTTCGATCCGATCATAGGCATTCCAGTCCTGTGTGCATAAGCGTGCTGTAGGTGCTTCTATATATGTACATACATATAGAAGTCACCGTTGCCACGTGGATGAGATATACATTTCAGTAAACCACCAGTACACCAGCAGCCACAGGCTGCTTAATTTTTCGCGACACTTATCTTGTCAGATAATTTTACTCCAAGGTAATAATTTTTGTATTTTTGCGTGACTTACATTACGATCATAGTGTGTTTTTTTTTTTAGCAGCTTCATTCGCGTGTGCGTAAGCGTTCTGTAGTTGCATTATATACATGCATACAGTAGTCACCATTGCCACGTGAACAAGATACCCATTGCGGCAGTACAACCTGCAGCCACAGGCTGCTGAACGATCCGTGATACTCAACACATCAGATCCTTTGGATCCGAGCATCTGTATTTACGCGCGCATAAGCGTTCTGTAGTTCATCTATATACCTGCATACAGGATTCATCGTTGACACGTGCATGGGATACGATCTCTGCCATCAACCTGCAGCCACAGGCTGCTCAGCATACCGCGACACTCATCAGTTTAGATCCCTCTGCATTCGGCTAAAGTAAAAAAAATAAGAAAAAGAAAAATCATCATCGTGCGCGTGCCCGACAATCGCGTTTTATATAATTTTATACATTGTATAGGCCGATTCGCAATTCATTGGGGCAATAGAGCATAACCATCGTAATTTTGAATAATTTGAAAAGATTTAGTGCATTTGTCTTTTGTTTTTTTTTTTATTTACCGACAAAGTGCTCAGTGTTCCTATTCTCTGTATTTTGTAACTCGCAGTCTCACACGTTTGATATAGAATAGATAATAGAGCATAGAGGTATACATATTGTAATAATTCATAGTACGAAAAGTTAACTCGGTCGTTCAAAGGGTAGACTATTGCCTATCTTCCACGTTTTAGCGAACCAGTCAACCGTGAATCGATGAATGCTGTGCACACCATTTGTTGGAGTTGGAGTTGGATTTCGGTGAGTCTTAAAATTTTTCTTTGTGTATTTTTCGGGCTACATTCCGTTTGAACGATTGTGGGGATTGCATAATAAAGTAGTAGATGCATATTGTTAATTTGTAAAAGAGTCATTAAGTGGGGGTATAGTAGTGAGCAATAGAGAATGCTTCTCATTCTCGTGTTATTGAGAATTGAAGAGAACTTAGCGTAAATTAATATTTTTTTTTGTCGGTGAAGCACTTGTAATCAAGCACATTTGCTTTGTATATATAAATACTCACGTGGGATAAGGTAATTTTTTTTTTTGTTAATCCACTTCTTGGATTATTTACCTAATTACCTAATTGCTGAGAAGAAGAAGAAGAAGAACTGCATTGTATTAATATATATTTGTAATAGACATATTTTCATACATAAGCTAATTTTTTGTGTCCTTTGATAGACACATGAATAAATAGTACGTGAATTAAAGTAGTTATTCGATGATCGTGTCATATTCAATGTTCTTTTAGAGTTTAGCGATATACAATATGCTGGTTGAGTAGTTTCTCGATCGTGCTGAGGGGAAGTGACCGCTTTTGGCAGATTTGTGTCGACGTCATTAAGATGAGCGAGTTTTAGATAATCGCTCACCGTTGATTTAGGGGTTGCTGCAAATTAGGAGTGGCGCAGTGACCATGGTTGCTCCTACTCATATTGAAGTAGTGAGCGGAGGGAGGGTCACACTCAGGGGACCTATTCCACCTTAGGGTTCCCAAAAGATTTTTTTTTAGTTTATTTCCGGTTTGTTAAAGAATATTTTAGATGGTTCAATGCTTTTTGCTTTTGCCCAAATTAAGGCATGTATTATATGTGCGGCAGTTCAGCAGCTGGTGCAAGATCCCACCCCAACGACGAGCTAGTTTCCTGGAATCGCAAGCATGCCTACCCGCACTCTAGCTGGCTGAACAACCTACCTCACTACCCGGTGTTTCTTAGGGAATCCTGTGGTCTTAGGAAGTCATTGGGAATATATTTCCACATATGCTAGTGAGGTAGGAACACCCTTTCCGTTACACAGTATGAAAAAGATTGGGAAACCCTGCTATATGTATAGTAACAATATCTTTACAAATATTTAAGTACACCAGACTGGCTAAAAGCACTCAACAGGGATCAACAAGTGTTCGAGAAAGTACTCCAAATAAAGACCACTAAAAGACCAGCAGTAAACCCCAATAAAACCATATTTCAGAAACAAAAAACACCAATGTTTGTTACACCTTCTTTTGCAGGTACGGGTTGGTGATGATATCTCCTTTTCCAAAATCCCTTTTCCAAAATCCCCTTTCCAAAATCCCCTATGCAATAATCCCCTGTGCTGAAAGCCCTTACTCCAAAAGACCCTTACAAAAATTCCCCACGGGACAAAATCTCCCTGTTTTAAATTTGGTGTTATTAATTCTGTCGCGCGACAGAGTGAGATACGTATGCAACCCCCCTGCTTGGGTTTACTGTCAGATATGCGGTATATGTGCAAAATTGGGTATATGCAAAGTTTATATTATGTTGTTTGCTTAATTTTACTGCCAAAACTACGCGTTTAATAAACGGATAGATTATGAACGAACAGGGGATTTTAACGAGGGATTTAGTAAGTATGTATGTAAATGGGAGATTTTGGCATAGGGGATTTTGTCCCGGAAGATTTTGGAAAAAGAGATAAAAACCAGTAAGACAATTATCTTCGACTATGCCGAAGCTCAAATACCCGGTACTATATTAGGCGTATTTTTTGGGAAGTGAGTATAACAAAATCAAAAGTGAGTAACCGTTTTGCATGTAAAACCAAAAGTGGGTATAACAAAACCAAAAGTGAGTATACCAGTTTTGCATGTAAAAGTAAAAGTGAACTAGCTATAGATTTCCAAAAAATACGCCTATTATTGTAAAATAAAAAAATATTTTAGTATTAAAAAATTATATATTTGTATGGGAGGTATGGGTAGTTTTTATTCGATCAAGCTCCTTTTTTGTCAAAAAATTTTAAATATTATTAAAACAATATGTGCAAAGTTTAAACTTGCTATCTTTACTGTAGCTATTTAAATTTAATTTTTAACATAAAAAGCTATATAAATCTGATACTTTTGTATGGGAGGTAGTAGTAGTTTTCATCCGATCTTGCTCATCTTCGAACTTAGCCTCAGTCTGGTGGATAAAAGCTTACGTACCAAATTTCAAGTCGATAGCTCTTAAATTACGGCCGTAATCGTGCGGACAGACAGACAGACGGACAGACAGACGGACATCGCTAGATCGACTAAGAAAGTGATGCTGATCAATAATATATATAGTTTGTCATACCTACAACGCCTCCTTATGGGCGTTACAAATGGAATGACAAAGTGAATATACCCTCACCACAGTGTGGTACCGGGTATAATCACCACAGTGTGGTACCGGGTATAAAAAGAGAGATTATGTCCAATAAGGGATTTTGGAAAAGGAGATAACGTAGGGATCCCTAGCCAGCAACCAAAAAGGCCACTTACCTAAAGCCCATTACAAAACTGCAAAAGCTAAATTGCATTGCGAGCTCTATGAACACAAGGACAACCACATGATTTTAGGTCTTGACGCAATCCTTAACTTATCATAAGAATTAACCAATCGGTAGATTGGGTCATTCGACGATTCTACAGAAATTTGGTAATTCTAATCACAGACTACATCACGACCTTTAACAAGCTTCTAATCCGAATCCTGGTATGTACCGCGCATGAAAAAAATGCGCCTGACGGAAGAAGAACTTTTCAAAGGTTGCTGTGTTGAGGAAGTTCTTGAGGTCACAAATCACTTGGTATATGTCACTGTCCAGGTCACAAGCACTGGCAAAAGCGGAGGGAACTTTAGAGTTCTAAATTTTAAGAAAAACCAAAACCATTCTCTTATTTGAGAAACAAACTACTCTGTCTCCTAATAGCTCCATCATGTGGCAATTACTGTACATCATCCAATTTTAATGCGAATACATATAGTTCCCCCAAATCTTTCTGCTCCAATTTCATCGTCCAAAGAAGTGTGAAAAATTACTTATTATTAACCTCAATTTTTATCTTCTCAGCCAATTTCCAGCTACGTCCATTATAAATCCCCTAATGTGTTCATTTGAAAAATTCCTTTCTTCCCTCTATATTAAGAGATCTCATTTTGGCTTTCGCCTTTTGTTATCAGATATGAAGTCTGGCGATTTAGGAAATGACATCTTCACAGAAATGCGACGCATATAAACCATCGCACCATCCTATAATGACAATTTTCGCTCCTTTGGCTCATATCTTCATTTCACCATTCACATACCCTTATTGCAGTCTGTCGTTTCTCCCGAAATGACCATCGCAGAAATCCCTAAAACTGTTTTGATTTTTCCTCTGTCTATGGACGAAGATGAATGAAAAAGATTGCTAGCCTGAGATAATATGAGACTGGATAACTGCATGGATATTTATTTCGCAAACTATCTTAAGAATACTGTGGACAGTTGCTTAGATTATTCTATACTGTCGAGTAATGGAGTCTCTTCGATGGTAATGTAATTAATCTTCTTTGTATAGCAGTATTTACTTCGTTTCTTGCACTTGCACAGTCTTAACAAGATAATCGTTTTGTTAGCACGGACAGACAGTAATCGGATTGAAATTTACTCATTTATCGAAAGAAACCAAAATCCACAGACACGTAGGTTGAGGAGCAAATAAAAGGACGACAAGACTTGAAATGTATCTAATATAGAATAACACACATAGGATATGCATTTGGCGTATAGAGTAAAACCATTTGAGACAATAGCGTGAAAATTATAATAGGATGAATTGGTGTTCATATTGAACCATCAATATTAATTTGTAAGAAAAATCCGTACCGTAATTTTTACCATGATTTTTATGTAATGGAATTCTCAGGACATACCTATAATAGCACTGATTTAACCTAGTGCTAAAACAAATCAAAGTTCCATGTTAAACGGAGTAATCTGAGCCCTCCTCCGGCAATTAGCCCTCAGGATATACATTTCATACCTATCTCCTACTATTCTATAAACTAGTTTCTTAGACTTTCACCTCAGATGTTAATGGATCGAGTAGTGCCCACGTATCTCTCCCGTGTTTTCTGAAATTGTTGTTTTTAGACAGATTACGTAAGAAACACCAAAATCCTTACTGGAATAAGGAATAAAAGAGTCAATTTATCAGCGCAAAGTACTCAAAACAAAAAATTGTGAGATGCAAATCACCAAGAGAAAAAATTTTTTTCACAAGTTTCAAAGGAATCCAGCATCCTTCTTCTTCAAGAATAATATGTCAGGACGTCTTATCCAATATCGATAGATCAGCGTCCTCGAAGTTAGGTTGTTTATTTAGAGCCCCTCCAGTTCGAAACAACTCCTCCTTCTTTACAAAGAGACTCGGTCCCCAAATATTCACTTAACTCAGTGTTGGTTAGTCGTTGGAAATCTACCTTTTCGTAGGAATTTTGAGCGTCAAACACCATCCTTGGGAAATTTAATCAACGTAAAGAAGACCCAATAATCACATAAACTTCACCCTCAGATCATAGACAAATAGTTTAACAAATTATCTGTTTTTAACGTTTTTGTTTTAAACAATAAGATCAGAAATTGCGTTTGAGTAATTCATCTCTTCTCTATTATCTTCGTCTATATATAAAAAATAAGTTGTATTGTGTTTGTCGCTAATATTCTCTGTAATGCGGAAACCGATTTTGATTCTGGAATTTTTTTTTTTTGTTCATTTCATTTCATTTCATTTTATTCGTTAGCCTTGAGATAAAATCTCATTTATGGCTTTAAAAATATACATTTCCTATGAAAAGTGACGTTAATACCATTGTTTATAAGTGGATTTATGGGGGCGTGGCACCAGGGCCGTAGCCAGGATTTTGTTTCGGGGGGGGGGGCTTGCTTCCAAATCTTACGAGGAATTCTTTAAACAAAAAACTAAATACAGGGTGTCCCAGTTAAGCAGTATAATCCTTTAAGGGAAGATTCGTGAAGTTCCGCCGAACAAAAAATTGTATGGCAGGGGGGTTATATTTTCACCATATTTCCCGTTATGGCCCTTCAAAGCATGTGGCCTCTAATTTGGAGGTGTTACCACTTAAAACGCTATAACTTCTAAACTATTAGAGATACAAAAATTGTATTGTGCATTTTGAAAATACAATTTAGAAGCGCATACAAGTCTTATACACTTCGGCTACAAAAAAGTTATGGCTCCTTAAACTCAACATTTTGAAAATTTGTTGTTACATATTTTTACTTAAAATGCTTCTCAAAATATTTACTTAATAAATTTTTATTTTTTTTTATGAAATTTTTATTCTTGAGAAATTTTCTAAAAATTATGTTAAGCAACTTGTTAAGTACACCATGCAGCCGGGTACTGATGCGTATCAGCGCCTTGTTGATACCGGGTGAGCTCCTCGAAATAAAAAAAAAACGACGTTCAGACGCAGCGGCGGCAGAAATTGGGGGTCAGATTTTGCGTGATGTGGAAGTTAAGCCTTTAATCAGGTCCGATGACTAGCTGTCCAATTGGAACTTCCCAAAACCAGGATTCACAGAACTCTCCAGAGTAATAGGTTACACCTTACACCCTTTCCATTTAGCACCGGTACGGACACGTCCTCAATAACATTCTGTGGACTGACGAAGCGCAATTCACAAACAAAGTTATAAAGCTACAAACCTCCACAATTTGCACCATTGGTCAGACCCCAATCCCCATTTAATACACACAACATCATTTCAAAGGTAAGAATTTAATTATTTTGAACAACTTCTTCAAAATGTGTGCTTATTTCAAAGGAGGTTTAGCGTAAATGTTTGAAAACACTTTAGTAGGCCCGCACGTTCTTCCAAACAGTTAATTCCCTTGAATTTTTTAGAGAACGATTGCCGAAGCTTCTTGAAGATGATCTTCTTTTTCAGAGAAGAGCGATGTTCTTTCAAAAGATGGAGCACCTTCTGACAGTAGCAGCGGGGTAAATCCATTCCTTAACCACACTTTTAATGACCGATGAACTGGTCGATTTGGCCCAATCCTTGGCCACCCAAATCTTATGTTGCTTAATATAATTTTTAAAAAAATTCTAAAGGATAAAAATTTCATAAAATAAATAAAACGGGAAATATGGTGAAAATCTTCCCTTAAAGGATTATACTACTTAACTGGGACACCCTGTATATTCCAATTCATTGATTTTTATTAGTTTTTAAATCGTATGTACTTAAACAAACATACTAAAATTACTTTTTTCAAAGCAGAAGACGTCTTGATTTTTTTTTGGCATGACATGATGGTAGAACGTCTTCGTTGACCATGAATCTGTCCGTAAGATTTTGTATTAACGAATCTATACAAGGAATCAGTATAGACACTCTAAAATAGGCTTCAGTAGAAGAGGTTTCTGGATTGGAACGCGTTGTTTGTTTCAATTAAGTTCTTGGGGCTCTTAATTCAACTTCAAATAAGTCGTCGGCAAGTTGGAATTCGGATTGAAAAGCCTCTCTGAAAAAATCTTCGGCATTTTCTCGGATGTTCTTAAGAGAATTCAGAACTTCTTTTGTGCGATCGATAGCAGAAACGAAATCTAAGGATTTGGTCTGTAGGAAAACTGATAAGGGTAGCGTTAAGTTAAACTGAATAGGCTTACTAGGAAAACACTTTTTTGGATCGCTGCCAAAGACTTCTTCAAGACTTATTGAGATGCATTTGAAGAGCTCAACAAAGGAAATAATACTGTCATGCCTTTCAATTTCACAAAGGCTTAGAAATCGAGTGTTTCGGCTCTCTGGTGCGTGTTTTTTAGTGACATATTTTAAAGTTATATTTGCATTTGAATGGTTGCGGAAGAAATTAGCTATTTCACTAACTACACCAAGGCATTTGCGAATTGCTGGAGTTGACATGGGATTAGACAGAACCAGGTTCAAGCGATGGCTTGCACAGTGTACCTAGCGTTTGGATACTGTATACTTACCTGTATAGTATAGTCTCCTTATTTTTATAGATTTGAATTTATATTAGAAAGTTTTAGTTTTTAATTTTTTGCTTAGCGTTTCGGGGGGGGGGGGGGGGGGGGCTTCAGCCCCTCAAGCCCCCCCCCTGGCTACGTGCCTGCGTGGCACGTCCCATACAAATAATGCAATAAAAATCTTATATCTCGAAAACCATCGAATCGATTGAGTTTAGATTTACAGACAATCTTAAGTATTGGCCCGGAAATGTTCCTGTGAAGATTGGTCAAATTGGACCATACAAAAAAAGCATTGCAAACTCTATTCTTCGACAGTTATGGGAGCCAAAGTTTGTTAAATGTTGTGTACCTACTATTTATTTTTTTATTTTTTTTATAGGTACCTAACTGTCTCGAAAAAGCTTCTCAATTCAGCCGTTTAGCCAAACATTAAAAACTCACACAAATGAATGGTTGTGAGAACCTAGGCCTAGGAGGTCTCTACACGCCTGTTGCACCAACTATTTCTTTTATTTTTGTGAGTGTTTTCAGCAGAAATGTGCCACAGAAATCGTCGTAATCATCTGTCAGTAGAAAATGGGTGAACAAATCGTTGATTAGACTTAACCTAAGATGAACAAACCGGCCCTAAATATTACTAGATATCAGTGGCGTGGCGTCCATATAACCCGATTCCTACCGGGTTACCTTTTAAAAGTTTCAGTTCAGCTACACAACAATGTTTACTTAAAAACGAGCAACATAAAACCCACGGGATAAACTTAATAATATGTATCTATTCATCTGCGCAAGCTACATACCCCAACCCCACCAACTTAATTGAGCATTATACACACGGAAACACACACCCTTCGCCATAATTATCATTAGTATTAGAGAACTGCCCACACTCTCTGAGCATAGCCCAAAGCTAAAATAACCCGAAATATGTCGGGTTATAAAATCTCTCAGTGGATAGAACAAATTTGTCTCCTTTCTCTTTTGTACACTTGCGATTATTTGAGTTTGATCCTCTCTGTTCAACGCCCGCTTTCTTATGCAAAAAAATAACCCGATGAAAAGCGGGTTATTTGGTGGGTTTTGTGTGTATCTTTTGCCGCTGCGCTGTGGTGTAATTGAGTATATCTGGAAAATAACACGCTTACCGCCGACATATTTGGTGAATTTGAATTGTGTGTGTATCTCCTATCGCTGCGCTGTCGCTGTGATTGTAGTTAGTCATAGTCAGTTCCTTTTTTACCTAATGATTTTCTGAGGGGAGTATCCTCTGTTCAAAGGCCGCTTTCTTACAATAAAATAACACGCTTTTCTCCGAGTTATTGTAAGTATCTTTTAAAAAATAAACAAACTGATGTGTTTATAAAGTTTATAAACAAGTCGCTAAGTGAGAAATCAAGTGTTTTGAGTCTTGGCTGGCTATGATCTTCGTAGGTACCTAAATACGTTTGAAGAAATGTTTCAAAGATTAAGTAGATGATTTTGCTGGACCTCCACAAAACTCCACAAAAATTATTTTTTGGATTTACCTATTGAACAAATCGAAATATGAAAGTTGTGCACTATTGAATCAAGATGAAAAAATATCTTCATTAATTTAGTTTCTTCCTGGAGTTTTCGATTTTATGGCTTTGAACAATTAACTAAGGTTTTGTAGGTTTTGTATGCCTACCACATCTTCCCTTTGACATTTTGATATTTTTCGACTTCGACTTACCATTTAAAATTATTCACGCCACGCCACTGCTAGATATATATATTATTTTGTATGGTTATTTTTTAAAGATTTTTAAGTGTGTAACACAGAAATAAAGTATTTTTTTTTTTTTTGTTATTGCCTTTATGATAAAGTTGTATCTACAATATTTCAATAAGTACGTACATACTTAATTAAAAATTCGTTCTTACAAAAGTATCCTTGCATTTGTATAGGTTTATTTGAACGAAAAGAGCTCAATCAAATTAGGAACAATAGCGGCTCAATTCTAGGCCATTTTCGTTTTTATTTTTACTTAATTCTTATTTACTACAATAAACAAAACAGTAACAGCCTTATTTATTAGAATTTGCTATAATGCTATAAAATAAAATTCAATTAGATACACTTCGACTTCAAAGCTTCAAACTCAAAATAGTTTACAAATAGCCTATATAGGAAGCCTATTTCCTTTCCTTTTTAAATTTGAATCAGCCTTCTGCGTAGGCTTATATAGTAATCGAGTTCATCCATAACCTTAATTTTATTTAAAACGTTTATTAGTGTGCATATCAAATACCACCAGCAGGAAGTATTCACCTCAGCTCTGAATCTTACATCACATAGTAAATTATTGTCTTGTGAATGACAAACAAATACATAGAACTTGATAGGTGGTATTCTAATAAATATCACAATTTGATTGAAAGATCGTTGGTGGTCCCACCACTGCCTTGGGCGTAATGACCAAATTAGCTGTTAACAATTTTGATTATTACGTTAGATAAATAAACGATTTTTTACACTATGGGGGTCTGGTAATAATTAAATCACTATTGGGGTGGAGTTTTCATAATATATGAACTGTAAGATTTAAATGGGATCTGATGGCGCCGTGCATGATGTTATAAAGTCATTCGACATTTTTTTTTAAGTAGAAAACATAAATTTTGTCTACCGTGTTATTACTTAAATTATAGTTTGACAAATATCGTTCACTATCTGATGAGTGATGACTTTTCCGTGATACACGGAATGCATCACATTTTATTTTTTTTTTTAACAAATTATCAAATTGTATTAGCACGCATAATAGGTATCCTGTTGTGCGCGAAGTTCAGTGCTTGGAATTATTATAGCATGCTCAAAGTAAGGCCAAGCCCTTAAGTAACACAAACAGACTTGCTAGTTGGGTGCGGCATCACTTAACTGAAGGGTAGATTTTTTAACGAGTGCAGATAGATTAACTCAAATTGTGAAGTACCAAGTTAATGACCTGCAAAGCAATTTGTCCATTGCATAGGAGAAAGCATGTGGAGAAGCATTTCCATTCAGTGTAGGAATGACAGATGATTGATAAGGATATGCGTTGTTTTCTGTAGTAAAATTCTGCAACGATTTAATAATTAAAAAAATTGTTTGCACAGTACACGCCCTACTATGCATATTAAGCATATTGTATCTATCTACATTTAGGGCGATTTTTATATACCTACTAGCGAACCCCCTGCACACTTCGTAGAGCAAAATAAAAAAAATTAAATCAATTTCAAATTCATTTAAATCAGTGATATACAGTTTTTATTGTAATGCTCTGTAAGAAACTTTGGCTCCCATGACTGTCGAAGAATAGAGTTTGCAATGTTTTTTTTTTTTTGTATGGTCCAATTTGACCAACTTCACAGGAAGTGTTCCCGGGCCAGTATACATACCTAAGATTGTCTGAAAATTTGAGCTCAATTCGGTGGTGTTCGAGATATACGATTTTGAATGTTTTTTTGTGTGGGATGTGCCACGCCCCTTTGCCCAACTTTGACCAATCTTCACAGGAGCACTTTAATGCCAATACCTAAGATTATCTGTAAGTTTAAGCTCAATCGATTCGGTGGTTCTCGAAATATACGATTTTGAATGTTTTTTTTTGTATGGGAGGTGCCACGCCCCTTTGTCAGATTTTGACCAATCTTCACAGGAATACTCCTGGGCCGATACCTAAGGTTGTATGTAAATTTAAAGTCAACAGATGCGGTGATTTTCGAGATAAGATTTTGAATGCATTTTTTGAATGGGGGGTGCCACGCCCCTATAACTCATGAACCAATACACCTACAAAGACCGTATACACTTATAAACCATGGTATTAACGTCACCTTTCATGGGAAATCAAAATCACGCATTACAAAGAACATTATCGACAAACACAATACCACTTATTTTTATAGAAGTATATATTATGTACTAGCGGGCCCGGCAAACGTTGTTTTCACTGCTCGTACATTTCGATTGTTCGTCACTTGTTCTGCGGCCGTTTTATTATATGAAATTTTATTTATGATTTTTTTTAGTGTTTAGCTATTATTTAAAATTTTATTCATGAGACTTATTCTTGCTTTTTAAATTTTTTTTATTGTTGAGTGTTTATTAATTGAAATTTTGTGGAATCGGATCGTAGCGCTACCTACCGGGTTCAATTGTGGATCTAAACCATCCTTAGACTCCTTCAAACACACACACAAAATTTCATTAAAATCGGTCCAGCCGTTTAGGAGGAGTACGGTTACAAACACGTACAGAAGAATTATATGTAAGTAAGTATAAAGATTAAAGATGTATAGATTTCTGGTGGATGTTGTTTGACTCACAGTTTAGTTTATTTGTCCGCCGAAAAGGAAAGATTCCACACAATTCTTGGTGAATACTTCATATGAATTAGAACTTTATATGCTGATCTTGCTAGCCGACGATACCCAGAAAGTTCATCGAAATTCTAATGCTAAATGTTAGATATAATAATGTAAATGTACTAAGAAGCGCGTTATTTTTTTGAGTGACATTTTGTAAAAATTTTATATTTCAGATCCAACTGCTCGTTACCACGGATACCAGCAAACACGTACTACAATTGCTGGAAAAAAAGAAAGACAGAATTAATTTCCCAGGCTTAAGTGTTCCATATACGGAAACAATTTATGCAAACAACGAATCTCCATAAAGACCAGTGTTTGCATTCCGTAAGCCCAATAAATGCCAGTCATGTATCCTTGACCAAGAACCAACAAGAGTTCGCTGCGGTAATCGCGCACATTCATTGTTATTCCGCGCGCTGAATTAACCACAACTTCAACTTGGATCTCCTTTCACTGTGACTGTGTTGATGTTGATGGTTTTTGTAAAATCATAATTTAACATTGGGTTTTAAGCCGTGTGGACTATTAGACTGCAGCTCAGTAGAAGGCACCGCGCCGCGGCGGCATTGTTATAATTTATTCCAGAATATTAATAACTTTCATGAATTAAACATTTTATATTCGAATGATGCACAGTGCACACCGTCACATGCTGGGGGCACCAAAAATCATCGGCAAGGCAAAATAGTACGTGGAGACAACACAAACCATAAAAAGGAAAAATAAAATTAAATCATTTAAACTGTGGACAAATGCTAGACGGTAACGTGGGAGTGGACGAACCATGAAGGATTCCAACTGGTCAGTGGTCACTCGTTAGTCTTCTGATAGAGTTGTTTAAATGTTTGTTTTTTTTTTTCATGTTAAAATGTTTGCCAAGTAAGGCTGGGCAGTGATTGTGATGAGCAACGTCATGCTTATTGGCAATTTGTGCATAAAGTTGAGTCTTCTCTTATGACAGTATGTTTACATTGTCACTCGAGTCAAAAGAAACCAGAAAAAAAAAACAATTGGTAAGTCAATAGATGAAATTAAGATTACATTCGATTTAGAAAAAATTAAGAAGACAGAACACAATTTAATTTGCGTAAACAAGGACGAAGTAAATTATAATAAAAATCGATCAGTGGATCGGTAAAAATCACCGATGGAAATGTTTTCTGGCCCAATTGGGGTCGAAAACAGCCTGAGTTTGTTCCTGTACAAAGGGTATGTGCCTTTACTAGAGAAATTGGCTTGGGCACTATCGCGCCATTTTGAAAATAATTTCCTTTTAAGCCTAAAGTGATCACTAAGAAGCAATTTAGGAAAATTCGAAATAAAAAAGGGCGAAAAGGGGGGTCAAAGTTTGTATGGGAAAATTATTATTTTTCATCCAATCGAATTCAAATTCGGTTTGTGTACCTAATCTATTATAAGAAATATAAAAAAAAAACTATTTTTCTGACAAATAGATGATTTGTTCCACTCTTTTTGACCCACCAGTTGAAAAAACAAAACAAATGTTTTTATCGAAAGCTTTTCGAGAACTTCTTTATTCTCATCTTCAGCGACAAACTAAAACAGGAATCATTACATAAATTGAAATAAATAAAAAATTACATTTACCATAAAGTTCCAAAAGAAATTACAACAGCACAAACATTTTCATATAAAAACACAAATTGTAAATAAATCTATGACAATATAAACGTCAATTAGAGAGCGTTGACGGTTGATTCTCTCGTTCTCTTGTACTTGGTTTTATGTTGCAGAGGTTGAATAGAATCGAAGATGTTGGCCCGTTGTCTGTGTTCATGGTTGGCTTCTGTCTTAGGATTTCGATACTTTCAAAAGCGTCTAGTTGTTGAGGATCTTTGTACTCCAAATTAGCATCGGTGGAGTTGGAGACATATGCATATCATCTCAAACTAATTTCAGTTTTCAAGGATCCATCAGAGTTCGTTTGTTTTGAACTGTTTCTAAGAAAGACAGATTCCAGCATCATATTATCAAGGCATTGAGATCCAACGATGTTTTCTATATGAAGGCAGATAAAGGGAATAGTATGGTGATCGTCGATAAAGTTCAGTATGAGAATGATGTCCTTAATATTGTAACTGGTCCTGGTTTTACGGAAGTCAAGTTGAAGAATCCACTAACAAAAATGAACACGGAAGTAAGCACAGCTCTTAAGGATTGTAAGGAAGTCTTGGGCTTTTCAAAATACAGACTTTACGACACCAATGCAAAAGTTCCTTGTATTTACGCGCTTTACAAGACACACAAAAAAGGATTAAGACCGATAATTGCAAACATCAATAGTCCAACAACCAAGATCGCTAAATATTTGGTGAGTGTTTTCTCTTTACTTAAACAACCAGAGGGATTTTATGTCAAGAACAGTTTTGAACTAGCTGAAGAGTTAACTGAGTTGAGAATTGAAGAGAATGAAGAGCTTGTCTCATTCGATGTCACCGCACTTTATCCAAATGTTCCGATCCCAGAAGCAATCAATTTGCTGGAAATTTGGCTGAAATCTCAAGAAAATTTGGATGACAAGAAAAGACAACTCTACGTAAAGCTCACAAAGATCTGCATGGAACAAACCATTTTTCAATTCAGAGGAAAATTCTACAGACAAACTTTTGGAACTTGTATGGGTTGCAAACTTGTTCATGTCCAATATGGAATGGTCCTTGAGAGATTCTTCATGTTTTCCAAAATTCTGGCGCCGATATGTTGACGATGTTTTGGTAGTGATTGATAGAAACAAAATTGACGAACTTTTAAGAACACTCAACCAACAATATGACACTATCAAGTTCACTATAGAACGACAAATTGAAAATAGATTACCATTTTTAGACCTGATGCTTGATATTATAGACAATAAAATCGCCATTTCAGTCTACAGAAAGCCGACTTCCACTGAAAGATATATCCCATCCACATCTAAAACATCATACCAACATAAGATGGCAGCTTTTAATAGCATGACATACCGACTTTGTAAGCTACCCTTATCATTGAACAACTATATGACGGAAGTGAAGAAAATCAAACAGTTGGCAAACATTAACGGATATAAAGAATCGATTATTGACCAAATGATTGCCAAACACAGTAAAAAATTAAAGCGAGAATCATTCACAACATTACAACCAGAAAAAGAATCTGAAAATCTGGAATATCGTAAGTTCACATTCAATGGTAATTTATCTTACAAAATTTCTTCAATACTTCGAGACCACAATATCAAAGCTGTTTTTACTAATGATGCTAAATTAAAAAACTTACTTGGAAGTACCAAAGACAAACAAGAAGATGAAAAACAGAAAGCCGGTATTTACAAGATTGGATGCAATAACTGCAATGATTTCTACATCGGTCAAACCAAAAGATCTATAATTGTCAGGTTAAAAGAACACATACGCTGTTTTGAGAAAAAAGACGCAGTTACATCCTCAGTATCCAAACATATGATTAATAATAAAACACACAAATTTGACGAATCAAATCTAGAATTAATTAGACATGTTAGAGACCCTCAACAACTAGACGCTTTTGAAAGTATCGAAATCCTAAGACAGAAGCCAACCATGAACACAGACAACGGGCCAACATCTTCGATTCTATTCAACCTCTGCAACATAAAACCAAGTACAAGAGAACGAGAGAATCAACCGTCAACGCTCTCTAATTGACGTTTATATTGTCATAGATTTGTTTACAATTTGTGTTTTTATATGAAAATGTTTGTGCTGTTGTAATTTCTTTTGGAACTTTATGGTAAATGTAATTTTTTATTTAATTCAATTTATGTAATGATTCCTGTTTTAGTTTGTCGCTGAAGATGCGAATAAAGAAGTTCTCGAAAAGCTTTCGATAAAAACATTTGTTTTGTTTTTTCAACTGGTGGGTCAAAAAGAGTGGAACAAATCATCTATTTATTGCTTCTGACACCACGGATGTTCATATTTAGTTTTCCAACCATGGTTAACGATTTAGAATTTTTCTGACTTTGGAAATTTTGCTTGGGGGCCGAGTTATTAGCGACGGTAAAATCAGGATTCAGTTTGTATATGTATGTGTTGTATTTTATGCAATACTCACCTTGGAATCCCTCATTTCGTTGCTTGCCCTAAGTAAAGCCTAAATAACGACTATGCAGAAATTAAAGAATAATCGGAATTGGGACCAACCACCGCAGTTGTTTTAGGATAGAACCCGATCGGAGCCACCTTCACATACTTCTACACATCATTCCCCTTGATTTAAACGCACTTTTGTATGGTGCTACTTAAAAATCAGAATTATGGGTCATCGAAATCCTATGGTCATAGTTCGTGAGAAGTTTGCGCAGTGGAAAAATGTATGTTTTTCGCAAATCAAACCTGAGACCTCTCGCTCCAGCACACTAACCTCTGACTCACTGTATCTACTCAATAGTAGAAATAATTAGAATTGGACAATTTATTTTGGAGCTCTCATCTAGATTTCCACAGAACAATAAAAGTCTATTAGAATAACACGTTCAAAGGTGGTTCGGTAACATTTTTGACCAAAGAATATGGAGTACCAAAATCAGCCATCTAAGCTGCATAAATATAAGAGGGGTAATATTGTGGCCCTGAAAAACGAAAGCGTTGAGCACATCCAAATTTCCTAATGTGGAAAAGAGGCTGTATAAATGGTTCTTTTAACAACATAGAAAAAATCTGTCTTTTTTGAATGATGCTAAAATAAAAACTCTATTTCCATATTGGAAAAAATTAATGGCAATAGGTATTTTTTTTTTGTCGCTAGCAATGGTTGGTTCCAAAAATTTAACAGAAGGTATGGAGTTCGATATATAAAAGTACCCGGAGAAAAGCTATCTTCTCAACCAAAACTGGCCTGTCTTTTTCAAAGCATTCTGCAAGGGGGAATTAAGTTATTGCCATTTATGTTATTTTAAATGTTTTTAATAGTTCACTATATCGAGTGTTTACTGTAATTTTCTCCTACTGATTGAGATACTACTTCTGTTGTGTGCTAAAAATTTCATTAGATTGAGTTCTATTTTCTGTAGATATAGAAATATGAGCAAATGTTGATCGGCCACAGGCCACTCATTGTCATTGTATTTGTCTTGATCCCACATTTCATACCGAAGTCCAATTGCTATTTTTATAATGGTCGAACATTAGAATCTTCTGTTGAAAAAAAAAACCGGATGACATAACTAATCGCACTTCTTCGAGCATTTAAATGATTTTGGCATATTGAATTAGTCACAAACTATGCACGTATGTATATTTGAATATGACACCGATGAATTTAAAAAGGAACATCTTTCTATGTCGCCTTAATTAGCATGCATTCGATTCTCAAAAATACCATTCCCAATCCCATATAGAACGGAACCATATAGCAATACAAGACCATAATTTGTAGTCATTTAATTTGCATTCAAAGTAACTATCGTGAGCAACCTCAACTAACACAAAGTTTTGAGGCTCTTGTTCAAATTTCCATTAAGATTACACTTAGCAACTACTTAGATCCGTTACCTGAAGGCAGAGGTTAGCCAACATGCATACCGATGTCCATTGCATGTGAAAACTGAACATTTTACGAATAGTCATAAAAGCGCAAGAGTCTTCCATGGCCGGTCGCAAGAGTCACTTCAGCTAAACCACGCAGCTTATAATTAAAATTTTATGATGAAATTGCACCTAAACACGAAAATGCAATAGCGGCTTACGTTAACTTGTTGAACGTTTATGATATAAGTATCCTGTCATCAGTGTGCTGTATATACCATAAAAGAATAGCTTTATTTGAAAATGCAACATTGTTCGCAGATGTTGTTTGCATGAGAAGATAGTCCACGATTTAATAGCCGATTAGCAAAAGACTGAGTAAATAAAATCACCTACTCAATTTATAGTCATAAAAGGATGGTTTCTTTGCGTTGTGGATAGCTACTCCACAAAGTTGCCTAATTAAATTGTGCAAATACGAGTATCTATCTTTACTATGATCTTAAGTATTATTAAATCGCGATTTAATGTTTCTTGTTTTTAGTCTATACTTTAGCAATTTTTAAGCAGAGTAATGACTCAACTGCACTTAGTTGAAAATAGTTTTTTTCTTTTAGGCCAATTGGTGATTAAACAAGATGGACAGCTATCTGCACTATTAGACAATAGTTTGAAAAAATGTATGCGGTGCGTTTAAACTCGATATTTTAATCAATATTATGATGATGGGGAACTCAAAAAAGTGGGTCTCGCAATTCTGTCCGTGGGGATGTCTATCTTTCCCATAGGCCTGCACCTGCAGCCTAATCAATTGGACGGATTTGTTTCAAACTTCGAATTTAGAGTTTGTGGGCTCACCGCTAGGAGTTTTTTTTTTTTTGTTTATGTCAAAATTATGTTAGGGGTATTCCGTATTCACGATTCGGTGTATCAGGTCCAGTAAAATTGCGAAATTGTATTTTTTTATCACATCGTGAGCACACTTTTTCTAATCTCTATAGTAACACTGGAAATAACAAAAAAACATTTGAAATCGAACTGACATTTGCGAACTCCACACTCAGGGGCGTAGCGAGGGGGGCGTGGGGGTGTCGCACCCAACCCCCTCCCCCCACGCTTTTTAAGAGTCGGCAAATCAACGAGGAATTTTCTTGCGGATCTAAAACACTATGGGAAAAATCAAAAAGGACGCACAGCAGAAGCGACAACATTGCCAGAAAAGCGGTTAGTTCTACGGTTTGCCTCAAATTCTACTCTACCAGCGACTAAAATAAGGGCCAACAGCGGAGTACCAGCCAGCACAGCAACGGTCCGAAGGATAATACGAAAAAGTTGTACGTATACACTTATACAGAGAAGAAAACTTAAAAAGATACCTGTTTTGTCTTTTGAGGCAAGTAGGTATTGATTTTTTAGGCTGTTGTTTAGAATTGGATTTATTTTGTTGATTTGTGAATTCTTGAATTGTGTTGTCTTTTCACACAAAGTAGCGCCATAATTATAGACACACAGCTTCTATGTATATAGGTACAGAGCAAACCAGGATCAACCAGTCTAGGAATTTATTTTGACACCTTCATTGTTAGGAATAGTTGGGTATTGAAGCCGCAATAGAATTTATTTATTACGGGAAATAATTAAGGAAAATGAGAAACGTCAATGAAAAAGCTGTCGTTGCTTTTTGTTCGCACGTTTCGTTTTACTTGAAGCAAAAAAAAAAAAAAGAGTCAATGAAATTGCTTTCTCACAAACGAAAATTCGTTTCGTTTTCAATTTCGAAACGATTGAGCCTCCGCACACGAAATGAATTCTGCCGTCATAAAACCGATTTTGATGGCGAGGGGAATGAGGTGAGTGGAAAGAAAAGTGGAAAGTACATATACAATTTTCAAAATATTGGGTCTGAAAAAATTTAAAATCTTTAAGGTCAAATGTCCATTTTGGAAAAAAAAACTATCACATTGAAAGAAGGTTCATGGCAGGCGTATGAATGAAGTAGATTCCAGAGCATAGAACGGAGGGAGCTCTGGTGCGAAGGTTTTAAAAGTGGTTCTGCTAAAGGCGGGTACCCTTTCCTAAAGCGGCCCATAGACACCACACTTGTGTCTGCACCGGTGTATTGACACCTGTGTGGCATTCCGCCATACACATCACACCGATCGGGACACCTACACCAAAAATCAAAAACTTTTGATGTTACTCGCACCGTGTCTGACACCAATATCGGTGTGCGCACCAGCCCACACACAGCACACATTTCCGTACACCGAACCGACACCGGTGCGGACACAACTGTGGTGTCTATGGGCCGCTTAATCTGTTCTGTGTGAAGGTGGCTGATATTGCGGTTTATTGACCTTTTTCCGAGCCTCCATTTCAAGGAATACAGACAAAGTTTATAACTTGATTTCGATCGAATCTTTTGACATTGCCTATCGCCGCTTTATTAGTATTGGTTTGACGTAAACGCCAAAACATCTTTTTTGGCAATTCGAGTTTAAAGTTTGAAAGCGATCTATTAAAATTCTGACCAATAGGATTCCTTCATTTTTTCTTATGAAGTTTATATGTAAATGGACAACTCATTTGTGTAGTTGTTTTGCCTTGGATCGATAGAAAGTTTTAGAAATATTTAGGGATTTGTTCAGAATGGAATTGACGCCATCTGAGTTACAATTCTTTCTCCTTCATATACACCTACGGCAAAAAGAGTAGCTTTTAAGTCAAACCAATTCTCACCAATGGAATATTTTAGTGGCGTAAGTTGAGATTTAAGTTTAAGTCAGGAAAAAAAAATTTACGTAAACGCCGGGAATTGGTTTATAAGACAAACCAATTCTTACAAGACTCCTATAATTGTGTCGTTTTCGGCAAATTCGATACTCAATATCTTCGAAGCCAGATGAGATAGGACAAAACTGTTTTCAGAAATGGAAAGAGCATTCTCAAAAACCTATTATTGCATACCTAACTTAAAAAAGTCAAACCAATTTTGGGGCGACGCGACGATATGCTAATCTGTTCCTTAAAATTCTATTATATGCCCATCAGGAAAATTCATTTCTTCTGAGTTTCTTATACCTCAGGTTAAAATCCCGTGAGTACCGCAAACGGGATCTATACTACAGAAATAATAGAGGGGATTGAACAATTATACCCACTTCTTACTAGTTGTATTGTATAAAAGCCTTGGCTATTTTTTTTTTTTTTTTTAATTTTTGTAACATAACTCAAAATTGACTGAGTTTAATCGGTAGTCAATTAGTAATCCTAACGGTCAACGGCATGACAGTTGAACAGGTAAACAATGAAAGACTTACCAACAAAAAAACGAACTGATGTCAATTTAAAGTATTACTCGAAGGCTTTATTAACCTTAGATCTCCACTAGTCACAACAAGGCATATTGATATAGAAGTAGAACAATTCATTGCTGATATACAGCAAGCAGCAGAAGATAGTATACCAACTTACCAACAACGTAAACAAGCATCGGTAAGATATCCCATAGAGATTAGGGAACTAATATTAGAAAAGAGAAGAGCTCGCAGAAAATGGCAAATGACTAGATATCCCGGCGATAAAACTATATTCAATAGACTAAATAACATGCTTAAAAAAAGGATCGGCGAATTTAAAAATGGATCCCTAACTAAATATCTTTGCAACTTAACTGCTGACAAAGTCACAGACTACTCCCTTTGGAAGGCTGCCAGATATTTAAAGAGACCACAAGCGCAAGATCCCCCGCTAAGAACATCTGCTGGGAAATGGATCGGCGACCCAAAAGAAAAGGTCAAACTTTTTTCGGAACATTTGTTTTTAAAACCTTTCCACCTAATGTGGCAAACGAACAAGTTGAATTACCTGATAGAATAGATGAAGACGTAATCAATTTTGTTTCCATAAAAGAGATCAGCACGTGTATACATAAGCTATCTAATAGAAAATCGCCAGGTTATGATCTAATAACTGCCCAAATCCTGAAGGAACTACCCTTCATTGCATTGGTAAAACTAAAGCTTTTAATTAATGCTTGTTTCAAGTTAAGATATGTTCCACATCACTGGAAGATAGCAGAAATTATAGTTATACCTAAACAAGGTAAACCACTATCAGAAGTCACCTCATACAGGCCAATCTCACTTTTACCAGTATTATCAAAACTTTTTGAGAAACTGCTTCTTAAAAGACTAGATAGAATTATAGAGCAAAGAAGGCTTATTCCCACCCACCAGTTCGGGTTTAGAAATAAGCACTCAACAATAGACCAAGTACCTACATCGTATAAATAATATTATAGAAAAATCATTAGAAGAAAAACAAGTTTGTTCTATATTATTCTTAGACGTTGCTCAGGCTTTTGATAAAGTCTGGCATAAGGGCTTAGAGTATAAACTTCATAGGGATCTACCTAGACAGTACTATGAGATACTTAAATCTTATATTTCAAATAGATTCTTTAGAGTTCGCTATGGCTCAGCGCATTCTGAACTTAAAGAATTACAAGCAGGAGTTCCACAGGGAAGTGTTCTGGGACCAACCCTGTACCTATTGTATACTAGTGATATACCACATACGAATGATACGATGATAGCTACATTCGCAGACGACACTGCTCTTCTATCAACTGATAGATGCACGGCTAAAGCAACAGAAAAGCTACAAAACTCAGCTAACGAGATATGTGATTGGGCACAACGTTGGCGAATTAAACTTAATGAGTCAAAGTCCACCCATATCAATTTTACAAACAAAAAAATAACGAATTTTCCCGTCGTTATTAATAACCAAGTAGTTCCTTATTCTAACACGGCTAAGTATATGGGTATGAATCTAGATGCTAAACTGAAATGGAAAGAACATGTGAAAAAGAAAGTAGAAGAATTAAATATTAGATATAGAAAACTTTATTGGTTGCTAGGATATAATTCGGAAATATCCACTGAGAATAAAATCTTATTATGCGAGAAACAGATTGGCACAGCAACAGCAACAGCAACTTTGACAGCCACAGCGCACTTTTTAGAGCCCATGCTTTTTAATGGCTGAAGTTACATTACCACAGCAACATCGACATCGACATCGACGTTAGAGCTAAGTCCTAAATTCAATGTTGCTGTCAGCGGTGCCAGATTCCACGATTTATCGTATTTTTACGATTTTAGGGCTTAAAACTTATTCCAAGATTTTTGAGCTAAATAAGCATAAAATTCCAAGATTTTTTTCAAATTTATTGAATACAAAAATTCATTTGCAATTTTCCAAATATCTTCTGAAAATATGTAGGTGAACGAGCAGCCACAAATACATAAAATGTATTATGAAGTGAAGCAATTAGTTTTTACAATTTTAGATTTTTTTCTTAAACCCGATATTTTAAAGGTGGTAAACATAAAATACCTTAATGATGAATTTAAATTGCCTTCGAATATTGTTTCAAATTGTATCTCCGTGTAGAAGTTCAAGACCAATTGGATTCTTTAAATCTAAACAGGAACGATGTTGAAGCATTCAAACAGGCTTGCTTGGGTTTCTATATAGAGCTTGTCCATCAAATCTTAAAAAAGATTTGACTTCAAAAACCAATTGCTTCAAAGTTTAACCCTTCTAAGTCCACTAAACATAATTGAAAAAAAAGTAGATTATTTTTATCCATTATTCAAAAGTTTTCCAAATTTAATTCTAAATAAAGATATTCAAGACGCCGATGCCGAATTTCGTGAGATAAGAAACCTCAATTTTGAATATCTTTTTTCTGCACCTCGATCTTCAATAGATGTAACATTTTTTTGGAAAAACGTTTTACAAACAAAGCATGGTAATGAAAGTTTACCATTTCCGTTAATGAAAAATTTCATTTTTGAAGTTTTATCACTTCCGAAGCCATCTGCTACTGTTGAACGTATATTTTCTATATATATTTTTATTTTTTTTATTTCCAACCAAATCGTATTTCCACGATTTTGAAAGCTAGTAATTACGATTTCTGGGGAAAAATATCTGGCAGCACTGGTTGCTGTGCAAATGCTACCAACACCACGGTGACTTTTTCAGTTCTCTCAACTTTCGAATGCTGACATACTGAAGGTGCAGCAGCATTACCAGATATCTACAATTAGGTTTCAGCAGTTTAGAAAATATTCTTATGTAAATTATTTAGAAAATACTATTTTCATTTTCTTTTGATTTAGATTGCTTTTATTTTCGATTGGCAAAATTTTAAATTCTTTTTTTTGTGATCCGTGTCAGTACACCGACTTTCACTGATAATTGTGTATAACATACTGCAGGCGTCAAATTATTTACTGTCGGTGGGACTTGATTTTTAATTCAATTTTGCTATTGCAATGTGGAAACGAGTTTTCTAATTCAATCGTCGCGAGCTGTGTTAAAATTAATGTTTGACAAGCAATTAAAACAAAAGTACATACAAATTTGAATTTGATGTTGGGCAGCAGAAATCTGAAATACCCAGTCGATATATTTTATACTTTAGCCACCACCAAGTACCTATAATGGTACGTACCTACTGGTAGGTAATAAGTACGTTAACACTCATGAATTAAATAAATATTCTAATATGCTCTAACATTTTACAGGTTATCATGTACCTAATACCATTTTTTCGCTTTCACCATTTATTTTGATAAAAGGTAATCTGGTAATGCTGTGTTGCAATCAACTGACAACAAATTTTTTTTCCTCCCTTGACAAAGTTGCTGTTGATGTTTCCAATGTATTTCATGCGACTTCTGCTGTTGAAGTTGCTGTTGCTGTCAAAGTTGCTGTTGCTGTTGCTGTGGTAATCTGTTTCTCGCATTATACAATCAGATACTAAAACCCGTTTGGACATATGGTATCCAATTATGGGGCTGTACAAAGAAAACAAATGTACAAATAATACAAACATTCCAAATTAAAGTCCTTCGGGGAATAGTTAATGCCCCATGGTATATTAGAAATAATGACTTGCATCGTGATTTGCAGATTGATCTTGTAACGGAAGTAATTAAAAAGTACGCAATTCGTCACAATGAGCGTCTGCAGATGCATATTAATCCCGAGATAGAAGACGTCTTAAATGTACGATATAATATTCGTAGATTAAGAAGAACAAAACCTCACGAACTTTTAATATATAAAAAAAAAAAAAAAAAAACAAAAAAGAATAAAAAATATGACAACCTGTATTTAAATTATAATACTTTCTCAATCGCAACTCAACGTTGAAACTAAAATCATTTGTCGATCTTTCTTTGATTGGTCATGATTATGGAGGTGTTTTTAGTGCGGTTAGAATCCCACACTACTCTGGGTTTCTAAACCCATTGTGTCTTTCGAGATTTTCATCTTCAAAACAAAAAAAAAAAAAAATAACTCAAAATTGACTGAGTTGAATCGGTAGTCAATTAGTGGTTCAAGAAACATTGACTGAAATCTGTAATTTCGTGGTGGACGTTTAACTTTCCAAATCCCTTTTAGCTCAATTTTAATTGTCAATAGATTTACTATTGAAATGTTGTTTACAGAAATAATGACCATGTTTCATTGTTTGTTAATTGCGTCACGTTTATAATAATTTTATTGTTCATAAATATCCTTACAACCATGCGGTTAATTGCTTTTGCTAGGAATTTACTATTGCATGTCTCACAGACCCACAGCTACACACAATTTTCCCGCGTAGGATATTTTTATTTGTTTTGAGTGGTATACTCAACCCCATAATCCTTGTCGTAAATCTCCTTAATGAAGAGGACATTACACGATTCAGCCGGTTAGTCCATTGTTCTCAATGTCCTTCGTCATCACATTGATTACGACCGACGACGACGACGACGCCAGCCGTTGTTGTTGTACACAAAATCCAGCTTAGCCAGAGATAGCAATCGGTCCAAGGCGGATTTTACAAGTACGGGTACAATTTAGCCTGCGTTTGTCAGTTCGTTGTTCGACATCTACCGACAATAGAAACTCGACCCAGCAATGAGTAAATCCACCACTGATGCAATGGAATCTCCTTACACGACCCAACAGCGAATCCATTGTCATTATATACTACGTACTTTGGAGAACAACGATGCTATTACCTGGACCTGGACCGCTAACACTTGTAAACAGGAATTTCATTTATTATCGTCTCTTTGGCAATCCGATGACAGGATAGACCGACAGAGAGTTATCCGGTATGGCGGTATCTGCTGGACAGATTGGTGGTGGCCAAAGCGCACTACACTCAGATTATTTGTTAACGTCAATTGTGTGCAGGAATTTTGTTCCTCGATTCAAATGATGCAATTTGGTTACGAAAAATTTAAGTTTTCAAGTTTGCGTTAAGTTGATGAGTTTATCCATTTTTGATAAGGATATTCTGTTATTTTTTTTTTTTTTACATAAAACATTGGGTTCAACAAATATTACGTCACAAAATCCCGCAAAATGAAAAATCTGCTATTAATTAAAACAATACACACACGCACACGCCTGTGGCACACGGATCACATCAATCAAAATCGTAGCCCCCACACCCCACAAAATGTCAGAAATATAAATCGGGTCACATAATGACTTGAAAATGGCTACACATGTACCCAAAACAAAACGCAATATTCACATCAATCCCATATTTTGTGCCAGCTAGGCAGTCAGTCCACAGGTTAGGGTGGCAAATCCATTCGTTGGATTTAATTCAAAAATAAAACGAAATTGCTCTTGTCGGCGTCGACCAATTAATCAACGTCCTTATGAGGCGTAAATCCCGCTGAGAGTCTCGTTTGGCTGGCTCGTTTGGTTTTTCGTAAAAGAGGGAAACAAATGGATTAATAAGTTAAATTCCCAGTAGCAATGCGTCTTGATGTCGCCAACACTATGTCGATGTATAGAACCATGCAATTGAGGTGCGTCCCGGTGATTTTCGTCAACTGTTGAAAGTGCTTTTAAGAGGGAATTTTCTTAGAACAGAATTCGAGCAATGGCATAAGCATGCATTGTGTTGATGTTGATTGATAGGTCGTTAGCATAGACCTTCAACTTAAGGATACCCCACATAAAAACGTTTAATGGGGTCAAATCACGCGATCTCTGTGATCAGTTCACGTCGCCTTTGAGTGAGATAAACACCCCCTCAAACCGCTCGTGCAGAATCTCCATTGTTGGATATCTACCGTCCGGTTTTAACCACATGCCGTTCACATCCATAGCATCCAAATTGGGTTAAAAGACATTTTGTATCTTCTATCGGTATCACTCTAGCCGCACCTAATCCACCATACAGTGACTTTCTGCGGATGCAGTGACATTGGGATTGGTGTATGACTGTATGCGTCCATTAAAAAATTTGCTTCGTCGCTGAAGATGATTTTTTTTTTCTGAAATCATGGTTCGCTCCCTGCTCCAGAATCCATATGAACACACTACGTTAGTCTATGGTGATTTACCCATAGTTCTTGTGTCACTTGGATTTTGTGCGGATGTTAGTCCAAGTCGTACAGGAATCTGCTGCAAACAGCGCCAGCCGGTTAAAAGCTGGAAACACAGCCTGACAGGTAATGCATAAATCCTGAACAAATCCACGGGCAATAATGTATGTACGGACTACACTACTCCTAAGACTATATTTACCATGTGTTTCATACGGATAGATCGATGATGGAAGTCGTCGTTGGCGCTGGTTTTTAATCCGAAAGTCTCGGACAATCCAGTTCAATCAGACTTCCTGACTAAACTAAACTGGCAGTGACAACAACTGCTAAACAGGTTGCATGATGCATGGCAATATCTCATGCAAATATTATACAAATAAAAGCGACCTATGCCGATGAGTTAAAATCGAAGCTCGTAAGTCGCTGTCGCGAAAAGCTACGGGTTCTTGGCGCGCAGCATAACGTAAGACACAGAGGTACTTATGTCTGAATTTTAAAGAGCTGATTAGCTTGAACCAGTCGGACACCACTGTAATGATTCTCCCTGTAATATCATGTAATATCAGACAGACTACTGGGAAAAAAATACTGGATGGAGTAAACTCGATTCCTGTAGCATAAACTAGAAAAATGTGGCCTATCTATAAGAAACAGAAAACTGAGAGGATCTTACGGTGGGTATTATCACCCAAAGGGAATCAGAATGGATCTACATTGATCTAAGTATGGCACGAACAACTATTTTCTGATTTGCCAACCCAATAACCTAACCTAAGCCCGACGGAAAAATCACCAAGTTGGTATCTGCGAAAGGACGTAATTGACTGCCTCGGGTTCTCCTGCTCATGGACAAGGGCAATGTTTTCGACGGATCTTGGGTTTGGTTGAGGTACCTATAGGTGTTGGCTGATTGTTTACCGAACCGATCGACTTAAATTTAACCACCAAACCGTAGAATTGGTGCGTTACCCGCAAAAAAAATTAGAAATAACAATAACAGATGAAGCAAGATGGCCGGCATAAACTGTCAAAATCTACGCTCTGAATCCTCGGAAAATTTTCTTTGAAATTGCCCGGTACTATAAATTGATTGAGACGGGGTTAAAGAACTTAGCTACGAAGGATATAGTAGCCTTACAAAAAGTGTCACTCATTTAGGCAAACATTTATGTTATAAAAAAAAAAAAACAAATTTTATAAATTTCGCCAACTGAAAACGGTCTAATCTTGGTGGGCATTGGGTAAGTCTGTTTGCCCACATTTTGGCAGCAAAATGTCTTTGGAAACTTCTTCAACTATAATGTGCGCTCAAATAAGTAAGCACAATTTTCCAAACGCCTGTGCAGCTACTTGCATACGCTGACGATATTGACATAATTGGCACAACGCAGCGAGCTGCCACAGAAGCGGCAAAAATGGTTTTAATGGTGAATGAGGGCAAAACAAAATACGTGCTGTCAACTAGAAGGGACAGACACCTATAATTTTGAGGTGGTTAGAGACTTTGTCTACCTCGGCTCCGCAATTAACTCTAGTAATGACACCACAGCAGAAATTAAACGAAGAGTTACACTTGGCCAAAGAAGGCAACTGACTAGTAAGAAGTAAGGCCGCTAAGGAGACTCTATATAAGACCCTTATCATCCCAGTCCTGCTCTATGGCGCAGAAGCATGGACGTTAACTACTGTGGATGAAGATATTCTTGGTCGTTTCGAACGCAAAAATGTAAGAGTAATTTCTGGTCCCGGTTCTCTACAGCGACCTGGTCAGAAAAATACATATCAGTCGACTAAGACGACTAGGACATGTAGAGCGAATGTGCACCAACGCTCCGGCCCGAAGAGTCTTCACAGTAGAGGAATGTATTATTTCTATAAACGCATTTGTACTTCAATTCTTAGAATAAAACAGCCAGCTTCCGCAGACGTCATTTGTATAGAAGTAATCATATCTATAATTTAATTTCGGTTTGTACTTTGCTATATTGCTGACAAAAATAGTTTTGGTCAGGTTATGTTAGGTGGAAATGGCTGTCAGTATGAGTTGACACTCTTATGCAATTGTTTATCCCCTTGATTATAACGTTAAGCCTATAATGGTGGACATAAGTATTTTGACAAAACTAAAGTTAATTCTACTCATCATTTGAACTTACTTCATGTAAATTTTGGCATCAATGGAAAGGTCATTTAATTTCCGTTTGAATGATACAAAACTTTCCTTATCCCATTAAGTACCCATTGAAAATTTAGAACTTTTGTAAAAGCCTACTTTTTTGACTTTTTTCCTCGGTCTACAAAAAAATGTTTTGATGCAAAAAATTTCTTCAAACAATTATAATAGTGACTGCAAAAAATATTTTTTAAAAATCTCTTCGCTAATATTTTTTATGATTTTTTGAACGGGATGATCTCAGAAAAATTTTGTATGAAAAGGAGGAAAAAGTGGCTAAAATAGTCATTTTTAGCAATTTTCAAAAAATCATAAAAAATATTAGCGAAGAGATTTTTAGCCCAAATTTGGTTAACTCGTATATAGTTAAACTTTCGGCCAGTGGATTTGTCTTCCTGGAATGTCTTTATACCTAATAAACTCCTTAAGAGATGAGGGATAATTTAGGCTCCTATGGAGACATGGAGTCTACAGAGACAGAGACTGATTCCAAGGATTTTATTGCCGCTTGGTTCTGCGCGACGATACTGATGGACTGTATCTTTAGAGGGTATAGTTTTTTTTTATCGGTAGTATTTCGTCCTTCGATTGGGAAGACGGAAGAAGAAACAAATTCCTATCTGGAAAGAATGCGCAGTCCAAATATTCTTGATCGATGTATTAAGAAGATGAACGATTCGTCCTCCAAACGCGATCCTCCACCTATCAAAAAATACCCTAAAGGTATTGGTGGCTTCAAGTTGCTGCCAAACTGTAATTGGAGAAGAATTTTTAAGGCTCTTGAATGTATATTTAGAATAGAGTTTTGACCAATTGTTTTACAAAAAAAAAGGAAATATTAAATGAATTGTGCGCTATTTCCCATCTTTACCGCACCAGCAGCGACCAGACAAAGTGTAAAATTAAATTACGTTCATAATTGCCACGAACAATGAACCTACGAATAAATTTGCAGTTTCTCCATTCACCTTCGTAGTAATTGCAATCACCCTCGTGCTATTTACATTCAACTGCGTACTGTACAGAGGAGTTAAAAATAAATGGTAAGAACAACATGCAATCATTTTAACCGAAAACATTATTAATTACTCACTCAGACTTGGTTATCCCTAGGGAGTTGATTAATGCTACCTTTCCTCACTTCATTTAAGCGACCCCGACCCAGACCGACGACGACCGACACCACCCACTATAGAAGGACTGCCATACCACCGCCATACCACCATCGGCTTCTTTAAGGAAGTCGTCCCGCGTTCTCTCCGCTCATAGGGAAAGTAATTTCCATCTTGTCCTTCTTGGCCATAAAAAACTCAAATTGCGGATAATTCTTACGAGTATGTATATAATGTATGTATGTATTATTTTTGTTAAATTCTTTCTTTTAGGAAATTCAACGCCTGAAAATAGGTCGTCGTAATTTTTCTTATTCGCCGTTGTTGTGTTGCAGGAAATGTATTCGTGTGGCATACGACAAAAACGTATACGTACCTACACCTTTAGATATGGGGGCAGTCGGTTGAGGCGGACGTTTTGCCTGTGCTGGCTTGAATAAATGAGGGGGTGTTGTTGCTCCAGTAAGCACACGGCCAGACGCCAGTAGTCAACAGCTAGTCGGTCATCAATCAAAAGCAGAAAACTGTTGAAAAAAAAAAAGAACAACGAATCTGCCTTAATATTTTCTAGGGAAAAATAAAACGCCCATTAGGCAGACAGTCTTCGCCGGTTGTTGTCGTCGTCGTCGTCGTCGTCTGATGAAGGATGTCAATGGCATACCGCAGAAAAAGGAGAGTGAAACCCAATGACGTCATTATGGTAAGGAAGGTGGACATCTCTCGTAAGCGCTACAGCAAATTTTCAAATCTCAACAACAAGGACGAAGACCGAAGAAATAGTAAGTCGTTGTGTTGACAGGCGGAGAAAAGTTAGCTGGTGACATTTATCATCACAGAGGAAGGCTGCTGCCACTATATAACCGCCGGCCGCAACTGGCTACATTATGCTTTATTTTTTTAGCCGATGAAATGTGTGGTTTGATGATCTAGGAAGTGTAATAAGATGCTGGCGTTCCTGCTGACAGATGAGTTGCTTAGCAGATGCTGCATCTGAAGGAAGCTGAATGGTACTCAAAGTTAATAGCTGATATTATGCTTGGCAGTGGGTCAGATGCATTTTTAAAGGCGGTTAATAAATGGTTGGCTCGGAATTTCAGAGAAACCCGCTTGTTACATGGTCAATTAGGTTTTGATGCTTAATGCGAACATGTGGTCAAAATGAGTCAGACCGGAAGAAAGGAGTTAGAGCAAGGAAAATGACGAAGGAAATCAAAAAGCTGCAGAAAATGGAACCAGAAGTTCTGTAAAATTTAAAAAGGCAACGCAAGGTTTGGTCTTAAACACTATCTGACTTAATTAATCCACATTTCTCTTCCAGACTTAACTTAACGCTGTAAATGTAAATTGCATACGATTGGTTTTGAACCTGTTTGTTCAACACATAGTCCCATAATATGAGGTGCCCGGAGATGGCATTAACGACTTTCGAGATGCTGATGCTTTTGAGTCGAAGAAGCTCCTTGGATCTTTTTGTATCCAGAGCTGGCCACGTGAGCGTAGCAGTATCACATTATCCTAGATGTTTCTATCTGAAACTTGCTTTGCTTGCTGCGTCTGCGTCCGTATGTGAATTATTTGTTTAGCGTAGGAAAGTATGGTGCATACACGTTGTGGACACTTGTACTATCCACGCCGGAGGAGCCTAGCCTTGCTAGTTCGTCTGCTGCACAGTTGTCTGGGATGTCACAGTGACCAGGAACCCAGCAGAGGGAAAGGTTGTACTGTCCAGCTATCTCGTTAAGAGACCCGCGGCAATCTTCCACCGCCTTAGATCTTAATTCACTGGATATTAGGGATTCGATTGCAGCTTCAATGTATATGACGATATCACTTTGTGATACCGAATTAATCGACAGCCACGTTTGAAGCTTGATGAATAGCTGTAATTTCGGCTTGGAAGACTTACTGGAAGTAAGTTTAGCATGGTTTATAGAGCGGCGGTTGGAGATGTCCTCAATGCGCCCGTGATGCATAGGTAAACATGCCAAGCGCTAAGTCTTCTCTTAGACCTCTAGATTGGAGCTTTTGTTCAAAGCCGGCCACCACACAACGGTGCCATATAGAATTATCGGTCCTATATAACCGCAGTATAAGGTCAAGCCAATGCATATTGGGTGAAGTCCCCATCTATGGCCGACGCCCATTTTACAAGATTATATAGGGCCACTAAGGATTTCCTAGCACGTTCGGCAATATTTTCTCTCCATAGAAACTTCCTGTACAGCCTCAGCCCCAAATATTTGGCCCTGCTGTTACGTAAATTACAATCCGGGAGAAATCTTTCCATTTTGCTGTCCATGAAAAATTCTTGTGTAGAACATAACAATGGGAATCTTTCTACTGGTATATTGAGTGTTTTCACAATAGGTGTGAAACCTCGCCAGCTAGTGGTTGCCAGTAGTTGCCAGTTGAGTCACTTTTCACATGCTAATTAAAACAACATCCTGCTGGCCACTGCTGGCATCAACTCTTGATTTTCTCCCCAGCCGGAGAGCCGCTGGGTGGCAGCTGGCTAGGAATTCACAAACAAGTAGCGCAGAAAGCAGCAAGTGGCTTAGAAAACATTTGGTGACAATGGAGAATAACGCATTAAGTGTATGGACAGGACACACGGTCTTGGGCTCGTTCTTGGGCATGACTTTCATTACCATGAACGACTTGGAAAATAAACGAAATTTTATATGGCGGAGGATAGGTTTTATCTATTGGTGAAAAGCTTATAAGAAAGTGCGAAATACAAATTGAAAACGAGAATTATTTCTGAAAGTAGATTTTCGTTTCATTTTCTGTGCCATCTACCTCTTCTTTCTACTCAGTCAAAATCTACCTGTCTCGCTGGACACGACCTTCATGGGAAGACACAAGTGCACAGTGCAAAGTTATGTATTCCTGTACCTGCCAAATTTTATTTCATTGAAATGACGCCTTATTTTTGTGTATAGCCAAATCGTTAATGGGAATGAAAGGCTTTTGAGTTATGTGCAGTAATATTGAGGCCAATCTTAGCTTTTCTTACCATTTGCTTTTCATACATCTACCCAAAATAGCTTAGATGTTCTTGAACATGGCTATCAGATCTGAGAACCGCGTTATTGTTTCATTTCTGAGTTGCAAATATTTTTATATTCCTTTCTAGCTATTGCATATTGACTTTATAGGGCATCGGTGTTGTTGTTTCTTACTAGGTTTAGGATATCTGCTGTATTTTGAATGGCTAGTAAGTCAAGTTTATTTGATATATTGATAATTATATTCTGCATTTTTATTAGACCACCTGAGTTTTGGTGGGCGCAGTAGCGCAGTGGTTAGTGTGCCGGACTACTGCGCGAGGGATCCCAGCTTCGATCCCTGGGAAAACACAACGCCACCTCTCACGAACGTCTGACAAACATCCGTGAGTATGACTGTCCTGAAAAAGCTTCTCAATTCAGCCGTTCGGACTCGGCATAAAATTGTAGGTCCCTTCCATTCGTCCCAAAAAAAGAAACTCACACAAACGAATGGTTGCGAGAAACTAGGCCTAGGGTGTCTACCGCCTGTGGCGCCACCTATTTATTTACTTATTTATTATCTGAGTTTTGTGGGAAGGTCGCACAAACTCCTCTTTGGCACGTTAGTTCGTATAAACACATAACCCACGAGACGACAGCAGATAACGACCAAAGCAAAGGATACACATAGTCTGCGGCTATTCAGACGACAATTTCCTTTTTGGGGCTAAATTCAGAGCTCGACTGTCCAACGAGAAGAAGCTACAATCTGTCCAGAAGAAGATATTTGACGTTGGACCTCTTATCACGCCTAAAGTAGCCAGAGTGTGCAGAGAGCATCTGAGTATGAGAAACTCTCCACTATGCCCAGGAAATCAAAGGATGGAAGTCTGCAGTGCAGACTCTTTTCGAGTCGGAAGGTCGATTTGATGCAAATATTTGACAGCAATGTTTGTATGTATCTGATATTTAAAATTTGATCAACTTAATAGAATTGTATGTACTTGCAGATGGCTAGAACGCTTTTGACCATACGTATATCGTCATGCCAATGTGTTTACTGCAGTCACTCCTTCGAAGAATATACATTTCACTCACTCGACATGTTAGAAACTAGCCCCAGTCCCAGGTTTCCTGTACCTCTTCTTACTACATATTTTAGTTCATTCGGTCACAATTTATAGAAATAGCTCATCTTTCCGGAAGATCCTTCCCGCTCTCACACCCTCCGCCCTAGGTAGCCAACAAAAGAATGAACCATTTACAATTGATGACACTCACCGCAGTCCAATCAAGGCAAAGATTTAAGATAACTATGATACACCGGTAGTCCACAAAAGGTACTCGTATTTTATATCCTTACCCACCTACTTACCTACTTCAATCGGTGAAAAAGATGACAAAAAAAAAAGACACCTTGTCACTTAAAATTCGAAGCAAGGATATTTTCTTTTCATTATTCTCGAATGTGAATCCCTCTGATATATCAGCCAAAGAAAGCGAAATGTACCGAGCGAGACCCATAAAGGCTAACAGTGTTGCCATGAAAAAAGCGTAAAATTCTCATTTCGAACATCTAATCAATTCTTTCAATCTTAATCGGAGTCACCCGACGAGGACGACGTGATGCGCTAAAGGCGTTTCGCTTAATTAAACTTCTTTAACAATCAACAATCTACGACGAGTGGATTTTTTTGATTTGATTTCTTCCTTTCTTCCATGAAGAAAACGAAAAAAATTTGCATTATCTGCTTAGGCCCATTCAATGACACTCTTACTGTCATTGTATAGGTCGTGACAACTTTTAAGAGAGCGAACTTGTTCCGCATAATAAAACGTCGCGTTATACGGCTAAAGTTAATGATTTCAATGAGAAAAGAGTCCTTGGAGGAAGTGGTTAAGTTTATCTTAGTTAGGTACAGAATTGTAAATTTGTTTCCCAAGCTTGTAGTCTAACTCCTTGATTGCTATTCGTGCCTGCTTACAAAATTCAGCATTTATTCGACTTCCCAGTTCCCACCCGTATCTTTCCATCTAACCGAATAAGGTTTCGAATCAAAATATTGTTATTCATATTATTGAACTGAACTGTGATTTCCTCAGCAGCTGCTGTCGCTCCCTCTCACAACAAGTCGTATGCATAAATCATGCGATAAATATCTTCCACGCTGTTTGTGTGCAGCAAAGATAGTGAACGAAATAAGATGAAATATTTAATATTGATTTCATTAAATATGCATCATTAGGTGTATCTATCGATCTATGAGAGTATAACCACTGATTTATCGATTTCTCGATAGTGTGTATGGAACACCCAAGCGTCCAGGAGGATATGCCTGTAATGTTGCGCTATCTGTCTTCCGCATCCTTGCTGTAGCACTTCGTAAGTGTTTGTATGCTTTATGTGTGCGATTGAATTGATAGCATAAGTTATTAGATACTACAGCCGCATTACTCATAAATTGTACCGAGAAGAGAATGCCATCGCTGTTGCTATAGTTATATTCATATCCATAAACCATAACCTGTGCGACGCACGGAGGTAACTAACTATACTTGATGTTTATGTTATAACAATTTTCTTGTTATTATTGAGGTTAAATGCAACTTTAAGTTGAATTGGCAATTATGCAAATTGCCACGAAAGCTGCCTTAGGTGTAATTTAATAAAATTATTTCCTATAACCCTACAGGGCTCTATGGAGTTCCATTTGACAGCAGGTTTGGGGGGAATAGCATTTTCTAGTCACTGCTTAATTATTCAAAGAACAGTTGTTGTTATAATCATCCTATTAGAACAATTTTATATGAGGTACATTATAAAATAAAAAGAAAACAACATGTAACCAGTGACCATTATAATAATTGGTATATTAAAAAAAAAAAAAGTGTTATATGAAAAGGGTAGTACTCTGAATGGAATCAACTTGGCTACCAACAGGAAGAAAGTAGTAACACTATAATACTCCGTCAAAATTACTGACCGGAAGAGTGTCACGAGTTTAACATGAGTTTTTCCAGAAAAAGGACATGACAGTGGCAGATACCTTACGTCAGCTACTCCGACATATTTGCAGCTTGTAGCTAGCTCTTTCTATGTAGATTGTTTTTTTAGGGTTTTTTCTTCCAATTTTCAAATAACAACAATGACGCAGTTTCTATTATTTTATTTAATCAAATAATGTTTATAAAATGTAATATACAATTTTTTTTCTGTGGACGACTATTTGGTTTAGTTTCCACCCGCGATAAATGCTGTCCCAAGGACCGCAGTATCCGCTAAAGAAGCGACTAATCCAAATAGCATACGCGCAGAGAGTGTGTCAAATTGTTTTAGTAGGCGGTATCAGGGATGGAAAAGTGGATACAATTGTATCTTTTGGATACAATCTGAAATTAAAGTTACACAGTTACAATTCACTCGAAAAAGATACAATTAACAAAACATATTTTTGCTTCAAAAGATACGCAGTTACAATCCTTCTTTAAAAGATACAATAATTTCATACCCACGCTACGAATACATCCAGAATTTGTAATAAAGAATATAAAATGCATTCAGCTTGAAGCTTCAAATTCTAACATTCGGCTAACCAACTAAGAAACAAATTTCATAGGTCATGTGCAGGGGCACTGCGAAGCACAGTGCACGCATGCTCTTGACTTCTTGAGTGTTGAGATCTCATTTTCACTCACACTTTACACAACAAAAACCTAGCTTTTCATTCACTGCGGCCGGCGTTTATAAGGGCGTACGTTAACAGATTATGTAAAAACAACGCGTTTATATGATACAAGCTAAAATGCGACTTCAGGAGTAAATATCGACTTTAGATAGTAAATATAGTAAGGTTCAAAGCATCGCCCAAGCAGACCTATACTTTCTGCTTTTACGCGCGTTTGACCTTGTTGACAATTTGACATTTCATTTTCGATTTGACTTGTTCGATTGTATTATGTTTAAAGAAATAGAGTAGGTCCTTCAATGTTGGAGTTCCATAGATTCAGAGAGTATAATTTTCCAGAGAAAGCATCATAAAATTTAACTAATTCACACAAAACGAAAGGTTGTGATTGTGAGAAGCCATTCCTAGGGTACTTATACGGCCCAAGGTAGGTATAATGTATACTAGGTAATATATTCCGAGAACTCTTTTTCGTTTCTTTCTGCACATCTGTCAAAAGGCAAGCTTTTTCATCGAGATACGAATAGTCACAATATTGCCAGCAACGTTTATACGTTTATTGTCACAGTCACAATAGACCGCCATTGCAGATGTGATACGGACCTGCTGCACGAACTTTTTATTTATTTTACTGTAATTTGATATATCACCTATAAATTTTTCAAAATGATAGCCATTTGTTTTATTATCAAGGACAAAGAGGGACATTATTGTTTTTATATCATGAACTAAGAGAAGAGTCTTAATATTCATATAGCTTTAATTGTATACTTACGCGTTCACCTTGTTTTTGTCGATAAAATAGGTATCCAAAATTAGGTAGAATTTCATGATTTTGATTTTAATTTTTCTTTTTTTGTAATTTGTTAGTTTTTTTTTGTGTAGATTAAGAAGTTAATTTGGTATCGTAAAAATATTGTGGAGGATCATTTGCAAAAACAAAATTTTTTTCAGCATTCAAAGCTAAAATCTAATGAAATATTGATATTTTTAGATTTCTAAATTTTTTTCATATATCCGCCATAAAAACGAACATTTAAAAAAAAATCATTGAAGATCGGTTTAATCTTGGATTTTTCATAGCCAAAAAACCAGGTGATCTCGAAACTATAAATGTAGCTACCAATTTCCAAAACGATGAGGATACACTTCAGTCTTAAAAGTTACAATTTCAACTTGTGAAAAGTACAGTCTGAAAAGTTCATTTCCCATCACTGGGCGGTATTACACCTCCATACTGTGGTTAACCTGACAAACTCCCGGTTGACTGAGAAGTGATTTATTGATGGATTCGAGCGTCCTTTTTATACGTTTTGAAAAGAGCTTTTTCGTGAGCTTTACATATTTTTTGTACAGTAATAGTGACTTATACTTTTAGTACAGTAATTTGAATAACAAATATTTTGAGGACAGTAGGTAATGACTAAAATGCTTAGATACTAATGAATTGAATTGATTATTTTAGAAATAGGTAATTAAATGAATAGAAAATGAAATTAATAGAAAATTAAATGAATAGAGAATTAATTAAATAGAAAATTAAATGAATGGAAAATTAATTGAATAATTGAAAGAAAATATAATATAATACTTCTTATAGTTATATATAGTTGTTACAGTTGTTACAAGCTGAATTTACTCCAGTTTGTGCCGGATAAACCATTCATGGACCAACGACAGCTCCCACCTCTCACATCCCCGAAATTGGACGGGTATATTCGCTCCCTTTCGTCAAAGTGGTTCAGCAAAGTGCTTGGCCTTCCAGGTTGGAGGATGTGCATCGGGGTAACTACAAGATGGTAACATTTTGTTTTTGAATTTAATGTAGGTAAATCTTTATTTGGACCTTTACAATTTTTTCTGTTAAGTGGAAAAGATGATTTCCAACAAGTGGCTGCCGCCAGTGTTAATACACATTTGTGCCCGTTTTATTGCATTTTCCATGATTTTCCGTAAGATTTCCGGTGATAATTGTTCGTAGTCCTGTCGAATATTCTCTATAAGGGCAGCGATTGTCTGAGGCTTGTTGGCATAAGCACGCGACTTCAAGTAGACCCCCAAAGAAAGAGGTCTGGGATGGTTAAATCAGGCGATCTTGCTGGCTACGCCAAATCGCCAAAACGGGAGATTACGCGACGAGAAAACGCTTCCTTCACAATATATTTTGGCTCGTGCTGTATACGGCCCAATTCACTCCTCCCGCGTGAACGCCGCACCACACAGTGCGGGCTTTGAGTGGATGTTATGGATCTTCGTGCATCACACGCGGATTTTCAGAGCCCCACAAACGAAGATTTGTCTTATTGACGTAACCGCTTAAGTGAAAATGCGCCTCGTCGCTCATGGATGTGATTTTCGACACAAAATCGTCCTCTTCGTTGTTGAGATTGAGGACGGAATAAGTAAATTATAATGTTAATTATTTTTCTTGATGATCTTAACTCAAGGATCGGAAAGAAGGCTCTACACTACAGACACATTTTGGCAGTACATACACCTCATACCTAAATGTTCACAAGGGGACTTGGCAGTATCCTAGTTCATATAGCCGTCGATGAAATTGATCACGTTGGGATCGAATCAAAGCCTACGATGCTTGCAGAGTCTGGGATGTCCACTCGTTTCGGGGTTGTAAACAAATTTGACATTGTAAGGCTACTACGCCTCTTCAATGCATTTTGCATGTTAGTGGAGTATCATTGAAACAGGTGGAGACATGCGGAAGGAGCAATGCTGAGTTTTTGAGACATCTTGGTAATTTTGTTATTAAGAGGACTGAACTTGGTGTCAAAGCTAAGTTATCAGTCTTTAATTCGGTGTTTGTCCCAACTCTTACCTATGGTCATGAGATTTGGGTATAACCGAAAGAATAAGATTGCGGATACAAGCTGCCGAAATGAGAATCATCCGTTGATTGCTGGTGTGACCCACAGAATTTTAAGGAACTTGTGGATCAGCAACTTCTCCGGACGGATCGGTCCATGCGTCGATGGTTTGGTTATGTTAAACGTATGTCCCAAACCAGGATCTGGTACTGTGGAATCTGCACCATCAAGCAGACGTCGTCGTCTAGGTAGACCCAGGATGAGATGGTTAGATCAAGTGCATAGTCTCACCTCTACCCGTATGGGGATTGTCTTTGATGATTTAGAGTTGATGGCGGAGAATCGACAGCTATGAAGGGTCCACTTACACCCACGACCCACTTAATGGATAAACGGGCCATTGAAAATGAATGAATGAATGAAAGGATACTGTCACAATGCGACCGCCAGAACGTTTGCTGATAGCGTCTCCTTAAATTCTCAGTGCAAAGGATCAGTGGCAAAGCAATACTATACCAACATGCCATCAGAAGTCCTGATGGATTTCACTAGGCGACCACAAATTGATACTTCTGGTTCGATGAGGAATGCCGAATGGCAAATGCAGCCAAGAACGCAGCATATCAATCGATGCTGCATACAGCATACCAAAATCAGAGCTACTACGAAAGCTGTCCAGAACCTCTGCGGCAAAAAAAAAGAAGGGAAGAACATTGGTTTCTCGGAAAGAAAAAGAAAAAGCTTCTACCTAAAGCTTCTAAAATGATTTTCCCAAGGAAACTAGACCTAACGGGTGTACACGCAACAGGCGTATAGACAGAGACATCCTAAGCCTAGCTTCTCACAACCATTCGTTTGTGTGAGTTGTTACAAAGTCATGTCAAATTTCGGCATGCCTGTCAAACTCGTCCGTCTGTGCAGAATGACGATGGAGAAATCTCGCTACTATGTCAAAGTTAGAAAGAAAACCACCAAACCCTTTGATGTCGAAAAAGGTTTAAGAAAATGTTATTATGTAACTTATTTTATATCATTCTTGAAGCACTTTTACGAAACTCTCAAACCAGCATCTGTTTATGATATTGACATTGTTGGGAGAACGCAGCAAGCTGTCAGTGGTGCGTTTGCAAGCATTGAATCAGAAGGCTCACACTTTGACAATCTGTGTACCGAAGAATGGACCTTATCGAAGGCGGATGGAAATCTCGTGGGACGCTTTGAGAGAAAGATTCTTAGGGTGATATTCGGTCCAGTTTGTGTAGATGAAGTATGGATTAGAAAATTCAATGACGAACTTTCTGCGGTATATTGTATATAGCGACGTTGACCTATGGTCAAAGGCTTAAAATAAAGCGGATATACAAAAACGTTGCTATTTACTTGCTATTTGTATCTTTAAGCTTTAGATGTAAACAACATCCTTTTGAGTGAAGCTGGTATCTCAAACCAGCCCTTGTGTCACCTTTACCCATCCTCCCTATTCACCTTAAGTAGTAAACCTAAGTTACACGGGGAATTTCTGCAACCAGAACCTCTACAGCCAGCACGCAGGCTTAATCTAGGAACTGCTTTGGAAAATACCTAATACCCTACAGCCACAGATCCTACCAAAAATTTCTATTACTGTCCTTTATAATTTAGAACGAACTTCAAGCTAATGGCCTAAATTCAAAATTTCCCATCTTTTTCTTTTTAAATTATCCTTTAAAACAATTTAGCTTTGCATAGATACTTGTACGTGAATTATTATCTGCAACCAGTTCTAGGAAGCAGCGCTATTTTTTGTACCTTCAAATGTACCCTCTACACTGCAGCAAAAAATCAACATCAATTTCCTGTGTCTCCTCTTATTTGTATCGGTCGCCTACACCACAGCCAAATACTCCTAATCCTGACAATTCTTGTTAGAACTACAATACAAGGAACTCGGTTCATTATTATAATTACTTATTTGTCTAATTGCCGAGCAAATCTTAGCAACTTGGAGATTAATTAAAGCAATGCTGACGTGATGCTCCTTGTGCTGCGCACTCATATTCGTTTCGTATCGTTTTCGTTTTGCTTCTGGTTCATCTCAATCCTTGGAATCATTGTCGTTTCCGTTTTAATTTTCTGTGCCTAATGAACGCAATGTTCTTGTCATCATGCTTTTTGTACATTCGCAGCCCTGAAGATATGTATCTACTAGAAACGACGTCTCCTCGCTGTTCGGGATGAACCTATTTTTTTGTTGTTGTTTATTTTTTTGCTCAACTTACATCTAGATATGTACCGTACCTACATATACGTTCTGTTGTCAAATAGAACACCAACCGTGGTAACAATCATTCTTTTGTTCTGAGCGGCTGTGTTTGCTTTCAACTACAATGACGTGTGTTTGTTTGTATGGCTATATAGCGAGAAGGATACCCTGGATCCTGGATGTCCTTTCTACTTGTCGCCGTTGTAGATGAGTTGGGGTCTCTTTCGCTGCTGCTCCTACATCCAGGGATGACGAAACGGGGGCTTTGTGTAATGTTTTATTTCAATGATGTCTGAAAATCAGTTGTGACGACGGGCTTGGTTGTGCTTTTGTAGGATTAAATTTTGTCGTTCGTTGTCTGTATAGAAATGAAAAGTGACAAACATTAACGCCAATTTAAAGTTTATTCAACCGCTTTACGAGTAAAATTACAGCTTATGTTCTTTTGAAAGAGGAATACGTATAGATACTATAGGCAAAAGTGTATAGACTTATAGGACAAGTTTATATATTGTTGAATGTTGAGCGTGCGTACATATTCATACGATGTGAGTATTCGCGTAAATGGCCAATCTAAATGATGTCACATCTTAATTGTTGATCATTAGTTGTAAAGGGTGTTTTTTTTTTTAAGAACTGTTGGATTAGAATAGTAACCAACGTTTGATGGACAGTTACTCCGGGAGCTTTAATTTTTGACAACTTTTTCGAGCAGTCGAATAGTGCTGTCAATGTCAACTTCCCAAAACAGGAATTTGAATAGACCAATGACTTCAAATACCCCCACGCAAGATAATCCAATCACACGATCTTGGAAGGAAGGCCTACAAGCCTATATCTATAGATAACGTTGTCATCGAACACATCGGAGTAGGTTCGCATGGCGGTATTGAAAGCCCAAGTAGAACTACGGGCAGTTTTATCACCACACCACAACTCATTTGCCCTGGTTGTTAAAGTTTATTGAAGTGAAGGGTCTATCACAATTTCTGATGAATATTTTGCCAATGACCACACCACCCAAAAATTCTATTCTCATTCTGCTGAAGGGCTGTGTGCTACAACATTTGTCGTTAGCTCGAAATGAAGCAATTCACTAGTCCGCAGAACATTAGTGTCAAACTTGGTAGAATGGAGGAACGCTTTAAGGGTGTTCGAGAGCTTATACCAAACAAGGGGATACCTACATAATACACAAGTAGTGCAAAATCCCCAAGCCCCAAAATCCTCACTTTTTGAAAAATCCTCAAATTGATTATCCCCAAATTCAAAAAAAAAAAAATAAATAGGTGGCGCAACAGGCAGGTAGACACCCTAGGCCTAGCTTCTCGCAACCATTCGTTTTGTGTGAGTTTCTATTTTTGGGACGAATGGAAGGGACCTACAATTTTATGCCGAGTCCGAACGGCTGAATTGAGAAGCTTTTTCATGACAATCATACTCTCGGATGTTTGTCAGACGTCCGCAAGAGGTGGTGCAGTAGAAAAAACCTTAAGATGTAATTCGTGTTTTTCCGGGGATCGAACCTGGGATCCCTCGCACAGTAGTCCAGCACACTAACCACTGCGCTACTGCGCCCACAAATTCAAAATCCACCAAATCAAAAGTCCCCAAAATGTTAATTCAAAATATTTAAAGAAATTTCCATATACCTTACCTTGCGCCTACTCCAAATCCAACAGTGACCCTAGGCAGGGGGGTTGCAGGGGGGCAGCATGTCCCCATACCTATTTTACTATTAATGCATTGTACACTCGAAGTCTATTTGAGTATTTTGGTTTTTGGGGATTTTGGGTTTGGGAATATTGACTTGGGGATCTCAGTTTGGGGATTTTAATTTTGGAGTTTTCGTACCCAACCCTTCAAACAAGTATAATTTTTAAAGAATATTTACACCTAAAATGGAAGAATGTAGGTACCTAGTAATATGTAAACATGATGTGCTGATATAACTCACATTGGCCGATTTAGTCACTTCTTAAAATGTGTTATATGGCCAAAAGTATATGGATAACAAAGGCATAGAGTAAGTACGACGACTCAAAAACGACGGAAGACCCTAGTGCTGGTAGCTACTCCGTAGAAGCAAACCTTAAAGTATATACATATAACTCTTACCTACTACTACCGGATGTAAGCAGTGTCGTCCGATCAGAAATTCTGGCTGTTCTATATGGCGACAGTGCTAATGTGGATGATATTTGTACTGTATCTGGATGAGAAATACCCATCTAATTTTTAATTTAAGCTCATTTTTAATTTGCTTAAAAAATCTTACTTCAGAACTAAGCCAAAAATAAATTTATTTTAAGAATAAAGGCTACGTAGCGTATTGAACCATTGTTAACTTAAATTAAGCTCGAAGAATGATTTAATGCACAGAACTCGGGACTGGCAGACTCCGAATCTTGCAGATTCTTCATTGATACAATTTAATTTGAAGCCAAATCGGAACGGAAAAGCAAAAGGCCGCCCAAAAACATACATTTAGGTAGTGCTGTCAAAAGCGAAAGTTTCTCGAACTGTGAAAATTTGCCTAAATGTAGGTAGGTACATATATATTCAATTTCGAATGCCCTGTTTCTAAAGCGTTTGCGAAGATTAAAAAAACGAAAGGAACTAGATAAATAAAGTAAAATTTCGCTTGATGATTCCTTTCGTTTTTTGAAAATCTAAAGGGATTTTCGTTCCGTTTTTTACAGGATCTCACATTAGTTTTTTCCAGAGGTAAGGTAGACTGAGATACCCATCTCCGAATCCTCTTGCCGCTGGGCCCCTCAATTTTTGCCAGGAATCCGCCATTTTGTTTTCCTATCTGTGTACATCAGTTCCTATCCGTGTAAAAAGATTAGGTGCGAATGTGTTGGTGGAGAGGATTTTTGACGTTTGTCAATACGAATTTCTATGCAATAATACTAGCGCACCTAAACTTTTTGGGAGCGTAAAATTTAGCTTGTAGGCAAATTACTGTAAATAGGTCGAAGATGGGAATCTCAGTCTCTCTTACCTCTGGTTTTTTCATTTAATGTTACTAGTTATTATCATCGATACTGTTTTAATAGATTTTTTTATAAGTCCAAACAGTCGTACTCTACTAGCTATGCTCGAAAGACGAAAAATCTCCACCACTTCCGGTGAGACGACAGACATGGCCACACGTCGTTGATTACTTACTGACCAATCAACTTAATCTTGGAAACAAATCAATTGAATATCTAGTCTAGATGATATAAGAAGTCATCACTATGAAAGAAATGCACAAGAAACGCAAGAGGATAAAATGCAGAAAGCATTGCAGGTTGCATTTAGCTCAAATAATAAATTGTCCTCCAACGTTCGTATGACGTTCAGCCTAAGAATTAAAATTCCATCACCAAAATATGTATACATTTTTTATATCTCCAATAAATACCAATTTCCACATCCCTAAAGGATAAACGTGTATACAACATTTTTAAATAGTTCCCCACATTCTGCTATGTTGTTCATCACATCCCAGAAGTTCTCTGTCCTGTTATTCCAAAACACACTTTAAATGTCGAAATGAATACATATTTCTTAAAAGAATCCACTTTATCCCTGATAAAGTCTCAGAAGAGTCCCAGTCCTTTCTCCTCTACCATGGTATCGTATACCTATATGCGGGAAAAACCTGAAGCTTTTATGATTTTCACGGTTTTCGCGCGTTCCCATGGGAACAACGGTATATGCGAAAATAAATGTAAGACACCTTTTGTACAAGGATACGGTTACATTACATTACACTGTTCGTTCGTTTGTTCTGGATCTGGATTATCTCTTCATAGAGTTACCTACCTACCATCGCCATCGTGTTGTGCGTTTTAACTCATACAAAGTGCCAGGGGATTGTTATTCCGCCACTATGATGCTTATTAAGCAGGCGTTAAATAGTGCCTCTGAGCAATCCACACACAGACAATCGAAAATTTCGCACCTGACAGAAATGTTCATGAGCGAAAACCTATTATTTGTCACATGATTAACTGGTGCAATATATTATGGAAGCGTAAGTGAACCTTGAGGCATTTTTTTCCAGTCTGCCAACAGTCTGAAATGTATCTGCTATAAGATAAGTGTATATCTACGTGCATGTATGTGTATGTATCATTTTGTGTGCCCACAAAAAACAAATCCATCACTTTGACACCATGCCATTCATAAAAAAATGTGTGTGTGCCCATGTGCACGTTTTAAAAGACCCTCATGGAGACGTTTAGTCAATGGGATGGTGTCTCGCCGGGCAAAGGATTCCATTTTCATAAATCAAAGTCCAATTTGTCTCACAGCTCCAGTGTCGCTTTCTTGAATGTGAATGGAACCATTAAGCGGCCCGAGTGGCGTCGAGGTTTTTTGTCTTTCACGGCTACATATTCATTTATTATTCATTTTCAGTTTTCCTGCCATTTTATGAATTTGCTTGATTGATGATTGAGGGATAGTGAAACGTTACGTTGTAGTGCACACTTTATCTAAATAAATTGTTGGAAGAAGACTTGATGCTGTAAGTACCGTAAGCCATATGCATATTAAGTTTTAAATTAAGGACTCGTTGGTTACACCACCGCAGAGACTTGGTGTCTTTATGACACCTATAAGCCTTAATACAAGTTAAGTGCTCGCAGATAAATCATGGTTAATTTGGTAAATTATGTTCATTAAAAAAAGGCTCATACAATTGATATCGAGAGAAGGATAGATACTAGCATACCTACTCCAGTTCCAGTACCTCAAGTGTTCGGCTTCCTCAGCCTAATTGGTGCCTTTCTATTATTGTATTACTGATGAAGTATAACTACATATAAGGTATAACAGACGAAATTTAAACATGATTTGGAAAGTGCTCACCGGCAAGCCATATACCTATTTTGAGTTTTTCCAGGAGCTTTAGATTGGAGTTTATATGGGGACGGCCACACTTCAACGATTCCGTATAAAATTTTCGGTTCGCGGTGTTCCCTATTTCTGTCTCCATATTCCGATTTAACCTTAGTACGCTGCTCGAGCTAAATTTTCGCTCCCATACAAAATGTTCTCCGAAATTTAGCTGCGCTAAGTTTAAGCGAATCCATTTATCCGAGCGGTACGCTGCTTCAGCTAAAAATCAAATTTTCATTTCAGACTGTAGGTACTGCATGTATCTGTCACAATTTAGCGCGCCCATTAATGGTTGGGCACATTTTTTTTAGCTAAATTTTGACAGATCTGATGGTTTTTTTTTTTTCTGTTGTGATTTTGTATTGCGGAAAAGTAAATAAGGATGAGTTTTTTCAATGAATACCCCGATGAAAATAAAAAATATGAGATGAAAGACAAGGAAAAAAGAAAGCGCAACGAAAATAAAATATTTTTCGTGTCGATGAATTTTTGAAGGAAAATATTTTCAACGAACATCTGTTTTGTGTGACACTTACATATATCCTCAGCGCACTCCATGTCAAAATTTAGCTAGGGTTTTAGCTAATGTTTGGAGAGAAAAATTGCGGAGCCGCTAAAATTTAGTTTCGCTCAAGCAGCGTACTTAGCTTTAGTCCCAAATATTTGGCGAATAGAGATTTCAATACATTCCGAACGATGATGACAGTGAGCAGGATAATGTTAGCAAAGGAAATACTTCCAATTTACAGGCATTGTCGGAAATAAGTCGAAATTGAATCACATGAAAGCTGGGAAATTTCAGCGAAAGGACATCGAAATGCTAGTCCTGAAATAAATTTCCATTTCCATACCTCCTTTTCAATTCACAATTTGTTTAAATCGGTCTTACATTCCCGTTGCTTTCAAAAGAGAGACGGCTTCGGACAGAGTGCATGCGAAAAGCTAAGCGAAAGCTAAAGCTAAGGCTTGACAGGTAAAAGCTAATAAACTGCGCCCATACATTTTAATTGCACTGGCCATAGTAGATTCGATGCTAAAGGTGCTAGTACACGGTATGTAGTACGCCACATATATATGTGGTTCTGACGTAATTTTGACGTCAGCGTATGGTCCCAATCGATAAATGCCATGCACAAGCTCTCTTTGTGCACTCTCTGTTGACGTCGGAGCCACATATATATTAAGTGGCGTGCTACATACCGTAGCACCTTAAGATACATGCTAAGCGAAACTTGGCGCTAAAAGCGAATAAACTCTTCTGCTCAGTTTTTTTAGCAAGAAATTCAAGCAAAAACGCAGCTGGCAATAGATTTGGGTACATAATCGAATACTTTTAATGACATTCAAAAGTATTCAGCAATTTTTGTCGGAATGTTTTCGGATGTCATCTTTGTAAAGATGATACAATAGGCGTGTTTTTTTTTTTTGCAATCCTATATAGGCTTAGATAAAACGTGACTTGGCAGCACTATGCTAGTTGACAAAAAAAAACAAAAAAACAAAATGCTAGTTGACATTTGACTTTTCAGGTTTTTTTTTTAGTCTTCACCAAAAAAATTTGCAGGCAGTCAATTAGTTTTTAAATTGATAAAATTGATAAAAGACGAGAAAAAGTTAGCTATATGCATAATAAAATAGTTTACAAGTGATAAGAAATACATTTTAGTTTCAGATGCCTTGTTTATTGTTGGCAAGCTCTGCAGCAACAGCAAGTTCCAGCCGTAAGAGCGGTTTGCAGGACGTAGTGGATGTGCTTGCCCTTTTAGTGGATGATTCAGGACGATTCAAGTTCCAGCGGCGAATCAGTGGCAGTGCACAACTCCTTACGTGCACTGTAGCATTTCAGCAGTCCCACTCTGGTCCCAGTGTCTCTTCCTAAATCCAAATTTTGAGTTGCAATCTTTCTTGTCCATATTTTGATTGTTGATGTTTTTTTTTTCTCTCTTTTTTAGGAGAGACTGGGGCACCGTGGTTTACATACTGAGCAGTTTTGAACTAGGCTGGGTCACTTATGAACGGCAGTATTTGTAATTGCTTTTGGCAGCTAATACGCTACTACGAGCTTTGTAATTTTTTAATAAAATAAATTAACTTTATTTTTTTAAATAAAAAAATCAAAAACGACTTAACAGAAGCAAACTGAAATTCACAAATTACGAAATATTTTACAAAATAACTGAAGAACCTTTATAAAAACAAAAATGAGTTACATGTTCAGGAACTTAGGTGTTCTCGATGTTCCTGGAGCGTTGATTGGTGGTGGTAGCTTAGCTTTTATTTCAATGCCACTTACAGACCACTTGTTCAAACGTTCCCCGGTAGGCCAAGCGACAAAAAAATGTGCAAAAAAACATACCTTTATACGGTTCCAAATGAAGCTGTGCCTTAAAGATATATTTTAATCAAAAAGAAAAACTCACCATAAAATCGTTTTATGTAATTATGACCATTCACATGAGAGCGATAAACTACCTACGAACGAACGAATATTCGCATGTTTTGACAGTCCGTTGAAATGAACACTTTTCTAGGTCGAGGCAGTTCGCGAATTTCAGCCATCAGTTTCTACCCGCAATGTCTAATTTGAGTTTAATTTCAAACGAATATTTTATTCGCTTGTTTGTGGATGGCGAATTAAGTGATGTGGATTGCGAATAAACTTTGACAATTCACGTCAAGGGTCTTTTTGTTCGCGGCAAAAAGTTTTGAATTCGAAATTTCGTTATTTGAACTGTTTATAAACTTGTTTTCTTAATACATTTTGATGGGATAATTAATTACCCTCCTCTTGGAATAATAAAATGTGCAATTTTCTGTTTACAAATGCATAAAAAGTGGTTTGTTCGCATTTCAACAATTCGTTCCTTCGCTCCCATGTGAATGATCCTTTACAAATAGAAAATTAATATATGCAATTTAAGCATAAAAACCGCCTCATGCGGCTGCTTTCAGGCAAAAGGATATCCGAAAGTCGTTGACGACTAAAGAAGACGGTATTACCAAGTTTAAATTTTGGTTAATATGTACTTTTAAATATTTTTTTAAATGTTGCCTTATTAGCAATGTTCAAATGGCCAACGTTCAAAGGTGCCTCAGTCTCCCCTATTTATTTTGGTTGACAAATTAACGTCATTTATGACACAATCGATAGCACTTTTGATAGCACTTTCGATAACATTTAAAACAATCGTAGATTGGTAGCACAGTTTTTATCTGGGCTAAGTCATAAGCCCCGATGATTATCCGGGCTAACGTTTTGTATGGAAAACTTGCTAAGCCCATATAGGATTGCAAAAAAAAAAACGCGCCTAATATTGTTCATATTTATTATGTGATTTTTAAACTCTTGGTCTAGTTTTTTTTTTTTTTTCAAACAATAAATGGCTGAATTCCATAAGTTGTTTATTTTGATGCACTTCCGAAGCGTTAATGTTAGCGTTCATTATGGACACCATTCGCTTTACCTATAGCTTACAATCTTTAGCTTTCGCTCCGCTTCTCGCGTTCTTTGGCTTACATTTCTATAATTTGTAAGTAGTAGAAAAATATGAAATTCGACAGCGACAGCGGACCAATTCTTAAGAAAGATTAGGTTAAAGTGGCTGCCAGCACACTCACGCCAATAGTAGATATAGGTCCATTGTGATATCATCTGGATCAACTGTTTCTCCACGCCTATGTGCTAAAACCATTTTAGCTTCTAATGATAATAATAAACTCCTATATCGTTATTAATGAGGTCTCCAAGATCGTTGAAGAAAAAAATCCTAAATGGAGCCTCCTTTTCTGAGAGAGAACAGAGACAGAGAAGGTGGGGGACAGAGTCCTCCTCATCTCTACAGCTTCTAAAAAAATCCTTTGAGGGAACGCCGAGCCTGGTTGCGTGACAGACAGTGTCCAGTGATGACACCTATAATAGCGCTAATTGACGTCTATTTAGAGAGATTAAACACTGCCCTGCCATTTCTTGAAGAGACGAACGGCAGTCTTGGGCTACTTTCGAGTTAATAGAGAAGGATGAATTCCTAACGGGTATTAAAATTACGTCGTCGAAAATCTAAAATTTCGTTTCCCGCATTAAATAATTCTTCATCATTCAACTGCCTTCTGCAATAAGATTAGCCGTGGTCCAAGTCCAACAGATATTTTACAAAGAAAAATCTCCTTCATCGGAATGTTTACCAATTCCTATTGAAGATTGTTTTCGCCCACGCCATTACATCGCTTCATTATTTCTGCACTGACCCTAGCTTTGACCGAGAAGCACACAAATGCTGCAATATTGGTTCTGTGCGCCTAACCACTGAGGTCCCTCAGGACTGAAGATAAAGCCAAGATTGAATGGTTGCTGGAATAGGTATAGTCCACTATTTCAACAAAATGAAAATGTTGACAAAGATGACACTTTAATAATGATCCCCTACCCTCTTCATACAACCCTGTTCGTTTTATATGAATAATAATTATTTAATCATACAAAACGTTGAATAACTAACCACTGCCAACCCGGACATATTGCAGCTTGCGTTCCAGCTCCTAAATCACTAGAAACTCATGGCAGTCAAATTCAATAACATTCATCACTCGAAGTTTGTCAACCGAAACGTGCTTTCTCCCGGCCTGCATCAGCCATAGTTGAGTATCTTTTATCCCGCGCGAAAGCTAAGACAAATAAATCAGGGGTAATTACCACAAAAACACAGATTCAACGTTAATTACCAATTTAAATGCAAAAACTACCGAGAAATCGCAATTTCTTGAGGAACCTTTATTAGGCAATTGTCTTGGCTCGGCGTGTACCCGTCCGTGCGGGTATATAGTCAGTGTGTATAGAGTGTAGCGTCTGATGATGATGATGATGACGAGAAGAGCGTTCATTCTTAATGCATAAAAGGAGCCAAAGCGGAAAAGATGGAAGAATCCTTGTGGAAGTATATGGGGCTGGGATGCTCCTTGAAATATGATTGCACACTGTCGAGTAGTCGTTTGTGTTTGGTTGTTCATCTGTGAGTTAAGGTCCTTCCATTCTCCAGCAATGGAAGCGGCAATCAACTATACTACTGCTGAATCTGTTTCTGCGCTTGGGTTGGCTTTTAATGTTTACAATTCATTGTGACAAATTGGACAGACACTTCTTCTTTGCCGTCAGTTCACTCTTTGCGTTTCTGACTGCGAAATTAATTAAAGCCCTAGGGGTTTTTGTTGACGCCCCCCATCCCAGTGTCGTTTATTCACTGCTGTTCCAAAATGTCTGTGATTTTCTTTATACTTTGTGGTGAACATCGTCACTGTCATCGTTACCACCTTTCTTTGGGAATGCTTGCGTGAGGAGACTTTTGGTGTGTTTATCTGGCTTGCTTGACTCTCTGGATCTACAAAAATGATAAGAGATAGTTATGGGTGGTTTGGCTATATTATGTAGTGTTATCGGGCATGGCAAGTTAGTGTGACGGCTTTCTTTTGTTGTGCGAGCTCTTTTTTAAAAAGAGGAAGATGCATTACATGAAGGTAAGTCCTGAAGACTGACAACTCTCTAATGGTTGATAGTTGGGTATGTACAATTTCTTGTTGCTAAGCATGTACATATTACAAAAGAATAGTGAACTCAATAAGTCGTCCATATATTGCCAATAGGTTCGTTTCTGTGAGTCTCTAAAAATACTCAAAAGGGAAGCAGTATTTTCCACGGAATTTTGTGTCCGACCAGGTGACAGCTCCGAATTATTTTCGAATATATGTTTGTGGATTCCAGTGCCTTAAGCGCAGCCAGGGGATATAGTTGATGGCGATATTGCTTCCAGATATTAATCTCAACTGCCGCCTTAATTATCTACACCAGTCAGGGTTTCAGATTGGCATTGGGTGGAACTCACTGAGTGTATCCGTAAGTCTTACATCTGGATTTGCGGCAAATATGCCACAACAGGCTTTCGACTTTTTTAACCATCTTGTACCATCATTGTATACATTCTAAATTATTTTCCTTCGGGTTCCAATTTAAGTTTCGCTCCCAAAATTGTTACCTTTATTTGCTCTGAAGTACTTCACCCCATAGTAACCTTTACGTAAGGAAGAAAATGCAACATGCCATAATTTTACTAAAACAATAACACAATACATAATCCATATCATTAATCCCAAATCCCAATAAAAGTTTTGGATCAAAAAATAATTGTTTAGTTCTTAAAAAATCGTTTGAGTTTAAGTCCCTTTTACTCCTAACATTGCGTTATCATATTCTAGTGTAAATAGTACGTCTTAGAGTATGTATATGTATTTATTAGGTCGCGCACAATCTTCCCAAAAAACTTATGCTCACGTAGTTATCCAATAAACGAGATTCATTCCCATCATACCGCAGAGCCATAGGGCTTTACGTTTTAAGAATTTCAATACGGAGAAATCTTTTGGAGAATGGAAACCCTTCTCACATCCTTTTCAGTAGATATCGTCTCTATGCGGTGTGGTAGCGGGCGATAAAGGAAACAATTTTTTTTTTCGGGTGCAGTCACGTTTTTTAAGTCGACTTAGTTTTATTTTTTAATACAATCCTTCCTCCCCAGAGGAGAGCAAAAGAACAGAACTTTCGTGAGCAGGTCTACTATACCAAATGAATTCGTACGTGATGTTTTATTTTATTACATTCAGTTTAAATGGATTTTTTATATTATTTGCCAGAGGATATTTAATATACAATGAATTATGTCATCTTATCACTTTGATTGTTGTTGTTTTATTTTTTGCCTGCAAGTTTGATGTCGTGTTTGATTGTAATCGTTTAAAATAGATAGATACTAGAGAAATCCACCGTCCAAAATATTACTACATTTGTAAACAAAAATCTTCAACAGAACATTTGAACGGTTCCACAGAGTGAGAGTTATCCTGTCACTAGTTTTGCTGAACACCCTGAATGTTGCAAAAGGGGTGTCTGTTTAAAGAACGCAACGATTGGAGGCGACTTTCGAGGTGTTTTCATTGAAAAGGACTTCAAACAACAAATTTTCAAAACTGGAACTTCATCTTTTGATTTACTTTTCGAGTGTTTTCAGTTCGGTGCGAATAGGGTATAACTCCGCTTCTTAGTAGGACTAGCTCAAATGAATTAATTGACAACGAAAAGTAAGTTGATATCCTGACAGGGAAAAATAGAAATGCCTTCCCAAGTAGATTATAAACGGAGAATTGACTGTCAGAAATTCAGAATTCAAAGTATGCAATTACAACCAATTAAAAAGAGTCTCATTGATCAAGGGCAGGTATGAAGCGATTGATTGATATGCCCTTACGCAACAGTATTGGTAAAAAAACTAATTTCAACGGCCCAACATGCATACTGTAAAGGGAAGTCAGTGGAGACAGCATTACACTCACTAGTACCAAATATTGAATAATCCTTGTTTTATAAAGAGTACACGATGGTTGCCTTCCTTGACATTAGAAGGTGCTTTTAACAACGTAAATACATCGGCGATAGCAGATGCGCTATCAGACCTGAATGTTAACAGCTCACTTTGGGAGCTTATTAATCTACTGCTTAATGGTCGGATTATCAACTCTAAGCTGGATGAGACGTCCACAAGAAGATCTGTTAGTATATAGGCACTCCGCAAGGAGGCGATCTTTTCCTTCTTGTTTGGAATTTGATGGTCAACGAACTACTGATAATCCTGAACGATGAAGGATGCAAGGCGATCCTGTTTCCTGTTATTCTAAAAGAGATCCTACAAAATGCTTTAAATAAGCTGGCTAGATGGGTGAGTCGGTGCAGTGGTTTGGGTGTGAACCCCCACAAAAGTGATCTAGTGCTTTTCACCAGGAAATACAAAATCCCGACAGTCGACCCTCAATCATTCAATGGTATCAGCCTAACTTTCTCTGACAAAGCAAAATATTTGGGTCTTATTCTCTATGGAGTAATTGTGTGGTGGACAGCCATGGACGAAGCTATATAAATCGCGATTATTTAAGCAAGGTCCGGCCTACAGCTTGTATGTGCATAAGCGATAGACTACGCACAACTCCCACTGCGACACTGGACATAATGCTTCAACTATTACCCCTCGATATATTTAGCAAGCAAATGGCAGCGAGTGCGGCCATTCGCCTTAAAGCTACCTCACAGTGGTCAAGGGTAGACTTTGGCCACGCTTCTATTCTGAAGAACTTCGAATTCTCTAAACTTTGACAAGAACTTTCTCGTTACCAGGGGCGTTGCGAGGGTTCGAGCATTGGGGGGTGGGGGTGACTTTCATTGAAATGCCGACTTATTTCAGGAACTTGCCGACTGTATAGAAATCATGAAAATCGGCCCAACGGTTATCGAGTAACTACATCGAATTTCACCCCATAGAAGATGTTTTTTTGTATGGGAGGTCCCACGCCCTTTTGTCCTATTTTGATCAATTTCACAGGAAATATACCCCCAATACCTAAGATCACCTGTAAATTTGAGCTCAATCGATTCCGTGGTCTTCGGGATATAAAATGTTGATTGTTTTTGTTTGTATGTGAGGCGCCATACAAGTACTGGTACACCCCTGGGCCAATACCTAAAGGACCATTCACATGAGAGCGACCAACTACCTACGAACGAACGAATATTCGCAAGTTTTGACAGTCCGTTCATGAACACTTTTATAGATCGCGGCAGTTCGCGAATTTCAGCCATCAGCTGTACCTATTAAGAAATCAAGTTTATAAACAGTTTAAATAACGAAATTTAGTTTTCCAAACTTTTTTCCGCGAATGAAAACACCCTTGCCGCGTTTGTCAAAGTTCGCAATCCACATCAATAAGACGAGTTCCACAAACTAGCGAATAACACATTCCTTCGAATTTAACCTCAAATTAGAAATGCTGTCCGTTCATTTTAAAATCGAATCGAAGCTTGCTAAATTTTAAGGATTTCCAGTCAGCAAATTCACCGATACCGACCGTCCTTTTTAAAAGCGAATCGAAACTAGCTAACTTTTAAGGAGTTCAGGTGTGGAACCTTTGAAAATGCCGACTTGTAGGTATACATTTATACAAGTTTAAAACCTATACCTAATAATAATCCAAACTTAAGACCCAATTTTTGGAAATTGCTCGTTGATTTGCCGACTCTTGAAAAACCCCCGCGCCACTAACCCCACGCCTCTCGCTACGCCCCTGCTCGTCACCATACCCTCCAAAGCAATCTGGAATGCAGATTCTTTTTCAGAAGATAAATCAATTCACTTCTATACTGACGTCTCAAAAATTAAAGATGGATTTCGTGGATATCTTTTCCATGGTATCACAATGCACGAATGCTGGTCGAAGGGTTTTGGCGTTCTTTCTCAGCTGGCAGCCATTTTCAACCAAACCATACCCGGTATAAATTTGCCATATTCATCACATTCACATTTATTTGCATTAGGTTTGTACACTGTACAGTGAGGTTCATTAGGATAGTCGCACCAGAACTCACATGACATTCGACGTGGACATTGAAGCGGTCTGAAAAATTTGAAGTAAAGTAGTGAAGTAAGTAAAGCTGTATTTTCCTTGAAAAAAAGTTTAAATTCAATGGTCCTAATTATAACTTTTACCGGAAATATGTTCTTGAGCTGCCTTCATTTGAAAAAAGGAGGGGCCATGGCACGGGGTGTAATTTCATACTAAAGCGCTTTTGAATTGGTAATCGTTTCCAACCAAATGAGTGGTGTTTCTTACGAAGCTCTTTTATAAGCAGTTTTTCCCACAATAATCTGTTCCATAGATAGAAAAGACTTCATTGAATCACTGTAAAAGTTTATATTAAAAATGGTTGAATAATAGGTTTTTTGACGTTGTATCCAACGGTAGAGTATCTACACTTTAATAAAATGACACAAAATTGAATAAAATAAATAAAAAAACCGGTCAAGTGCGAGTATCAGCAAGTTTCCGTACTTGGCCAGAGTTGGTGTCTTGAAATCGTTAGTATGTCGGTTGTTCTTCCAGCCGATTTATTGGTATGTGTCGTTTAACTCAGCTTTCTACGTCAATTAGTTCTTGAGATAGACCTAGGAACAAAATTGGCTTAGTGGCCTAGTGTACCCACTAACAGACGAACAGACATCGTCAACAATAAGGCTCCGTTTTGTCCCTATGGAAACGGAACCTTAAAAAAACAACATATTGTAAATAAAAAAATACAACAAAAAGCCAAACTAGTATACCACGTTAGTATTAATTTCCAATAAATCTATTTTAAAACGTCCACTTCAAATGGGAACATACTATCCAAATATAATAGGAAATCCCAATATAATCCCCACAAAGATAAAACCAATTTATTAAAAACATACTCGTATAGGTACCTTCAATAATTCCAATACCCGATTAGCCATGTAAATGCTCTATATCATAATCCTATTACAGCGTTTATTTAGCAATAACAATAACCAGAGATACACCTGTGCAAACGAAAACTTCCATAGAAATCCGTTCATACCTCGCTCTGGGTGCAGATGCTCCTAGCATTGCTGCCGGTATAGTAAAGGTAAACTTAAGGGAGCAGCGATATGACTTTTGTAAGAATCGATGTCGGTGTAAAGTTAAGATAAACGAAAAGTTCCAACTTTGTCCTAAATCGTCATTTCCCCAAACGGGATGTGTTCTTGAATAATGAAAATATAACATCGCTATATGGTAGCCAAACGGCAGGAGGAATTGGAAATTTTTCTCGCACATTGTGGTGATAGCAAAATGAAAGTGTCAAACTCGTTAAACTAACTTTCGTGCACTTTTAGTGTACCTTTTATGAACTGATATTTTTTTTTTGTATATCTATACAGCTCACACAAAGTGGTGTAAATGGAATCAATTGAGAAATCAAGTGAGAATTATCTATAAGTAATTAATATTGAAGAAATAATATGATCATTCAAAGAAATTAAATTCTGCTGATTCACATCTACGACACCACCTCCGATAACGGATTTAGGCTGATCGACTTCGCGGCGGGACGAAATGGTGTCATAGCAAGAACGCGGTTCCCGCATCTCGATATTCACAAAGGCACATGGAGATCTCCCGATCAATCAACCGTCAACCAGACTGACCACATTGCGATCGACGCAAGGCACTCCTCCAGTGTTATGGATGTCCGAACGTTCCGAGGGGCCAACATTGACTCGGACCACTACCTTGTTGTAGCCAAGGTACGCCTTCGGATATCCCGAACACCGCCAAGACAAGTAAATACTGTGAGGAAGTTTGACGTCGGACGGCTAAAATCGCAAGAGATCACCAGATCCTTCTCCGATCGAGTCTCTCTCAATCTCTCTATGCAGCCAGCATCAAGTATTGAAGACCAGTGACAACATTGCCAAAAAGCCATCAGAGACGCCGCATCTGATGTGCTTGGTTTCACTCGACCACCACAATGAAACCCCTGGTTCGACGACGAGCAAGCACATGCTGCGAAACAAGAGTCATTCAAGGCGACGCTGCAAAGAAGGACCAGAGCTGCTAGTGAGCTCTACGCGCAGAAAAGAAGAGACGAACACCGTCTTCTCAGGAGAAAAAAGAAAGCGCACGAGAAGCGGGCGATCGAGGAAATAGAGAGATGCTACAGCAGGAATGAGGTTCGGATGTTTTACCAAAGGGTAAAAAGAACCTGCCAAGGCTACAGAGCCCGAACCGAAGCCTGCAAGGACGAACAAGGGAACATCATAGTAGAATCGCAGTCGATGCTGAGGATATGGAAGAACTACTTCTGCAGACTGTTTAACGGCGATGACGAACTAAATCCCGCTGTCAGGCAGAATGAACCATTCAACCTGGACGATGAAGACCAACAATTCCGCCCACCCGACCTGGACGAAGTCAAGATAGCTATATCTAAGCTTAAGTCCAACAAAGCCGCTGGAGCAGATGGCCTAACCGCCGAACTATTCAAAACGGCAGGCGATGACTTGGTTAGGAGCATGCACCAACTCATCTGTAAAATATGATCGGAGGAAAGCATGCCCGATGAATGGAACCTCAGCATTGTTTGCCCGATCCTCAAGAAAGGAGACCCTCTGAACTGCGCCAACTACAGAGGTATTAGTCTTCTTAACATGCTTGAACGCTTGAAGCCTTTCGTCAACAACCTGATTGGTTACTATCAGTGTGGCTGCAGGCCAGGAAACTCTACATCGACCAAATATTCACACTGCGACAGATCTTGAAGAAAACCCAGAAAGTCCAAATCGATACCCACCACCTTTTCATCGATTTTAAGGCCACCTACGACAGCATTTATAGAGACGAGCTATACAGAGCAGTGTCTAGTTTTGGCATCCCTGCCAAACTCGTCCGTTTGTGCAGGATGACAATGGAGAATGCACGCTGCTCCATCGAGGTCGGTAAAGAACTCACCGAGACCTTCGATGTCAAAAAAGGATTTAGACAAGGCGATGCGCTGTCATGTGACTTCTTCAACATCGTTCTTGAGAGAATAGTGCAAAACTCAAACGCTAACACCAGAGGCACTATCTTTCAAAAGTCCGTCCACCTACTCGCCTACATCGACGACATCGACATAATCGGCAGAACGCAGTGTATTGTCACTGGCGCGTCGTGAGCATTGAGACGGAGGCGGCGAAAATGGGTTTGGCGGCAAGGCAAAGTATATGCTGTCAACAGGGAAGGACACACAACACCGACGTCTCGTACAGAATTCCACTATAGAGAGATATAACTTTGAGGTGGTAAAGGACTTTGTCTACCTAGGCTCCGCTATGAACTCAGACAATGACACCAGCGCTGAGATTAAACGAAGAATAACTCTTGCCAATCACTGTTTCTTTGGGCTAAGAAAGCAATTGAGTAGCAAAGCCCTCTCTCGAACAACTAAAGTGACATTTTATAAGACCCTAATCATCCCAGTCCTACTTTATGGTGCAGAGGCATGGACTCTATCAAAAGTGGATGAGACTACTCTTGGCTGCTTCGAGAGGAAAATTCTTCGAGTAATTTTCGGTCCCGTCTGCATAGACGGTGTACAGCGACATCGACCTAGCCAGAAGAGTGAAGGTCCAACGGCTGCGGTGGCTGGGTCATGTAGAGCGAATGGACGCTTGTTGGTTGAGGCCCAGGTCCACCCCGGACTGTAGCGCAACCTTAAGTAAGTAAGTTAGATTCACATCTACGATCCCAATCTTTTGTTTTTAATAACATACAGCTACAGGAATGGATAGTCTGGATCAAAATTATTTAATTACTATAGAATGGTTGATGACATTTTAATTTCAATACGATTTCAGGCCGGGTGAATGTCGTTCGTATATTATTTTTAAACAAATAAAAATGCAGCGCAAGCTTCGCTCTCATTTTCGAAATAGTTACCGATGATTCCAACAGCCAGCGTGATGGTAACCAAACCAAAAAGTTCATACTGTTTTGGTTATAAGTGATTATCATAAATTTTTGAAATTTGCTTCAATATAGAATCCTCTATTTTGCCTATTCCTTTGCACGAAGTGAGCCCCTTCTGTAAATACGATTTTCTGAAAAAAAAAACAAACAATATTTTCAAAATTACTTTAAACTATACGAGATCCTTCTTCTGATGAAAGCCTATTTCTTAGTTCCCTATCCATCACCCACCTCCACTGAGTCTATTTAAGACCCAAACCCAACTTTCGAAAAAAATTCTCTGCGATTTCTATATAGATTTAATTATTGGAATGGGGCAACGGGTTGGTATAAATTAATTCATTATATCCATCTTCACAGATGGTTCTAAAATGGACTTTGTGAACTAACGTTCACCTCTCCAACGCAGCCAGTTCAAGGAAGAAATTCTGAAAATCAGGGGGGCGTGCAGTGTAGACTGCTCATGAATAAGGTGACCATTTATTTTTATGCAAAAAGCGGCGGGTTTTTTGAAGCTAAAAGCGGGCTTGTTTTTGGCGGGTTTGGCGGGTTTCCCAAAAGTATATTCTGACCTGAAAAATGTTCGCGCAAAATAGTAGAAACAGTTTATTTCACGTATTGTCACGTAAAATAGAATATAATTCTTTAAAAATAAACGTCATCAGTTTTTTTAATACATATACGGCTTACAAATCTGGCGTAAGCCTTACATATTTTTGAATTTTTGAATTTTTCGACATCTCTCTTTATCTTTATAAATTTTACCGTAGTATTTACAGCGAATGTCAATGAATAACATTGGTTGTTTCTGACGCATTTGTCATGACATTGCATTTTTCGCGCACTTATGCCAACTGAAGTTGTCCATCATGGTTGTTAATTTATTTTTTTTTTAATTTTTAATTAAAAAAATCTTCAAAAGTATAGTGAAAAAAGGACTATAGAAAATTCTTAAGAGAATTAAATTCCGATTTTTTATCAAAAAGCGGGAAAATGGTTGTGGTGGCGGGTGGAGGGTTTTTAGGTAAAAAAGAGAGTAAAACCCGCCAAAAGCGGGTGAAATGGTCACATTCATGAATAAAGCGAAGTCTATATGGAAAACGGCTATCGTCTTCGAAAGGCTTGCAGCGACTAAAGCTCTTAGTTGAACAACGCTTACGTACAATACAAGCTTATTGACCGCAGAGAGACACTGACTAGGAGTTTGAAACACGGTAATTTATCGGCTAGATACTATACCTACTCTCGTCTAGGTTCTCTGTCATAAGAACATACGGGGCGATTGAGATCGCCTCTCTCAAGATGAGAGAGATGAGACTGCGAAAAGTATCATAGTGTTTTTTTTTTTATTTTCTTTGTGGGTGTCTAGCCAAAACCAGACACATCGTACTGCACAAGTTATTCTTTAATGACCTGTCGGAAATCGCAAGCATCCAATTCACCAAAACTATTAACTTAATCAACTCGACAGGCTGGTTTTGAGTTTCATTTCCATTTCCTTCCAATTTCAATATATACGAGTAGGTCTCTGGAGTTAATTATCTAACTGTGACCTTCTTATGGCAAAAAGTCGCACTATTCATATAATAATTTATCAAACAATACTGAACATAATGTAAAGAACTACTGTCAGAAGTGGCAGGACGAATCGTAAGTTATTCCTATTTTATATCCATATGTGTCTTAAAAAGCACAATCTAGAAAAATCGCATTTTTTTTCTTAGTTTTTGAATGCACAACGTATTAGGGTAAAGTGTTGAAAAATCTAGTTTTGATTCGAATTTACCGCATTAAATATAAAACTATAAAATTCACCGCAGAACAATTTCCACAACAAAATGACCTGCTAGGGATATTATTAACATGTACAGTACATCGACGCTGTACGTTACCATTATCATCCATCACCGGTCGTCTGCATAACGAACTCATTCAAAGAAGGAACAACTCACAGTCAGGATACATCTTTCTGGATGCCAATGCCATACCGCCAATGGTGATGCTTTATACAATGATGCTGACACTTTAATGTCCAGACTTCAAATGAACATAGTATAGCAGATACAGGGCATAGCATCACCATCACTACATAGTGGCATGCTTATCAACTTTCTGAAGTAGACACCCTAGCAACTGTTCCCAGAGATTGTTCAACTGATGTTTTTGAGTTTTTGAGTGAAATGCTTGAATATTCTGAGTCTGCAATAAAACTCGAGTTCCAATGCGCATTCCCCAAGTTGAATGTTGCAGAGAAAATTTGTATTGTCTAGCGATACAATCTGGTGGAAGGATTTTTCTTTTCTTTTCTTTTCACCCACACCCACAACACAACACAGTACAGATTTGATATTTTGATATTCGCATATCGCACAATCTCATCACTGCTTCCGCCTGCAGTATTACCTTTCAAATAAAATATTATAAAATATTTATTCTGCAGATTCTGATTGGATTTCTTTCAAGCTTTATATCTGAGGGCAGTTTGAGCACAATTAGAAATGACAGGAATTTTATGTATGCCTCCAACGATTCTGACGTAAATCTACGCATAACATTAGGATAACGTTTGCGATAAGATGGCGGACTCATTTTTTCCCTAGATTTGTATTTTTGTTGGTTTTGTCACAGCTTTTTTATATAGTTTTGTTCAAATGTACGACATCCATTATGGACAAGCATCGCCTCTGAGCTCTGACCATTATCTAAGAGTCTAGTTTCAGAGCAAGGATAAGCTGCGAACTGTCCGGAAGAGAATTTTGACTTTTTACAGATTTGTACACCCGAAAAAGGTGACGGAAAGATGTACCTTTAAAAGCGTTGTAGTGTAAAATGGGGTTAGCGAGGAAGAGGTAGGAGAAAAGAGGATTAGAGGATACTGTCCAGAAAGAAGAAGACCTATGCAGTTCAAGGAGATCGAAGATTCTCGATACCGAAGCAAGATTTGGAGGTTTTAAATGAAACGGCAGCAATTGTCCCTGGCTTTAACAACGGAATGCAAGCTCTTCAAAATGTATTGAAAGAGTAAAAAGACCTATTATATTCGCCTATGCCGGTCAATGCCTTTTGTTCCAGCACATCGATCATAGACCAAGCTAACTGAGCCATATTCTGGAATAGACTAAAGAAATTGAAGTCAAGACACCCTCTCAGACTTTCAGTGGCATCAAAAACTGCAACAGAGCATTGCTCATAAATTGCGATGGCTGAATCTGGTAGCCCGAAAAACCTGATCCAACTGCGCCGCCTGTCGCTGGTAAATGCCTGATGAAATATGCAATTTGGAGGCAGCTCTCATTGACTTATTATATATGGACTGCTAGTAGACGTCTTCGCGTTGGTTCCAACATAACCACTAGCCCTCTTGGTTCGGAGCGGAATAATTTGGAAATTCACACTTTTTTGTAGTGGCATCTATTGTTAACAATGACGCAACAATTTGAATTTCAACCGTTTTACTTGCCAAATCCACTAACGCCCTATAGGTGTCTCTAGCATTCTATGGAGCAATCAGAGGTGGTTGTGATCATTGGCTTCGTTTTCCAATGCCATCTACTTTAAACAGTGACGCAACAATTTGAATTTACCTCATAAATTCTCCCACGCCCAATAGGTGCCTCTAGCATTCTATGGAGAAATCCAAGATGGTTCGTCATTTTGTTTCACTTATTTTTCGCTCCGAACCAAGAGCGCTAGTTTATGTTGGCGTCATTTTCTGGGCAAAATTTGTATGAACTGACATTTCACTAGCAGTCCATATATAATAAGTCAATGGCAGCTCTACCTAGCCATATCAAAAGGGGACTATTGTCAAAAGACTTGTTCAACTACTGAGATAATGCCAGAAGATAAAGCGACTTAGTTGATAGTCCTCAACTCCTCAAATGACACCATATATAGTGAAGACAGGGTTGCCAGTTCTAAATCAGAACAATCTGGAAAACATTAATTTGTTATACTCCGGGACTCGTCCAACACCATTTCCAGAGACAGTCGATTTCATAATTTTATATAACAAAAACTAGAAAGAAACCTGATGAAAACTAATTATTTATTATTCGACTAGCGGACCCGGCAAACGTTGTTTTGCCTGCTCGTACATTTTCATTGTCCGTCAGTTGTTCTGCAGCCGTTTTATTTAACAGATGTGTCCGGACTGATTCTGAACTCCGTGTGCTTTGACCGATATTTCTTCAGATATATTTTTTCCCATGACTATCGAAGAATAGCGTTTGAAATGTATTTGCTTGTTATGAGAGGTGTCACGCCCTTTTGTCCAATCCCTTCAGTTCTTGTAAAATGCTTCAATCAGGCAATATATATTGAAGATAAGATATTTATGTGAATCTAAGCCATCCTTGGACCCATTCAAACACACACACAAAATTTCATTAAAATCGATCCAGCCGTTTAGGAGGAGTTCGGTTACAAACACTTACAGAAGAATTATATATATAAAGATTTGGATTGAATTGTTTTACTTTAGCAAATTCTTTTTAAGCTAGACACCGTTTAATCCCAACGAGTTCCGATTCAACAACCTTAAGTGGAGATCCATCAAGAATTACTTTAGGAAACTGCTGCTTTTTCGGTTTGGCAAAACAGATGTGTTCGAAACTGCTAGCTAAGGACGAAATCTTTAATTTAGGTACACAAACCCTAACCAGCGAGTTTGGACTGACATCGGACTACCTTCTTCTAAAGGAAATTTCCTCGATTGATTTTTAGTTCTGATTGTGAGTAGGTTGAATGGAGGAGAAAAGAAGGTACAATTGTGAACTTTATAAGCTGTAGTTGTGGATTTAGTTCAATAAACCAGATATGTACATTGAATCGACAACACCGAGAGATAAGGTAATGAGAATCATCACAGATTCCCAGAATCGAAGCGACATGAAAAACAAGCAAGTGCAAATATCCATTGAGCTATAACGTTCGGTCTGGATAACTGAGAGCAGCGCCAGATTCAGATTGAAAAGTATTTCATCCTTTCAAGTAACTATGGCTAGAGTGATGTGGATATGGATTTTCGAATGAAATGAAAAATGAAACCGAACAGGATATAGCCATCGGAATCGGCAACGTTGCGTGCATATCCCCATATATGGAATTGGTTGGATTTTACTCTTGATGGCTGTATTTACATCGCCATATTCGAAATATTTACGGCTTAACCCTAGACCCGTGTACTTAAATATTTCTCTGTGCCGTGTACTTGGGCACCAAGTGCCCCCGAGCAGTTTTCATATGAAATGTATGGAATACGTATAAATAAGACGATTTTTTAAGAAAGAAAACAAGAAAAGCAAGTTGAGATGTACAAAAATAATGATAAATATAATATAAAACAAGTAAAAGTGTTATCGTCGGCCTGGCCGATGCTTTGATACCCACCACTGCATACAAGTCATGCAAAATGTTAGGCATATGAGCTAGTACGTATCTACACATGGTTCTAATATTGGTTATAATGTATGAGATGTACCAGAACTTCTCGACCGATATAGCCCATTTTCAATAGCAACCTGACGAATGTCAATGAAAACCACGTTATCATCATCAACCTCGTCATGATCCGCTGCGCTACTTACGTAGCATTTCTCACACACTCTTATATAGTGCTTTGTGCAAGCTGCAGCTGTGTAGCAGAAGTCAGAAACGGCTGTAGTTTTGTTGTCCTTTTTATCAGCTTTGCATGTTTTACAATTTTATGGCCAATCGAAACATCTGCAACGTTATCATCACTATCAACGTGTTCGGAAATATTGCGTTCCTTCCATTCTGCATCTGAGAGTCGGGACTCGGGAGTAATCCACATCGACAAACTTCTATTCTACAACAATCAATTCCCTGTTAGACGATGCATTTAGCAGATAAAGAACACGATTCCATAATTGCATCCATATTTCATTAGGACAGGACAATACTTGTAAAGTTCTCTCACAAAATTCCATTCGCCCAGGTCGTTTCGTTTGGATGCTATCTTGTCTTCAACAGACAAACAGACAGACAGACAGACAGACGGACATGGCTAAATTGATTCAGAATTTGATCCTGATTCAGAATGTACGGTGACTCCTTCTTGGCGTTACAAATGTAATGACAAAGTAAATACCTATGCCTTTTTGTGGAGGATATAAAAATGTAGGTACTCACTTCAAATTATGTATATAAAAATTCACTTTGTCAAAAAACAATATTACAAAAAACACTTGATTCTTGGTTTTGCACGCAAATAGGCACTTGTCTGCACTAACTTGGTATGTATGTGTAATTATACTAAGAAGGACTAAGGATTGTATACATTACCTAGGTAGTACAACACAGAATGTAATACAAAACCGTTACAGAACAACAATTTTCACATAAAATGCTTTAAAATTACATGGGGGCACTCAGTGCCCAAGAACACGATATCGGCTCATTTTCTTTGGAAGCACGGTGTATCAAAAGTATTCGCAGAAATGATTTGAATTTGAATTCTTCGCATACTTGGATACTGTATATTTCAGTGTAGTATGTCCCTTTACGATAGTACAGTGCAAGGTATACGTTAAATTTTGAATTAAAAATTGCACTGGGCACTGAGTGCCCAGTACACGGGTCTAGGGTTAAAAAAATCTGCAAAAAATGTTCTCTTCATAATATACCATCAGTAAAGTAAATTACAATAATTCTGCTATAATTAGCAAGCCATGTGCCTCCCCTCTTAACCTCAGAGCAATTATACATTCAATATTTCAATCAATCAATAAGGCAATCCATCATGCGTATATCTACCAAATGCTTAACAGCAATAAAGCTCATAATACTGCAATTAAATGCAAATTGCTCAATTGTTGTAAAACATGTAAAACTGAAAACCATTAAAGCCCCACCCTTTTAAGTACAATTTATACCGAATTTCCATACAATCATGCAAATTTATTGTACTAAACTCTATCAATTACCACCGATAATTGTGAAATAAATTCTACCAGACGGCAAGGCAACCACCTGTAGGAGTCCTCCAGTGTGTCGCTTACTTCTGGCTTGGTCCTTCAATTTTCCTGACAGTATTCTGGCAAAGATCAAAAGAGGAGAATCTTTTCTGTCCTGTGCCTGTCCTTATACCTACGCATACTTATTGAGGTAATCATCCAAAATGGGCTGTCGTCTGTGTTAGCCCGATTTTGTTGGTAAATGCAAATCAGTGATCTTTGGAGTTAATTGCAGAATCTGCTCTTTGCTTAATATATTCCTCAGCTTGGGGAGGACTGACAGAGGTGATTTAACCAGTTTTGTGCATTAATATGTGTGTATGCGGAACATTCCAACAGGTTCTTAATTAACACAAGACAAGATGAGATATAGTTGTTTGAAAGGATGTACACTCAGTGGAGTGCAGTGCATAGTGCATATCGGTCCATTAACCTTAATCACGCTCCATAGATTTCATCAATGGAAATTTATAATTGATGTGAACATTTACCTATACCATTCAAGCATGAGTATTGAATGAGTATACTATGTACCTACATATACAGCAGTGGTGCAATTTAAGAAAATACAAGTCTAATTAACTCAACAGCTTTGCGGGTACTGAAATTGTTGGAATATTATTGATTTCTACATTCGGGCTAAGCTAAAGTGATATCGTACCTGTCTCACTACTCAATGGCTTACAGGGTTGTTAAACGGAACTATAAAAGTCGTAATTTACAGGCGCTTTTTTGAAGCTTGTAAAAAATTAGTTACGGAGTTTCACGAAATTACAAAGGATTAATAACAATTCTACAGGTAAATTTATACAATTTTAGAAACAATTTATAATATACTGTTTTACCGCAGTAATCTACGAGTACCTACACCTGTCACTATCTCATTCCGCCATACACTGTAGAGTTTCCCAAGCGGAAATCATGGCGATTAAGGAGGAGGAGGAGTCGTACTGTATATACGTATAATGTAGTATCTGTATCCCCAAGAAATATCAACATTTTTACCGATAATGAAGCCGCGATTAAGTACCCGAATTCGGTCATTACGGGACATTCCAGGTAACTGCACGGCCGACAAACTCGCTATGCATGACACAACTATGTCGATTCTACCGGAAAAGGAGAATCTCTATAGTACTTCTCACTACGGGTAATAGTATATTTACACCGCACCTAAATTCAACATTTCAGCAGACAAAATTTCGAAATCCAATTTTGCGTTCCCACTGAAACTTCAACATTTCAAATGACAGCTAGTATAAGAATTGATTACTCACTGATGTTTTTTATGTTTCGAAATCAGAAGTGGTTTGTACGTAAAGAATTAATTTTATAATTATATTAATCTAAACATGAATATAAGTGATAATTCAGACATATTAAATACAATCTTAAATAAATAATATTAAATACAACAAAAAATTCCTCATCGGATTTTTTTACAGCGGTTTTTTTTGTCAGTGAGCCCAAAAGTCATCAAAATGAGGTTTGTTCGATTTGACATACTTGCAAATGCAGCGTTGAAATTCAACATTTCGCTGAAATTCAACATTTCGAAATGCTGGAAAATATATGGGGAAATGTTGAACATTTGGCCTGAAATGCTGAATTTAGTCGAAATGATGAATTTAGGTGCGGTGTAAACGTACACCTTTAATTAAACAAAATGCAATAAGCGCTACTAATCGCAGGCAAACTGCATCACGTGCTGTCTAATAAGGCGTATTATGGATATTAAGCGCTAGTTACATGTCGAATATCATGCTCCCAAATTCAACCTGCAAGCAATTGGGCAGCCAGGCTATTGTTATCCGCTAAGTTGCTGTTATCAACCCAACATACAAGTACATATTGGACTATCTACCAAATTAAATACTTGTTAAATATTACAATATATACAATAAAATATAATAATATATTACTTGTTAATATTATTTAAAAAAAAAAACTAAGGAATTAGAAAAATAAAAAATCAATCCTGACTAGAACTTCACTGAAATCATACCTATAACTAATTTCACTGAAATCTTATAATTCGCTCTAACAACCTTGTTGGACCTAAAAAAAAGTCAAGTCTTCACCTCCTACATGTGTCCAACCCTCTCATCAGATGGATCAAAGATGGATAGGCGTTGGTGCGGGTTTCTACTCGGAAAGTCTTGAACTATCCAGTTCAATCAGGCTTCCTAATTACAGCAGCTTATTCCAAGCTGAGGTATTGGCAGTGACAACAGTTGCTAAACAGGTTGCAATGATGGCAATACCTCATGCAGAATATTATACCTTTTTCATTGACAGTCAAGCGGCAATAAAAGCGATCCCTACCGTTGAGTTAAAATCGAAGCTTGTAAGTCGCTGTCACGAAGAACTACGGGTTCTTGGCGGGCAGCACAACGTAAGACGATGCTGGGTTCCCGTCCCGGGCACAGAGGTGTGTCTGGAAATGAAAAAGCTAATGAGCGGGCAAGAAAAGGGTCCTCCCTTGAACTAAACCAGGCCGACACCACAGTAATGATTCCCCCCTGTAATCTCAGACAAACGTTTGGGAACAAAATACTAACAAAATCGCGACAAATGAAAAATGGAGCAAACTCGACTCCTGTAGCATAACCAGGAAAAGGTGGCCAATCTACAACAAATACTGCCAAAAGCTCTGCCACAGCCACATAAGAAATAGAATCCTTGGTAGTTACTTCTTCGAGGATTTAGAAGAACTTTCAGACAGGCCCATTAAAACCTACTTAAATTTGTAAATAAGACGGGTTGATTTACCATAATCCGTAGGTTTTTCATAGGTACTTAAATTTGTAAATAAAACGGGTTGATTTACCAATCCGTAGGTTTTTCATAGGTTTCCAGTGTGTGGGGGTCATAAACCCCTAGGGCATCACATTGATCTAAGTGTGGCACGTACAGGTTTCTCCTGTCTTGACAACCCCAACCCCCTAACCTTACCTAACCTAACCCTCTCATCTCATAGAAAACTATTTCAGAGAATACTACTTTGACAATCTTGGCGAACATAAGCATCAGCTGCCTCCAAGGCTTTATTCTTAGCACATGTTGGTTCAACGGGTAGTTGTGAGAACATTCGATACTGTGCGGCCATTTTCAACCTCTATTTCCATGCTTCTGCGGTTTGGTGATGTTAAACGCATGTCCCCAATCCCAAGACGTGCTATTGAATACGTATACCATTAGAAAGGCGTCCTGTAGGTAGGCCCAGGATCAGATGGTTAGATCAAGTCGATAATATCTCCATTATCCGTATGGAAATTGCCTTCGATGATTTAGATCCGCTGGAGGAGAATCGATAGTTATGGAGGGTTAACTTGAGCAACTAGCTACTCTCGCGATGCACTTAATAATGAAGGAGTGAATGAATAAATGCATGGAAATCCAAGAAAATCGTTGAGCTCTTTGATATAGACTGGAGTAGCGCAGAGACCGAAGTCAAGAAAATGAATGTACAATGTACACTCTGCATTAGCTTGGAACGTGTAGTCAGTACCATGTTAGTTCTGATATGAGTGCAAGGCTCAAAAGCTATGGTTTGTCGACAGAAATGAAGCCTTGTCAGCTTATCAGAAAATGCTCCCGCATTAACTCGCTTTTTAAATCTTTACAATTGCTTTTATATAGGGTTGTGAGAAATAATTTCAAAAAAGTAGTTCTCGAGCATCGAAAATACCGGACTTTCCCGGACAAAATAGGATCTACAAAAGAGTACAAAACTAGGACCAAAATGCGCGTACCTACTATTGCGGTAGGTACTTGATGTTTTAAGGCCATGTGTCATTTGCGGTGAATAATTATTCTCGGATGATTTTCTGACACATATAAAAGTGTTCAAAAAAGAAGTTGACTAAACTCAAATCTAAAAATAGAGATATTTCCTTAGTCCGACACTCCATATTTTTCCAACTTCCAATTGGTGGGAAAGGGGAAGAGATAAAGAAAATCAATTTCTGGGATTTTTGACATTTTGCTTAGGAACCGAGTTATTGGCGACAAAATATATTTCGTATTTTACAAACAAAAAGATTGCCGCATTAAACAACCCAAAAACAAAAAAATGTATATGAGAAAGCAATCACCTTTTTGAATGGTTTAAAAGTGCCTGGAATTCTATATTCATTGTCGACCAATTCAGCAAAATCTATATAGGTATATAAAAGAAAGTGTCCGAAGTGCGATGTAATCCGATAACTCGAGATTGGCCGAACCGATTTTGATGATTTATACTTTGTTGGAAAGGTATTTTCTCAGTACGGGTTTTAGAAAAAAGAAAAATTGGACAAAGGGGCGTGGCACCTCCCATACAAAAAAAATCTTATATCTCGAAAACCACTGAATCGATTGAGTTCAAATTTACATACGATCTTAGGTATCGGCCCAGGAGTATTCCTGTGAAGATTGTTCAAAATTGGACAAAGGAGCGTGGCACCTCCCATACAAAAAAAACATTCAAAATCGTATATCTCAAAAGCCACTGAATCGATTGAGTTCAAATCTACATACAATGTTAGGTATCGGCCCAGGAGTATTCCTGTGAAGATTGGTCAAAATTAGACAAAGGGGCGTGGCACCTCCCATACAAAAAAAACATTCACAATCTTATATCTCGAAAACGCGCAATCAATTGAGTTGAAACTTACAGACAATCCTAGGTATTGGCCAAGGAGTTGCTGTGAAGATTGGTCATAATTGGACGAAGGGGCGTGGCACCTCCCATACAAAAAAAAACATTCAAAATCTTATATCTCGAAAACTGCCAAATCGATTGAGCTCAAATTTACTGATAATCTTAGGTATTGCTTCAGAAGTGCACCTCTGAAGATTGGTCAAAATTGGACAAAGGGGAGTGGCACAGCCCATACAAAAAAAACATTCAAAATCTTATATCTACAAACCCGCCGAACCGATTGAGCTCAAATTTACATACAATCTTAGGTATTGGCCCAGGAGTGCTTCTCTGAAGATTGGTCAACATTAGACAGAGGGGCGTGGCACCTCTCATACAAAAAAAAACATTCAAAAATCTTTTATGGGGTGAAAATCGATGACGTTGTAACTCGATAACCGCTGGCTGGGGCGATTCTCATGATTCTTTTTTTGTTTTGTTCGTATTGCTGTATTTCAGGTTTACGCAGAAATAAAATTCCAGAAAATCGATTTATTCTCATTTTTCGCATTTTACGATAGAACATTATTATCTAAGACCTAAGCAATACAACTTATGTGCACGGGCAAAGCCGGGCGGGTACAGTTATATTACATTACCTATATAAAATTGGTGCGTATGTAAGTCCGATAATGGCCGCTGAACCACTGAAGCTATCCGCTTTCATTCCTATTAAAAGAAATAATTGAACAAAAATATCAAAAAAAATAACAACGTATGCCGGGTCAGCTAGTATTTTATACTTTCAAAGTAATTACATCGACTTCAATAGATCGCATAGTGTAGTGGACATACAACACTAGTAATTTTTTCATTCAGTGTTTTCGAACCTTTCTTTTGTCGATTACCAAAGTTGGTATAGGTATTGCAATAATATGTTTCAGAATTCACTTTACACTTTCAAGCTCTGTAAATTTCGAATTTCCTTTTCTCTTGAAGATGAAAAAATGAAAAACCCGGACAATCTAGAAAAACTTTCCCGGACGTTCCTCGCATAGGCGAAAAAGAGTAGATGTCCGGGAAAACCCGGAAGGATGGCAACGCTACTTTTATAGCCTCAATTTTGCGATTTTCTGATGATCATAAATTATTTTATGGAATTATGCAAGAACTTCAAATTTTGTTCACCTTACATGGAATATTTGGCATACATGCAGAGCTCGAAAAAAAATTTCAGACTGATATTTTTTTGAAAAACACTTGTACCTGTAGTCTGAGCATTATAGGCGCATATGTGCCTGTAGAATCGTAGAGTGTTAGTGTAGCTTGTAATTTCGTCAAACAGGACCTGGGCGCTGTAAATAGTTCTTGGTATCCTCCAAAGACTGACAATTTTATAAGAAAACATTATCTCAGAAAAAAATCAACCAACATCTTCATGCTTCTTGGATATAGAGTCAATGAATCAGAGCTATAGAGAAGGACTCAGGACTGCGTTGATTAACAAACTTATCAATTGTTCGGAATAGGGCCTTACTATAGAGTTGCCTTCTAACCGCAGGGAAGCATTGACTGGCAGAAGTCATTTTCAGAGGTCGATGAAGTCATTTTCTACCTTTCCTAAATTAAGTTTAATAAACAAAAGGATGTATTAAAGAAGGAAAATTAACTTTGATATATTTAATAAAATAAGGGAAAAAAAAACTACATTTCAGATGAACCTGAGAGTATAGACAAAGCGGAGAAAGAACTAAACTTCTAGGCAAAGCTCTGGAGAAAGCATGTCCCTTAAAAACGGGGATATAAATGAAATAAAATTTTATTTGATATACAAAAGATTATTTCAGAAGAGAAGTGAAATATTAAGCGTGCAGCACTAGATACCATATGTTTGTCTATTAACCCTCACATGGATGGAATTTTGTATGTACTTACATGGACAGTATCTACCCGGGTAGATAAACAAAATCTCACGCATTCTGTATGAGTTTTTTCCATTATGTTATAGTTTTTTTTTTTTTTTCAATATTAGCCTTTTGCATTCATTCTCTTTATTTTTTTACCTTTGATTGTGCCTATTTTCCAGATAACAGCTTTGCTTTCAAGCAGAGAGCTCCCTTTTATCGAGCAACGATATCGGTGAGGCGCTTCAAAGCAAATTTCGCAATAAATCGTATTTTATTATTTTATTTGCTGTATACGCATATTTTTTATGTCTCATACAATATACTTTAGTTTACTTTTAAGCTCTACTTGGCGCAAACATGTATTTTTGTATCGACATTTTGCATGCAAATTCAACGAATATCTACCTAGGTAGATACTGTCCATGTAAGACAAAAAAAAAGACAAAACTTAAAAAATAGTAAGAAAGGACATTCTCACACAATTTTTTTCATAATTAGCTATCTTCAATAAAACAATAATTTAGTCACTGATTCGAAAGGGGAGAGTACGATAACTACGGCGCCAAAAATTGATAACGGTATTTTGTAGAGGGGTTAAATACAAGCACTTTTTACTATGGGAGGGGGGGTCTATCTTAATCCGTTTAGGCGGGAGGGGTAATTTAAAGAAAATGATACTTTAAATGGAAAAAAATACATTAAAAAACAATGGCAACACTTATAACAAAAGACTATAACATTTTAGAAAGCCCAGAATCTGTTCTTTTATATTATTTTTAAATCAAGTTATTCCCTTAAATAGTTTTTGAAAAAAACAATTTCAAACTTGAAATTTTAGGACAAAAATTGGGGTGAGTAAAATAATTTTGGCGATGAAAACTAATGACGGATTTATGTAGAGGAGTTAAATACAAACATTTTTTACTATTAGAGGGGGGTCTATCTCGCTCCGGTTAGGCGGGAGGGGTAATTAAAAAAAAATTATAAATAAAATTAAAATAAAATATTAAAAAACAATGGCAACACTTACCACAAAGAACTATAGTATTAGAAGCCAGGAATTCGTTCTAAATTGTCTAAAATGCAAATCAGCAAAATTTTGTCTACCAATGTGAAATTTCTGGCCAGAGATTGTATCTGAAGAATGTTGTTGATATTGGGTAAACTAATATAATTAAAAGAAAGTTTGCATATACTCAGCCTTGCACCCATCCCAAAATCCAACAGTGACCCCAAGCAGGGGGGTTGCAGGGGAGCAGCATGCCCCCCCATACGCATTTCAAGGCGCAAGGGTAGCAATTTGTACTCTAAGCGGAGCAACATATAAAAGTAATTTTCAATTTTCTCAAAAATTATAAGACATAAATCAATCTGGTTTTGAGTGTTCGATTAAGAATTGATTTAGGCAGTAAAAACTACAAACAAATTAAGTATCTATTTGCTCAACATTGAAAAAAATCAGCATAAAGCTTTTTTTTTAATTTTTTTCCTTAAATTTCAAGTTTGAAAGTATTTTTTTTCAAAAAATATTAACAGCTATAACTTAATTTAAAAATAATATCAAAGAACAGATTCCTGGCTTACAAAATTCATAAAGTCCTTTATTGTAAGTGTTGCCATTGTTTCTCAATTTATTTTTTTTCATTTTAAGTATTATTTTTTTTTAAATTGCCCCTCCCGCCTAAACGAAGCCAGATAGACCCCCCCCTCCCATAGTAAAAAAAATGCTTGTATTTAACCCTCTACAAAATACCGTTATCAATTTTTGGCGCCGTAGTTATCGTACTCGTGCCATTCGAAACTGCATTAAAATCTAATAAAAAACCGAAGAGATAGCTATTTAGAGTTGAAAATTCAAATATCTACCCGGGTAGATACTGCCCATGTGAGGGTTAACTCATTCCTATATACAGTTTAAATCCCCGGGGACTGACTGCATATTATCCGGAGTAGCCTAATATAGGGATATGTAAAATTCCTAAAATTCCAGTTAAATTTTGGTGGACGCAAGCTCACATTTAGAAGCCCTCACATAAAAGTTATAACTAGGTTTGGTTAGTTTGAAATGACTGTCGTCAAAAGCCAACACACTTATAGAATTATACGGTCCCTTTTCGTATATCTACCACCTGAATCTGGGTGAAATTTATTCCCCCTACTCGTTAAATCAGTTCGAGCTTCTAACTATAACTAACAAGGGTTTAAAACTAAAACTGAAGGATAACAGGTAAATATAAGCTTAAAAATTTAATACTTTGAAGGAGGACTTAAAGGAGGCAGTAACAGCAAATATTAGCTGCATCTGTCAGTACCACAGGTAAAAGTCAGTAACCGACTACTAACTGATATGTATAGATATACTCGGACAAGTAATTATACATTATTTCAAATATCACATCATTCAAATTGACGTAAGACAAAGGTTTGGAAGAACATATATACATGAGGTAACTACCTCACAAGGATACACAATACACTCATCTTTATCTCTGAATTTAGGTCGAGAATAGTTCCTTAGATTGCTTCTCTCACTTGTGTGGTTTAACAGATAATCGATTATTTGCTGTAGTCTCCAGCCATTGCACTTCAGAAGGCACTCAACGAATAAATATAACTACGCTCGGCCAATTCCTTGAGAAGGTACAAAACTATGTGTATCCAATTATCCATTTCAGATACAAACGCCAAACCTATATATGAATGATTCAGACCGACCACAAATACAATTACCTCACGTCGATTGATTTGCTCTCTTCACTCAACAAATTTGATTAATTATTTGATTAAGAGAACTGTTGTTGACTAATTAAATTCAAATTTAATTGATAGTGATAGGAGATATTCTAGGAATGGGTACAATGGTGAGGATTGTTCCGTTTTAACATAGAAATAGGGTTAAGTCACGCATTTATCTTCAAACTAATAAATTTATTATTTTGTACAAAGTGTGTAAAAGGATTACGTATTAATAAATTGATGAGGATGTGTGCTGTTCAGAAGTTTGCTTTTAGTGGAAATATTACCTAAACCGAATCAAAAAGTTATACCGATGTAGATGCTTGCTAATAAAATGCTCACCAAGTGGGTGTACTTATGGGTGTAGTGCTCTGACTCTGAAGAAACGAGATACTTGGATGACACTTGATGACTGACTTTATTATCAAGAAACTTTGGCTGCGAGCAGGATTCAATAAGTAATTTGCAAACTTTTACAGTAAAATATATAAACCCTGGTTACAAAGGTGTGCGTAGGTTTATACTTCGAAAAGTGTTTGTGTTAATATAAGGAAACCCTGGCATATCACAAAATGTCGACTGGAAAGTTTAATAGGAAAGAAGACTTTAAATATGCAGGAATTGTAAAATAACTGGATTTAAATACCAAAGATCTAATTTACGGTCTCTTTAGGGCTGCAGTGCCAGTGGCTCAAAAAGACCACAACCGAGTTAACGGAATATTTAAAGTAATGGGTCATTTTATGACTCATTGGATCGAATAAGTCAGTGTTTTTCAACCTGTGGGTCGCACGCCGGTAAGATTAATAAACAAAAGTCCTGTGCTAAAAAAAAAAAAAAATATATAACACACATTTCTTTAGTGCGACATAATGTGCCTGTTTATTTTTTAATAAACGTTGAGATCTTGGATTATTCTTTGACACTTTTGGCGAATGGACACCTCAACCTCAAAGCCTCGTTTGCCAGCTCTGGTTACTCTACCCTTCTCTTTATGCAGAAATTGTCAATAGTTTTTAAATTGAATTCCATTCTCAGCATGTCATCTGCAGCTAAATCTATAAGATTTTCCTTCATATTTACCGATGGTAGATCGGCGAGTTCGACTGACATATTCAAAAAAGGATTTAATATCCATCTTTGTCCATTTCCACTTTCAGAATCCAGTTCTGGAAAGTACTTAACTTAATAGTTTCTTCTCTAAATTATTCAAACTCTGTACATACCATGAGATGAATATGAGAGCTTACTGATATGGATTGATCTGATTAAATTTCTTCGAGAATCTTTTGAACGCAGGGAAAATAATCAAAAAATGTTGTTTGTAAAGACTCTGATCTCTGATTTTGTCTTTTGCAGTTATGTATAATGCTTTCTTCTCTCCCTTGGAGGCTCTTATTCAATATGTTTAAGTGGTCAGAAAGATCAGCGAGTGTGATAAAGGAGATTTTGATGGAGTGAACCGATTTCAGCACTTATGATCCTAAACAGCCGACTTTGCAAGGCCTTGACTTGCAAAACATTTTGTCCAATCAATCTCGCAGTCGCGACAGCTTTCTAAAAACATGTCGTACAAACAGTACGCCAGTAGTATTAGAAGGAAGAGATTTGCAAAATAAAATTTCTTTTTCAATAAATAAATAAAATCTTGTGTAATTAGAGCGGGTTTGGAAGGGGTTCAGTGTATGTAGCTTTTTAAATAACTGACACATCATTGTGGGGGTCGCCAAAATGTGTTCGCGTACTCCAAAATTTTGAAAAACACTGGAATAAGTCATAACTTATAATTGAATCAAGTACCTTTGATAAAGTGGCGTGCAATAAGTACTTGAGGCAATTAAGAAATAGTTGTCCACTTTAATAACAGCGAATCAGGTACTTATATTGCTAGTAAATTTGACATTTCACATTTCGAATTAGCGGGAATGTCAAAACCATTCCCAATTACGGTAGACCAAGAAAACCATCAGTAGTGAGGATAAACGGATCATCACTTATGTCATCTTTCCATTGAATGTTTGCCTAGTAATCAAGAGTCCATCGGTATGTCTTCAACAAATTCATCGTCTTGGTTTTGATTGACAAACGTTACATTTTTTAAAAATCGTTAGACTCTTGTTTTTCAAAGAATGAAGTAAGAGGTTCCTTCGGGTACTTCTTTGAAAACGTAAAATTATTAAAAATTTGCTAAGAAACTATGGGAATAGGAACACATACTGAGTAAAGCCCAGTATCCTGCTCGCGCTAAATTTTAGCGATCGCACTTCTCTCCACAGCACAGATAAATGCTCGATAATTTTCGTTGTACCAGGATATAGATAGGACACACGCCCATATTTTATTGCCACATGTATTTTGATTTTTGTTATTTTTTCACTTTTTTTCTACTCACTTACATCGATTTTCTAGTATTCCATGAAGTAGTTGATTCAGAATTTGTTTTGTTTCTGAAAAGTCAACATTTTTCCCCGATTTAGTGTACCAGACAATTCTTTCGTGAGCTAAATCAGTGGAGACATTTTCTTGTCCGAGTATAACAAAATTGTACGTAGTACGTATAACACACCATATTGTTATACTCGACTGACAATTATGTCGTTTTCGATTGGTAATCCAGAACCGTCCGGAAGCAATCCGAACGCTTCTGAAAGCGTTCGATTGGCACTCAACTGACAGTTCTTCTACTCACTGAAAAGAAGAGAAATTTGCTTCTGGATTTGAATTCAGAATCGCGGAGAGTTCTTCCGGACGCTTCTGGATTACCAATTGAAAACGACATTAGTGTGTCCCATCTATATGAAAATAAGAATTTAGAAAATTATGCTGGCGCGGTTGAGTTGGAAAAGGACACTTTGGAGTATAAAGGAGCGCTAGAAACTCAGCTCAATTTTAAAAATTAAAATTTTCTACACAATCAATTACTTCAAATGATGTGGGATTGGTGCGGTTTCTACTCAATTCGTTCCTCCAGTCTTCTGGTGTCTCAGTGTATAAGCTTTTTGATTAACGAGACTCATATCTTGGTCGCATTCTAGATAGGACTGACCCTTTATTGGAAATATGGCTGTTACTGAATTAAAACGATTTTTCTTGGTGACTAGAAAATGGAGAAATCTGGGGCCAGATTCCGTAAAATGAAAACGATCGAACGATATCGTTTATATTATCGTTATATAGCATCGAACTATAACTTCATCCGCATCTTTTTTAGCAACAGATTCATCTTCGTCGTCCATCAAATATGGACTTGGAACTAGACAGAATATGTATATTAAAGCTGACAAAGTAGAGTTGGGGCAGAGTAGAGTTTTTGATAGTCCATAGCAATCGCCTCCATTGATAATGATTTAGAAGCAAGTTTACGGTACCTCTTTTTATGGTGTAAAAAGGCTCACTTCTTCTGAGATGTAAGTAGTTCCTTTTCGAGTTTTTATTGATAGATCTTCAATCGCTTTCCTTTTCAATTCTTCATCAAAACTTTATAACGATTCTTTAGTCAAATATATCTCTGCTTTTAAAGCACTGCAAGTAGGTATCTTTTCGCGGGTAGCCGAAAAATATATTGAAATCTTTCTCAAAAATTTGGCGGGAAGATTCGTATGAAATCGGGTGATCAAAAAAAAAATAGGTGGCGCAACAGGCAGGTAAACACCCTTGCTTCTCGCAACCCATTCGTTTGTGTGAGTTTCTATTTTTGGGACGAATGGAAAATCGGGTGATCATACAAAATTAAAACACTGCATCAGTATAGCTGAGTAAAAATGGACTTAACCGGTTTTTCCCTGGACCCTTCGTATGTTTTTATACATTTTAATTTCGTTGCTGAAACTTCCAGATATTCTCTTAACCGTAGGTATTTATATATGTATTATGTAGGCAGACATCCCACTTCGACGGGCTATAACATGAAATGGAGTAAATATATACCCCTCACCGGTTTGCCTGAACTTCAGCAATCTCCACTTAAAGTGTTATACCTCTAAACTGAACATTATACGGATTTCACAAAAGGTGTATACTGTATGGTTAAGAAACCTTCAATCACATCGCAAAATACCGATTGGATTTGTATCATATTCAAACCAGCAACAACAACGACAGACACTGACAAAACATAGACAAAATCCATATTCGACGAATGGATAAATTTAGAGCCTTTACTCAGGACAACGATATACTCTCGGATGTTTTCAGACATTGGTGAGAGCTGTATCAACAATTTGGCAACTTGTAAAACTACACATTCATTTGTACCACTGGACTAACCATTGAGGTAAATCAGTCCTGAGCGGTTTTACGTTGTTGACATTTATGTATATTGGACTTCATCCTACGAAGGTTAATATTTGTTTTACTTACTTTGACTATTTGTTTTCTACTTTCTTGCAATAACAACAAAAGTTACACTCTCTGGCTATATTGCAATTATTTTCTTTCCACTTTTCAAACAGAACTTTGAACATTCTAAATGATTCACAAACAATGCTACTTTCAAAAGTGTATGCAAATACCCTGTGCGGAGAGTATCTTATAACCGAGTAGTAGCTAAAAGTGAATAAACAACAGTCTGGAAAATTTAGGATTTCGAGTGTTTGAATTTGGGACTATGAGACAGGCACTGGTGATTCCATGGATAATATCCATCCAAAAATAATACGATATTACTAAAACTACGCAATATACGTACCTACATTTATTTTGACAATATGTAGGTAGGTATGTACTAGGGTGAGTCATAGATGTATGAAAAAAAAAATTTTCATTTTTTTAACTTTTTTTTTATTGGAATAGTGATAACAGTTTGAACAAAATCCAAGGGATTCTAAAAAGCAAAACAAATATTTTTTAAGAACCTTCCTTCGGCTGCAGGAAATAAAGCCCCAATGAAATAAGGCCCCAAAAGCTAAAATGAAATAAGGCCCCAAATTTGGGGTGTTATTTCATAATGAAATAATACCCCAATTTCAAATATGAAATAAGGCCCCACTGCGATGAAATAAGGCCCCAAAAAAAATTAAGTAATGCCCCAAATCTTGTCAGTAAACCCTACCCAGGCAGGGGGTTGCAGGGGGCAGCATGCCCCCCCATACGCTTTCGATTTTCGTTTGGGGTCTTATTTCATTTCTTCTTTTGGGGCCTTATTTCATAATGAAGCGAATGAGGAAAGCTTCATACGCTTTAGATAAAAGCTTCAGCGTCATAAAGCAGGACTGGGATAATAAAGGTCTTATATAGAATCTCCCTATCCCTATAGTTTTTCGGAATAGGGCTCTATTACTATGAATGCTGGCAAGTGTTATCCATCGTTAAACTTCTTTTGAGACGTTGTTATCAGAGCTGAGCACAGCTGAGCTATACAAAGTCTCTCACAACCTCAATGTTATAACTGTCGATTGTTAGGTTTTATACGATCCATCGATGTTAGGTGTCCTTTATTGATAACTGCATATACTTGGTTTCACTCTCGTTGGCCGCTAGACCCATTTTAGCCGCCTCTGTTTCTGTACTAGCACACGTACCAGTGACAGCTCACTTAGTTCTACCACTTATGTCAATATAATCGGCGGTTACAAGTAATTGGACATTCTTTTGAAAGATCGTGCCTTGTGTGTTCGCCAGTGAGTCTCGGACAATTATTACAAGTATAATGATGTTGAAGAAGTCGCATGGCACCGCGTTAACTTGTCTAAATCCTCTTTTGGCATTAAAGGTTTCGGAAGTGTAGTAGTTATCAACCTTGATGCACCAGCGAGCTTTGTCCGTCATCATCCTACACAAGTGGTCGAGTTTTGCAGGGATGCCAAACTTAAGTGTGAACATTTGATCGACGGTAGACTTTATGGGCCTAAAACCACACTGATTAAGGACCAATCAGATCGCCGCCGCGCCGTCTATATTGAATTGTACGTTCTGCCTAACAGCGGGATTCTGGTCTTCGTCGACATAAAAGCAAAGATAATATAATATACAGATGGCGCAATATAATGTTAGCTGATGTCCGCATTGGTTGCGATCGTGCAACAACGATCGTGCAACAAAAAGCTCTTCTCATTGTCCAACAAAATAAAAGCTTTTCTCTCAGCGCGTAATCCTTTGTGTGTGTGCATGAGTGCATCGTGTATGAAGTATGGTATGACGCTTTTCTGTTTTCGTTTATGCTATGCTTCTCGTTCTCCATAATGAATGTCCTCTTGAGGAAAACAACAGTCGCCGCACTTGATAGATCGGTTTGTATTCTTATTATTATGTCACTATACTGTCTGCTCTTGTTTTATTTAGTGTGTGTGAATAAGAAGGAAAAAGGGACAAATAAAACAGAAATCCTCGTTCCTCGATGAAAAGAAAATCATCGGTCGGCTATTTCAAATTGTTTGCTGTGCTCATGCAAAAGATGTAGGTACGTTATAAAATTGTTCCTTTTTATGACGGCATACCAAACTGAGCCATCGTATTTTTAAAAAGCAGTTTGATTTTGAATGCCTGAGCCTGGTTAGTTTTGTTTCCTTTCATAAATACAATAGAAATTTGAATTAATTTTAGAACGTTAGTTGTGTCTTAAGAGTAATCTATATATAAGAAGACTAAATATACCTACCTAGGGTAAAATACGGCTTGGAGAGCAAGGTGTGTAATTACTACTTGTTGCAGCCGCATAGTAGGTATTCAGGGGTAAAATTATTTTAATTTCCTGATAAAGAACTAATTTAGTTATTGGTGTTATTACAATATTATATGTTTTGTTTTTATATATTATTGCTTTACATTTTTTCGCAAAGTATTTATCAAATTGGTTACTGCAAATAAGTTTATGTTTTTCTAAATCGTCGCAAGATTCCCCTAATAGTTCCAGCCAGTATTAGGGGTATTCATGTAAACTTACGAAGTTTACGACGTGGTAAATGAACTGTCAAAATTTGTATGGAAAATCATTTACGACGAGATGGTAAACCTACTACGCGAATTTGTGTGGAAAACCGAGATGGTACACTTACGACGAGGTTATTGTGACATTTCACACTTGAAATAAAGGCGCGAAAACAGAAAACAATTACTTTGCATGCATTTATAATACTTTTGATGCGTTTATAAATAGAAATATGTATCACATTTTACTATTCCAACTATAGGATAATAATTAGTTAGTCCATCAAATTCTTTTAAGAAAACAAGTTTTAAAAGAGATTAAATAACGCAATTTCCAATTCCAAACAAAGGGAGTTTTCGTCTGCGGCAAAAAGATTGGTATTGTAAATTTCGTTATTTAAACCCTTTTAAAACCTGTTTTCTTAATACAATTTGATGGACTAACTAATTATCCTACACTTGGAATATTAAAATGTGCAATTTTCTCTTTATAATTGTATCAAAAGTGGTTTGTTCGCGTTTTATCAATTCGTTCGTTCCCCCTCATGTGAAACCACTGATTGGTTTACCACCATTTACCACAAACAGCAAATTGGGGCGTTCATGAAACGTTTGTCGTAATCTTACCATTCTACGCAAATGGTAAACTTACGACGTTGGATGAATACCATTTGTGTTTTTTAGTTCCTTTATCAGGAAATTTAAAGTAATTACAGACTTTGCTCACCAAGTTTTATTTTATTTTAACTACTTAGGGCCAGTTTGTTCAGATTTAGTTTAACCCATGATTGTATACTTATGTCTGTGGTAACCAAAAAGCGTTTGTTCAATTATTCTTCACTTTGGCCAGCAAACCGTAGATTTGCGACAAATCGTTCCAGTTTTCCAGTTTTTTTGTAAATTCAGGTGTTTTGTTAGAATTAATCCTTGGTTAAAATTGTTTATATTTTGTGTACGTTTCGGTATTTTATTGATTTATGTCTTTTTTTAATTTAACTAAACCTGAGTGATTTCAGCACAAAGCCGCAGCAATGCATTCAATTTTGATCCACACTGTGTGCATCGTATTCAATTGTGTCAGCTGAAAATGCGTTTACAAACCGGATACGAAACAACACACTATATTTTGCGTTTATTGTTGTGTTGTTGACGGCTATGTCAAAGCTTGAACAATCAAAATTCCAGAACGAATTTGGTTAAATACCTTTAACCGACCAAAATCGGCTGGTTATCGATTTCTCGGGTTAACTAACCAAACCATAGATTCTGTGCTTAAAATTTGCCTCAGGAAACTGATTCTATTGTTATCAGCTAAAATAACCGTTGATTATAGTGAACCAAAGATGAACAAATCGGCCCTAAGTCTTCTTATATTTATTTATTCCTAAAATTAACTCTTAAAACAAAACTAACGTTCTAAAATCAAATCAAAATTTTATTGTACATATTTATAATGCTTTGTTTCCTTTGTCGATTTGAAATTGACAATAATTGACGTATTTTTGTGCCAATTAGAAAATTGGCAAGTGGAAGCAGTGAAAAATAGCTTGTCAATAACTGACAAAGAAACCACTCTGGAAATAGCTGAATTGTTAAACAAGATATCACTTTGTCTTTAATTGACAGTGAAAATTAATTAGCATCATGTTTGTCAATGACTGTAGAAGGTATAGGCCAATCTTTTTCAAATGAATATTTCTTTATTTTTGATGAATGATGGTTGAATCCTTCGCAAAATAAATTCAAAGTCAGTTTTCTTCATTTCATACCTACGCATTTAGCATTTTGTATTTTGAATATTTTGCAAATTTTCGTCTTCTGTCTACAGCTAACTCAGATTTGACCAACAAAACACAAAAAGCGACAGCGATTCATATGTATCTTTTTTGAAATAAATAGTTCATTTGATTTTAAAAAAGAAAATGTTATTTGTTTTATGTACCTACATTATGTACCTATAGATTTTAAAAATACGATGGCTCAATTTGGTATGCCGTCATAAAAAGGAACATATTTATAATACATAACAGAAATGATCGACGATTTTCTTTTCGTCGAGGACTTCTGTTCTGATTGTTCCTTTTTCCTTCTTATACTATATGATATATATGTGTGATATATTGTGATGTAATAATAAGAATACAAACCGGTTTTAAATCTATCAAGATCAAGGGCCAAGGGGAAGGGGACATTCATTATATAGAACGAGAAGTATAGCATAAAACGAAAACAAAAAGAGAGTCATTAACGATGCACTGCACAAGTGCACATCCAGACGATACACTCGCATCGCAAATTCGCAATTCGCATACGCATTGATATGACGTCAAATTGCATATAAAACGCAGCACGTCCGAATTCGTCGAAGTGTATATTTATAAGATAAGTGGTGTGTGTGTGGCTGGACTCTGATGGAGTCAGTCCCGTAGCAGTGGTAATGTAGTGGTAGTAGTGTTGTTCAGTTTTGACTTAATTTTTTCTCAGCGGTATAAGCTTTTTCGAAAAGCTTCTTAAGGGTATCGAATTTTGATTTCATATGACAACAATTGCCATTTGAATGCGTCATCTAGTGTTTTATTATCTTTGATAAAAGTCTACAAAAATAGTTTTTCACATTCTGTGAGTGATTCTATTACATGGTTTCCTTGGCTGTCTCTACAGGATTCTTTACGGAATTTTTGCCCTGGGACGTTCTTTTTACCTTTTGATAAGACTTCCTTACATTGTTTCTGGAATAGCATCTCAAAATTTTTTCAACCGTAGGCTTCTCGTGCTCTTTCTTTTTCTTCCTGAGGATTCGATGTTATTCCCATATCGTAAGCAGCTTTAGTTCTCTTTCGCACCACCGCTTTATACGCCTCTTGTTTTGCTGTGTTTGCTATACTGTTGTGTTGTCAGTGTTGTCAATGAATGCCTTATGAATATTGAGATACGGATTAGGAAATGGATCTCTATTGCCAGGCTTGCCAACTGTACTATCAAAAATGTTCTCCTCGCCAGTTCTACCGTTGATTTTCTGGTATTCCGTGTAGGTTTTTTCGAAGAGCTCTTATATAGACGCTTTCTTTGTTAGCGTCGTCCTTTTCTTCAGTGACGGTACTAGCGCATATGGGACTGATGTACGCGAGTTTAGCCTTTAGACGGGACGATAGCTCAAGACTTTTTGCCTAAGTCTGCCGCGTATGACAAACCCACTTCCAAATACACGTTCATATCCTAGTTGTTGGGCTGAACGTGTGGCCTGTTTAGCGTTTAGTGTACGAATTCATGTTCAGATATGAATTCATGTTCAGATTGTCCCTATTTCGATTTGCTGGTTCATCAACAGTAAATAAATACTATGAATGCTTATATTTTTAAGGCAAGGTACGCTGGGCCGAACTTGCCTTCGTATGAAAGTCGTGTCGGGCGAGACAGGTCGGTTTAAAGTGAGTAGAACAGAGAAGAGATTTTCAGTGTAATCTACCCTCTTTTCTCAACTAACCTAAAAAAAATCTCGCCCGACACGACTTTCATAGGAAGGCATGCGTATTGTGCCGTGTGCGGCCCAGCTCCTCTTGAAAGTTTAAGCCTGGCCAGTCCACTCGTAATGAAGCGGCTTCAACATTGTAGATATTATGTTATGTTACGAGTGGACTGTGGATTCGTAAATTTAAAATGGTCAATCATAGACATTAATTAGTGCAATGAGTAACTCGCCTACCTATACTTAATACTTATATAGATAAAAATAGAGCCAGGAGAAGGAGATACTGGTTAATTGGATCATATCATATAGAATAGCTACAAAATCAATACATTCGGATTGGAACACACCATTGGGCTATATATCGTTTAGAATAAATTCTTATTCGAGCACAGAAGGGCCATTAGCTTCCAAGGAAATATATCTCTCAGCAAAATGCCCTCAAGTACCCTCATTACACACAGCCAAACAACCAGAAACAAGATAGCTACTTGTGAACTTCATTTTGACTCGCTGTAGAAAAATAATGGGAGTAGATAATAAATATAACTTTTCCGTTTTCTTTATTTGGCTCATCCTTACTTCAGCCACTCATTCATCCGAATATTTTGTCATTTTCTCATGTTAACGCCTTTGGCAGTTTATTCCTACTAAATCGGAACGTAAAAAAAAATCCTTTTTCCGACAGTGGTTCAGCCAACCCCAGCAGCAATATTTAACAATGACAAACAATATATTTATGACGCGTCTACAAAATTATATATCGCTGGCAAAATTCCCAATTGAGGTATTAATCATCTGAGTAGCGATTTGCAAAAGTTAAGTATACAAATTCATAACCATTAAATAATTTATGGATATACGTGGATAGTATCTATGGATTGTAGGTATGGTATATGAAGCACAATTGAATATCATAAACTTAATACGGGTTGAGGATTTTGTTGACCTACAGGCTACAACGCAACCCAAAGTGGCCCTACGAACTAGGACCCACATATGGAACTAACTCCCACGTACTCATTCCCACAAAATTTTGGAATTAGCTCATATGAATTAGGTTAGGTTGGGTTAGAGTGGCAGTTTGTGGCATTGTGCGATTAGCCTTTTATAATATACTAGCGGACCCGGCAAACGTTGTTTTGCCTGCTTGAACATTTTCATTTCATTTTTATTTAACCGATGTGTCCAGACTGATTCTGTACTCCGTGTGCTTCGACCGATATTTCCTCGGACGTGTGCCCACGAATTGTATTGTCTAGACAAATTTTTTCCCATGACTGTCGAAGAATAACGTTTGAAATGTATTTTTTTGTTATGAGAGTTGTCACGCCCTTTTGTCCAGTCCCGCCAGGTTTTGTAAAATGCTTCAATCAGGCAATGTTCAGATATCGTGATTTAAATAAATTTTTTTGTAGGGGTGGTGCCACTTTAGCTCCCATGGGTGTCCAGAAATAGGATTTAAAATGTATTTTTTTTATGCGGTAGGTACCACGCTCCTTTGTCCAATTTTGATCAAACTTTCACAGAAACACCTTCGGATCAATAACAAATATTTTCTTAAAATTTGATTTCAATCAGTTCGGTAGTTTTCTATAGCTATAAGATTTTTTGGTTTTTTTCGTATGGGAGGTGCCATGCCCTTTGTCCAATTTTTACCAAATGGATGGTTTAGATTCATCCTTGGAACCACTCAAACACACACACAAAATTTCATTAAAATTGGTCCAGCCGTTTAGGAGAAGTTCGATTACAACACACGTACAGAAAAATGGGTACAAAGCTGTACCCGCCCGGCTTTGTCCGTGCACATAAATTGTATTGCTTATATGTAGTTCTTAGATAATAATGTTCTTTTGTAAAATGCGAAAAATGAGAAAAATCCTAAAATCCTGAAATACAGCAATACGAACAAAACAAAAAAAGAATCATGAAAATCGGCTCAGCGGTTATCGAGTTATAACGTCATCGAGTTTCACCCCATTGAAGATGTTTTTTGTATGGGCGGTACCACGCCTTTTTGTCTAATTTTGACCAATCTTCACAGGAATACTCCTGGGCCGATACCTAAGATTGTATGTTAATTTGAACTCAATCGATTCAGTGTTTTTCGAGATATAATATTTTTAATTTTATGGGAGGTGCCACGCCCCTTTGTCCAATTTCTCACCTTTTAAACCTTCTCTGGACTTCCACAAATAATTCAAGACCAAAATTAGCCAAATCGGTCCAGCCGTTCTCGAGTTTTAGTGAGACTAACGAACACCAATTCATTTTTTAGAAGATAGAAGATAGAAGACTAGCTTTTGCCCGTGGCTTTGCTCGCGTAGCTCTCAGGGCTCAGGATTTGGTACGCAGAGTTTTTTTTTACAGTCAGTTAGTTTCCTATAGATAGTAGGTACATACCTATAAGTAGGAGTAGTTAGTAAGGAGTTTATGCTCAATTTGCAAGTAAAGCGCTGGCATCTCAACACAGATCATACTGATCCACTATCTACGGGACAAAACATATTTCTTAGCTAGCAAATCCTAGCATTTGTATACATCATAAAGGGAACCTCTGTGCAAAATTTCTATTTTCTAGAGCAAAGGGTCTGAGCTGTGCGTTGATGATCAGTGACATGCAACTAACGAAACCATTCGGATCTATTAATGAATCTTCTTAAATCTGGTAGAGGAATTGTTGCTAGATCTTCCAAGCCATCGAATAACCGTGCGCTTATGCAAGAGTAGCGGCGTTCTTGCAGGGCTGGGCAGTGACACAAGACATGTTCTAGAATCTAGAGCTCGTATTTCCTCTTCAACCCTGCAACGTCTGCAGAAGTCATTTGTAAGGATAGCCATTCTTTTGGTCATGTTTCTAATGATGCGGTATCCGGTTATCACCTCGACGAGCACTCGAATTTGGTTTCCTATCAAAATATGTTAGGTTCTTTGACCTTTTTGATATCAATTGCGGCCAACAAGCTGCGAGTTTTGGTACAACTGGAAGTGTTGTTCCATCGTTCTTTAGCCAAGTTGTATGTGTTAATGTCTGTCAGCTAATAGTATGTCCATATCTGAGCGCATCTGGCCAGTTTATATCCTGCCTCGTTCCCTTCCACAACACAAGGAATCCACCACAACAGTACTGTGGTCTATTGCTCTCAATGTCGAGAGGCACAGACTTACGGATTTTGAGTTTAAATAGATTGGAGTTAACCGCTTGGCTTTCCACACAGATGGTATAATTCCCAGAATACGTGAGGAGCGGTCCATGCATGCGTGCGTCGGTGGTTTGGTCATGTTAAACGCATGTCCCCAACCAGCATCCCACGATGTGATATGGAATCCGTACCATCAGGCAGGCGTCCTCTAAGTAGACCAAGGATGAAATGGTTAGATCAAGTTCATAATCTCTCCTCTACCCGTATGGGGATTGCCCTTGATGATTTAGAGTCGATGGCGGAGAGTTGAGAGCTATGGAGGGTCCACTTGAGCAGCCTACACTCGCGACCAACTTAATAGTTAAGCGGGCCAACGAAAATTTCCATTGCTGGTATAGTTCCCTCGCCAAGACCGTTCGAGCCGCTTTCTTAGCCGCGTAGAATTCTGCCTGGGAAAACGCTGCATTTATAGTTTTTCTGAGAAGACTCCTGCTCGCGTTCCGTTTTCCGTCTTTGAGCTATGCTTATGAAGATGGGTGGGGAGGTATACCTTTAATGTCAGTACTCATATAAACTAACTCCCACGATTTTCAGGAACTTAGATCCAACTCTATAATTAACTAAGTCCCAATATGACAATTGGGTATATTCAAAGTCTCGCAAGGATAGATAGATGTTCTCTTTGAAATGGATTGCGGAAGATCCTGTAAGTAATTTTGTAAAAATTGATTAAAGTACGAAATTTTAAAATTAATTTCATATTAAAAACTACCAGCTTTGGAAAATTTAAGGAAAGCTGGCAGACCTTTAAGAAAAATGCAAAATTGCGACTTTAGTCATACAACAGAAAAGCTCATTTCTACCTATAATTCATCCCTTCATTGAAAATTTTGTTCAAGATTTAAAACAATTCCGCACAAGTTATCAGCGCTAAATTTCACACTAGGCAAAGGTGAAACCATTCATTAAAAACATATACCTAACTTCAAAAAACGGCCATGGAAACAAACAAGCTTTCCGGTTGCCTTGCAAACAACTTCAAATTGATTAATCAATAAATGAATCCAAGTATCATAAATCGAGGAAAAAACCGACAAACTATTAATTTATTGAAAATGTCTCTATTCGATAACGCGGATAATATTCTACTCCTGAAAAAACTCCTCGACAGCCAGAATAAAGCCGACTCGAGTTCCGATTCGGAGGATGAGACCCAAAATACAGCCGGAAAATTAGGTAAGTCTTTGAAATAGAAGCCCATTTAAATTTATAACATTACGTAAGATTAAAAATTAATAAAATTGTCTCCTTAAGGACCATCTCATATCGGAAGCAAGCCCCAGAAGAACACCACTGTCCAAATAGAAAATGAACCGAAAAATGACACTACAATCGACAAATGGCTGGAAGTACAAGAAAAGGAAGATGCTGATATTTTAGAAACTCGTAAGAGGCCTGAATACACTATCAGATACAAGCAAGCAGTCGGTACAGAAGATTTATTTTTGCAGGTTAATTTTTAAAATTTGTCACATTTTTAGTAACTAAATTAAGATTTACCATTTAACAGATGGGAAACAAATCAAGTGCATCGAGTAGCTGCGAGGATATGGTTATTGAAATTAAAATGCCCGAAGAAACTGTAGAAGTACACCAGATGGATATAGCGGTTACCGAGAATCAAATAGATTTATCTACTCCACTGTATGTACTAAAATTACCGCTAATGCATCCAATCAATCCGGATAGGAGTTCAGCTAAATATTATTCTGAAAGTAGGACCATGACCATAACTTGCCGCATGAATCGCGAGTACGATTTTGTTAATTTTTAAATGCAATACAAATATTTATTTCTATTTTAATAAACTGATGGGAAATAACGAAGTGGCTATAATCTTTCGGTTACCTCTCAGACCGAAAAATTACTTCGGGCTCTTGGTCTATCCAGCACATAATCATTTTTGGACATTATTACGCTGTACGTCTAGGACCCAACTTTTATGTTTATAAACAGTTTTTAATGAAAATATGATTGCGTTACGTTCATACTATGTCCCGAACATCAGTAAACGTCAGTCATTACAAAATCAACGGCCGAATAAGGCTGTTGCTATTGCTATTCGCCCGCTGTTCGAGACACGGCTACGTAGAGTCATGTGGGGTAACTGTACGCAGTGGGTAAGTGTGCGCACAGCGATTTTCTCATAGAACCAATTGGAAATAAGGATTTGTGCAAATGCACAATTCAGTAGATGCCTGACCCTATTCGAAAGCTGTCTTGATAGTTTTCGTGTTGTGGTTTGTTTGACAATTAAAGACATTTCAAAAAAACGGTAAGTTTCCATAAAAATTTTTTGTATTTTTAAAAGATGATAGTGCAGTGAACGTTTATTAATTATCAAATATCTTGTTTTGGTATTACGTTTGAGTGAAAATTGTATTGTTTTACCTTTATTTTGTTGAATCTTAACTAAAAGAATAGAAAAACCCAATTTGGGGTAAGTGTACGCAAACATTCTGGGGCAAGTGTCCGCATACGAACACTTACCCCAAATGCGTACATTTACCCCACAAATCATTTCAAAGTGATAAAATAATATTTTTATTTCACTAATAAATTTTCCTGTAACTTAGGCGCCGAAAATTGATAACGGTTTTTTGTAGAGGGATTAAACACAAGCATTTTTTACTATGGGATGGAGGGTCTATCTCGCTTCATTTAAGCGGGAGGGTAATTTAAAAAAAAAATAACTAAAATAAAAAAAAAAAAAAAAAAAAAACAAAAAAAAATAAATAAAATAAAAAATAATGGTAACATTTTTTTTAGTCCTGGAAGGGCTATAACTCAGTACCAGGTGGCAGGTGGGGCCTTTATTTAATGAATCATTTTAAAAAGCTGCTACTGTTGGAAATGCTGCCTCAGGATTTGCAGTTACAGGAATCTTTCCATTCAAAGAATGTCTTTTCGAGGATAAGGACTTTGCGCCTGCTTTAGTTAAGTTACCGATTCTTTAACATCAACGACTGCAATGTGGAATCAGAATGTCTTGAGTTTATACAAGCGGCAGGTCCAGTAGATGTAACACTAGAACAAAATGACCACGTTTCGCCAAACAATCTAAGTTCTTCACATTTAATGATAAGTGATGAACCACAACTACCACAAATTTGTTTCATAAACTGCCCTGTAACCATTTTTTGTAGTGAAGTAGAATTTATTTATTTTATGTTAAACTTTGTCTTCTGAAAATAAAATTAAATAAGTTCCTTATGGTTATTGTTACGCTAAATTTGTACCCGTATGTCCTTTTTTATCTAAAGATTTATAATCTGCTGTTTTAAAACTCGTTTAGGCTTTATAAACGTTGATGTTTAGATCCTGCGCACACTTAACCCATATTGTGCGTACACTCACCCCCACATAGGGGCAAGTATACGCAGTTTGACTAGTTTTTATTTTTTAATAAAAAAATAAACTAATTTGTTTATATTGGCTATTATTTACTTATTAATAAGTAACTAAAACATGCAATTTTAAGATCCAACTAAGCTTTAGTGTATATAATCTATATTACACTAGCAATACTGCTTCAAAGTCAAAAGTGCGCACACTTGACCCACATGACTCTAACGAAATGTCAAAGATTATATTGCGTCAAGTTGGGGTATGTGGCTCGCTACGCTCGCGGCAAGGACTCTAAACTCCAGTATAATCATTTTCGGACATTATGCCGTACGTTTAGGATCAAACTTTTATATTTATAAAGAGTTTTTAATGAAAATAGGATTACGTTACGTTGATTACGTACCCGTGTCTCGAAAATCGGTAAACGACAGTTCAGTACAAAATCTGTCAAAATGAACGGGCGAATAGCCACTTCGGCCGAATAAACACTTGGATTCTTTTAATAGTCCACCAATGCATTGACTTTTATTATACCAAAAAACAGTTGATTTGTTTTTTTATGACTAATTGAGAGAATCCAAGAAAAAAAATAACTCTAATGTCAATTTGTAATGAAAAATGTTGTTGGTTTATTTGATTTCTTTTATATATATACATAACGTCCATAATTTGTGTCATTTTTTCTCAGACCATCAACAGTATTGGGAAATGACAGATTATTGTAACATCTTTTCTTTATCTTCTGGCAATTGATTATCCATTTTCTTTACTTTATGTTAATCCAGTTCCTTTAAGCAATAAAAATGAAAATGATAATAAAAGATGAATGGCTATACTACAAAGCCATTACCATTCATGATGTCATGACAATATTGCGAATGATGTACGCTATACCACTCCGCGCAACATTTTTATAGATTTCCATTGTATGTGTGATTTCACTTGTCTCCTTTAGGCTAGAGGGGGAAAAGTGTCTTTAGTAAATCTTTACCGTAGCTAATTCTGGTGAATGGAAACGAATTTCAATTTTATAATAGTCAATGCCAATGGTCTCATTTCCTCACTTCTCACTCTTTGTTTACTGGGAGCATTACGGCATCCTGGACTTGACATGTAGGTACTTTCTGTACCAATTCAAACGAGATCATTGAGCTTATTAAAGAGTAGCCCATCTTTTTAACTAATATTTATGGCGAATTAGTTTCTAAATAAGTCTAGCATCCTGCTCGCGATTACATTTCTGTTGACAGCAGATGGTTGCATTCAACTTTAAGAATAGCTGTAAAAGGCTTCTATTGCCCAATAGGTCAAAAATCGTGTCATTTTTACGTCAGATTTTGTCCTAAAGTATTTGTAGACAAAATCTTCCGTAATTTTAACGTCAACATGTCAAAATTTTACACGATTGAATATTTAAGGAAGTTTTAGCTCCCTATTCTTATATTTTTGCATTGATTATGAATTATTTTAGTCATGTCAATTTTTGCTTCTAAATATTGAAGTCAGGAAAGAATACATGTACATACAAAATACATTTTGGTCAAAAAAAATTGGTGTAGCAAACAACGACATAGCGTAAAGGCTTCTAGGATTCTTAAGGAATGCTCTAGTTAGAAGAGAAAAAAAATGAGATGAAGACTCAATAGATCGACAAACTTTGTAAGCAATAACAAAATATATTACGATGTCAAACTCTCTGCTGTATTCAATAATTAGTGGCCTAATTATCAACGGCCAATTGACAATACCAAAAAACATCGAAATTACACGGCCTTGGTGGTTTTCGAGATATACGATTTGTAATCTTTTTTTTTTTTGTACCACGCCCCTTTGTCGAAAATAGCGTAGGTATCTAATTTATACAAAGCAGTTTATCCTGATTGATTAGTGATCAACGCCCAGCCCAAACGGCTAGGGAAGTTGATATTTTTTTTTTTTTTTCCTCTTATGGCCAAAGTGAGCTTTTAGAAGCGATTTGAGGAAATTTGAACTCCAGAAGGGAGTTCAAAGTTTGTATAAGAAAATTATTTTTCATCCGCTCGACTTCAAACTCGGTTTGTGTTCTCTATATAAGAAATAGAGGAAACAGGGGTCTGTTTCACAGATCATACAACAAGGTTCGTTCGCGTACGCGATTTAAACCGAACGCAATAGATATCTACCAATCGATCGCAACCGCACAAAACCTATACACGTTCTCATCAAAAATGACAGGTAAAAAGAAAACTAGCAAAATAAATGAGTAACCAACATTTCCCCTCCTGGCTCGAAACAGCTCAGGAAATTTCTACCGGCATGTACTGATAAAATTGTCAAAAGCAAAAAGTTGACAGATAGACGAAATAAACAAAATATAATATTTTCCAACGATTGCTCGGTTATGAGTTATACAGATATTGATAGAATACAAAATTATATCAATTTAATTAAAATTGTGAATTTTCGCTGCAGTTTGAAATAGTTTTGTTTTGTTCAAATTGGTGATTAGCTGGAAATGGCTCGAAGTAGCTCGAAGTGTATACACGTACTTTTCGGTACATTTTTCGCTCTCTGAGAGAGTTGCGCTCAAATTTTCGAAATTGACAGATTTGTACTGCTTTGCTCGGAAAAGTACGCGAATAGACCTATACATTGTATGATTTTGAAAATTCTGCTGTATGATTTCTGTTTCACAGAATTGATGTATGATTTGCTGTCATACAACAATTTATGAACGGAGAATTGACTGGAAGTATTGGAATGTTGTATGATCCTGTTTCACAGAAATTTATCATACATTTCATACAGCAGTTAAACCTCAGAATTATCATACAATTCATACAGCACAATAATTGGTTGTAAATGAGGAAAAAGAGTACATGTAACACGAAAAGAGAGCCCAAATTTGTTATTTATATAGAATTTATTGATTAAATGCAGTAATGAAATACATTTTACGTTCATACGTTCGTTTTTAATATTATAAATTTGTAAGTTTTACACACTATAGCCAAATGAAATAATTTAATGAAAACTATTTATACAGTTTCTTATCGCTTGAACTGCTTCTCTTGTGCTTTTATTTGCATTTTCGTTATCATTATTTCCACCCCACCATAAGAATACGATAAAAAGATATAATTTTCTTGATCCATTCTCAATCTAAAATTATTTTAGGACGTCTTCTGGTACTATAGTAATTTCAAATAAATCCAAGATGTCTTCACCATCAAGTAACTCCATTGTGTATTGTATACAAATTTTAAATTTTATTTTTTAATATTTTTCTTCAATTGACGTATATTTCTTAGAATTTGTATAAATTTAAACTTCACACTTCATATCAACGAAATATCAAATCATACAACAAACAAATTATCATACAACACTTCCAATGAAATCTGAGAAACAGAAAATTGTATGTGATGTATGATGTATGATTAAGTTGTATGTTGTATGAAATGTATGTGATGTATTATCTGAGAAACAGGCCCCAGGTTTCCCCGATTTTAGAAATTTTACTTGGGATTGGGACCCGAGTTATAATGGAAGGAAAAGAGGGATTCAGTTTGTATGGGGAACATTTTTGTTCTATACTAACAACTAACGGCTGCGAAGCCGCGGATAAATACTAGTTTACCATAAAATAATAGTTGGTCCAACAGGTCTTGTTTCTCCCAACCATTCGCTTATATTCATTTATTCGTTGGAACGAATAGAGGCTACCATACCTCACATTTTTTAAACAATAATAGTTGAAATTTTGACTAATATGTCGAGCTCAATATTTTGACCGAAAACGATTTCGCGTATCTCCAGAAAAGGGCCTGCTTGTGTGCCTAAGAGGCAAGTACCTATACCGAGGTGACAAGGAAAAGTAGCCATCAGCTATATAGTTCTGGTAGACTATAAAAAAATGAGTGGGCGGGCAGTACATTCAACAATATGGTAAGATAATTAAGAACACCTAGGAACAAATAAGCCCTCTGTTATGGCAAGATGAGATAGTTGGTCATAATCCAAGGCCATCACTTTTGTCACCAAAGCGAAATCTTTAGAAACTCTGCTGAGTACTTTTGCAAGGGAAATGAATATTGATTTCTTGAGTAGAACAAAATTACCAATCTCAATACATGCAGGAAGTCAGACGACCATGGACGAGGTAAGAGGGTTGATGAGCGCTTTTAGTGCAGCTTGGCTATTACTGCATATGCTTCTAGCACTCTACCTGTTTGTCACAATATAGCGCATAGCCATAAGGATAGCGAAAATCTCCGCCTGGAAGAGAGTCGCATGGTTACCTAAGGGGTAGTGTAGTCTAATGTTCTCGCTTTCCACGAAGACTCCAGAACCAGACCCCTGTCAGGTTTTATAGCCATCCGTGAATACACGCGATGGCATTCTTTCCATGGATCAGAGTCTGGCCGAAGCTATTCCGTTGCCTGAGGAAAGTTGACGTGGTAGTTTTGTCGCAGTAGGATTTCTGGTGTCATTGCGTCAGACGCGCATATCCATAACACAGGGGTCAAAGGATAATTCTCGCACAAGTTCTTCAAAATTCCAATGCGCGTGGTACCAAAAGCCACCTCTCTTTAACCGGGAGATGGTCTTCTGCGTACACCCCATGATAAAAATATCAAGGGGGGGGGGGAGGTTCATTATAGCATCTAGAGCAGAGCCCGGAGTGCTAGGGAAGGCTCCTGTTCTTTGGAGTTTGGCGAAGGAGGCAATAACACGTTTCCGCGAAAGCCTGTTCCAGCACACAACCGATGCATATGAAAGAAGGATCTTACCATTGTCGTATAGATCCAAAGAACCCTTTTAGGAGATAAGCCCCATGTCTTGCCAAAAGCGCCTTTGCACTGCCAGAAAGTCGACAGCGCTTTATCAGTTTTCGATTCAACATGCTTGGAGCAAAGAAGTTTTCTATCGAGGATTACTCCCAGATATTTGATTTCGTCATGAGATCGGGATAGTGACACCTTTTAGCACAAGTTGAGTCAGACCAGTGACATTTCTCCTTCTCGTGAAGAGAACAACCGTAGTTTTAAGAGGATTCACTAAAAGCCCAGATTCGAGCCGATAGACAGAACGGCGACATCGTCCGCGTAGGCTTGTCCGTAGGTTCCATGAAGATTGAGTACCGTTAGCAGAGATTCTACTACCATACACCATAAAAGGGGAGACAGAACACCACCTTGAGGGCAGCCCCTGATTACCCCTGTCATGACGCATTTGCCACAATCCGCTTCGGCAATCAACGTCCTGTACATTAGCATTGCTTTAATCCACAACATCAATGTTTCATCTATTACGTGATATCTAGCTGCGTTGCACATGCTGTCAAAGGTCGCATTATCAAAAGCACCCTCAATATCGACGAAAATACCCAACGCGTACTGCTTCCGATCAAGAGCACTTTCGATCTTATTCCAACGAGGTTCTGAAGCGCAGTTTCACAGGATTTTCCGCGCTGATAAGCATGTTGCATCTCAGAAAGAGGATGCGATCGAAGAGCAACATTGCGCACGTGCAGCTCAACCATTCTCTCCAAGCTTTTCAGCAGCTTATGGGTCTGAAACTTTTGGCGAGAGTGTAGTCAGTCTTACCGATTTTGGGTATGAACACGACTTTAACCATACGTCAAAGAGAAGGTATGTAGGCCCAAGGCCAAGCTTGCGGTGAACCTTGTTTCAGCATAGCAGGGTAGATTCCATCCGGACCAGGTGACTTGAAACTCTCAAGCGATGCAATTGCATATTTTATAGCGTCATCCGTCACCACTCTGGATGCAATATACCAGTTACGCCGCGTGGTGTTTGTCAGTTCCGTAGTGGCCACAGTTGCCGGTAAAACTGAAGAGCGCGTAGTGACCTGATTTCCCGGGAAGTGAGTCTCCAGCAGGAGACTGAAAGTATCCGCCTTTAGACTTCTAGAGGGTCTGTATACTGTACGGTAGGCGTACACGCTTAATGGCTGGACATACTCCATAACGACTATTGCAGAATCTGTAGGAAAGTCGAAGAAATATAATCCTAATTGGAGAATGTCCAGCCCTTAAAACAACAGGTTTAGAATTGTCAAGTCAACACATCACTTATTTAGGTGAACTGAACAATCTGGAGAATTTGAATCTAAAAGAACTACTGAGATTCATACTGAAATCTGGGTGATTCTATTTTCTAATAGGTAAACAGAATTAATTTCCTCCAGTTAGTCTTGGACGAGCTGCATCAGGATCTGGATATATATAACATAGTTTTAAGAATTCCTGAGCTCCATTTTATGTGGTTAAATAGTGAAACTAGATTTATGTGCTGTGAATTAAATAAAATGGCAGTTTCATTTTATTTCCTACAATGTGCCTAAGCCTATGGACCCAACTGATGGTATATAAAAAATAAATCTGCGGCTTATATAAACTCACATTCAAATAGAATTGATTTGTTTTGCTTCAGATTAGCCATGGGATCCATCAGAAAGTGCATGCATAATATATTTAAAATTGATGTCGAACCCATCGAATCCCCTAAACTTTTATAAGCCAAGCACGGGCAAACAAATTATTGTTCTTCGTTTTCGTATACCAAATTGACGTTGATGCTGACAAGGGATTATAAACAAATTTTCGGAAAATATTATATCGAATGTAAATCGCTAAAAGATTATTTTCCACAAAAAATACACTTTGGTATTGCAGGACCTTCAATGGAGACAAAAATTCAGATTTGACACGTTCATTATTTAAATGAATTAACTGTCATGGAAATATTTTTGCGTGTGTGTTATGAAATGGTGAAATTATTAAATTGTATTCAATAGGGCCGATCTATATTCAATACAGATTATTGGATGTTATATATGTAGGTTTGCCACGCATACAGATTGTAGATAGGTGTAGGTAGGTATGTATCTGTTAATAATTTGACAAAAATGATTTATACATTTTTAAGGATTTAAAGATTTATATTGATTTGAAATTTGTGAATTTCATTCACTTCAAGGAAAGTGGTTATGGGAAAGATCCTACAACTAAAGGGTGTCCCATAATTCACGCAAAATTTGAATTTTGCGCCATTTAATAGTACAGTGATGCCAACCGAAAAAAAGATAACAATATGACAGCTGACAGTTCGGGGTTACCTTGTAATAATGGAGCACTAAAGAATAACGCATTTTCATTGTTGAGCAATATTTTAAAATTAATGAAGGTTTGTTGGAAAAAAGTCATCTTCATTGATGAAACTCATTTTCATCATGATGGCTTCGTTAATCGTCAAAATTTGCGAAAAAAATGCATCCACAACGCGTTACTGTTTGGCGCGGATCTTGGGCTGGAGGCATTATCGGCATGGGCGTAGCGAGGGTTTGAGCCGTGAGGGTGACTTTCATTGAAATGCCGACTTATTTCAGGAACTTGCCGACTGTATAGAAATCATGAAAATCGGTCCAGTGGTTATCGAGTTATATCTAACGTCAACGAGTTTCACCCCATAGAAGATGTTTTTTGTATGGGAGGCGCCATGCCCCTTTGTCCAATTTTGACCAATCTTAACTTAACTACCTACGATCGAACGACTATTCGCAAGCTTTGACAGTCCGTTCACATGAACACTTTTATAGGTCGCGGCAGTTCGCGAATTCCAGCCATCAGTTTCTACCCACAATGTCTAGTTTGAGGTTAAGTTCGAACGAATGTTTTATTCGCTAGTTTGTAGAATGCGTATTAAATGATGTGGATTGCGAATAAACTTTGACAATTCGCGCGGGTGTTTTCGTTCGCTGCAAAAAGTTTGGAATTCGAAATTTCGTTATTTAAACTGTTTATAAACTTATTTTCTTAATACATTTTGATGGGATAATTAATTATCCTCCTCTTTGCCCAAACACACGTTTGCCGCGAATTGTTAAAGTTCGCATTCCACATCAAAAAGCCGCGAACAAACGAATAACACATTCCTTCGAATTTAACCTCAAATTAGAAATGCCAACTGTCCTTTTTAAAATCGAATCTAAACTCGCTAAATTTTAAGGATTTCAGTCGGCAAAATTCACCGATGCCGACCGTCCTTTTTAAAATCGAATCGAAACTCGATAAATTTTAAGGATTTCAGTCGGCAAAATTCACCGATGCTGGCCGCCTTTTTTAAAATCGAATGGAAACTCGCTAAATTTTAAGGATTTCAGTCGGCAAATTTAACGATGCCGACCCGCCCTTTTCAAAATCGAATCGAAACTCGATAAATTCTAAGGATTTCAGTCGGCAAAATTCACCGATGCCGACCGTTTTTTAAAATCGAATCTAAACTCGCTAAATTTTAAGGATTTCAGTCGGCAAATTCACCTATTCACCGATTTTAAGGAGTTCATCTGGAACCTTTGAAAATGCCGACTTTTGTATACATTTACAAGTTTAAAAACCTATACCTAATGGAAATCCAAACTTAAGACCTAATTTTTGAAAATTGATCGGTGCGACAGGGAGATTTGATGTTATTCATCAGGCTTGTCACTAATTGTTTTCGACAACTTATTTCATGCAAAATGCCCACATTATGAATAATGTGGCATTCATGTAAACGTTTTTTTTTATTGCATCTCTAAGTATTAATCCCATCAACATAATCTTGAAATCACTCAGAAAAAAACTGCACTCTTGACCCCATTTCCCAAAGACAATACACATTACTCCAGACTGTACGAGAATCCCATTAAACTTTTCTTACAAGCCTCATAAAATTAGAAATCTCATTTTCATAGCTATATATAGAAGCAGGATATGTTCTCCGCACAAAACTTTAAACCTTTCCTACGAGGATACAAATCTGTCTCATATTCATATTCAAATTTAATTTTCAACTTGAATTACTTTACTTTTTTACTAACCATGAAATTGATCCCAACGAAGATTGCCATTGGCAATCGTTATCAGGGAAAAAAAAAAGTTTTGCATTTAAATTACATTTCGTCCTGGTTGAGCTGCAACGCAGCAGGACATAAATTCGTAAGAAAGGCGCATACAGACAGAGTTTTGACTACGAGAAGAATATGCTATATACCGACCGTACCGAGTGTACCTATTCTTAAGCCATTTTTAACTTCGTTAAAAAAAATACATACTTTAAGTATATTTTCATAACAATCCTTATTGAAGCAAATAAATAAACATATTTACCAATAAGTTTTATTCTTAAGCCAATTTGAGCCAAAAGTATATTAAAATAAAATAAGTTTTTTGAATTTAAAATGTCAAAGTACCGCATAACAACGTTTTCGGATAAAAGTTTTAATATCAAAATAGCTACTTTTCATTTATGAGGCGGGCAGCCGGATAAGGAAAGGAAAGGAAGAAAGCGGATAGTAAATGTATATAATGAGTACCAGTTTAAAGTCGATAGGGGAATACTGAAAATGATTTTATTCATATAGTTATGGCTAATCGGCAATATAAAGCATTGTTTCTTACTTACTTACTTAGATGGCGCTACAGTCCGGGGTGGACCTGGGCCTCAACCAACATGCCTCTCCAGTTAGCCCGATCTTTGGCTAACCGCCTCCAGTTGCGCACTCCAAGTTGGTTGAGGTCCCCTTCCACTTGTGCGCGCCACCTAAGGCGAGGTCTTCCTCTACTGCATTGTCCCTCCGGGTTGGAATCGAAGACTCTTCGGGCCGGAGCGTTGGTGTCCATTCGCTCTACATGTCCTAGCCATCTTAGTCGACTGATACGCACTTTTCTGACCAGGTCTATGTCGCTGTACAGCTCGTAGAGTTCGCTGTTAAATCTTCTCCTCCAAAGCCCGTCAACGCAAACGGGACCGAAAATCACTCGAAGAATTTTGCGTTCGAAACGACCAAGAAGATCTTCATCCGCCTTTGTTAACGTCCATGCTTCTGCGCCATAGAGTAGGACTGGGATGATGAGGGTCTTATATAGAGTCTCCTTAGTGTTTCTTGACAAGGCCTTACTAGTCAGTTGCCTTCTTAGGCCAAAGAAACAGCGGTTGGCAAGTGTAACTCTTCGTTTGATTTCTGCTGTGGTGTCATTATCAGAGTTTATAGCGGAGCCGAGGTAGATAAAGTCCCTAACCACCTCAAAGTTATAGCTGTCTATCGTGACGTTCTGTCCGATTCGCCGATGTTGTGTGTCCCTTCTTGTTGACAGCATGTACTTTGTTTTGCCCTCATTCACCACTAAACCCATTTTTGCCGCTTCTGTGCTAATACTTGCAAACGCACCAGTAACAGCTCGCTGCGTTCTGCCAATTATGTCAATGTCGTCAGCGTATGCAAGTAGTTGCACAGACTTTTGGAAAATTGTGCCCCTGGTGTTGGCTTGCGAGTTTCGCACAATTTTCTCAAGTATGATGTTGAAAAAGTCACATGACAGCGCATCACCTTGTCTAAATCCTTTTTTGACATCAAAGGTCTCGGTGAGATTATTTCCGACCTTTACGGAGCAGCGAGCGTTCTCCATCGTCATTCTGCACAATCTGACAAGTTTGGCAGGGATGCCAAAACTAGACATGGCTCTGTATAGCTCGTCTCTATAAATGCTGTCATATGCGGCTTTAAAATCGATAAATAGATGGTGAGTATCGATTTGGACTTCTTGGGTTTTCTCCAGGATCTGCCGTAGTGTGAATATTTGGTCGGTTGTGGACTTACCGGGCCTAAAACCACACTGATAGGGACCAATCAGCTCGTTGACAAATGGTTTCAGGCGCTCACACAGTACAGCAGATATGATCTTATAGGCGATGTTGAGGAGACTGATGCCTCTATAATTGGCGCAGTTTAGAGGGTCTCCTTTCTTGTAGATCGGGCAAACGATGCTGAGGTTCCAATCATCAGGCATACTTTCCTCTGACCAAATTTTAGAAACAAGTTGGTGTATGCTCTTTACCAAGTCATCTCCCGCTGCCTTAAAAAGCTCGGCCGGTAAACCGTCCGGTCCTGCAGCTTTGTTGGACTTCAGCTTAGATATTGCTATCCTTACCTCATTTTGGTCAGGTGGACGGAAGTCTTGGCTTTCATCGCCCAGGTTGAATGGTTCATTCTGCCTGACAGCGGAATATGTGTCGTCTTCGCCGTTTAACAGTCTGCAGAAATGGTTTTTCCATGTCCTCAGCACCGACTGTGACTCCACTACAAGGTTTCCTTGTTCGTCTCTACAGGTCTCTGTTCGGGTCTTGTTCCCGTGACACGTTCTTTTTACCTTTTGGTAAAACTTCCGAACATTGTTCCTGGAGTAACACCTCTCTATTTCCTCGATCGCGCGCTTCTCATGCTCTTTCTTTTTCCTCCGGAGAAGCCGGTGTTCTTCCCTCCTTTTTTGCTCGTAGAGCTCACGAGCTGCTCTCGTCCTTCTCTGCAGCGCCGCTTTGTAGGCCAGTTGCTTCGCTGCATGTGCTTGCCGGCACTCTTCATCAAACCAAGGGTTTCGTGGTGGTGGTCGGGTGAAACCGAGCACATCAGTTGCGGCTTTTCTGACGGCTTCTTGGCATCGATGCCACTGGTCTTCAGCACTTGATGAAGGCTGCAAAGGACTTCTCGAGAGGTTGAGGGAGACGCGATCGGCAAAAGTTCTGGCGGTTTGTTGCGTTTGTAGCCGTTCAACGTTGAATCTCCTCACAGTATTTCCTCGTTGTTGTGGTGTCTGGGATATCCGCATACGTACCTTGGCTACAACAAGGTAGTGATCCGAGTCTATGTTGGCCGCTCGGAAGGTTCGAACATCTAGAATACTGGAGGAGTGCCTTGCGTCGATCGCAACATGGTCAATTTGATTGACCGTTTGATGGTCTGGTGACCGCCATGTTCCTTTGTGAATATTGAGGTGAGGAAACCGTGTGCTAGCTATAGTAACATTACGTCCCGCAGCAAAGTCTATTAGCCTAAGTCCGTTTCCAGACGTGTTGTCGTGTAGGCTGTACTTCCCGATTGTACTACCAAAGATGTCCTCCTTTCCTATTTTGGCGTTAAAATCACCCAAGATGATTTTAACGTCATACTTAGGACATTGCTCATATGTTTTGTCGAGGAGCTCGTAGAAACATTCTTTGGTAGCATCGTCTTTATCTTCGGTAGGGGCGTGAGCGCATATCAGGCTGATGTTGGCGAATTTAGCCTTGATGCGGATAGTTGTAAGGCGTTCACTAACGTGTCGAAAGCTCAAGACTTCTTGCCTAAGTCTGCCGCTTACAACGAATCCGCATCCAAATAGACGCTGCTTCTGTTCTCTGTAGCAATCACCGTAGTAGATGTCACAGTTTTTTATCCTTCTTTTGCCCGGCCCATCCCACCGCACCTCCTGGATGGCGGTGATATCTGCTTTGTAGCAGCTTAGGGCCTCCGCTAGTTGTTCGGCTGCACGCGGTCTGTTCAGGGTTCGAACATTCCACGTGCAGATCCGAACGTCATTGTCCATATTTCGTTTTGCAGGGTCGTCAACAGTGAATCCGTCCTTATCCGAGGCTCTTGGTTGCTTCGTAACCATATTGTTTTTCCGTGGTTGGGTAGTTAACCCCACGCACAACCCCCAACCTGGAGGGCCAGGCCCTTTCTGTGACCCCTTGGACGAAAGGGGCCGGATATTCCGGAGTCAGTAACCCGCTTCGGGGATTTGAGTGCTGCCGTTGACCCATTAAGGGCTCTTCCGCCACCATCTCTATTTCAACACCCTGACTAGTATTGAAAAAAAAAATCCTTAATGGCCTCAGCTCCAAATACGTCGAAGTAGCCCATTAAGGTATCTGTCATGCCGACTGTTGACGTCACCGTTGATTCAATCGCGTGAATTCATCCGCCGTACGTCCTCTTTCTGAGGAGCTCATGTAAGACTTCTGAGACTCGTTCAGTCAGTCTTTCCGACAGAGCATTATAGTGTTGCTATTTTCTTCGTGTTCAACACTCGCGCTTATAAGTTTAGCAAGCCAAGCCCGGAAGGGCGAGGCCAGTACCCGGTGGTTACCACGCGGAGGTAAAATAAGCACAATTGATGTGTATGAAAAAGTTACAACAGCTGGGCACCGCCAAGTTGATGCCAGTCAGCGCCTACCCGATTCATACACACCCAGCATTGTTTCACTTTACAATAAATAAGGTTTTAGGGGTGATTTTCGAATAAGGGCTTTAATGCGTAGCACAGTTATAACAGAAAGACTTGCATATTTGGTAAGTTATATATAAAGGACTATTTAAAAGCTGTTGAATATGAAATTGAAAACACAAGTTGAAGAAATTGGCTAATTTTAGTATTGATGGTGATAGATGATAGGTGATAGATGATAACGGGCATATACCCATTAAGGTAGCTTCTAAGGAGCTGCATTTTGGAGCTCAAATGTTCGACCACTTTTTTTAAACATTTGAATCACGAATAGTTCGCATAGGCCAACAACTTTAAATACCCTCACAGAAAATAATCCAGTCCCATCAAATCACACTATCTTGGAGCAGTGTTACCTGTGTGGTACGATCACGCACTAATTGCACATTTTTATTTAAATGCCACTGTGTCACAAAAACATTTCATATGGCATTTTGAGTTTGTAGAATTTAATATTCGAAATATTCGAAAAATTCGAACACACTTCATCTGTCAAACATTTTTTTTTAACACATTGACTGCCAAGGCAATTTTGGAAAAATTTCTTGGGTTGCCAACACAATTGAGTTATTTTTTCCAAAATTATAATTATTTTTAGTTTTCCCTAAACTGTGGGCATAAGACATTAAATATTCCAAATTTGCTCGAACCACAAACGTTTATCTCATCGTATGGTGCCAAGCAATTTTTTCTCATACGGATTTGTTCGTAGTGGCTATCGTTTTTGCACGCCACAGCCCAAAATGAAAATATACCTGGCTATATTTGATAGCCATGGCACCCACGGAACTACACACATATGATAGCCATGGCAGTCAATGTGTTAAATCGATTTACATATTAAAGTCTGTTCCTTTACTTTTGTAGTCAAAATTGCAGACAGAAAATACTATCAAAATGGCAGTGGTGGGGGTTAAATCTCTCTCAAAGAGACAAACTTAAGAAAACTTAAAAATAGTGAACGCTTTTGTAGTAACTATGAAAAATGACCGTGTGCTTCGACCGATATTTCCTCGGACGTGTGCCCACGAATTGTATTGTCTAGACAAATTTTTTCTCATGACTGTCGAAGAATAACGTTTGAAAAGTATTTTTTTGTTATGAGAGGTGTCACGCCCTTCAGATATCGTGATTTAAATAACTTTGTTGTAAGGGTGGTGCCATGGCCCGTTTTCCAATTCAGCCCACTTTAGCTCCCATGGGTGTCCAGAAATAGGATTTAAAATGTATATTTTTTTATACGGTAGGTACCACGCTCCTTTGTCCAATTTTGATCAAACTTTCACAGAAACACCTTTGGATCAATAACAAATATTTTCTTAAAATTTGATTTCAATCAGTTCGGTAGCTTTATAGATATAAGATTTTTTGGTTTTGTTCGTATGGGAGGTACAATGCCGTTTTGTCCAATTTTCACCAAATGGATGGTTTAGATTCATCTTTGGACCCACTCAAACACACACACAAAATTTCATTAAAATTGGTCCAGCCGTTTAGGAGGAGTTCGATTGCAACACACGTACAGAAAAATTAAATAAGATAGCTGTACCCGACCGGCTTTATCCGTGCACAGAAATTGTATTGCTTATATGTAGTTCATAGATAATAATGTTTTTTTGTAAAATGCGAAAAATGAGAAAAATAGATTTTTTGGAATTTTCTTTCTGCGTAAACCTGAAATACAGCAATACGAACAAAACAAAAAAAGAATCATGAAAATCGGCTCAGCGGTTATCGAGTTATAACGTTATCGAGTTATAACGTTATCCAGTTTCACCAAATAGAAGATGTTTTTTGTATGGGCGGTGCCACGCCCTTTTGTCCAATTTGGACCAATCTTACAGCAACATTCCTAAGCCAATTTTGATTCGGCGGTTTTCAAGATTTTTTTTTAGGCGGTGCCACGCCCCTTTGTCCAATTTTTACCAATCTTCATAGCAACGCTCCTCGGCCAATACCTAAGATTGCCTATAAGTTTCAACTCAATTGATTCGGCTGTTTTCGAGATATAAGATTTGTAATCTTTTTTTTGTATCGACGGTGCCACGCCCCTTTGTTCAATTTTGACCAATCTTCACAGCAAAGCTCCTGGCCCAATACCTAAGATTGTCTGTAAATTTAAACTCAATCGATTCGGCGGTTTTCGAGATATACGATTTTGAATGTTTTTTTTTTTTTGTATGGGAGGTCCCACGCCCCTTTGTCCAATTTTTGACCAATCTTACAGCAACACTCCTAAGCCAATTTTGATTCGGCGGTTTTCAAGATATTTTTTTTAGGCGGTGCCACGCCCCTTTGTCCAATTTTTACCAATCTTCATAGCAACACTCCTCGGCCAATACCTAAGATTGTCTGTAAATTTAAACTCAATCGATTCGGCGGTTTTCGAGATATACGATTTTGAATGTTTTTTTTTTGTATGGGAGGTCCCACGCCCCTTTGTCCAATTTTTACCAATCTTCACAGAAATACTCCTGGGCCGATACCTAAGATTGTATGCAAATTTGAACTCAATCGATTCAGTGGTTTTCGAGATATAAGATTTTGAATGTTATAGGAGGTGCCACGCCCCTTTGTCCAATTTCTCACCTTTTAAACCTTCCCTGGACTTCCACAAATAATTCAAGTCCAAAATTAGCCAAATCGGTCCATAATTGTATGTAACAAAACGATTATGTACATTTGATAATCAAAAAAGCTTGAAGAGCTATTTAGATAATATTTTTTTGAAGGTTTGTTGTTATTAAATTTACAAAAGTTTTGCAGAACATAAAATTGATTTTATCTATTTCTGATTGATTTTATCTATTTAGCTTAATTAAAATGTCACCTTTTTGTTTCAGTGGTGGCAGGGAAAAAAATTGTATGCGGCAACGCTGTCTTGGATAAATCTACGTCCATCAAACTCGATTATTTCTTCGGCAGTAGGCTGTTGACACTATTCAAATGCACACACTTTTGAAAAGAAAAAAACGTCCTAAATAGATGTTACCAGTTTAAAAACGCCACCAATGAGTACACTCCTCGGGGTGCATTGGTGGGGTTGAAATCACAATCAATCCGAATCAATTAGAGGAGTATACGTTTTATTCACGAGGGTTGCAAGGAGCATTCCTGCAGAATTGTTCAGTCTCGAACAATTTTGAGACAGCTGAGTCATTCTTTAATAAGGAGGACCAAATTTTGTGTCAAAGCTGAGGTGTCTGTATTCAATTCGGTCTTTGTTCAAAACAGTTACCTATGGTAAGTTTTGGGTACACTGGCAGAAAGAATAAGATTGCGCGTACAAGCTGTTGAAAAATTAGATTTATTCGTTATATTGCTGGGGTTACTTGAAAAGAAAGCACAAGGTACTGAAAGTGCTGCTTCGGATGGAGCAATCCAAGCTTCGACGATGATGCGTCCACTTCAGCATTCTACATCTTCGACCTTTGAAAATTTTAAATAAATGAATCGCTCACTTCCTGAGGGATGAATAGAATATATCTTGGATAATACAACAGCATAGGATTTTAGTTCTTAGAAAAATATATTTCTGGTTATGGGTTTCTGTATGCTCCCATAAGTTTCCCCAAAACTTTTCCACATCTTGTCATCGGTTTAATTTGTAATTTCAGTACCTACCTATAGAATTTCTGTTAAATGCTATTGAACATTTTATTATCAGCTTTTCTTGCTGGGCTATACAATAATATACTTTCAAATGTTAAGCAAGGCGTGCGGCAAACTAAAAACATGCGAGGCGACCATGAATTCAACATAGGACGACACTTTAAGAACTAATTTAATGGTGACACAACACAATACGCTGTTTGCCACTTCAGTTGAATCACTTTCACTTTCATATTACTTCGCCACCATTCAATATGTGCACCACTCCGATGTCACCTGCCCTTGATCACCACGCCACTGCCACACTACTTTAGTGTGCGCCTTGCCTAAGGACCTAGTTATAGCTATCATTGAAATGCATCATTGGAACAAATCAGTGGAATGGTGGTTTCATATTTTTGACAAGTCGGTTATAGCAATCATTGAAAAATTCCTGTGAGTGGAGGTACCTGCCAGTGACTTTTCAACAAACCAGTCTAGGTTTTGAGGTTAGAGTTGATCATTGAAAGCAAAACTGACAGCTGAGTATATAATGAGAATCGAACACATCAGTGAAACGATTGGGTTCCAAATTAGAGAAACGAGAATCAGCTGTTCATTGAAATCGATTTCGATCAGTGAAATCAGAAATTAATCAGAATTAAGTAATTTCTTTTGTAAGAAAATTCCACAATTGATTAGCTTTATTTTGGTACCAACTAAAGCCAATATTGTGTGATTAATCGTCTTAAAATCGGAAATCAATATTTTCAATGATGCATTTCAATGATAGCTATAACTAGGGCCTAAGCTAAACACTTGGAGTAATTAGGATAAACTTGTACCTATATTTTTTGATTTAAGGAGGGCAACTATTCGATTTTTGATATAAACTTTACTATTAAGCTCTAGATTCAAGGCTTCTTTTGAATTGGGTATAAGTCTCACAAGCTTTGCTCGTACATGATGGTGTTTCTTCTCGACACCTTCAATACTTAGTTAAAACCGTCCAGTTTTGTGAAACTATGAATTCCTTCAATTTAATCTGAATACAAAGCAAAACAAGCACAAAACAACAACAACTTTATCTTTCCGAAAGGCAGCAAAAAAAAAAATAAGGAAAATTAAGAATATCCTTGATAAACAAAAGCAATCGCAGACATTATAAATGCAGATTCGAGTGAAAATTTGCATATTTTCCGGTTTGTTAAGTTTTTCCGGCTAACGTAACCGTTGCTGTCGTCGCCGTCGCATCTGCACCATAACAAGAACCCGGAACCCGCCAACAAAAAAAAAAAGCGCAAAACAAAAAAAAAATAACTTTCTCCATTTTTTCCTTTGTCCTTAATTAAAGTTTTCAATTTATATTTTGAATACAATTGCTTATACATTTTTGGTGAGGGTGGGTTTAAGTTACAAATGGTTTTTATTTATAGTCCCCACTGTTGCGTGTCCGAACATTTATATTTAAAGGATATAATCTTGTTTACTCTAAATTTTCTTGTGAATTATTTTCCTAGTATTTGTTTGAATAATAACTTAATTGTTTTTAATCCAATTCTGTTTAGTATTCTATTGAAAATAAAGAAATAGCTAGTAACTTCAATTTTGTGAGTTAAGTGATTTTTAGGCAATCTTATTTATAATTGACATCTAACTAAAATAATTAGACCTTCTTTAAGTATTTTGAGGTTTTGAAATCAATATTTAACTGATGGTAAGGTCAAACAGTCGCTGGAGCGATTCTTTTCGAGGCGACCGACGCAACGGCCGACTTGCTGAGCTTTAAACCGATCCTTCATAATTATATCCACCTTGTTATGTAACAATCCCTTTAATGTAACATTTTCGTAGTTTCGGAAGTTCATTTAACCTGTATATACGTATATTGTATATACATCAGTTAGTTAGGCGATTATGAAAGATGTCCGTGGAATTGTAAAAAAGTGAGCATCCACCCGTTTTTTCGTATCATTGGAATTCGGAATTACTGTCCAGGGGCGGATCCAGGAATTCTGTTTGGGTATTCTATTTTCCGATTTTTTTAAAAATCTTATTACATTGAAAAAATAAATAACTTGTATGTGATGTGACAACCTTTAGCATTTTATAAAATATTTAAATTTAGCACATAGATATTTAAAAAAAATTTAAAATTCAAAAACATTTTTAACTCATTTTCGAGTTTGCCACAGAATAACAAAAACATTAAAATTCCAATTTCCGAAACTTATAAAAGTTACCAATATTTAGTAGAATAGCCTTTCTGTTTTTAAAAAGACAGTCAATATTTTCTGAAGACTTTCCACTAAAATCCGGTATCTTATAAATAAATAAATATTTGGCGCATTACAGGTCCGAATAGGCACCCTAGGACTAGCTTCTCACAACCATTTGTTTTGTGAGTTTTTATTTTTGGGACGAATGGAAGGGACCTATAATTTTATGCCGAGTCTGAACGGCTGATTTGTGAAGTTTTTTCCAGGACAGTTAGAATCTGCGCCCATCGGTCATCCTAATATAGTGTGATATATGTATGATTCCAGACCTCCTTAATGTTTTCGAAAAGCTCTTCAGTATTTCTTGATTTTTTGGCTTTTAATGCTCTTTCGATGTCGGCCCAAAAGTTTTCAAATGGGTTCAGGTCGGGACTTTGCGCGGATCAATCCAAAACATTTATTTTATTATCTGTAAGCTATTGCTTAACTCTCCGCGGATATTTAGTAAGAATCGTTGTGGTGTTAGCAATCATATGTTACTGGCATGTATGAAAAAATAATTTTCTCTAATATGCTTTCATAAGCGTGTTGATCAAGGGTCAACCCTTTTACAACTAATGAAGCAACACCGAGCCAAGAGAATGCACCACAGACCATTACTTTCTCTCCTCAATGCTTTATGGTCTGAAGCGAGTACTTTGGCCGCAATTCTTTGTTTGGAGGACGCCTTACTTACAAAGAACTTTTTCGATATTCCGGCGCTTCCTTAGCTTTTTGTTGTCATAATCGGCCTTGCCAACAAACAATCACTAAACTCGAGTTTTACTAATTTCGAAATTAACTTTAATTTCGACTTTTAATTTTGCCCTACGAATAACCGATTTAATCGAAGGGTTTACTAAACACGACTTTAGTACAATTTCTAGTACAATGAAAGTCAAATCTTGTACGATTTTCGCAAAATTGTCAGATTTATTCCAGCACAAATCAGCTTTTAATTTTTTTTTGCTGACATGCAATACTTTCACACAATTTCTTAGTAGGTATCAGGATCAGGAGTCAGGACGCAAATACATATTCGATAATCAAAAATAGAGTAGAGAGTAGAGACTGCTGGTTTATGTTATTATTTTCCCCTTTGAAAATAAAATGTACAGAGCACGTTTTATAGTTTGGGTAAACATTTTCATTTCACATAAATGTATCCATTCTATCAGGCCAAAAAGAGGAAGGCAAAAAATAAAAAAAGACTAACGAATATTAGCTATGTCGATTTATTTCAAGAAAATACAAATTCACTATTTCACAGACTACTGCCAGCCAATACATTTAATTACTATTAAATTAATCACATCACTGCTAAATAAATAACTTCAAAAGAAAATTCAAAATATATGGGCAAAACTGACATTTCATCCATGAATGACACTCAGCGATGCCAAACCTAGCCCAATTGTGAAATTCTAGCACTTTCTGATTCGATCTAGCCCTGAAAATTTGGTGTCTGGCCCTGTGTATTTTTTTTAACAAATACATTTTCTTTTAAAAATATTTTTTGTTCTATCGCAAATGTGAACATCCCCTAATGACTAGTTTTTATAAATCTTTGAATCTGAACGCATTCATTTGTATTAAGGTACTAATACACGGTATGTAGCACGCCACATATATATGTGGCTCTGACGTCACGAGAGAGTGCACAAAGAGAGCTTGTACACGGCAAGTAGCCATTGGCTCCATACGCTGACGTCAAAATTACGTCAGAGCCACATATATATGTGGCGTGCTACATACCGTGTACTAGCAGCTTTAGCTACTAGCTGTAAGGCACGCCACTTTGAATTTGTATTGTAGAAAGTAGAAGCGTCATCGTCATGGGCTCAGGCTCACAGCTTGTGGTGGTTGTGCTGTACTGCTGTGCTTTTGCGCATTTGCATTTTTTAACTACAGTACCTACCGTTACCGTTGGCCCGCCATAAAATGTTGTTCTTATAATCGTATCTCATTCTCACGCAAAACAAACTACAAGCTGCTTTAAATACAAAAAAAATATATTTGGCTTTGGCTAAAATAAAATCTTATAGCAGTGAAGCCAATGATGGTGATGACGATGAGCGTTGCTCAAATATTTTATATTTAGATTAAATATAGTGTGATACAAGACACCATGTGCAATTTTATTACTAACAATAATTAATTACTAATACATACCTACTATAATACATATAAAAACACCTAACCAATACATTTTATTATTTTTTTAATTTGGAATTTAATCTAGCCATAATCTAGCCCTGAAAAAATTTTTTTAGCTCTAAATCACATTTTCGAGTTGGCATCACTGATGACACTATCTACCTACTACGATGACACTTATACTTAAACCATGAGTTAGACACGACGTTCTCAGGATCGAAAGTTAGAGTCGAGATTCGCAAAAGTGATCTGAATACTGAATCTTAAAAAAGTGTTTTTTTTTTCCGCCCAATGGAAAACAAATTTGACAGACAGCTGATTTCTAGAGCAGACAAAAAACTGCTCATGACTCCCATGACCATACCCCTGGATCCGCCACTGTTACTGTCCATGGACCTGTCGCTTTTTCGTTTCATCGTTTATTCTTGTTCTGAATTACTGTGCAACGAACTATAAAACTGCATCTGGTCTTTTGACCCCGTTATATTGTTATATAGTGGAGCGCTCTTAAAGATCGATATTATTCGAAGCTCAAATAATCCAGAAACGATATAAGTCTTAAAGACCGAGAAACAGTCAACGGTGTCTTAGAAAATTGTTTTGAGAGGATTCGCTAATATACGAGGGAACTACGCCAGTGAAATTGTATTCCACATATAATGGAAATGTATACATAGGTATGTATTTTTTTTAAAAGAACTGCTTTCAAGTCAAAAGAAATAAAAAGTGATTTTTGGTAGCAAGCCAATAATAATACATCCTCCCAAATTACAATACCGATGAAATGAAAAGGATGAGGATTGAGGATATCCCTATTCGAATGTAACTATAGGGATACCTGACGAAGGTAATGCAAATTTTAGTTAAATTTCCGTTCGAATCAAATGATTACACGATTCTTAGCTTAAATATCCTGCTACTCTTGCTTTGGATAAAACACAAGAATTCAAATATTTTACACAACGTCCTTTCCTTTAATTACACAGGAGGGATAATAAATTACATCAGCATACCGAGTTCGTAAAATACAAAGAACGGTATTTAAAGAGTGTTAATTTACTTCCTTGAATTCCAGAATATATTTCGTTCTTCATGAATTACCCCGTTTAACAACAATTAGTCAATTTGATATCCCTAATAAATTGAATTCTGTGTAGATATCCCATTTATCTTCACCTTTCACTCCAACTCCTTCAAAGTAGGGTTTGTAAACGAATGAAGTATACGAAACTATATTTGTTGGGTTACTAATTGAAATTCTGTGCACAGGTCCTTCATTTAAAAATTGACTCAAGTCCTATGTTTTGCCTTTGAATCTGTTAAAAGTTGATTTATTTATTAAGTAGGTTTAATGTTAGATATTGGTCTAACCTAAGCCGAAAAAATAATTATTTAACGCAGTTGACAGACGTCATAAATAGGAAACTTAACTTCAAGTCCCATTAACAGGTGGAGAAGTTTAAGTTTCGGAGTCTTATTCACGAGTGATGGAAGGAGCAATGCTGAGTTTTCCTGTATAGGATTGGTCAGGCTGGGTCAATTTTGAGATAGCGTTTGAGTTTTGCACTATTCTTTCAAGAACGATGTTGAAGAAGTCACATGACAGCGCATCGCCTTGTTTAAATCCTTTTTTGACATCGAAGGTCTCGGTGAGTTCTTTACCGACCTTGATGGAGCAGCGTCCATTCTCCATTGTCATCCTGCACAGACGGACGAGTTTGGCAGGGATGCCAAAACTAGACATAGCTCTGTATAGCTCATCTCTATAAATGCTGTCATAGGCAGCCTTAAAATCGATGAAAAGGTGGTGGGTATCGATTTGAATTTTCCTGGGTTTTCTCCAAGTCATCGCCTGCCGCTTTGAATAGGCGGTTAGGCCATCTGCTCCAGCGGCTTTGTTGGACTTAAGCTTAGATATAGCAATCTTCACTTCGTCCAGGTCGGGTGGGCGGAATTGTTGGTCTTCATCGTCCAGGTTGAATGGCTCATTCTGCCTGACAGCGGGATTTAGTTCGTCGTCGCCGTTAGTCTGCAGAAGTAGTTCTTCCATATCCTCAGCATCGACTGCGATTCTACTATGATGTTACCTTGTTCGTCCTTGCAGGCTTCGGTTCGGGCTATGTAGCCTTGGCAGCTTCTTTTTACCCTTTGGTAAAACTTCCGAACCTCATTCCTGCTGTAACATCTCTCTATTTCCTCGATCGAGCGCTTCTCGTGCTCTTTCTTTTTCCTCCTGAGAAGCCGGTGTTCGTCTCTTCTTTTCTGCGCGTAGAGCTCACGGGCAGGTCGGGTCCTTCTTTGCAGCGCCGCTTTGTATGCCTCTTGTTTCGCTGCATGTGCTTGCCGGCACTCGTCGTCAAACCAGGGGTTTCGTTGTGGTGGTCGAGTGAAACCAAGCACATCAGAGGCGGCGTCTCTGATGGCTTTTTGGCAATGTTGCCACTGGTCTTCAATACTTGATGCTGGCTGCATAGAACCTCTTGATAGATTGAGAGAGACTCGATCGGAGAAGGATCTGGTGATCTCTTGCGATTTTAGCCGTCCGACGTCAAACTTCCTCACAGTATTTACTTGTCTTGGCGGTGTTCGGGATATCCGAAGGCGTACCTTGGCTACAACAAGGTAGTGGTCCGAGTCAATGTTGGCCCCTCGGAACGTTCGGACATCCATAACACTGGAGGAGTGCCTTGCGTCGATCGCAATGTGGTCAATCTGGTTGACGGTTGATTGATCGGGAGATCTCCATGTGCCTTTGTGAATATCGAGATGCGGGAACCGCGTACTTGCTATGACACCATTTCGCCCCGCCGCGAAGTCGATCAGCCTAAATCCGTTATCGGAGGTGGTGTCGTGTAGGCTGTACCTTCCGACAGTACTACCAAAGATGCCCTCTCTTCCTATCTTTGCATTAAAATCACCTAGGACGATTTTAATGTCATAGTTAGGGCATTGCTCGTACGTCTTGTCTAAGAGCTCGTAGAATCTTTCTTTGGTGTCGTCGTCTTTCTCCTCCGTGGGGGCATGGGCGCATATTAGGCTAATGTTGGCGAATTTAGCCTTGATGCGGATTGTCGCGAGGCGCTCGTTCACACAGCTGAAACTTAAGACTTCTTGCCTAAGTCTGCCTCCAACGACGAAACCACATCCAAATAAGTGCTGTTTTTGTTGCCGATAGCAGTCGCCATAATAAATGTAGCAGTTTTTCATCCTCTTCTTGCCCGGTCCATCCCATCGCACTTCTTGGATGGCGGTTAGGTCTGCTTTATAGCAGTTCAGGGCCTCCGCTAGTTGTTCGGCTGCACGTGGTCTGTTAAGGGACCTAACATTCCACGTGCAGATCCGAAATTCGTTGTCCTTTATTCGTTTGCCAGGTTCGTCAACAGTAAAATCATCCGTATCCGAGGCTTGTTGTCGTTTCGGAACTGGGTTGGTTTTCCGCAGTCGGGCAGTTACCCCGGCGTACAACCCCCAACCTGGAGGGCCAGGCCCCTTGTTGGGGCGTCCAAGGGGCGAAAGGGGCGGGATTCTTCCGGTGTCAGTAACCCACTTCGGGGATGTGAGAGCTGCCGTTGGCCCATAAAGGGTTCATCCGCCACCATCTCTGTTTCAGGACCCTGACTAGTCCTGAAAAATCCTCACTGACCTAAGCTCCAAATATGTCGAAGTAGCTCAAGTAAGGTATCTGCCAAATTGACTGTTGCCGTCACCGTTGATTCAGTCTAGTGAATTCATCCGCCGTACGTCCTCTTTCTGAGGGGCTCATGTAAGACTTCTGAGACTCGTTCAGTCAGTCATTCCGACAGAGCATTATAGTGTTGCTATTTTCTTCGTGTTCAACACTCGCGCTTATAAGATTAGCAAGCCAATCCCAGTTGGGCGAGACCAGTACCCGGTGGTTACCACGCGGAGGTGGTAAAATAAGCACAATTGATGTGTATGAAAAAGTTACAACAGCTGGGCACCGCCAGGTTGATGCCAATCAGCGCCTACCCGATTCATACACACCCAACCACCATAACATAATTGGTGATTATAAATTAAAGAACTAGTGGTGAGATGGAGCTATGTAGTTTCGAAAAACCCAATTAGCACTATTTGACCTTATTTTTGAAGTTTGTTCAAGGGGAGAGTCTAAATCCAACCTGTGTAGTCTGTAGGGTTCTCTGTTGTCCTTGCGATATTCTTTCACATTTTGTTTAGAAGGCGAGTTGTTTGGAGTTGTTGTTAATGCAGTTTGGGTACTTCCTTCTAGATATGACACAGTTTTTCAGCGTCCTACGTCTGAGGTGCGCCTTCACTAGGAAGTCTGAGCACATTTATGCCTTGACTATCCCGAGTGGAATATGAACTGCTTCCGCAAGGGAACAGTGAGGGGCTGAGCTTTGCCTTGTCAGCTCATCAGCATATTCGTTTCGTGGAATCAAAGACTCGTCGGGCTAGTGCGTTGCTGACAATGCGCTCAACGTGCATGTTGTGCATGTTTTCTGCTGGGCAGTACAATGGACCAGAATTTTAGAAGAATAAAGCCTATAAGTCACAAAGTTGCATTTTTTTAGTAGACTGAGACTAGGTATATCAAGTCGTTTACAGAAAAATGTTTTATTGAATCGGTTACGTTTTTAGACCCATATTGCAATTAGCCAAATAATCTGCTAACCTAAAAATATCGCTCCACGCCTTCTAGAGTTTTTGTGTACCGTAACATATATACACACGCATCCGGTTGACAGCCTGAGAAAAATGTTTTTACTCTCGTATTGAGAATTGTCTAAAATGTTAAGAAAAATAATTTAATTTATTGGTGATTCCAATACGCTGTCGCACCTTGGTATACCGTCATAATTCCATTTACCTACGCTCTCTTATTATGCACAAGTATTTTTGTACATTTACCAAGTATTTCGGACTAAATTCCTGAACTACCGCAATTATTGTTGATATCATTTTGGGATTCTTTAACTGCCATATCTAAGATCCAAGATCCAAGAGTTTGCTTCCTGTTAAACAGAGGGAACCTTCATCTATTCAACAGGACCTGAGTAACATAATATTCCAGATGTTTGAAAAACTTTCTTCTTCATATTTCATTAATTGCTTCTCAGGAAGTACACACATACATTCCCCTTTCTTGTATTCGCGGTCCCACGAAGGCAAAATATGCGAGCCAGTAAATTCCTTTCGTTGAACTTTATACGCTAAAGGATATAGTCTGCAAACTTGAACGATGCAAATTTGTATAGATATTATAACACGCCATTATCACTACTTGTGTAATACACTCCACCATATATGTGTAGTGTACGGTATTTGGTCTCATGGATGGTCAATGGACCACTCATTTTTTAAAACAAGAATAACAAGAAAATAATTATGAAACGACGACATTTATAAATATATTTTATTAAAAGTATAAAAAACAAATAAATACTTTGTAGGGCTCATAAGCTAATGCTCCAACGTCTCGATTTGACATCCCAAAGAATCTCTTTTCATATTCCAGCAAATGTTCAATGAGTTCCTTTTCTGTTCAGCATTGAAATCTGCCTTGAACCGTCCCATTCTTTTTTCAGATGAGTCATTTTTTACTCTTTGAATGAGGGTAGTTTTTGAAATCTTAAATATCTTGCTAGCTTTAAGATAACCCACTTCATTGCTTTTTATAGCGTCGATAGCTTTGCGCATATTATCTTTTGTCCATGTGGCGGCTCTTAAAGTTTTTCGAACGTATGTTCGGACCATCTTTAAAGAAAACAAAATCAACTGAAAACTGAATCACCAGTCCAGAACGTCATGGGGCGAAACGGACTACCAGTCCATTTTGTCCCCTGACGTACTGTTCCTATTTGCCCCGAAAGGGGTTTTTAAAGATAAAGCATAATGTTTTTGTGAAAATAAGATTGTTTTACCTTTTATCTTTATAAATCCAATTAATATAAATAATATCAGGCAATATAATAAAAACCAATTTCCCCGAGGAATTAAGGCGGCTGGCTGGATGACTTTCACAAACTATGGTTTTTTTTTTAAGATATTGTCTGCTTTCATGATTTTTCGATTTAAACTGATACTAACTTCAATTAGTTTTCAATTAACTGTGACTATTCAAAATAAGATGGAGCTAAAAACTAAGCCAGGAATTGGCCTAGCTTCTCGCAACCATTCGTTTTGTGTGAGTTTCTATTTTTGGAACGAATGGAAGGGACCTACAATTTTATGCCGAGTCCGAACGGCTGAATTGAGAAGCTTTTTCAGGACAGTCATACTCTCGGATGTTTGTCAGACGTTCGCAAGAGGTGGCGCAGTAGAAAAAACCTTAAGATGTAATTTGTGTTTTTCCGGGGATCGAACCTGGGATCCCTCGCACAGTAGTCCAGCACACTAACCACTGCGCTACTGCGCCCACGGGGGCGTATACGTACTATTTACGCAAAAAACGCTTTGGCGTTTGATTTGGGCATGCATACGCATACTCATGCAACAAGATTATTTTTTCCACTGGGGTGAATACATATTGAGCTTCACACATTCCATTACCAATACTATGCTGTTTGTCTAATATGTATGTAAGTAAGGGTAAGGTAAGGGTACTGTGTAGCCTCCCAACGCGTGCGCACGCGAAGCTGTAACACCGTCGCCATAAAAGTGCATATATATTACATATAACACAAAAATAAAAAAATAAAACCCATAAAACACAAAAACAATAACAACTCCAAATACATACTTTCAACACAACACCTAATACTAATAATAAATTAATTAAAAACAAACAAAAAATAGCATAATAAATCACAATCAAACAAATAGTGTCCAGTGCAGTGCCAATAGACAAAAAAAAAATCGCACACGCGAGTGACCTTTGTTCTTCCCGTTTTTAGTTTTTCTTTCTCCTTTGTTTCTCCTTTCGCCTGTTGCGCTTTTTTGATCGCTGCTGTGCTGAGTTGGTGTTATCAATTTGGCTAAGCAGTGGTCACGAACCAACATCTAATGAATAGCGGGTTGTAAGTGCATATCTTGCCGGATAACTGACTCGCTCTGTTGCATGGGCATAACACCTGTGACGGAGTGTTTTGGAAGTTTGGTGTGGGATATGCACGTTGCAACTCTGCTTAGTTGCGTTGGAGTTGTGTTTTTAATTTTTGTGTGTTGTTATGAGAGGTGAATTCCGTGTTGATTTTTGCAACATTCGAGGCTTAAGAAGGAATCTCTTTGCTGCATATGTCCATGTCTTTCAATTCAGACCAGCTGTTTTGGCACTTTGCGAGACACAGGTGGATCGGGGTTCGATTCCCTCGAATTTTGATCTACCGGGATATCGCTTAGTGCCATTATTCTTTAAACATCGCGGACTCGCCATTTACGTCCGTGATGATATTGCTTACAAATTTCCACCACAATATAACCATTGCTCCAATGCAGAATTTAATTACGTATGGTTAAAATTCAATGCCCGTAAGCAAATAATACACTCTTGTTTTATTTATAGAAGTCCAAGCATTGACTGCTCGTCCACTTTTAACGAGTTTGATGAGCTGTCCAACTCCATCTTAGGAATTGTTTCCCAGTATCCTCATACTGAAATTGTCATTGCGGGCGATTTCAATATACACAATTCCGATTGGCTTCGCCATTCTGGACAGACAACACCCGAAGGAAGGTATGTTAGGATTTTCGCTGAGATTAACAGCTTAACTCAGCTTGTAAACGAGCCTACACGGATTCCGGATGCTGCAGATCATGCCGCTAACACATTGGACTTGTTCCTCACCTCTCACCCAGATAAATACTCTATTGACGTAACGTCGCCTCTAGGTTCGTCGGACCATTGTGTCATTTCAGCCAAATTCTCATACACTAACCACACAGTTAAAGAACAAGCTCCCAAAAAAACCGTATGGCATTATGAGAAAGCCAATTGGGACGGCCTTAACTTCTTTTTTGGGAGCTTTAACTGGTCACTATGCTTCCTCGATAGTGACGTGGATAGTGACGCCGCTGAAATGATAACAAACACCATTCTCCTGGGTATGAGATCCTTTATTCCCAACAGAAGAAAGTGCATTATACCTAAGGAGAACGCTTGGTGCGACTCGAGCTGCAAAGAGGCTATCAGGTTGAGAGAGCTGAGTTTTCGGGCTTATAAAGCAAACCCAACCGAGGAAAACCGAAAAAAGTTTCGACGAGTCCGAAATGACTGCAACTCCGTGATACGACGTGCAAAGTTTTCTCACGACCAAAACTTACGACAAAAAATACTTCACTGTCCCAGTGGTAGTAAACAGTTTTGGTCTTTCGTGAAAAATATTAAGAACTCCACCGCATCGTCAATTCCTACGCTCGTTTGCAATGACGCTCCAGCTGTCAGCTCTTTGGACAAGGCAAATCTGCTGGCGGCGCAATTCGCCGCAAGCTCCAACATCTCAGATTGCATCATGTCTCCACCTGTGCTCGAGAGCGTCGAATACTTCATGGGACAAATACATTTTCGCACTCGCACAGTAGCAAGAGTGTTAAAAGATCTTAACATTCACAAATCCGCTGGTCCAGATGGTATATCCCCCATAATTCTGAAGAGGTGTCCTACTCTTCTGGACTCTTTCCGAGTAAATGGAAAATTGCATTTGTTCAGCCCGTCCCTAAAAAAGGCGATTCTTCTTCACCCACCAATTACCGACCTATTGCACTTACGTCCATTCTTTCCAAGGTCATGGAAACGCTGATAAATCGTCAGCTTATGAAATATCTTGAATCACGAAAACTTCTCAATGACCGACAATACGGTTTTCGTGGCAGCAGGTCCACTGGTGATTTGATGACATATCTCACCGAAAAGTGGAACCAATCTCTCCACCACTCTGGTGAAACGAAGATTGTTGCGCTTGATATTTCGAAAGCATTTGACAGAGTTTGGCACCAAGCTCTTTTGTCGAAAATGCGTGCCTATGGGATCGACGCGTCTCTTCTTCAATGGATTAGAAACTACCTTTCTGGCCGTTCAATTCAAGTTGTGTTGGACGGTTTCAAGTCTGCAATTCACCATATAAATGCTGGTGTTCCCCAAGGCTCTGTTTTGTCTCCGACACTCTTCCTGATATTCATCAACGATCTCTTGTCTATTACTTCTAATCCAATACACTCTTTCGCAGATGATAGCACCCTCAGTTTTTCATACTCGTTTCTCGACTCACGTCCCTGCTCTTCGGCCGTGGAACTGGAACGGCAACGTATGCTAAACACATTAAATTCCGATCTTGACAGCATTATAAAATGGGGTACAACCAATAGAGTGGAATTTAATGCTTCCAAAACACAATGCTGCCTTCTATCATTAAAGCGAAACCTGAACCCTCGCCCATTATCCATGAATGGGACTTGCATCGACGAAACCGAACGACTTTCCATACTCGGTATGTGTGTCAACGACAAACTCCGATGGAATGACCACATATATGAAGTCGCCAAAAACGCTGCGAAATGTCTAGGTTTCCTCAATCGATGTAAGAAGTACTTTACACCCTCTGACTTAGCTTCAATATACAAGGCCTTTATTCGGCCTAAGCTTGAGTACAACGCTCATATCTGGTCAGGTGCACCTAAAACTTCATTGGACCTACTAGATAGAATTCAGAAGCGTGCGATAAAACTTATAGGTGATAGAAATATAGCGGAGTCTATTGACCCGCTCGAACATCGCAGAAATGTTTCTTGCCTTTGCTTATTTTATCGTTATTTTCACCACCAATGCTCTGATGAAATAGCTAACTGCATTCCGCCCCTTCAACAATTCTCTCGCAACACCCGTCACACATCGAATGCGCATCAGTTCACCCTTAAGCCTACCTTCGGACGTACTGTTAAATATAGAGATTCTTTTGTGAGTCGAACAACACGCATGTGGAATGCATTGCCTCACACGGTTTTCCCCTCTCATTACAACCCACAATTGTTTAAAACCAATGTGCACCAGTACCTCTTCTCTATCCTCCCTATTAACCCTTCCACTCGTGCTGTGCATTAGCATTATAAGGGAACAAAAACCCCTTGAGCACCAGTGAATTATAAAAAAAAAAAAAAATGTAAGTCTAGTGGTAAGATCCCCAAGATCGCTGTTAATTTTGATCCAAAAAGTTTTAAGGGCTGAAATTAAAGATGTTTTCTTTTCTGAGTGGACATTTTTAGATCTCTTTCCTTCCTTCCTATGAGTTTTGAGATCCTCCTCTGAATACTTATCGCATACATTCAACGCTGTTTCTGTTGGCCATTGTGTTTTGATGACGTCTGTCTAATCACTGACCAACAAGTGCAAACGTTGCGCGGGTTGCGCCCAGATGCGGTGGCTCTTCAAAGTCAACTCTCCAATCTTTGGTGGCCAAATTCGAGACAACCGGTTCGGTAAGCAATCAACCCGTACTACGCCAGATCGGCCGAGAACATTGCCGCGGTCCGTAAAAGTGTACAGAAGAACCCGAGGCAGTCAGTTCCCTGCCGTGAACAAGAAGTCGGCATTTTGCAGACTTCAACTTAACGAATTTTACGTCGGGACTTAGACCTGTACCCGTTTGAGATCCAACTGACCCAGGAGCTTAAAGTTATAATGATAATAATCGAAAAATCATATTTAGCGACGAGTTGCATTTTTGGATGAGCTATTTGGTGCAGATTTTAGACCGGCGCCAGCGTCATTGCTCCACACTTTTTCTTAAAAATGACGTTGGTAAGGCTATTATCACCAACGGCGAGCGCTACAGAACGATGCTAACCGATTTATTTTGGCCCAAATTGAACGATATGGAGGTAGATGACATGTGGTTTCACCAAGACGTGGGTACGTGTCACACAACAGAAGCCACGATGGCCATTCTGCATGAACGATTTGAGTGTATGGTTATTTCTAGTAGAGGTGACGTAATCCCGCTAGACTTTTTCTTGTGGGGTTGCCTGAAGCCGCAGCTCAATGCGAATAAACTGCAATCGTCCTTAAACGGCCTCCTTAAACATCGATGTCCTCGCACCCAAAATTTGCTGTGGGCTCTTAGACTGTTATAGATATTAAAATCATTGGCCGCGTTCCACTGACCGCTAGATGACTAGCGGCATGCCAAACTCCATATAAAAAAAACTGACATTTCAGCATTTGCGCTAGTCATCTAGCACATTTTGTGAAATATCCTTTTCTGGGAAATTTTTCAATCTAGCGCAAAATGAACTGCTAGATTGAAAAAAAATAACGAACTGTCAAAATAAAAGTGAAAGTGCAGAAGTCAAATATTTCCAATTTGGTGTAACATGGGAATTCAAACTTCTATGTAACTAATATACATTGTATTTGCTTATTTAAATTATTGTGTACTAATAAATATGCGGCATGATGGCACAAAATACGTTTTTGACTCTCATGAGGATGAAATCATACGAATTCAAATTGGTTCTCATGTCACTTTGCCGCTGCCGCTAGATCTCTAGCGCCAGCGTTCCTCCATCAGGGATATTATGTGCTAGATGACTAGCGGTCAATGGAACGCGGTCATTGTCCTAATTTATTGGTTCCCTAATCTAAACACGATCTGATTGGAAACAATCAACAACTTATATTTGATAGAGTATACTGTGCTCTTCCTTTTTAAAAAATCAATAATACACTTTCTACTGAAGGAAGTAATGGATTGGATATATATTTAGCTCAAAAATGTGTGCCAAAGTACAGTCAGCTACAATAATTTCCCTCTGGACTTCAATGAGCTTATGTACTAACGTGCTGTGGTTCTCATGTGGGGTAATGTGCAAATGAAGGAATCAGAGAGCTTTCATCTAGCCATCTCCCAATAAAACTAAATTATATTGACCCATATACAATGGAATCAAATGCATAAAAGGAACCGTCCTGGAACCCAAGTGTTGGGTTCGTTTTACACATAAGTGCCGAATGAGTGAGAAGGTAAGTGAACGTATCTATTTTACTATATGAGGTTGCATAGCATAATATGCAGCCAGCTATGAGTAGTAATAGTATCTATCTAGAGTGAATTTTGCCTCCAAGCTAAATTACATTGTTATAAATTGCGTCCCTGACATGAGCCGCCTCGGTCAGAAAGGTGTGCAAGTCCAGATGACTGCGGTTACGAACGACCTCCTTTCATTTTTGTTTTGAAATATACCTAAGCAATTGAGTGCTTGTTCCTTTTACATGACAGCTTTGGGCTATGGATTATGATGTTCCTTTGTAATGAGCTAAGATATTCCCAATGTATCCTTAGGTGGTAATGCACTTTATTGCAGTGCAAATCGAAATAAAAATATTGTTGCACGTAATATAGATTGGGAGTGCCTACTCAGGCAATGCAAGTACATGTCATATCAGTTACCCAGGGTATATAAAATGAATAGTATGGCATTCCATAGAAATATGTTAATATGTTGCCTGATGGGTTTTCACATTTAATGCATTTACCATTTTAGTATTTTTAATCAAAACTCTTCACGGTCAAGTCTACATTCTGGGTCGAACATAAGGCAGACATATGTATCTTATATGTATCTTATTTATCTTTTAAAAATGTATAAGCATAAAAACCAAGTTTAGTTTAGTTTCTCAAATAACTTTTGATTCTAGCTTTAATAAATTTGAGAAAATATTTTTCATTTTGGGTAATGGTTCATATGATCGTAGCGAACCGCGCGCCGCGCCGCCGCTCTTTTGGGACCTCCCTAGCTTTGTGTATCCCATTTGGACTAAAAATATCCCAGTGTTCCACATACCGTATGGCATGATTTTTAAAAAGTCTGTTCAATTACCTGTATAATATGCCAACGATATTGGCATAATTAGTATAATGCCACGAGCTGACACTGGTACGTTTGCCAGAATGGAACCAGAACTGCCTGTGGCTTCAATAAGTTTTAGCGTTCAATGAGTACAAATCCAAGTACATATATGGTGTGAACAAGAATAGACACGCAACGTCAACCAACCGGAAAAAATTCATAATTGACAGCTATAACTTTAAGGTAATAAGGGACTTTGTTTACTTCAGTTCTGCTATACATACCTAAATGACAATAACATCTCAGAAGAAATGAAACCAAGAATAACTCTTGCCAACCATATTTCGAACCACTAAGGAGAGTCTCTGTGTAAAAACTTGATCATCCCAGTTCTAAGACGGATGAAGATATCCTCAGTCGCTTTTAGTGAAAGATTTTTCGTAATATGTGTTGTCCCTTTTGCTTTGACACGCTATGGAAGACAAGATTCAACGACTTATACTAGCTGACAGCGACAACAACCTGGATCCCCAATTAGGGTTCCCATACCTCCCCCTTTAGGGGGGGCAGTCCTCCTTTTTTCATAACAAAATGTTGTTTAACCCCCTAATACAAGCCACTGTCCCCCTTATTAAGTCAAAATTAAATAAAAGAAAACATTCAACTGAAAACTTTCGAAAAAAATGTAGGCCCCTATTGTGAGTGTCGATAGTTGATCGTTGATCGACAACTGTCGATCGATAGACAACTGTCGATCGATAGACAACTGTGATTGTCGATTGCGATTGATATTTGTCGATTTGACAGTCGATTGTAGTCGATTACAAATGTCTGGTCGATGCTTTCTCTTGTAAGTGAAAATTGTTTGTACGTACGAATAGCTAAAATCAATCGACGCAATCGACAATCACAATAAGGGCCTTATCTTAATATTCTTAACAAGATTATCTAACATCCAATTGATGCTTTTTCCTAATAGAAATAAAATATGTACTACATACAGTGAGCGTCAAGAACACCGATGTTCTTTTGAGTTTTCCTTAGTGTCTAGGAACAGGTCTAAACTCCAAAAGTCAACATTCAAATGAAACCCGCATTGGTGTTCACTCACTTTTGTCGCTCACGTACGAGCTTACGTATCTAACGAAATTTTTTTTCCCCTTTCTGAACACTTGTCCCCCTCGAAAACTCACGGTGCCCCCTTTTCGTATTTTTTAAACTGGTAACCCTACACTACTACGTATTTCGTTTCGAAAATATACCTATTTCGAAAACGGCATTAAATCGACTATGTATGTTATGTATTGGGAATTTTGGTACCTGGCAACACATTTCCGTATGTTAAACGCATTGAAATAAGGAAATTTTGGTTGCGGTAATGGAATGGTTTAAAAAATACTTTTAAATGTCAATTTTTATACCCGGTACCACACTGTGGTGAGGGTATATTCACTTTGTCATTCCATTTGTAACGCCCATAAGGAGGCGTTGTAGGTATGACAAACTATATATATTATTGATCAGCATCACTTTCTTAGTCGATCTAGCGATGTCCATCTGTCTGTCCGTCTGTCTGTCTGTCTGTCCGCACGATTACAGCCGTAATTTAAGAGCTATTGACTTGAAATTTGGTACGTAAGCTTTTATCCACCAAACTGAGGCTAAGTTCGAAGATGAGCAAGATCGGATGAAAACTACTGCTACCTCCCATACAAAAATATCAGATTTATATAGCTTTTTGTGTTAAAAATTAAATTTAAATAGCTACAGTAAAGATAGCAAGTTTAAACTTTGCACATATTCACCCCTATTGTCGTCGTCGTTTACGACTCTAAAAAAAAGCGACACGACTGTTTGGTATTGGCGACTGAAAATAAACGACTTTTGTCGTGGCGACGATCGACAAATGGCGTCTGAAATGTCAAAAAATGTGGATTGTATTTTTCGACGACGATCGTCGGTATTGCGTGAGGCGTTTTGTGACGACGTTTGTCGTGGAAATGATATATTTCTGTCGTCGACTATTTTGCGGACGACAGTGTGATATGTGTTAAAAAAAAGTAGGTGTACTTAATTTTTAGTTAATAAAAAGACAATTACTTACCTATAGTTATTTTGCAGAATGGAGATAACAAATAAAAGGTGACCGAAATGCAGAAAAATATTCCTTTGGCAAAATCATTCACGAAGGCCTAACAAAAGTGAGGTTAATCGGCAATGGGACGACATAGCCTTATCTCTGAATTGTCTTGGACCATATAAATCTACGCGCTCAAGTAATGAGTTACACGACGACCCTAATTAGGGCCATAAAATCATTAATATGATTAAAAACACAGAAAGAGGAATGACGCAGTACCTGGGTATCGTATTTTTGTATCCTTGCGGATGTGCCACAGGGGTATAAAAAGAGCTGCAACTGATATAGTTTGCAATAAGATAGTCACATATTCTTTAAAATGAAAATCACAAATAAAAGACAATTTCAACATTTAGTGAAAGAAATGGAGAAAAGGGACTAACAACAAGTGATTTTAATCGGCATATCCTTATCTCTGAATTGTCTTGGACCACCTTCGACTTCGATAGCCTAAAATACATTTAAAATCTGAAAATAATTGTTATTAACACAATTTATGCAATTTAAATTATTTCTACCACCCACTTAATGTCGGGCAAATCCAATGGATTGGATTTGGTTCGAATTTCCTTCCTTAACTTTACCAGCACTTTTTTCTGGTTTTCTTCTTCGTCACTGCCTGGTCACTGCTTTCAAAAAACATGACACACTATTCATTTTTGATTTGTTTTATTAAATAATTAACCAAGTCACAAACAAAACACCAGACCAAATATAAATTCATCGACTGTTATGTCAAATCCAATGTGTCATAGTTTGTGGAATGTATGTGGGATGTGAGAGTTCAGAGAGTCGAGTCGTTTCAGTTACGCAATACCAAATTCCAAACGACTCGACACGACAAACGTCGCCAGTCGTTTGCGACAGACGACGACGACAATAGGGGTGATTATTTTAATAATATTTAAAAATTTTTGACAAAAAATGAGCTTGGTCGAATAAAAAGTACCCATACCTCCCATACAAATATATAATTTTTTAATACTAAAATATTTTTTTTTATTTTACAATAATATAGTACCGGTTATTTGAGCTTCGGCATAGTCGAAGATAATTGTCTTACTGGTTTTTATTTGCCTTCGACGAACGCAACTACACAAATTTGTTTTTGCAAATAAAAGACATCCGTTTGACAGTGAAACCACTCAAAAACATGTCGATAAAGAAACGTTTCCGGCAGATTCCATGATAGCAGGGGGTCTAGCACGTAACTTGATACAATCGAGTTCAATCGATACAATCGAGCTCTGGCAGCACCTAATTTGTCTCAATCGAGGATAATCAATCGAGAATAATCGATTGAGACAAATTAGGTGCTGCCAGAGCTCGATTGTATCGACTGAACTCGATTGTATCAAGTTACGTGCTAGACCCCCAGTAGAAAGTGAAAGGGAATCGAATAGGTGAAGTGAAACTCAATTCCGACGGATTCCACGATTGAAAGCGATACCTCAATTTCCATCGTCTTCGCTTTTGCTTATTCACACAAGAATTTAGTTTATTTTTTACCCGCAAACAATCCGCCAGCAATCCGACACCTAAACAGCTATCGCTTTTGAATGGAGCGAATCTCTTTTGGTAATAAGATGAATCAAAAAATGGCGCATGTCTAGTACATGTTCAGCGGATGAGCCTGTAGTCCTTGGTTCGCCCCGAACTGTACACCCTCCTCTAAGTACCATTGCATTCGAATCACATGTCATGAGACCGTACAATACAACGCAACCCCAATTTAAAACATCAAAACTGAAATCACTGCAGCATTCTCAGACAATTAACCTATACTCGTCTATACATAAATAAAAACACCAACATTTAACCGAAGTGGAAGTGCATTTTCTGTTTAGTTTTATTTCAAAATCTTGTACAATGTGGAATTATAATTCATTTATTTATCGTAACAATTACTTAATATTTTATTTATTTTGGTAAAAAAAAAATGCATTGAAATTAATACAAATTAAGAAAGGGGGAAATTTCTGAAATGTTCACCAATACAGTAATTCATTTTTTATTGATTTTTATTTATTTAAAAAAATATTTTTGCTTTGCATTTTCTATATTTTTCCGCTTCGGGCCTAAAAAAAATTATTTTTATATTTTATCTTGTTTTTAAAAAAGTGAATTTGTAGAAAAAAATAAATCTCCTGCTTTATTGTTTATTAAAAGGTGATTTTCCAGGCTGATAGATTTTTTAACTCGCAAACAATAACGGAAATCAGATCGCATAATATTGATTGCTGAGGAAACATAGTAGAGCGGAGATATTTTATTTTATTTGCCTTTTTATATAACGAAAATCACCCGTGTTGTTTTTAACCATCACATGCTGGAAAAAAAAGTTCAAATAAACGAAAATCAAATCTGGCTTGCCTTCCCCACACATTGTTTTAGGCAGACATTAATGAAATGTAATGATTTGAAACGAAAGTAAAAAAAAAATAAATTAAATGAAATTAAATCAAAGAAAAGAAAAATAACCGAAAATTGGTTAACAAAAAAGTTTTTGTTTTTTGATTTAAAAAAAAAAAACAACTAAAGAAGAGTTCACGAGAATCAAATTTGATCCCAATGTATGTGGACTCAAGAAAGAAAAAAAAAAATTATACTCTGTGGGGCAAAATAAATGGATTTTTATTTTTGTATAAGTATTTTTTTTTTTATTTCATATTTTTGTGAATTCATTTTTGCAATTTTTTTGTATTTACTTTATTTATGCTTTTTGTATGAAATTTTTGTCGCGCGAACGCAATTGTTTTTCATTTTTTTGTTTCTTGTTATTTAACATCATTAGGTTAAATTTTTTTGCTTTTTTATCTTTTTCTCGGTTTTACGATTTTTTTTAAGGATTTTTCAAGTTTTTTTTATATTTGTTGATTTTTTTATAAATTTTTTGTTTTAAAGTAGCAAAATCATATTTTTCTCTTCCTAGACAATATTAACCGTTTTTAGACCATATCTTTATTAATTCATTTTCCTTGCTCAAGTTTTATTTTCCTATTTCTTCTTCCTCGTAGGTTTTGTAATTTTTGTAATTTTTCGATTCGTTTTACAATTTTTTTTCTTTTTTAGATTTTTTTTGTTTTTCTTTCGTAAGTTTTTTTATTTTTTAATAATTTTCGATTTTTTGTTTCTTTTTTTCTGTTTTCCATTTTTATTGTATTTTTTTTTATTTATTTTTAGTATATATCTCTTGGGGAAATTCAGGTTTTGGTTATTCATTAAAAAAAAAAAAAAAGAAACAACAAACGCATCGCTCAGTGAAATGACACATACGTAGATGTCAAATGGTGCTCATCTCAATGTTATCAAAGAAAACGGATTTTCTAAGAACTAAATGCACACATAGATAAATTTATTGGAAACGATACAATTCAATTAATTGAAGGTCGCATCACCTTCAGAGGAGTTAAAAGAATGAAATTCAGGGGCAATCGAGAAGATTTGATTTCTTGAGAAAAATGTGTGTTTCCATTCAAATTTTGATTAAAGACGATCACAAACAAACCGCAACATCTTTTGTAGCGTAGTAGCGATTGCTTGCTCAAACAGCTCAAACTTGAAATAGAACAAACCTCGCCGAGAAGAACGCAACTGAAAAAAGAGCGATTTTCTGTGTTAAAAAGAATATCGTTTGATATATCGTTCAATTGGTTGTTACTACATATGTCTGTTGTTGTTTTGTTTATGATTGGAGAAATGGTATGTGTTTTGATTGGTGTAAGGAAAGTTTCATAATTTTTTGAGAGCTTAGTGTTGGTAAGTTCAAAAATTAAAAAAAAAATCTAAAGAAAAAACAAAAACGTTGAGAGGATTGTTATAAAAGTGTGACACGACTCTGGTGTTATGTTTGATTGCTACTTTTTTTCCTTGCATGTTTAAAAAATTCTTTTAATTTTTTCTTTCACCTAGTTTTGTTGGTCCTTGACGCGGTGAACCTGCAAAACGGCGACTGCTTCCTCAACTTTAGCCTTCAAGGCTTCATTATCCTCCAGCATGTGCAAAAGTTCGGAATTTTCAATTTCCAGTAACATTCCAGTGATTTTGCCAGCCAACTGTGGATACATACGTTCGATCAATGGATAAAGACGTTCGCCCAAGATTTGTTTCTGGTCTTGTGGCGCAGCATTAGCCAAAAGCGAGGCAATGAGTTTTTCTTGTCCTAAAAAGAAACAAAGATTTTTAAATCAGTAAAAACATACAAGTACATAAATTCGTAACAATCACCCCTATCGCCAATAATATTTCCCCGGGAATATTTCCCATTCAGCAATTTGATTTACATTGCTGACAAGGGAAACATTTCCATCGGAATTTATTCACGATACCCCTAAATATAAAATGATTTGAAGCTCAAGGTTATTCAAAATGAGAGACACTGGGTGGGTTGCTGGTCAGGAATTGATGTCCATTACTACAAAAAGTTTATTTGTAAGGTAACCATGAATAGAGCGGTGATACAAAAAGGGTTCCAGACATTTTTATGTGCAACAAAATAACAGATTCAAGTCAGACAACTCCTAAATTAGTTCAAATGTAACACAACTACTTCTGTTAGTCAAATGATGTCGAATAACACAGTAAGTTGAGTGAGTTTCTATAACAGCCATGAATCTTAATCGAGGCAGAGAGGGTACTACCGTCGACCAATGGGTAGTAGCTGTAAAGCGGATCTTCCAGTAGGGTTCGAGAGATTTTTATTCGCAACAAATCAACAGATTCAAGTCAGGCACCTCATAAATTGGTTCAATTGTAACACAACTACTTCTGTTAGTCAAATGATGTCGAATAACACAGTAAGTTGAGTGAGTTTCTATAACAGCCATGAATCTTAATCGAGGCAGAGAGGGTACTACCGTCGACCAATGGGTAGTAGCTGTAAAGCGGATCTTCCAGTAGGGTTCGAGAGATTTTTATTCGCAACAAATCAACAGATTCAAGTCAGGCACCTCATAAATTGGTTCAATTGTAACACAACTACTTCTGTTAGTCAAATGATGTCGAATAACACAGTAAGTTGAGTGAGTTTCTATAACAGCCATGAATCTTAATCGAGGCAGAGAGGGTACTACCGTCGACCAATGGGTAGTAGCTGTAAAGCGGATCTTCCAGTAGGGTTCGAGAGATTTTTATTCGCAACAAATCAACAGATTCAAGTCAGGCACCTCATAAATTGGTTCAATTGTAACACAACTACTTCTGTTAGTCAAATGATGTCGAATAACACAGTAAGTTGAGTGAGTTTCTATAACAGCCATGAATCTTAATCGAGGCAGAGAGGGTACTACCGTCGACCAATGGGTAGTAGCTGTAAAGCGGATCTTCCAGTAGGGTTCGAGAGATTTTTATTCGCAACAAATCAACAGATTCAAGTGAGGCACCTCATAAATTGGTTCAATTGTAACACAACTACTTCTGTTAGTCAAATGATGTCGATTAACACAGTAAGTTGAGTGAGTTTCTATAACAGCCATGAATCTTAATCGAGGCAGAGAGGGTACTACCGTCGACCAATGGGTAGTAGCTGTAAAGCGGATCTTCCAGTAGGGTTCGAGAGATTTTTATTCGCAACAAATCAACAGATTCAAGTCAGGCACCTCATAAATTGGTTCAATTGTAACACAACTACTTCTGTTAGTCAAATGATGTCGATTAACACAGTAAGTTGAGTGAGTTTCTATAACAGCCATGAATCTTAATCGAGGCAGAGAGTGCACTACCGTCGACCAATGGGTAGTAGCTGTAAAGCGGATCTTCCAGTAGGGTTCGAGAGATTTTTATTCGCAACAAATCAACAGATTCAAGTCAGGCACCTCATAAATTGGTTCAATTGTAACACAACTACTTCTGTTAGTCAAATGATGTCGAATAACACAGTAAGTTGAGTGAGTTTCTATAACAGCCATGAATCTTAATCGAGGCAGAGAGGGTACTACCGTCGACCAATGGGTAGTAGCTGTAAAGCGGATCTTCCAGTAGGGTTCGAGAGATTTTTATTCGCAACAAATCAACAGATTCAAGTCAGGCACCTCATAAATTGGTTCAATTGTAACACAACTACTTCTGTTAGTCAAATGATGTCGATTAACACAGTAAGTTGAGTGAGTTTCTATAACAGCCATGAATCTTAATCGAGGCAGAGAGGGTACTACCGTCGACCAATGGGTAGTAGCTGTAAAGCGGATCTTCCAGTAGGGTTCGAGAGATTTTTATTCGCAACAAATCAACAGATTCAAGTCAGGCACCTCATAAATTGGTTCAATTGTAACACAACTACTTCTGTTAGTCAAATGATGTCGATTAACACAGTAAGTTGAGTGAGTTTCTATAACAACCACGAATTTTGATCAAGGAAGGGAGTAGAATATAACCTGATCAATGGTTAGTAAGCTGTAAAAAATGTAACTTTGAGCAAGAGATTTATGGTTACAGGAAGTATGTTTATAAAAAGTTCTGTATGGAACTCATGTACTCCTTTGACTCCGTTGAAAATAAAAATTCATACAAGCGTTCAACTTACCCTTTGGATGCATCTGTTGCACAGCTGGTTGTGTTTGCACTTGCTGTGGTGGAGGATTGCGCATGTTTGCTGTGTATTTGTAGTTGGGCGCACGTGGTTGTGGGCCAGCTGCAATTGGCGCTGCCATCTGAATGTTGGCAGTAACAGCCTGTTGTCCTGTGATGGCACGAGCGCCAGTGTTTCTCAGTGCACTTGCTGTAGCTGCAGCGTGAGCGCCTTGCACAGCTTGTGGAGCTCCACGGGCAGCTGTCGGCCTGAATTGAGCTGTAGATGCAGCCATAGCAGCATTCTGGAAGCCACCAGCTGCGGCAGCTCCTTGTGCAACTACCTGTCCCCCAGCGGCTGGACGCACTTGTGGGGCCCAGCGTGGTGTGTTGCGCATTGGTGTTGTGACTTGTGGGCCAAAGAATCTTTGGCTTGGTGCCATTGTCGGGACAAAGAATCCACCGGCAGCGTTGGGCTGGAATATTTGTCCGATTTGTTGCATACGCATGCCGGACATGTGACGCATGTACTGTGATGCAAGGTGAGCCTTACGGTCTTCCTTACGTTGTGCCAAAGCAACGTACAATGGCTTGGAGCCAACAACACGTCCATTTAGCTCGGTAACAGCACATGTGGCTTCATTTGGCGAAATGAAGCAAACGAAGCCGAATCCCTTTGAACGACCGTCCTCATCGGTCATCACCTTAGCGGATGTGATTGTTCCATATAGTGAGAACTCCTTGCGAAGACGCTCATCATCGATTGAATCGTCCAGGTTCTTAACGTACAAATTGACGCCATACACAGATTCGTGGCGTTTCTTCTTGAGCTCTTCGAATTTACGTCGCAATTCCATTTGACGTTCAGCCTTCTTTTGGGCACGAGCCACATACAGGTTTTTGCCATCGGTCATTTCCTTGGCATTGAGAGCAGTAACAGCAGCCTCCGCGGCCTCTGTCGTCTCGTATGCAACAAAACCGAAGCCTTTGCCTTTACCATCTTCCTTGGTCATAACCTAACAATATCAAAGGGTTTAGGTTATAACAGAAAAAAATATTTTAGTTTTTTTTAAAACTACCCACCTTGTGACTGGTAATCTTTCCAAATGGCTCAAACAATTCCTTCAATTTTTCATCATCAAAGTCTTCGCCAAAGTTCTTCACATAAACGTTTGTGAATAGTTTGGCTTTTTCGCCCAATTCCTTCTCGCGCTCCTTGTGTGGAATAAATTTACCGACGTAAACCTTCTTCGCGGCCAACAACATGCCATTGACCTTTTCGATAGACATATTGGCGGCTTCTTCTGTCTCAAAGTGTACAAAGCCGTATCCTTTGGAGTTGCCTTTTTCGTCAACAGCAACTTTGCAGCTAAGAATATTTCCAAAAGCCGAGAATGTATCGTAGATGGCCTTGTTATCAATACTTTTATCTAAATTTTTGATGAACACATTGCCTACTCCGGAACGACGGAGTGATGGGTCACGCTGAGACCACATAATACGAATTGGGCGATTTCTGATCAAATCGAAGTTCATTGTGTCGAGAGCACGTTCAGCTAAAACGAAAGAATGTTTAAATATTTTATTAGACAGTGTTCGGGCTAAATATAATATTATAGCAAGCTGTAAAGGAAAACTTAGAAAATTCTCACGAAAACAAAATTAATTTTTATTAAATGTAACACAACTTCTTTTGTTAATCGTATTACTTAATCTCGATTACCACAGTAAGGCGGCGGTTATATAGCAACAAGCGCAAGAACGCGCGAGCGAACGAAGTTCCGAAAAGCTGTTCGGAAGAAAACCTTGAAGCAAAAATCGTCCGTTTCGTATGAAATCGAATTAGAAGAAAATAAGTTCGTTCAATTGGGATGATGATTTTGTAATAGAGATTTCCCGGTTACTGATAATTTGTTTATTTTCAGATGTTAAAACATTCAGTGTCGTTTGCAGTTTTATCAAACATCGTTCCCTAACGTTTAAAAAAGTTAATTGCACAAGCTGTCGAACTGAGTTCATTCGTGTATTGCTGGTGTGACCAGCAGAGATTGTATAAGGTAATGACCACCAGAATACGTGAGGTACTCAATGCTGAGTAACGACTATTTCGGAAGGAGTAATCCATGCTTCGGTCTTGGGCGTTTTGGTTATGTTGAACGTATGTCTAATTTCATCTTTCGATCGAGGTTTACGTTCACTATAAGTTATATCGATGAACTAAGTCTGCGCGATGTGATTGTAGTAAATCAGATTTGTTTCCCCAATTGTACACCATAATGTCCGAAAATTATAGATAAGCCAGCCATCAACTCCAATATTTTCTTTCGCGGTTTAAATTCATTCATGGACTAAAACCCTGGTAGCTAGTTTTGTACTCACTATATCACTTAGCCTTCGAGTTCACTGAACTAAATGAATGTTTCATTTGTTTCATTAACTAGCGGAATACCCAACGTAACTCGGGAACAAAATCCCCAAAATCTTCTAATCTATAATAAGAACCAATACATGTCATACTTTTAGCAGTCCTAGTTAGAAAATTAAGAGCCCTATTAGCGTTCGCGGGTCGAATGAAAAATCTGGCGAATGTTACTACATAAATTTAGTACCTAACATGGTTTGCGCAAAAACAAAATACATAATATTCGTCGGAATTGTCTGTCAGACAAATGTAAAGTCACCGTATTGTGATTGGAGAACCAAAAAGCACGCGAACCATTTTTCTCGTGAGTTCGAAGGCGAATTTTATTCCTTTGACATTTTTTTGGAAAATGAGTCCTATTGAAAAGAAATGGTAAGAAGAAAACACATAAAAAAAAACGTTTATTTTATTCGTAGTATCAAGCGGACAAACATTAGCCAATTTGAAAAACTGAACTAATGGAGAGCAACCCAGACATTGCAAAGGGGTTGGCTCCTGAAGAAGGAATTCGAAAGTATTGAGATCAATTTGCAGTGGAGCTAAATGCACTTGGACCACTAATACGTTCTGTCCCCACTGGAGCAGTCAGTCGATGCTCTAATATTCGACTCGTGAACGTAATAGGGCAATCATTGTAGGATGAAAAAATCATTTTCGTAGGCCTAACATGCTGCGAGTTAATTTTCATCTGACAGAGGATTGCTTACCGATGACAAAGTGGGCATTACAATAGTGAGAACTGGAACTCTGATGCCTAAATTGTACTAGTCGGACGAATAGCGATTTTGTCTATGAATTGACAATTAAAATAGGCTTTTAGGGTGTAGAAGAATCTGCTATAATATTCATCCAACACCAAATGCAATTAAAAACAAAGTTTAAAGAAAATCCAGATCTATTCCAGATCGTCAATACTAAAGCCATTCATTAAATTGGCAATTTTCATTCACATACACAAAAATGTGCAAAACTACTACAAAACTATACAGACAAATCATCAACTTATTATTCAACAAGGGCAACGGCCTTTTAAAATATGTACTCGCACATCAGCTTCGACCGCACTTAAAATAACACTTTCACCGCATTGCCACAGAAAGAAGTGAAAGTACATACCTACATATTAATAAAAAAAAAACAACAAATGGGCATAAATAATGCAATTCTTAGTAATAACGACGTGTACAGTGTACAAGTACATTCTTCTCGTCTGCCAGCTAATTCCAAAATACATTATGTACGTAATTCCATATTTGGTCAATTATTGTGAATGTGTATAAAGTAGAAATACAGACAGATACAAAGAAATATACAATAACAAAAAAAAAAAGACTGAAAGTTGAATAAACGTATCTCTACATCGTTAATACCGAAGACAGCAATGAGGTGATTTCAACAATTCACAAACGCCTTTGTGAACAACGTTAAATGCATTCTCAAGGCTAAGAAAACAAAAACTATGAAAGACAACTTTTCACGCTTTTTTGTTGGCGATACATACATACATAATCTACATATTAATATTGTTATTAAGTCGAATGAATGAAGTGTAAAATTGTGGAAGAAATAATTTTTTTACCATACGAAAATTCCTATCGACGTTGTCATTCATAAATTTCAATATACGTATGTAGATGCATTCAAAGATAGCAGCAAAAAGATGGTGATAATATGCGCTGCGATCGGAAAGAGTCTGGCAATTGCAATTGCACAAAATGATGTGTGGAAGCAGACACTGGCCCCGGCTTTTGCGATTTGCAATCCACTCGATTATTTTATTATCAATTGTGTTGATTGATTTTTTGTTTTTTGTTACAAAATTGATGAATTGTCAGAAACGTCAGTAGTATTGGTTTCATTTCAATGATTGGGATAAAATGAAAAGATTTTAATTTGTTGTCAATTTTAGAACTCAAATATGTATTTTTGAACGTAACATTTAGTATCAGGGTTGCCACTATTTTTCAAAATAAATTTCCCTGACTTTCCCTGATTTTCCCTGACTTTCCCTGATTTTCCCTGACCAATTTTCAAGTTTTCCCTGACCAAAATTTATACATTTATCAAAAAAAAAATGTTGTCAGTTATGTAATATCTTTTTTATAAGATAAAGGATATTAGAATCTATAGAGTGTTTCAGTTAGGCGGTATAATCCTTTAAGGGGAGTTTCCTGAAGTTTCGCCGAACAAAAAATTGTATCTCACCCCATTTCCCGTTATAGTCCATCAAAGCAGGTGACCTCTAATTTGGAGGTGTTACCACTTAAAACGCTATAACTTCTAAACTATTATAGGTACAAACATTTTGTACATTTTGAAAAGGCGAAAAATAAAAACTCACACAAACGAACGTTTGTGAGAAGCTAGGCCTAGGGTGCCTATGGACGATGGACGTGTTGCACCAACTATCTGTGTATTTGTTTATTTAAATTGTGTTTTGCGGAGGGTTGAACCTAAGACCCTTGCTCAATAGTTCAGCTCACTATAACTAATGAAACACTGCGCCCCACATTAGGTCGAAGTCGTTGATCTGGGTTTTTATTGGCTTTGACGAAGACAATAAATTCTAGTCAAGGAATAATCCACTAAGTACACGGCTGACATTTAGTTGAAATGTTTCAAGCCACATAATTGCAAATTCAAATATGTCTAAACTAATTTGTAGAATTCCAGTTTGAATAACGCCTTGTGATATTAAATTTATAAGAAAGTTTTTCTTTTGTGACATATCATAATAATTATGAAGAGAATTTAATTCTTGAAAGTTAAAAAAAGAAACAAATCTGTGCGCAGTATTTTTTTTTTTTTTAATTTTTTCCGATCGAATCGACGAGTTTAACGAACCACCTGAACCCAAAAAAGTGTTTCCAGAGTTTAGGGGCCTTCCTCAGAGTTACGTTCTAAAATTCAAATATTTTGAAATCACTTTTCGGATAGAACTTGAATTAACATGTATCACTTTCGAAATAAATAAAAGACAAAATCTAATTTCTCACTTTCGGCCTTTCGTTCTAATACTTATGTCGATTTTCTTTGGGCTTTTACCGTTTTGCTCTCAATCTCAGATTTTTCCTGCCCCAATCGAACATGAAATGAGATCAATTTTGTTTGCATTTGTGTTGGTGTGTGATTTGACAGTCAGCTGTTTTTAGATTCCAATTTGTGTTTATAAAATTGAATTGTTATTTGCTAGTTTTTTACTTGAACTTGTACAATAACTACTTATTTGTTTTGTTTTGAATTAGAACTTCGTCCTTCCCCATGAAAACAACCCCATTGGCATTTTCTACGACGGTCCATTAATATCCATTTTCAATTTTCAAATTTATTCCACAATAGGTATGAGAGACTGGGGCACATTGAACGCTTTTTGCTTTGAGGTTTCATAAAATCCTATTTGTTTAATTTATTAGACTGTAAAGTATTCTCACTTTAAGAAATGCAAATAAACTTAAATTTGGACATATAACTACGTAAATTTAGTAAGGGCGTATAATTTATTTAAAAACGAAATAGGTCCTTATGTTCAAAGGTACCCCCCATGTGGGCAGTTTTGAACTAGGCTGGGCACTTTTGAACGGCAGTACCTTATTTGTAATTGCTTTTAGAAGCTAATAAGTTACTAGGTACAAGTACAAGGTTTGTATTTTTTTAATAAAATAAATTAACTTTATTATTTTAATAAAGAAAATAAAAACGACTTAGCAAAAGCAAACTGAAATTTCGAAATTATTGAAATATTTTACAAATGACTGAAGAAACTTTATAAAAACAAAAATGAGTTATTTTATTAACCGAACAGAAATTTTGAAAAAATTAAGACAAAAATTATCACCGGAGCGTTAATTGGTGGTGGTAGCTTAGCTTTTAGTTCAATGCCACTTACAGACCCCTTGTTCAAATGTGCCGCGACTGTTTTGTTCAAACCTGCCCCAATAAGTCAAGCGACAGAAAAATGTGCGCAAATATTTATATTTTTCATATTTGTCAAAAAACGTACCTTTATACGTTTTCAAATGAAGTTGCGCCTTAAAAATATATTTTACACAAAAATAAAAGCTCACTATAAAATTTATAGATTCAAATAAGCCTCACGTTCAAATGTGCCCCAGTCTCCCCTAACAATAACTAACCTCAAAGTTTGACTTGTCACTTGTTTTGGTATTGGTGAAAGTATGTGCGAATCTCTCCCTCGAATCGAGATTCGCAAAAGTGATCTGAATCTTAAAAAAAGTGCTTTTTTTTGCCCAAAGAAAATTGATTTTGACAGACAGCTGATTTCTAGAGAAGAAAAACTGCTCTGAATCTTAAAAAAAGTGCTTTTTTTTGCCCAAAGAAAATCGACATTAGCCATCGAATGTTCCGAAAAACACTTTTATTTGTACACAGACACAAAATTTACCAACATTTTAAATTACTTTTTTTAACTGGTATTTTTTTAAACAACATTTTGGCAAAATTAAAAATAAATGAAACAAATTTTCCCTGACTGCTTCCTAAATTTCCCTGACTTTCCCTGACATTCCCTGACCAAATTGCGTTCCCTGACATTCCCTGACTTTCCAGTCGAGTGGCAACCATGTAGTTTTATAAAAACCTGCTTGTAAGCAAACATCTTTGTTCGTTGCACAAGTCACTTGCCAGTCGATCACACAAATGCAAATGCAACAGACAAGGAGCGATTGCTAATTGACAATAATGTCGATCTTGATCAAGACCGAGATCAAGACTCGCATTCCCAAAATCAATGCAGATAAGCAGAAATCAGATTTTAGGTACCTATTGAGATGAGCATTTGTGACCTTAGTAAAACGATGTACAGTAAGTGTCCACTTATAACGAACTCGAAGGATCCGACGAAATTAGTTCTTTATGCATAACCGAAGTTTGTTATAAGTGAAAAGTCAAAAACCTAAAAACAGTATTTAAGTAGGTACACAGATTGTGCCAACAGTTGTTTTACTTAGACCCATTACCATGCATAACTTGATGGAAATGGAAATAAATTTATCGCCCGATGATAGCTTTATGAAGCAAGGGGAAGTACCGATGTAGGGCATCATGTAAGGCAAAATGTTGTTTTTGCGAATATTCGTTCTCGGGGAAATCCCGAAAAATTTAAGAAACCTGAATGACGATGTGAAGTGCGACATTTTTGATTCGTTTATAACCCAACATTTTCTTTATTCAAGTCGCAAAAAGGATTCGTTATATCTACATGCGAAATGTTCGCTTTAAGCGGGTTCGCTATATGTACATACATAATTATTATTATTATCCATAGTTCTTATGACATTGATAGGTACTGGAAAAAATGGTTCGTTATAACCGAAAGTTCTCTTTAAGCGGTCAATACTGTTCAAAAGTTGCTTTTCGCTTTTGAATTGAGTTCAATTTGCCTACATATATGTAGTTTACATAATAGTTTTCATTTGCCTTGATTTTTTTTTTTTTTTTTTTTTTTTTTTTTTTTATTATTAGATAACATTGCACAGTTGCAAAGTTATTAAAATTCAAAAACTAAATAAAGTAAGACATCTATCTGTTGACACAGTACAAATACAAATCTCAGCTTTTCTGTTCTTAGCTGCCCTACTCTGTTCCAGTTTTTTCATTTCTTGTTCGGCAACTTTTTACATTGTCCTTGTGAGTTTAAGATTGCAAAAGAAATGCCTTCCATATGCATTGGCAAAAAAAAAAAAAAAAACAAGACAATGCACGTATGAAGAACAGAACAAAAATTCAATGCGATTCGCTAAACAAAAGAAGGGAAAAATATGTAGACATCTGCTTCTAGACTGCAGTGGTATCATTTCATTGATGTTTAAGCGATTTAAGATGTTTTGCAAATTTGTTGGTATAAGTGACTTTTTTTTGGAGTGGACCAACATGTAAAGATTAAATACAAAATACCCAAGACATCCAACTGTGCGCTGGGTGCAAAAACAGTATCTACAAACTGTCCTGCCTGTTCTCAGTACATATTGTGCATTGCAATAGTATAAATGAAATGTATCCATGCGTATGCAGGTAAGTGGTAGCTATATTGAATAAGGACATACCTATTTCTTTTGCAAATTACAGTTAGGTCAGTTAGGTAGCTGCAATTGACAAATTATAAATAATAATTCTGACATTTTAGTCGAACTCTGTTACCATTCCCTTACACAAAAGATGGACAAAGGAAACCAAACCATTTCCCCCTTCATAAAAATACTTATATACCTATTTGCCATGTTCTTTGGATTTTGCAAACGTTGTCACACGTTTCATACACACGTCATAAAATATTAATATTATTTCCCAATTGCAACACAAGAGCATCGATTTGGCAATAATTTGAAATATGTATGTAGATATTTATGACAATGACAACTGAAAATGATCCAAATAATAAAAACGAAATAAACGGACGTGGCAACCCTATTAATAAATTCGGTCAAACATAAAACCCAAAACAAAACACATATGTTTACACATCCGAAATTTCATATCTCTTCCTCAAACAAAATTTACCGCATACATAAAACAAGGACAAACATATATCGCTAAAAACATTCTACATTCCAGTCAGATAGCATTGGAAATTTGGAAGTTGGTCGTCAACTATTCGTCGGAAATAAACATGGCGACGTTAAAACTTATCGAAACACACATAAATAAAATGGACGTTCAAATTAGTCAGAGTCACAATGGAATGGAATTTTTCCACAGATGCAACGACAGACACTGAAAAATGACCACGTGTTAGCGAAATGAAAATCTTCAGAATTTCGACTTAAATTTTGTTTTCTTGCAATAAATATTTATAAGAACTTGAATTTAGACTTACCATCAGCTGGTTGGGCAAAATTGACATAAGCATATCCTAGTGACCGACGTGTAATTACATCGCGACACACACGGATCGATAGAACGGGCCCAGCCGAAGAGAACTTTTCAAAGAGGCCTGCCTCATTGACATCCTGATGTAAATCGCCAACGTATAGAGATGCCATTTGATAGTTGGGTCCTGTTGAATTCATTATTTTTTAAAAAAATAATCGAATTTGTGTTTGCTGTCGCAATCTACACAAAAGAAAAACTTAAAAGAAACTGCAACGAGACAATAAGAAAAAAAAAAAAAGTTATCACACTGGTTTCACTTTAGAGCTTCTAGAACAAAAAATTTTTTTTTTCTTCCATACACATGGAGAAGAAAGTGTCTACGTCAGAGGAATTGAAGGAATTTTAAACACTATTGCACTCACGTTTTAACACTTGCTCGATTTTTGCTACTTTTACAATTTTTTTTGTTTGGTTTTTTGTAATATTTTTAATTTTTTTTTATATTTTTTAATATTTTTTTGTCACAAAAAAGATTGTGAAAAGTCGTGTGCTAAAAAAGCTTAAGCACGACCGCCCACCAAAACGGACCCTACTCGACTCGTTTGAGGGTAGATTGGAAATGAACGAGCGATTGGTGAAATTTCTTCGTTATGTTTGAGTTTTTTTCGGGAAATATTGGAAAGTCGTGGAAAATAAACTGTCAGCAAGGTGAGATGAATGTATGGATGGGAAGTTTTCTAATGAATTTCAACAATGAGTAGCCAACTGGTTATTGTTGAAATTCGGTACTTTTACTGATCCATGCTCTACGGAAAAATAGCCGTTTTTTATTATCAGCTATGATCCATATAGATCATCGATTTACATGCAATTACAACAACAACATGTGATCCTGCTTTTCATCGAGATCACGAAATATGATCTGAAAATCAATTCAACTATTTCTCGTTGTTGTTTCGTGGCGTTGTTTATTTCATTCACTAAAGGTTGGTGTCCCTGTAAATTATAGCCACACAGTAATGTTGCCAGACCAAAATGTGAACCACAATTAACAACACAAAAAATCAATTAGCATTTTTTTCAAATTCGAATAAGTTACTACTCCGACTTTCGAGATGTTTTGTTTCGCTATATAGCATAGAAATATAAATGGAAATATTAGCAGTACAACAATGAACTTAACATTTGAACATAGTTTCCCCAAAAAAAATATTCAGTGCTAAATGTATGCAGATTTGTATCCATATGGTAACACCCCGACACAACAAGCGAAATGTCAAACTCAAATATGAGCAAGTGCAATGGAGAAATCATCGCATTGTGACGTCACATTGTACCGTGTGGCTGCAAGATGGCTGGTGGCAATACGAAATTTGTCATAATTGTTATTGGATTTTATATGTTTGTTGCCACAACTCAATCAATGATCCAGTTTGTTTTATTTTCATGATCTGATCCGGATCAGATCACGCTGATAATAAAAAACGGCTAATGTGAATTATCGTCGTGTGTGAATTGGGCTGAATAATTATCATCGGATAATTTTTTGACACTAGGCCTGTGTTTTTGGCAATCTATCACAGTGTAGTAAAGGAAAATAGACAGCCTTATTTATACACTCTCTATAGGCGTTTTTCTTTTTTAGTTCAGAGCGAGCGTGAACTGTCAAAAAAAAAGTTCGTGTTTCTTTTTTAGCTCAGAGGCATCAGAGCTCAGATTTTGTGTTTCTTTTTTCGCTCAGAGAATGTTCAGAGCACGTTCAGAGCGCGCTCTACGAGCTCAGAATAGGCGTTTTTCTTTTTTAGTTCAGAGCGAGCGTGAACTGTCAAAAAAAAAGTTCGTGTTTCTTTTTTAGCTCAGAGGCATCAGAGCTCAGATTTTGTGTTTCTTTTTTCGCTCAGAGTATGTTCAGAGCACGTTCAGAGCGCGCTCTACGAGCTCAGAATAAATTGACTGAGCACACTGAGTAAAAAGTTGATTACGCACTTTACAGTCACATTTGACAGAAAAAAAAAAACAGGATAAGCAAAATAGTTGAAGTGGTGGACGAGAGTTGTTGTTCTGGCACAGAAGGTAAACCAAATGTAATAAATAAGAATTAATAAACAACCATATGACAGCTATGTGCTCAAGTGTGTTTCACAAAGAAATCAGAACACTCCGAGCACGCTCTGAGCACGCCCGGTTCAGAGCGCGCTCATAATGCTCGAGCTCTGTTCAGAGCTGAGCTCTGAACTAAAAAAGAAAAACGCCTAAGCAGAGATGATAATTTACTTCATATGTAGTAGATCTACTTCATTTTTTAATTATTGTTCATCTGCTACGTAGCAACTTATTTCTACTTCGTTTAATTATGGTTCAAAATATCATTTAAAATAGACATTATTGATCAATTTGACTCTAAATACATCAACAACGACGAAAAAATCAATGAAATATAAATATCAGCAAAAAAATGTGTCATGTAATGCACTATAGTCTAAGATACAATATCATTTATGTGCTTCTGTCACACTACACATCCATCGATAGATCCCATTATCCCATTGAAGACCTATCATTTTGAACATTTCGCCAAATGTCTGCTTCTTTTTTTGTAAATCTACTTCGTTTTTTCGGGCAATTTGCTACTATTTTTGGGTTCAGCATTATCATCCCTGCGCCTAAGTAGCTCTAAGCGCAAAAATATATATGAGATGTTTAACACGCATTTTACAACAACTACACACTGCTTGACACTTTCGAGACTCTATAAAGTTGTAATTGCGTGCTGAATATTCTACTTTACTTTACTCCACTGAAATAGATTGCCAATTAATAAAACAGGCGTGATATCGTGGTTGAAAACTAATTTTCAATAATTCATCCTTTAGGCTAATTTGTTGACGTGAAGATTTTCTTTTGCTAGAATGTTGAAGAAGTAATATAACAGTGAATTTTAATTAATTCATAGCTTAAAGTTCGATCAATGGAATGTTCAGCTGTCAAAAAATTACCCTTCTCGGGGTGCTTTGCTTTTCAGGAAGCTTTTCGTCTGAATGACGTAAAAATGCTGTGCAACTTATATTGCAATTAGTGAGAATATAGGTAGGACCATTCACATGAGAGCGAATATTCGCACATTTGTCAGTCCGTTCACAAGGAGCGAATTCCAGCCATCAGTTTATTTCTACCCGCAATTAGGCCTATTCGGCAAAATCTTTTATCCATTTTTTCTGTTATTCTGTTATGAATTTCCATACAAAAATTCGAACTGTCAAAAAATCTTTTACGATCTCCAGAATTGGTATTCTGCGTGCAAAAATCTTTTATGAAATCTGTTATAAATCATAACAGAATAAAAGACAGAATTTTGTGACTTTTATCATAAAAGATTTTTATTAATTAGAAAGTTTTGAATTGAAATGGATATCTATATAATTTATCGTCAACGAAATGTTTACAAAAGAAGACTAATGTAATAATTGTGCATAAACTAGTGGGTATGTAATCGAAAATAATTTGGAAATTTGTACCTACTTTTGCTTTAATTCGCGAGGAACTCAATGTCGAATAGCTACTTCTCCGGACGGAGCGATCCATGCTTCGGTGGTTTGGTCATGTTAAACGCATGTCCCCAACCAGGATCGCACGACGTCCTATGGAATCCGTACCATCATCAGGCAGGCGTCTCCTAGGTACACCCAGTATGAGATGGTTATATCAAGTTCATAATCTCTCCTCTACACCCGTATGAGGTGTTGCACTTGATGATTTAGAGACGATGTCGGAGAATCGAGAGCTATGGAGGGTCCACTTGAGCAACCTATACTCGCAACCCACGTAATGGATAAGCGGACCATTGAAAATGATTGAATGAATATTTTTTGTTTAGACGAAGACACCGATCACTTTTGCTGGAACTAAGAATAAATAGTAATCCATTTGATCTTCCTAATGTATGAGTTTTATTCAGCTCTTTAGATTGGTTTGGAACAATTTACAATACACGAATACAACCATTTCATTTCAAATTCAGGTAAATTGTATTTCTAAAGATGACGATGTAAAGTTGGATATTTATTTCAAGTTTCTCACGACACTACATTTTTACGGATACAGTTCATATCAGGCTTTTTCCTAAAAAGATGTTCCATTATTTATTACACAATTATTTAGTTTGTAATAACTCAAAATATACTCTTTTCAGACTGCATTTTAATATGTTTTTTGCGCAAATTTGATCAGGTGCCTACCGTCTATGCATAAAAAAAAAATCTGCGGTTTATTTTGACAGCTTCGTAACAGATTTTCAAGTTTCGAACTTCCATAACAGATTTTCATAAAAGTTCGAAACCCTGAATACGATTTATAAAAGATCTTTTATGGTCGAGATCTTTTATGATTCATAACAGAATAACAGATTTTGCCGAATAGGCCTAAATGTCTAGTTTGAGGAACGCGATTCGAACGAATGTTTTATTCGCTAGTTTGTGGAACGCGAATTAAATGCGAATAAACTTTGACAATTCGCGCCAAGGGTGTTTTCGTTGCGGCAAAAAGTTTGGAATTCGAAATTTCGTTATAAACTGTTTATAAACTTTTTTTCTTAATACATTTTGATGGGATAATTAATTATCCTCCTTATAAATACATACAAAGTGGTTTGTTCGCATTTCATGAATTCGTTCGATCGCTCCCATGTGAATGGTCCTATGTGTAAATCCCGAAAAATATCGAGACAGGCAAAAAGTGATCCGGATCAAAAAAATATTAATTTTTTGACCAATGGATGGAACATGAAAAGTGATATAGATAAAAAAAAGATTAATTTTTTGTCCCAATAATGGAAAACCACATAATTCTTTCAAATATCTCGAAAATATCTTATTTCCTTCTTTGGGAAACGCCATCAATCTTTTGACTTTTTTCCAACATAAAAGTTATGCAATTATGTATATTTGTCAATATATCAAAGTCAATTATATTTAACTTACCCGTTTCAAATGAATATATTTTTTCAAAATTTCATGTAAAAAAATGCACAAATAATCTTGATGAATTGATAATTTATCGTCAACGAAATGTTTACAAAAGAAGACTAATGTAATAATTGTGCATAAACTAGTGGGTATGTAATCGAAAATAATTTGGAAATTTGTACCTACTTTTGCTTTAATTCGCGAGGAACTCAATGTCGAATAGCTACTTCTCCGGACGGAGCGATCCATGCTTCGGTGGTTTGGTCATGTTAAACGCATGTCCCCAACCAGGATCGCACGACGTCCTATGGAATCCGTACCATCATCAGGCAGGCGTCTCCTAGGTACACCCAGTATGAGATGGTTATATCAAGTTCATAATCTCTCCTCTACACCCGTATGAGGTGTTGCACTTGATGATTTAGAGACGATGTCGGAGAATCGAGAGCTATGGAGGGTCCACTTGAGCAACCTATACTCGCAACCCACGTAATGGATAAGCGGATTTCATTTCAAATTCAGGTAAATTGTATTTCTAAAGATGACGATGTAAAGTTGGATATTTATTTCAAGTTTCTCACGACACTACATTTTTACGGATACAGTTCATATCAGGCTTTTTCCTAAAAAGATGTTCCATTATTTATTACACAATTATTTAGTTTGTAATAACTCAAAATATACTCTTTTCAGACTGCATTTTAATATGTTTTTTGCGCAAATTTGATCAGGTGCCTACCGTCTATGCATAAAAAAAAAATCTGCGGTTTATTTTGACAGCTTCGTAACAGATTTTCAAGTTTCGAACTTCCATAACAGATTTTCATAAAAGTTCGAAACCCTGAATACGATTTATAAAAGATCTTTTATGGTCGAGATCTTTTATGATTCATAACAGAAAATTCATAACAGAATAACAGATTTTGCCGAATAGGCCTAAATGTCTAGTTTGAGGAACGCGATTCGAACGAATGTTTTATTCGCTAGTTTGTGGAACGCGAATTAAATGCGAATAAACTTTGACAATTCGCGCCAAGGGTGTTTTCGTTGCGGCAAAAAGTTTGGAATTCGAAATTTCGTTATAAACTGTTTATAAACTTTTTTTCTTAATACATTTTGATGGGATAATTAATTATCCTCCTTATAAATACATACAAAGTGGTTTGTTCGCATTTCATGAATTCGTTCGATCGCTCCCATGTGAATGGTCCTATGTGTAAATCCCGAAAAATATCGAGACAGGCAAAAAGTGATCCGGATCAAAAAAATATTAATTTTTTGACCAATGGATGGAACATGAAAAGTGATATAGATAAAAAAAAGATTAATTTTTTGTCCCAATAATGGAAAACCACATAATTCTTTCAAATATCTCGAAAATATCTTATTTCCTTCTTTGGGAAACGCCATCAATCTTTTGACTTTTTTCCAACATAAAAGTTATGCAATTATGTATATTTGTCAATATATCAAAGTCAATTATATTTAACTTACCCGTTTCAAATGAATATATTTTTTCAAAATTTCATGTAAAAAAATGCACAAATAATCTTGATGAATTGTGGTGGCGGGCTTTTCTATAAACTATTCATTGGCACCAAACAAAAATCGATAAAGTATTTTATTTATTTTTTGGATTCAAAACATTTTTTTCTCGTTTTTCACGAAACAAATACTAAATTAGGCTTTTTTGGTCCACCACACAAACAAACATAACGAAAAACAAAAAAATATGAAAAGATTTTCGCAACCGATTTTTATTATTTCGTTTGTCAAATGTACATAGGTAGTTTGATTCCATGATTCTATGTAGGTAGGTCCTGCGAGCAAAGTACCTATTTTGTCTTACTTCTTTTTGCCCTTCTTGCCTTTTCCTTTTCCTTTTGATGCTTTCTTTTTTGTCTTCAAGTATTTACGATAATGACGTTGAACAGTTTTTGCAGCTCGAGTAGTCATGAAAAGCATCAGCTTTCGCTCAAACTCTGCAGTTTCTTCATTGCGCTTCCTCTGTGACAGCTCATTGTATTCGTCTTCCTGACGAGTGTATTCAATAAGGAACTCGTCGAATACGCGCCGTTGTTCATCGTAAGCTTGTTGGAGATTCGAGTTTTCCTGAATTTTATCGCCAATGTTTTGGTCGTACTTTTTAATGAGGCCTTGCAGTTGAAGGAGAAGCTTATTTCTAGGAAACAGAAGGTAATGGATTATAAGTTTAACAATAATAGAGTTTTGCATCTCGATAGCGATATGTATTTGTTCAGCAGAATCTGCAGAATGGACTTATTTTGGTCTAAGTGTGCATCCAAGACCATTTCAAATCAACCAAGGCGAGTGATGGCGAAACTCTAGTCTACTGCCAAAAATTTAAAATTGTATCTTCGATTGCGATTGAGACATGAGAGAGCTACGAAAATATGCCACAGACTCGGAGTATAGACAACAAAAAGAGCGGGATTAACGCGCATCCATTCTGTGCAGTTCTAGTCCCTTATGTAAGCTTGGTGAACCTTTGCAGAAACAGCGTTTTTTATTAAAGCCGATAAACGGTTTCAAAAATATAGTTCTGCGGAGAATGCCCTTTTACATTAGGTCTGTTTTTTCCACATCTATCTCAGTGAAGTAAAGTAAAGTAGGATTTTTAACACGCAATTACAACAACTACGAACTGTTTGACACTTTCGAGAGTCTATATAGTTGTTGTAATTGCGTGTTAAAAATCCTACTTTACTTTACTTCACTGAGATAGATGTGGAAAAAAACAGACCTATTGTTGTTTACAGATATTTCAGGAAAAGAAATATGCAGCTAGTCAGATTTTTTGTGGACATTACTACATTACTACTACTGTGGACATAAGGCTACGAGTGCACGACGATATGCATAGCATAACCCGACATACGCATGCCACTCCGGCGCTAGATGTCCGTTTTTATACCCTCCACAGGAAGGTACCTATATTCTATTTGCCATTACAATTGTAACGCCAAGAAGGAGTCACCGGAGAAAGTATACATACATATTCTGAATCCGGATAAAATTTTGAATCGCCATGTCCGTCTGTCTCTCTGTCTTCTCAACAGACAGACAGACAAAACACGATAGCGTGAAAGGAATCGACCTAGGCGAATGAAATTTTGTGAGGATTTCTTTTTACCGTCGTCAGGTTGGTATTGAAAATGGTACCATTGGATATTTCAAACATAATAAAACAAAAACTTACTTTTCATCTCTGATATCCTTTTCAGTTCTCAAATTTGACTTTAAACCTTTTTCATAAGAAAGTTGAGCTTTTTCCACCTCTTCGGTTAGTTGTTCTTGTCTAAGTAGGCTTTTCGCATGGACATCTCGAATCTTTTGGCTTGATTTAAGTCTTAAAAAATCTGCGTTTTATATTTTTGAAATGAACAAACACTATAAAATATGCTTACATTTCCTGTTTGATTTTTAGATTATTTTCCCATTTTTTTGCCGCTAAATCTTCTTCGTATTTTTTAATGAGCGCCTGTTTAGCAGCCAATTTCCAGCGCAAATTTATCTCATGGTCGTGGAGCTGCTTCTTTTGTTCTACCAAAGATGTTTAGTCTTTACATATTGTTTAAAATTTTTATAGGAACGTGCTGGACTTTAACTTTTCTTACATTTGGAGTTCAGCAAAAAAAAAAAAAAAACTTACATGCATGTATACATACTTACTTAGAAGGCTCTTAACAGTATTCTCATTGTCCTGATAGATCCGATGGATATCCTTTTCTCTTCGCATCTCAACAACAGCTGTTGTTTTTAAACGAACTTCAACTATATTCCTCAATTGCTTCAACGCGCTTATAAGCTCGTTGTACTCATCAGGAATCTTGGAGTTATGGTCAGGTAGTATTTGTCTTATATTACGATTTTCACAAAACAAATCAATCAGTTCAATAAGTGCAATGTGCAATTGATTTTGGCTAGGGCTTTGCATCTAAAACATAGATAAAAACAAATATATTTTTATATAGAAGATAGGTATTGAGAAACTATAAACAAAAATCCTTCTTACTAATTGAGCGTGTGTCATATATTCATTGTAGTACCGAATGCATTTTTGAAGTTGAGTTCTAGACATGATCTGCTTCAAAAGTTCTTGATTGTCTAGCAAATAGGGGATTATCAAAGCGATTTGTATTTTCTCGATACCATTGTCGTGAATTCGAAGGACACATTCGGCAACTGCATGATTTTCAGCAGAAATATCGCCTTTAAAAAGATTTAGGTCTAAAGTAAATTTGTTTATTAAAGAATATTAAATTTGCTTACAGTCAGTACAGTTCTCAGCTATAGCTAATGCGCTAGAGTTTGCTAGTAGTGGATTTTCCATTATTATTTATGTAGTTTCTTCAAAAACAAAATAACAAATAAAGGTATTGTGTAATGTGCAAAGGTACACTAATTTAAACGTTACAAATATGATTCAGATTGATTATGTTTTATGTGTATGTCATGTCAACAAAAAAACAAATGTTACACGATACCATAGAAACAAAGGTTGTTTTCTGAATCCCAGCACCTGGATAAGTGGATCTGGATATTGTGTAGTGTGACTCAGAATTTCGCTGCGCAATTTTGTAGGCCTTTGTTGTCAAAGATGTTTAGAGTTATCGTTACAACAGCTTTCAAGTAAAAGCCGATTTTTAAAGGCACAGAGGAGACATCTGGGAGAAACAACGTACGACTGAATATCATTTTTAACGACCACATTAGGCAATTTTTATTTATTTATAGATTATAGACAAATTTCAGAGGCGGAAACTACATCTAGCATACCTGCATACCCGTGCGAAAACTCTCACTTGTTGTAATGTAACCCGTGCCGAACCATCTTTCCTTTCCCTCGTAAAATTAAAGAGCATAATCAAATTCGATGAGAAGCGATAACTACATAAAATTTAATTTTTTGTTTGCTACTCTCATCTCAACAAAACTCATACGTTTACAAAAACTAAAAGTACGGAGTAAAATGCATAAATAAAATTCTGATATACTAATTCATTTCTCTCTATATAGAGTCGGTGGCAGGGCAGACTATTACTGCCCCCCTCCCGCTGGTCGGTCCACGAACATACGCTGAACGCTGCTCTTATCACAAGCAAGACTCTACCAACAACACCATTATGGTCACTTAGTAAAGAGATTTTAGTGAACTCTTCTATCTCTACATAAAATTAAAAAAATTAAAAAAAGAAATGTGAACTACCTACCATGTCCCCAAACGTTACTCCATTAATCCAACCAATGGATAAAAATGCCATCAGTATAACAAAGCTCTACTGTAGAACTAGTCTACTGGTTTAAAATTAATAAAAATACATATGCACAAACTTTTAAAATGAATTTCTACTGTGGGTTTGTCCTAAATTCAACCTTCGTAAACGTGAACTCTCTCACAAACAAGAACTGCCTTGGGTTTTATTTTTTTTATTGTTCACGTTATCAAGATTCTACTGTACAGCCATTAAACTCCAAACTTCGTAGCTTGAAACAAATTCCTCCAAGCGTTTAGATTGTTCCCTTCAGGAGCAGGTGACAGACAGTCAGACGGACAGACGGACCGAATTGTGTGAGATAGTTATGTCGTTTTCCATTGATTTCACTCGAGGATTAGGATTCATTCATTCTGAAATCCAATGGAACAAGAAATCACGTATTGTTGAAATTTCAAAAATTATTGTATGGCTGCTGCCAACTGGCTTGTATAAAATAAGTTGCACTTGTCTGAGCGCTTTTTGAGTGGATTCTGATCTGACTAGAAATCGAGAATCAATATTCTCTTCTCAGAATCAACAGAGAAAAGACCAGCACCCAGAATCTACAGTGTTCTTTCTTTGATCTCTCTATCATCACATTTATAAGTCAGTGGCTTACCATTGTACACGATTTGTAGTTTAATTTTCTATTCAAATTCACTTCCAGATAAACTTTTGAGTTGCACCCAGTAGCTGCCGTTGCGACATCCATTTACATCTGGAAAAAAATGTAACTGAAAAATATAACCAATCGATATGAAAGTAAATTGGCCTGACCGACTGAAACATTTGTATGTATAAATTGGTTGAATATATTGTTTATTCAATCACATTCCTTACAGTATGATACAGATGATGCACAAACACAAACTGTCCACATCTAACTTATTAAAAAATATTCGCTACTCTATCGATATCAATGAGCTCTGTATACAAGTCTTCAATTTTTGTACCTATTTTTTTGGCAACTTCTTGTTTCTCTGTGTGTGGCAGCGAAAAGTAAGACCAAATTAATTCGCCATCGACAATGCAACGACATGGATTGGTTATTAGTTTTCTGGAACTCTTTAGAGTTCTAAACTCCTTTGGATTAAGACCACACAAATGCTCCTTGTGTGTCAGTAAAACATTTTGCAACATCAGCAGTCGTCGGTAAGTCTTCTCCGGTAAGGGTAAACAATAACCAATGCCTCCGTCCAAGGTTCCATATATAATCATGTGTTTGTTCTCAAACAAGAACGGATGTCGCTGGTGAGGGCCCTTTTGATGACACTGTACTCGGAACATAGTGTTTACCTTTTGGCCCAAATGGTAGTCAGCTTTTCGAATAAGTTTCTGCCCGCCAATGGATTCACGTGATTCTGGCTGGTACATGTAAACGATGAAATTCTCATCGGCGTCGGTTACAAAGAATCCGAGGTTTGTGCTGTCCACCACAAATTCGATATCGAAAACCTCTAGGGGCTGTAAATCTCTCGACACAAGCGATAGAGTACGGTACTCATCTTGGAATCGAAGAATACTTATGGATTTGTATACATCTGCGATGAGGATCAGCGATTTAACACATATAATTCGATGGACATAGATATGAGTGTCGATGAATGCCACACCTATAAGGTCGTCATCCTTCAGTTGCCACAGGTATATCTTTTGTCCGAGCGCAGTAATGAGGAATCCAAGAACATCAGCAATGGCAGAAACTGGTCCTTTTTGCTCTTTTTTGAAGACCTCTTTCAATTTGAACTTGGTAAGCGGCTTGCCAGGCTCTGGAACAACCTCAATAATGTCGTATATGTAGATATTTCCTCGCGATGTTATGTCCTCGCTATAGTTGAAATTCGTCCCTATGGACAAGTATTCTTTAAGCCCCGAACGAGTGCCCTCGTATGCTAAAGAGACAATTTTGAACGCTGTGACATGTTCCCACTCGTCAAAATCAATTGATGCATCCGGCACTGTCTCCCATGTGTTGGGAGATATAAGAACAACGCTAAATTTGGATGTTGTTGGATAAATGAACCTTTCACCTTTGTTCTCTTCAGTTAGCTCTTTGTCTTCGCCATTAAATCGGTAGTACTGGGTTGTCATCTCTTCGGTTTGGGTTACAACACAGTACACACGGTTCTCGCGATGGTAAACAATCTGCCGCGGTGTACAGCGAATCGGAACCTTTCTTACTGGCCATGGCGCATCGAAAGTTAAATAGTTTGGCAGGACAGCGATTTTTAAATTAAATGAGTTGTCAAAGAAAAGAAAGCCACTTGGACAGTTGATGTTGTTGAAGGGAGCGAAGCTTTTGATTGTAGCATTACCGAAGAACTTGTGAACACGCAGCTCTCCTTTTAATGTTAGGAACAGGAAACACGGGTTTGATCCCGAAATTACCACGCCATTTAGGCCGCCTACATTTGCAAAATAATGCATCTTATTAACGTACTCATCATGTAGATGGAAAGGATCATGTTCATCGACATCCTCGATCATCTTCTCTGTGGTGTCGATTTGATTTATGGTTTCAATCTTCTTGAAACGAATTTTTAGATGACCCTTCATGTACCTGAACACTTGATAGACCATTACTTCTAGTTTGGTGCGAATCAAAAGCAATGGACGATTACCCTGATTTCCCAGGGGCACTACGCTTATCTCAACTGGTACTGGAACGTTCAAATTCTGCGGCATGCAATTGAGTAGAATACCAGCTTTGCTATTCTCTTGATGATTGAAGGGAATCGGTACGAATTCCATGGAATCAGTGAGGACGTCTGCCCCATTGCCCACGTTTGTAATGAGATACATAAGCTTCAGATCAGGCATAGAGTAGATTTCTAAATTGCCGTTGTCACGTGAGACTAATAGCCAGTATGTTGGTTTTGATTGAGCTAATAGCCTTCTCCACCAATCGCTGTTTTTACTTCTAGACTTCTTTGCCAAATCTGCCAAGTTTTTCATTTTGAGGGCGTTACCCGATTCTCCGTATAGCATTTCCTCTTCGTCTTCGGTTTTCATATTGGGCTCTGCCTTCATGTAACCCAGGCCTCCGCTGTAGAAGGACGAGCTAGATCCAGTAAGATTCATAACATCTTCGCATTTTGAAGTAAATAAGCCAGACACATCTTTGAATGCTGAAATCGACATCACAGCTGGAGTTGTACTGATGGTGTTTTTGTTGATTGCCAGTCGTGGGCTACCCTTGGTCTCCCGCAGAGCCAGCGTTATGACTTGCCCACTTAGCACGCGAATGCACACGTATGGGTCAGCCAAGGAGACTTCTACCATTGGTGATCCAACATCGATTGGAACGTTTTGAATCAAACGTGTTCCCTGCAATAGTCGAACGTTGCGCGTGGTCACTTGAATGATGAAGCGATAGTTGCCCAAGTTGCCAACAAAGATCGTCGGTTGAGTGACACTGAAGCCGGAATTTTCGATTTCGTTGATTTCGTCACCTGTCTCTAGAACTAGAGTGCTTGCTCGCTGACTCAGGATCATAAAATCATGGTGATCGGATAAACCTTAAAAAAAAAAAAAACAATGACACAATAATGGTATGGAGGCGGTCTTCTTTATAAACTGTCATACGTACCTTGTGCCTTTTTGCTTGGATCGTCAAATACGGTCCACACTTCAAAGCAGCCAGGTAACTCAAAACTTGTAATGATTTGCGGGTAAATGGAATTAACCAAAACACAGAGAGCTCCATTTTTACCATATCCACTGGAGCAGACGATTTCCATCTTCACATCGGCAACAGACTCCACGGCTCGCTGGGGAGTCTCTTCTTCGACTTCGACTCGCTCTCCAACGCACATAAACCCGATGGGACCGACATTAAGAAGACTGTCACAGACTTCGAAGATGAATTTGCGAAGCTGAACGGACGTTTTAGTTCCCGACCCGTACACCTCGAGTTCCTCGTCTTCAGATCGTTTTTTTGGGGATTCTTTGTCCTTCTCCACATCCGTGTCGTCGATTGTAATAACCGTGCTCTGGTCCTCTTCGGTGAAGTGAAGAAGCAACGAGTTGCCCAAGCGTGATCCAAGGAAGATGTACTCCTCTTGTAAAACGCATATGCTACTGGTAAGTACACTAGCGGCTGCTTTGTTAAAGTGGAAGTTCCTTACACTGCGCATAGAGTCGACGCACAGAGTCAAAACGTAGAGTTCTCCTCCCTTCAGCGAAATAACGATCTTATCCGAGTCAATAAAGACAAATTTAGCAGTATCTAGGCTAATCTTTACTCCATCTTGGGGTTTCAGTGGGAAGGCTGTGCTATGGTCAGCTATACTGTTCAAACTGACGCCGTATGGTGGCACACTCTGATTTAAATACATCAAAGCATTTGCGGATGCGACCAGACACCCGCCAATAGGCTTTTGAATTGCCAACAATCGAAAACAATCAAATGGTAATCCAGTCACAGTCCATATAACGGGATGAACGCGCTGTTGTATATTCAAAGAAATCGCAACCATGACACATGTGTCCGAACGAACCGCAATGCGACCAGGAAAAGTCTTCACAGGTTCGTACAGTATGAGAAGTGTTGGTTCATAGTATCCATATAAAAACTGAATGTCCACAACATTGTCAATTTTCTCGTCAAGATCCTTCAAAGCAATAATATACGATGCCAGTATTGGGGTCCTTGAAATTAACTGTGTCGGCGTCTTCTTAATCGGCTTTACATCTGGCACATCAATTTCATCCAAGCTATTGTCCTTGCGGAATGGTAACACAATCAATTTCCGGCCATATGCCAACATAACCGCACATCGGTTGTCTGGATCCACTCGTATTGTTGGTGTGAAATGTCTTCCTGTCCAGCCGCCTTTGATGTCCTCCTCTTCGAAGTAATGCAATGATAGAGTCTTCAAAGCAAATGTGTCTGGATCGTATTGGACAACGGAAAGCTTGGCTTCTTTGAAACTAATCAGAAGAGCATCCCGCAACGAACCCGACAGTGAGACGCGTTCTAGAGACATCACATTCCCATTCAAAGTGTAAGATGCTAGGCATTCTAACTTCATCTTTGGATTGTGAATTTCAATATTCTTGGCCCTTACGGCTGGGTCGACATCTGGAAATATGCGATATACTTTGAGAATATTTGTGCCGGCGGTAACCAAGTTTTCATCGGCACTGTTAAAAAACCGGCAGTTGATCGCAAACTCCACCCCAGTGGGTGGATGGGATAGTCTGGCTAGTGAAAACATTAAACTTGTGCACTTCTTGGTTGTTAAATAATTTGGAAAACAACACTTTTTATAATCGCAAATAATTCACAACACGACGTATATTGATGCCGGTGATGACAGGTGTCAGCTGTCACTACTAATGCCGATTTCGATTGGTAAAGAACATTTTTCTTGACCGAGATCACTTTTTTCGTTCGTTTGGTACAAAAAAAGCAATATTTTTTTTCAGATTCGAGAGCAATTTTGCGAATCTAGATTTTTTCTCAGAGTCGCTCGAGATTTACCAATGACATTTGGCTTTTGTTTGTTTACGTTTTACGGAAAGTCTTTGTCCGAAAAAGTTAGAACTAATGAAAAACCATAATAAAATAATTATAAAACCAAAATTTGGATAAATATGGAACAAATAGATAGGTATGTTATTTTTAAGTTCACGATGTGCCACATCTTCATCGTCCTTGTCGTCCTCTTTGGAGTTCGTCTTCTTCATACCAGCAATTTCTCAAAAAAAGTAAACAGATTTTGGCAGCTACACGCCACCAACACCAACATAGAACAGCTCAGTATACCCTTTATATTCGATTGGCCAGACGAAATCTGAAACAGGAATCTGAGAATGACAATCGAAAACTACATTAGGCTACGTCCATAGTGAAACCAGCTTCTCGCTTTCTCACCCTAGAAAGCTGGTTACCGGCGTCAACAAGAATTAAAAATGCATTCCGGTAAAAGCTGGTAATACCCCTTTTACACGCAGAGTTTTTTCACTTTAGTGTCGAGAATGTGTTGGTAAAGGGGATGAAAAGTGCAGGGGATAGCCGAACACTGATGGGCCGCGAATTCCCATCCGATTCTTGTATTCTCTTTCGCTCTCTTTCGTTATTTTCAGCGTTGCTTTATTCTCAAACCGTACTCAACCGCGATAGACGTCTGCATTTGCTCTATTTTCGAACTGTATGCGGTCTGCGCTTCGAAAATGCAGCTACCACCGCGAGCGACGAATGAGAAAAAAAGGAAACAAAGACAATTTGACAATCAGGGCACTAAAGTGAAAACACTCAACGTATAAATGCACCATAAGTGCCCAAAAGAGAATTAAGAAGAGTCATGAGTGAAAAAATTCTGCGTGTAAAAGGGGTCTAAGCGAGAAGCTGGTTCACTATGGACGTAGCCTTAGGGAAGGAGAACTCTTTTCTTGTTTTCCAAATTGCATAAAATTTTTAGAAATTCGTTTATTATTTTGAAAATAGTAAAACAAAACAAGTCGAAGAGTTGTAGAAATATAGCTAATTCGCAAGGAGAATAGAGAAAATCTCCAATTCGACATATTGGCACTTTCATGGAAGGCCAGCGAGTCCATGAAAAATCTGAAACAGCTGATCTTTTGGTCATTTGACAGGTACCTAATCTTGTCATTTGCCATATTGTGGACATTCATATAGATAATTTGCAATTATAATTTTAATAAGCAGATAAAAAGTGATTCCAATCAGTCTCTTTACAACTATTATTATTATAGGGGGCGTATACACGGAACCACAAAAAATAATAAGAGCAAATTGCGTGACGCGCGAATATACGTGAATTCCCACATTGCATTCCCATGAACACTTTTTCGGTCGCAATTTCAGAATTTTAGTAGTCAGATTCTGGCCTACAAAGCGGCGCTGCAGAGAAGGACGAGAGCAGCTCGTGAGCTCTACGAGCAAAAAAGGAGGGAAGAACACCGGCTTCTTCGGAGGAAAAAGAAAGAGCATGAGAAGCGCGCGATCGAGGAAATAGAGAGGTGTTACTCTAGGAACAATGTTCGGAAGTTTTACCAAAAGGTAAAAAGAACGTGTCACGGGAACAAGACCCGAACAGAGACCTGTAGAGACGAACAAGGAAACTTTGTAGTGGAGTCACAGTCGGTGCTGAGGACATAGAAAACCATTTCTGCAGACTGTTAAACGGCGAAGACGACACAAATTCCGCTGTCAGGCAGAATGAACCATTCAACCTGGGCGATGAAAGCCAGGAGAATAGAGAATGGACTTCCGTCCACCTGACCAAAATGAGGTACGGATAGCAATATCCAAGCTGAAGTCCAACAAAGCTGCAGGACCGGACGGTTTATCGGCCGAGCTTTTTAAGGCAGCGAGAGATGACTTGGTAGAGAGCATACACCAACTCGTTTCTAAAATTTGGTCAGAGGAAAGTATGCCTGATGAATGGAGCCTCAGCATTGTTTGCCCGATCCATAAGAAAGGAGACCCTCTAAACTGCGCCAACTATAGAGGCATCAGTCTCCTTAACATCGCTTACAAGATCCTGTCTGCCGTACTGTGTGAACGCCTGAAACCATTTGTCAAAGAACTGATTGGACCCTATCAGTGCGGTTTCAGGCCCGGTAAGTCCACAACCGACCAAATATTCACACTACGACAGATCCTGGAGAAAACCCAAGAAGTCCAAATCGATACTCACCATCTATTTATCGATTTTAAAGCCGCATATGATAGCATTTATAGAGACGAGCTATACAGAGCCATGTCTAGTTTTGGCATCCCTGCAAAACTTGTCAGATTGTGCAGAATGACGATGGAGAACGCTCGCTGCTCCGTAAAGGTCGGAAACAATCTTACCGAGACCTTTGATGTCAAAAAAGGATTTAGACAAGGTGATGCGCTGTCATGTGACTTTTTCAACACCAGGGGCACAATTTTCCAAAAGACTGTGCAACTACTTGCATACGCTGACGACATCGACATCATTGGCAGAACACAGCGAGCTGTCACTGGTGCGTTTGCAAGTATTAGTTCAGAACCGGCAAAAATGGGTTTAGTGGTGAATGAGGGCAAAACAAAATATATGCTATCAACAAGAAGGGACACACAACATCGACGAATCGGACAGAACGTCACCATAGACAGCTATAACTTTGAGGTAGTTCGGGACATTGTCTACCTCGGCTCCGCTATTAACTCTGAAAATGACATCACATCAGAAATCAAGCGAAGAATTACACTTGCCAACCGCTGTTACTTTGGCCTAAGAAGACAATTGATTAGTAAGGCCTTGTCGAGAAACACCAAGGAGACTCTATATAAGACCCTCATCATCCCAGTCCTGCTTTATGGCGCAGAATCATGGACGTTATCAAAGGCGGATGAAGATCTCCTTGGTCGTTTCGAACGCAAAATTCTTCGAGTGATTTTGGGTCCCGTTTGCGTTGACGGGCTTTGGAGGAGGAGATTTAACGGCGAACTCTACGAGCTGTACAGCGACATCGACCTGGTCAGAAAAGTACGTATCAGTCGACTAAGATGGCTAGGACATGTAGAGCGAATGGACACCAACGCTCCGGCCCGAAGAGTCTTCGATTCCAACCCGGAGGGACAACGCAGTAGAGGAAGACCTCGCCTTAGGTGGCGCGCACAAGTGGAAGGGGACCTCAACCAACTTGGAGTGCGCAACTCCGAGGCGGTTAGCCAAAGATCGTGCTAACTGGAGAGGCGTGTTGGTTGAGGCCCAGGTCCACCCCGGACTGTAGCGCCATCTAAGTAAGTAAGTAAGTAGTCAGATTCTAGTCCGGTTTTTAAGGTTATGTTCGAGCAAATTCACTGATTTGTGGGTCACTACTCACTACTATCTTTTTGATTTGTTCGAAGTTCACTATTAATAGTACCTACTTTAAGCTTAGGACCATTGCGCCTGTCTCGGACTACACGACTTTCATGGGAAGGCATGTGTCATGTGTGGCCCAGCACATTCAAAATGTATGATAGAGCGAGTTTCACATCAATATAATTTGTACCTATTGCATTCGATTAAGAGCGATATGGCGTGAAATGTAAATGGGATTGAAAGAGTTCCTACTGCATATAGATTTTTAAAACGCTCTAGTCCCGTCCTTTGAACATACCTAACCACCACCTAATGAATATCAACAGTATGTCAGCTATTCGTATAATCGCCGAAACCACCAACAAATGTCAAACAAAAGGTGGGAGCAATATTTCCAGTGGAATCATACGAAAAAACAACAGCTGAATTTATACCAATTGCGTGCACCGTATAGAATCGTGGAAAGCGACAACGAAAAATTGGACATAGATAAAGTGGAAAAATGGCTGTCGGGATTACAGCTTGAACATATTATTTGTTGTTTTTCGTTTATTTTATTCAAAGTAATTAATATAGTATTTTATTTGTCGGATTAATTCGGTGTTTAATTGGAGGTAAATTAATTTTCGATTCTTCCATTCCTGTAATTGTGAAATTTTCCGCTTAGATGTTCCATAAAATTTCGAATTGAACGCGCGATTTTTTTTTTTTCTTCTTTTTTTCAATAATTGATATTTAGTGCTTCGTATATTGTATAATTCTTAATCTAGAATTTAAATGGACACAATTTATAGCAAATAACATGTGGAAAGCTGTTGTACTGAAAAAATACAATTTTAAAGGAACGATGAGGTTTCTTCCACGCAAACCATATCGTGAAAAATTTGTGTACCTATTTATGAACTCTCTTTACGACCATTTTATCGGCATTTTAATATTCTTCAATGAAAAGTATTATAAATTATTAAATATTTATTTGATCGTGCAAGGAAACATTTTTAATTTTTCATGGTTATAGACGATATTTTTGATAAATGTTGGATTTGCACTTGAGTTAGTAATCCCAAATATATTTGGAAGGGAAGCTACCACTGGTGTTTGTGATAGAGAACCATAAGCTTAGCTACGAATTTCTTTTTGCTTTGTCCTTCGATTTTCACGACGTCAGTTAAATTTGACAAAGGGCTTTACGAATGGGAACAAATAAATTGGTTGACATGAAATATGTGAAATCAAATTTCTTGCGGTATACCTATAACGTATTAAGTAGTTGTGTACCTTGTATTTAACATGCACACATTTATCAATATTGTTGACACAATTCAAGTAAGGATAACACGCTATCGTGAAGAAAGATTCTGTATAAATCGATTATTTGATGGGCATAGACAAATTTCTACCTACAAATATTCTTTTTAGAAGATCTCGCACAATGTTTAGTCCACCAATATGGAAATATGCAATTACCAATCTTACCTTACGATGATGATTATGTATTTACGTTCATCTAACAATATAAACAATATCGAGATTTATTTAATAAAATGTTATAGGATGGTAACTTCCGAGACTGAATTATGGCAAGGAAATGGTTGGGAAATCATTCAAAAAGCTGCCAAAAGAACGATAAAAACCGTACAATGTCTCAGCTTTGGTTGCATCGCAACAACTAAGTGTGCATTGATTATTATACGAGATTATAAATATTACACAATAATATGCTTTACCAGCTTACTTTATTTTATGTTCGGTAGGTTTTTGGGCTGATGACCTACATTAACAACTTGCACAGGCCTGCGTTTCCCACTTTCCTGTACGCATTGTTTCTTGACGCATCGAAAAAATTCGAATATGCATAATATGTGAAATTTTAAACTTCCAAAAACCACTTACATGTAGGATAGGGTCCACCCCACGTCCTAAGTCTCCAACGAACTAATCTCGTGCATGGCACGGAAGGTAAACTCAAAGCTTACCATTTTTGATTTCAACCGCGGTAGGTTCTTCGTAATCATCATACGGGAGTAGGAGAAAGCTTCTCAATTCAGCTGTCCTACTACGGCAAACCCTATTAGGTGTTGTTTTAGAAATACATATACAATACGTATATTAATTGTGTGGTATAACTTGGCTGGACATGCGACATATTCGAACTAATGATACGATTACATGTCAAAACATCGGTAAAAGCAAATTAATCATTGGATGGATGTACACGTAAAATGTATGTCAATGTATATATGTATATACATAATATAGGTACAAAATTTACGTCTGCTTCTGGAAACTTGCATGGCATGTAAATATGAATGTATTCACTTAGAGGGATATGCCCTCATTCTTCGCTAAAACCATATTTATGGTGAATTGGAATCCTGTCTCATTTTGTATGTCCTAAATTTTGTTTTATTACAATTTGTTGCATGTATTTCTTCCGATTCTCTTTCGAACAGTCCAATTGTTTACCATCAATCCAAGAACCTTCTTTCTTGGAACCGAAAGTCCTGGAAACGTAGTATGTACTGCATTAAATAGTATGTCTTTCAATTTAAAATTATTTAATCCTACCTATCATGTGATATGCATAAATAACATTGCATCTATTTTATTTGAGTAATAAACTGTAGAAACTAAACATAAACTATCAGTTTTCTTTCCTGATATTAATGTATGATAATGAAGATGGATTTTACTGAGTATCCTCACTTGATAATATCCTTACTTTATGGACTTTAATTTAAAAAAAAACATACCTATGGCATTCTCATGGATGATTGATTGACGCTCCATCGCTCGCAGGTGTATTTACTAATATTCATGGAAAATGTCCTACTCATGTAAAGGGAAGCTACTCTACAATATAACACAATACAGAACTATGCGATGGTGTGTATTATAGTTTCTACCGATTCGACGAGAGATAGACATTTTTCATAATGAAAGTTTGTTGTTGTTGAATATCATATGCAACAGCATAAAAGCTTCTTTTGTTGTCCTGATGTGTATGATTTGAGTTGTTTAAAGTGAAGATGTGTACCTATCTCAGTTTGTTTTACCATGTTGTATGGTGCACTCAGTAAACAATAGGATATGGTATAAACTTGACAAAATCGTGTGAAAGATGAGTATGTTTGTTTCGTAAACAAATCAGTTAAAAGCAGACATTTTTAGTTAATGTTGGCACTTTGTCGTTTTAGAAACCACTTCCACATAAATATAGCTATCCGTAAAAACACGAAACAAAACAAAACCGAAACATTTAACATAGGATAATTCAAAATCAACATTTAAAGACCAAGATTGGGTTCAGCCATTAAGTTTAAGTACTCAAAAAAAGCAAAACAATTTATTTTTTCGGTTGCATATTACTGATAGCTATAACTGAGGCATAACTTTTGTATTAACATTGAAAAGATTGCAGTGGTGGGCATGAATTCTCTCTCTCGAAGAGAAAAACTTACGAAAACGGTAGGGAACGCTTTTGCATTAATCTATGAAAAATGACAGATGCATTTTGTTTTACCATAAATTGCATGTGAGTATGAATCCCAGTATGTGGAAAAGTTTGTATAGCCCGTCCCAACTTAAGTGAACATTTCTTGCGCAGGTCTCTTCACATTAGGGATTTCATTCTCTTAGCGACAACAAAACAACTTTTCCAACCAGAACTACATACAGCTAACAAAAATATGTGCCCATTTCAAACAGCTTGCGAAGACATCTATCTCGATCGACGAGAAGACGATCGAGCCATGACTGATTGTCCACACAGCATCGTCGTTGGCGTATGCCAAAGATACACATTTACGCACCCAAAGAAAAGGGAAATTTCTGGGAGCACTTCTCAAATAGCTATGTGAATAGTAATGAAAGCCAGAGTGTTGAGTAACTTTATTATAACAGCGGGAAACCCACTATGTATTAAAAAGGGTTGAAATGGAATTTTCGGTATACTTTGTGATAAAGTAGAGAAAAGCATTAACAATTTCATGCGATTAAAAATTCTTAAGAGAAAAAAATGTACCTTAAATAAAGTGCTACTGCGCATGTTGGGATCTTTCTTTTGCTTTGGGACGGGCTATACCGACTGAACTACAAGCATTCGAGAAATGAAAAAAGCGTAAACGTAATTTTTAAACGATACGATTTATGGGTTCAATTGAATCGGCAAAGAGAGATAAATAGTAAAGAAATGCTATAGGTTTTAGTTAAAGAATGGGCTAAAATTTCCCCAAATATTACAATACAAATAAGCTTATGGATTTTATATTATTAAACGTAGACGCGACTATGAAAATGCGACTATGCCGCTCCGTGGACAGAGCTTCGTTTGTTTATATGCAAGCTGCAAGCAAGCGTACAAAAAGCTGCGCAGGCTAAGTGTTCACTTACTTTTGATGCATAAAATATGAAGTATGCATTTCAAAATAAGCTACCTAGCTGCTTCCTGCAAAACAGTGTGTAGACATTCAAAAGCTTGGAACATAAGAATTTAAAATTTGTTTGTTTAATTAATCCTTCCCAGTTTGTTATTCGTGTCACCCACTTTTGTGCAATTTGTTGGGCTTCAGTTCGGTTCTGGGGAAATATTTATTTGTATGCGGTCTAAGATCAAATGTTTTTCTAAAAGTTAACAGTTTTCCTTCTTTTTCATTTCAGTGTCAATTCCCAGAAATAATAAATTATGTCTAACACAAGTTCAACGGCATTCGGTAATGGGTTACAGCATAATCTCACATCGGCAATTGACTATATTAATCAAAATGGGGCAACAACTATGGCCACATATCCAAATGTTACGACGACAGAAAATGGTCTAATGTTGGACAAACAAACCGCAGCATCATTCTTTGCTCCGGCAACAAATCCAGCAGCCTTCTATTCGACACAATTGGTCGCGCAATCGCCAAGTACAATTTTGATTACAAATAATTTTGGGTCGGATGAGTCGTCAACATTCTCAGGTGTTAACAACAATTTTAATAATAGTTCGATAAGGATCCTTACGCATAACAATAACAACAACAATAATCTAAATCACACAAACAATAACAACAACAATAACAATACTAAATCCGGCACTTTAGAGATGGCAAGCATGAATATGAACTGTGATAAACAGCAGCAGTATCATCATCTTCACCACTTGCATCTTAAACCACCGCCTGCCACACATCAGCCATCTAAATCACCACCGAAAACAGTAAAAATGCCAAATTCTCTAGTAACTGCACAAGTCCCAGTCCCAACAACTACATCGACTGTAGTTTTAGATAGAATAAATATATGCATTAACAATCATTATGGAGATACAAACCCAATGGCGCCACAAAGTGGAGCTCTACTCAGTCCTATTATTCCACCAATAATTATGAGTCAACATACGAACATTATCGACACAATAGCCAAACCGAATGTAACGGATTCAAGCCCTTTGGATATGCATATCGAAGAGCCTGATTCGACGACATCGACACATTGCCACAGTGATTTGGTTCCCATGGAAATAGATCATCCTAACCAAGAAATCGAAAAGTGTGAAGCATTTGAAATTTTTGCGATGCATAAATTTGAAATTGGTGAGGATGCGCTGGTAAAGCGTCGTGACGGACGTTATTACTTGGGAACAATAGTGGACATCCACCGGCAACAGTATTTGGTGCAGTTTGACGATAAAACCGATTACTGGTCAAATGTTGATGAGCTAATGAAGTTGAGCACTGATGTTGTGAGTAAAGAAAAACCAACATGTCTGGCTTGTAAACGCGAGAATGATGATGACATAGTTGAGATATGTGAACGGTGTGGTAGGGGCTATCATCGGCAGTGCACGGACGAAGTATCGCCAAAGGCGGGTGAATGGATGTGCAAAAGGTAAACGAGTAAACAATTATTTGTAATATGTAGTGTATTTATTTATGTATTGCAGATGCGAAAAACCGATGAAGTGTTTGCTGGAGAAAAATTCAGATGCGACTCTGAGAGTAGCGAAAGTGAACATAGAGGGATACAAGAAAAAATTACCATATGCCGTAAGTTGAATGAGTTTATTTTTAAACCCTTCATTTATTATGTCGGGGTAGAGAAACGTTACGAGATTTTCTTGTCATGTCCAGCTTAACTGCACTGATGGGTTCGGTGATGGGTATGCTTTACATAGAGTTTTGAAACACAGCTACTCTTAGCTGAAGTCTCCAACTGGTCTAACGAGTTGGGTGAAACTTTGTAAATCCTTTAGTGAATGTTCCAATGTCACTCAAGCCTTACTTAAACTTTTGCTGTTGTTTCCATATTTGACCTGTGACCGTATAATACCGACTTCACGGAAAAGAATATTTTGGTATCGTCAAAATCGCAAAGTGAACAGTTTCCCGTTCGGGAAAAATTCGATTTGAACGTTTTTAACGATACAGTGAAACTCCTACACATTACCCACACGGGGAACTGTTCACTTTGCGATTTTGACGATACCAAAATATTCTTTTCCGTGAATAATTCCCCCCAGCGGATTCCACGATAGGGGTGTTTGATGAAAGGCTTTTCTTTCACATTTTGTCCTCAATTAAGGAATGAGACCAACCTTCGAAGTGCGAGATTTCCGACCTTTTTTATTATTATTTAAGCATAAGTTCCCCACGAGTTGTCAAAGTTTATAGGTTTATAATATCACACAAAATACCAAACCGAATATTTTATTAGAAAACAGAACAATAAAAATTAAATTCAAACGTGCATGCGCGCAAATTAAATTATTTTAAGGGGGGCCAGATTGCTGTAATAACATAACATAAGTCATAAAATATTTAAACATTGTTTTTTTTTCTAGCTCGATTCATTAACATGGGACGAAAAACATCGAGTAAATCTTGAGAAAATCTACTGCTATTGCGGGAAGAGTGGACAATTTGACAATAATATGATACAGTGCTGCAAATGCAGGCAGTGGTTTCATGCACATTGTGTGGAATGTGTTAAAACATTGTTCAGAGGTGACATGTAAGTATATTTTGTATATGGTATAATATCACAAGCTGTTTTATATGTGAGATATTGATTATATTGAGAGGGACTCAATTTTTAGTTGATTTATAAATATCTCAAAGGATGTTGTTCTAGCATCTTTAAGATCCTTCTCAAACCAACGCGAAAATTCGAAAACCGGATCGAATTTCGAGTGGGAAACCATGGAATATCCCTACATCGCCATTTATTTATTTCCCGCTTCCACGTTTCGCGCTGGTTTAAGCTGACATTTTCTCGTCTTTCGTCGACGTCAATTCGTCTGAGGTTCTCAAGCCAAGGAACTGAGACACTCTTTTTGGAGAGATTTCTGGGATCAAATTGGTTGATTTGGCCTATTGCTGCAGTCGGGACATATGTTTTCGATATTGGAGTCGAGGCGTGATAGGTATCTATTGAGGTGGTGTCACCAACCTGCCTCTATCCGTTTGCTGTATAGCTGTTGATTGCGTTGGTCACAGATGCCTGATGGATGTGGTCTTTGCGTTTTTTGTATTGTTCTGCGCTGATGCCAGGTTGGATGAGTATTTTCGGTGGGTATTGTTACTCGATTGAGATGGTAGACAAATCTGTCTATATCAGTCAGAGTTGCACCAAAAACGGAAATGGTGTCTAAATTACAAAACTAATACTGCATCTCTATTCAAATGGAACAGTTTCGTCGAAAATGTGAAAACCTGTTTTTCTAATTCTGTTTATTTATTTAGTCTTAATGGATGGTGCTGTATTTTTAAACGAACTTTTTCTTAAAGTTCCTCTCGGCTTCGGAGGTTGGAAATCATACTATTTATATTTTGTATATAAAGATAGAGCCATTCCCGCATGTTTGACAGCCATGTCCATTTTTGTCTCTCAACCGCTCTTCTTCCATCGATCTTTAATTGTAGAATAAGTTGTAAGAGTTTGTATTTGTCGTTTCTTAAGATGTGTCTGAGGTATTAAAGGATTCTTACTAAATGAAGTTCTCTTCTGGTTCCTATTTATCGCTATACTTTTTCATTTGTTATCTTGTCAACCCAGGATACACGCAATATTCCTCTGTGAATTCACATTTCGAAGGCCTCTACTTTCTTATCGTTGCGCTATGTATCGTCCAAATTCAAATCCATATAAGACCAAATGTAGCTTTTGACTAATCTTATTTTAATATTTAAATAGATTTCTCTGCTGCATAATCCTTTTTTTCATTTTGCAAAAAACTACCCTTGCTTGTTTTATCCTGCATTATATTTCTTTAATAGGACTTGCATTATTGTTGATCATGGTTCCTAAGTATTTAATGATTTTTACTCTTTCTATGTTTGTTTACTTTTAATTCGAAGTTCTGTATTTCCTGTTTTCTACTACGAACGATAAACATTGTTTTGACGATGTTTATGCGTAGTCTGTGTTTATTGCTTACATCATTTAGTTTATTCCTCGTGCTACTCAATTCGCTTATGTTACTTGTATAATACAAGATTTTTTTTTTGATATAAATAATATCCATTTATTTAATAGTAGGTTATAGTGATTAGAATTAGGTTATAAAAAGTAATTTTGAGAACTGGTCCTTGGTCGTGGCAAATGGTATCTTCGGATTTTGAGTCTATTTTCTGCAAATGATATAATAGAAAATAAAACAACTCATGAGTATCCTAAGCTCATTGAAATAAAGAAGTTATTAAAAAAAATAGAATACATAGTATAAAAAAGTAATTTAATTTTAAATATATTACAATACGTATTTTAAATAATCTAACGAAGTTGGATAAGCCCTATCTTTAAATAAAATTAGCCCTAACACCCGAAGCAGGAGAACGCACATCTTCGAGTAAAATATATGAAGCAGGAGAGCGCACATCTTCATACGAAATGCGATTCTAACACCGAAGCAGGAGATCGCACATCTTCGTGTTAAATCGCAACATATAAAGCAGGAGAGCACACATCTTTATATGACATCAGATACGAAGCAGGAGAACACACATCTTCGTAATTTATGAAACAAATCACAATATATAAGGCAGGAGAGCACACATCCTTATACAAAAACAATCTTAACACCCAAAGCAGGAGAACGCACATCTTTGAGTAAAATATATGAAGCAGGAGAGCGCACATCTTCATACGAAAACGATTCTAACACCGAAGCAGGAGATCGCACATCTTCGTGTTAAATCGCAACATATAAAGCAGGAGAGCACACATCTTTATATGACATCGGATACGAAGCAGGAGAACACACATCTTCGTAATTTATGAAACAAATCACAATATATAAGGCAGGAGAGCACACATCCTTATACAAAACAATCTTAACACCCAAAGCAGGAGAACACACATCTTTGAGTGGACATAATATAATAAAATAAAATAACTGAATGAACTACATAATTTCTAATCGCATATTTGACAATACATAAATAAAAAGGATATCTAATCAGAAATACCAATAATCAACGTAGATATACATCGTACATCAGCTAAAAGATACTCAGTGAAGTAATTAAACTCACCTATCTATTCTTTTAATGGTTTATTCTTATTTTTATTTTCCAATTCCAATTTTATTCGCGCACTGGTAGACTTTACTAATAATAATTGTTGCACTACAGAATGAAGTTCTGGGCTATCGTATTTTGACTTTTATTTATTCATTAGCTAGGCCTACACAAACAATTTCTAACGTAACTATACGCAACCAATACCCTACTACTATTTCACAATAATTGTGAAATCAAAAGAAGTAGATAAACAAGGAAGTAAAAATAAACTTTCATTTCTAATTTTCTTACACTTGCTAATATGAGAGCATCATCTGCATATTATCTTCTGATGTGTTATCATTTTCTGTGATTGCTTCCTTGAAGTACATGTTGAAAAGTGAGGGGGATAAAATACATCCTTGTCTTACTTCATTATTATCTATTCTATATGTTTACTGTCGAGGATTTCTAACATTTTGTTGTGTTGAACTGTGTCAAATCCCTATTCGTAATCTACGAAGAATGCAAAAACGTGTTTGCACACCTCTACGCTTCGTTGGCCCTCTTCTAGTTTATTATATATTCTTCTATGGATGATTTTTAGCAACATGATTGAAAGCTGGCTGCAATTGTTAAGATGTTTGAATGAGACTGACGTTTAACTGATCTTATGCCATCTCGTTGTTTCTCTAAACAATTAGTTTACAATAGTTGTGCTTTTTAAGGTTGTTAACATCTCTATTGTATTAAATAGGCCTAGTACGCATCGCTCAGTTGATGCAAATGGTAATCGCTTGGATAATTGACGCCGAATCGAAGCACTACCTGACAGGGGAAAACAATAATGTAGTGGTGTTGTTCGAAACAACTATAATGTTTGTTAACAAAGATGCCTCTTCTGTGTCATATATAGTAATGCACTAAAATAAACTATGTACATTGTATGATCGGTCTGATTCTTCTTGTTAGAAAGACCAGCCTCTAACCTTGCATGGCACTTAATCACCGATTTTTTTTTCGTCTTTTCTCCTTATAGTCAAATATTACAAAATCTTATAAGTACTTACTTATACTTATCATATCTATTTAATATTTATTTTTTTTTTTTGTAGATTTTTTATATTTGGTTGTTCTGTGTGTAACAATGGTAAGGAATTTCTGCGGCGCATTGAAATGAAGTGGATCGATTTGACCTACCTCATCCTCTATAACATGGCTATACTGAAGAATTTTCAAAAGTATCATCATCTGCATAAAGAGATCTACCCATTCGCTCTCGAGAAACGGGCATCATTTCAATTACCAGCATCGGTAATAAAATACCGAGAAATATATCGAAACTGTTGCCTATTGTTGTTAATTTTTCTAGATGCTCAACCTCTCCGATAGTGAGTTCAAAGCAAACTTGGTCAAAACGCTGCAGTCCCATCCAAAGTTATTCCAGTGTGGCAAAGAAATCAAGAAAGATCACGCTGTCTGGGGTTTGCGGGCGAATAAACCTCCACAAGGGCCAACTTATAATGTTGAACGAGATGATGTGCTTTGCAATCAGCTGATAAAAGAGAAATTGAAAATAAATATCCTTCCACACCCTGAAGAAGAGGCATTTTGTGAACACGAGTAAGAAATATAATATTTATAATTTTCTCTCATATATATATTTTTTTTAATATATTTAACTTAAGGAATCTGAAAGAATCCATTGGGATTGACACACAATCACCTCTAACTAGTAGCATAAAGAACGAGTTGAATAAGAATCGTGAGAGGGATGACGATGATGACGATAAATTCACCTCTGACGATGAAATTCCCATAAAGCTAATACTAGAGAAAGTGAAAACTTCAAATACCACCACAATAGATTTAAGGGAAACCAAACAGGAGACAAAAATTCAGGATGACATTGTTTTAAGTGATCACTCGAATGATCTGCCAATTGAAGATATAGAAAAGAAAAAAACAGAAGACTCTGTTGTCGTAAAGTTTCATCAGAAAAGTAGTCGCAAACGTAAGGCATTTACTCTATCCAAAGGTTACAAAGATTCGGATAAGGTAAATGATTTACCTCGTAATATCTGTGATTCATCGTCGGACGAGAATTCGAGTAGCAGTCGCGGTACCCTAGATCTCATTATACCACCACCGAAAAACTTTCTTGGTATTAACAATCCCTTCCGAATGATAACGCCGAAAAAGGGCGATAACACCGCATCTAAAAGCAGTGGCAACAATTGTATTACAAAGAAATCTGTCAGCTTCGGCAGTAATAGTATATTCAACAACACCTTAGACCTAAATTCTAAAATAGCAGCTTTAAAGAGCTCCGGGCTATTCCCGAATATTAGTAATAGTGATATTGCCAAAGCTGCTGGTCAGCCCAGGCTAGTGCGTACGATTAAACGAAGACTGAGTGCCAAAGATATTATGATCGGGCCAAATCAGGAGGTACGTCGACGTCGAACCAGACCGCTGTCATCCAATGTGGAGGTGAGTTTTATTTTGGTTGTTTTGTTACTTACATTACACATTTTTTTTTTGTATAAAAATACGAGACAATATTTTTCAAATTCACTACAAAATCGTGCACAATAGATTGTGCCACAGCAATTAATATTTTAGATCGCAATGGCCAACTCAAAAAAAAAACCATAGATTATCAGTTCTCACTTATCGGAGGACCCACAATTACTGTCCAATTTTCTTTTGAAATATTTCAATTTTACTGTGGAGCTGTTGAAATGGTGTGCAACTATGGGCGCAATATACTCAACAGACAATTATCACCTCGTAACTCATCATCCCATCGTAAATTATTAGTACCTCGCTTTCATAATGCGTCTATAGTTAGAGCATTTCGAGACATTGTCACTACTCGCCCGGCAAGACCGTATAACCTTTCGTTACATGGAACTAAATGTCTTTGAAATGTTGTTCCAGGTTTCTAGTTCAATTATCGCTGAGCAGGGCAAAGCTGAAAATAGCAATAGGGTTCCGACCTGTCTGGAAGATGCCAAAAGACTAGGACTTTCAGACGCACATCTGTGTAGATTCTGCAATGATAAATGTGTCGATGAAGACATCACACACAAACCGGGCGTATATCATGGCATAGCACGTACGCGGTTTTGCGTGAGCAGACAATTTTTCGACACATGACCGCGTTCACGACAATTATTGTTCCGTGGTCTTGCTGACACCGCTGAAACTTGCTGAAAATTGGCAGCTCTCTTAATTTTACTTTGCACTACGAATAACACTCATATTGTATTTCATTGATACGCGGCTTTCAGTTGTTCATCGGAGTAACTTAACTGACGTTGTGCGTGTGCTACTGACGTTGGAAGCAACGCCAGAGACACCGTGCCTCTAGTTGCTGCCTTAAAGGGAGATATCCGATACCGGATTTACAGATTTGGGCGTGAGTGAATTTACCAGGTAAAACGGTTGTAATTCAAATTGTTGTGTCACTGTTTCCAATAGATGGCATTGCGAAACGGAGCTAGTACGACAACCATCTTTGATTTCTTCATAGAATGCTAGACACCTATGGGCGTTAGTGAATTTCCCAAGTAAAACAGTTGAAACTCAAATTGTTGCGTCATTGTTAAAAATAGATGTCACTTTAGAAAAGTGTGAGTTTCCAATTTGTTCCGCTCCGAACTAAGAGAGCTAGTGCTTATGTTGCAACCAACCAACGCGAAGACTTCTACTAGCAGTCCATATATAATCACCTCGATTACCGTTGTAGTTTGTCGAAAACGACTTTTGTCGTTTCTTGAGTCGTGTCGGTTTTCAATCCTCATTACCTAACACAGACGACCCGCCGAATTTGTAGTAGATTTGTAGACGACTAGAATGTAGTAAAATCTTTTCGAAGGATTGGTAGCACTTGTATGGAATTGTCAAATAGTCTGTTTTTTTTATCCCGAAAATAAATTATTGTGCAAATAAGTTTTTACTTCTCGAAAGATTTCAGTTTTCAAAAGATTTATAAGATGAATAGCATTGAAATGTTTTACAGTTCAGATCGTGACGAAGAAGAAAGCAGTGAAAGGGCAAAAAGAAAGGAATTAATTTTAACACGATCAAAAATAAGAGATCATTAATTTTGTGCAGGAATATGTCGAGTCTGATTGGACAAAGAAGTGGATGGTGTTGGCGAGTTTGTAAGGTGGTATATGGCTGACGTTTCATGGAAATTATCCCATTGTGATGGGATTAGCGTGGAAACTGCCTGCGATGTCGACGGATAGTTCGTATTACAATCACGCGATTGTGCCTGAACTATTGAAGTATCTATTTGAAGCCGCTATGGACACACCTTTCGGATTTAAGATTTTTTCGAACGAGAGCAAATTCGCAATAGCTTCATCTTGGGGCGAAAGTATCGCCTGTTTAAAGTTGCCTCCTCCGGTTACTCGAGCGAGACTCCTTTTTGTAGTGCACTAGTTTTTGCATACAGAACCTTTCACTTTATATTTCACATCTGCCCAAACCTAAACAAAACAAACTAAAATACACAATTCACTATCAAAATTAGTATACCTTTTGCCAACCCTTGAGGGAGGAGGGCAATAGCTATTTATCGTTGTAGCAATACAATTAAAAACGACAAGCGTAATACCGATTTGGAAGAGTCGTGTAGATATTTTTGAGTCGGAAACGACAACGGTAATCGAGCTGATTTATGTCAATGATCGTTACGTCGACAAACAAATAACCTTTGCAAGTTGTTTCACCGGCGCCGCCGTCCTTCAACTTTGCTCACGTCTACGTCATCTTTCTCTGATGCACCTTGTTTTCCGACGAAATCAAATCACTTGCCCTTTGAAAATACGTATTTAGCCAACCGTGTCTTAATTAATTTTAAATAGCGTTTTGTTTTGTTAATGGGTTTTAGTAAACCGGAAAATTCGCGTATATACACAAATGATATAACCCCTAACCTAAGGGACTACTTACATTTAGCACATTTCAATATTTTGTATTGTCTCTTCCTTATTCAGGTCATAAGTACAACAACCATAAACCAAATTCCAAGCAACTTTTTCCCGATTCGTGCTACAATACCCGAATTGACAAACACTACAAGCAGCAGTAAACCCTCAACATCATCGTCACAATCGAGTTCCCCGCATATCACCTCATCGGCATCATCAAGCTTAGACTGTGCACCATCAGTGACAGTAACGACGCACGGTCGTCGTCTGCGAAAGCGTCCCGAAAAGACGTCACCTCAAAACAGCAGACGAAACTCTATATGCAGTTCCTCAAGTTCAAATTCATCCACCGGCGCAACTGCGCAACTATCACTGCCACCACCATCCCAACCACAAAACGCAGTTCCAATGACCGATCTCAAACAATCGGTTAATAAGTATTTCGGTGCATCTAACCGCATTGAGAATGGCGAAAAGTTCACCATCCGAGCCAAACGCCGGCTCAACAGCGGACAAATGCAGTATTTAATCGAATGGGAATCATAGAATGTACATACCCCACATCAATCTAGTGATTATTTTCATTCTCACCACTCAAACGTACATAGTCGTTAAATCTTTATTATTCAGAGATTTCCTTATACATTTTATAATAAATAAATAATATTAAATATTTTAGTCTTATGTCGACGTAGTAACATTATAAATTAATTAATTTGACTTTACAAAAGTCAGGCACAAAATGAGAGCAAATAGACAAAACAAAGAGAGAAGTAACGAGAGTGAGAGTAATTCAGAAAGTCAGGAGAAAACCTCTCGTTCATGAAAAACTTAGTAATTCTGATCACTGCCAAGTTGAGTTTTCTTTTCATGTTATTTTTTTTTTTTTATTCTTATTTTTCATTTGATTGTTATTCAAAGTAAGACTTGTAATGCGTAAATTTTATTAGACGATGAAAAATATAATCAATGCAAGGTGGCATCACAACTAGATGAGATGCAACACAAAATACAGGTTTAATTGTGCAATGGCAGGAATTTTACACATGAAACAAAATCATTATCTATCATATGCATACCCAGAATAAATGTATTTTTCACCATTATATATGTAATAGTAATTGCTGTCTATTAATAAAAACAAAAAAGAAAAAAAAAATAAAATATTACTATTGTAATGTAATGACATAAATGTATGTAGCTAAATCGTTTTTAAATTAAAGCTTGTTGAGCGATTTTGTTTTGATTTTCACGATTAAAATAAATTTATGCAACTAAAAGGATTTATTGTAAAAAAAAAATTCTCGTTTCGGCGAAGGTGATGAAGTAAAATTAAGTAATTTTAGAAAATAAAAAGAAGAATGCAAAAACGTTATTGAAAAGAGTAAGACAAACTACAAATTTAATTTTTGATAATTTTTATTGTTTAATGTAAATTTTATAATTTCTATTTTTATTATAAAAAAAAAAGAAAAATTAAAAAAAAAGAAAAATACAAATCTTAAATATATAACTTAATGTTAAATGGAACTACACTTGATTCTTTTTTCGTCTCATAGTATGTAACTAAAAAACTAACCTTGTGGTGGGATATATTTTAGGATATCATCCAAAATACACTTTACCGCTCATTTGAATGAGATCGAAATTGTTTTTAAACATCTCTTAATAGGTACACACTAGAAGAAGTAGAAATAAAAAATATGCCAATATGTGATAAGTACCCCATTCGATTGTTAAATCTATATGCAGTATAAGTCTATTGCACACAAAAATCTTTAAAATATGTTGGAGGATAAAAGAGTACAAAATGACCAAATAAATCGGTTCCTGTTTCTTTCTCGCTTGTGTCATAATACTCGTATTCGTATTTAATATAAACCACGGATGTTTGCATAGCCAATATGCATTAGCATTAGTTTGTTGTAAAACAAGCATTTGCGGGTTGTTTTGGAGAAATAAATACGCTCAAAAAAGTGAATTTAAAAACTGAAAAATAAGGCAGTACGTGGACGCTGGAATTCGACCGACTAACTCTTTTGCGAGTTAACATTTAACTTTTCCCTAGATTTGACTAAATGTCGATTTCCATTGGGCAAGAAAAAACACTTTTTTCAGATTCAGACCAGTTTTTCTGCTCTAGAAATCAGCTGTCTATCAAATTCGTTTTCCATTGGGCGAAAAAAAAAACACTATTTTAAGATTCAGATCACTTTTGCGAATCTCGATTCGAGAGCGAGATTCACACATACTTTCACCAAAACAAGAGCCATTTGTAAACGCAAATTGCAATAAAAAAATAGGTGATTGTTAACACCACACACCAACACAAATGCAAAAAAAAAGTAATCTCATTTGTTCCATTGGGGCAGGAAAAATCTGAGATCTGAGGGCAAAACTGTAAAAGCCCGATGGAAATCGACATAAGATTTAAATAAGTACCTATAAATAACTGCTTCGTCAGCACTGACCTCAGTATCAGTAACAGCCGTCAAAGGCTGCCCTCAGGGAGGAGTACTCTCACCTACTTCAAGACCTAAGTAATGCAGGCTTCAATATAATTGGATACGCCGATGACCTAGTCATCATTATTAAGGGCAAAGAACCGAACGAGGTTACAACACGCATGCAAAACGCCCTTAAGATAGTCATAGACTGGTGTAGAAAAGAAAGTCTATCTATAAACCCCAGCAAGGCTGTCATCGTCCCTTTTACGAAAAGGAGAAATTAGTCTTAACCTAATTTCAATCAATGATACAAACAAACATTGAGTACTCCAACGAAGTAAAATATCTTGGAGTGATCCTCGACAAAAAACTACGCTGGAACTCCCACATAAACAGTAAAATCCAAAAAGCAAACAAAGCTTTCTGGGCCTGCCGCAGCATGTATGGTAGAACCTGGGGGATCTCTCCAAAGATAAAAAAAAAGTGGCAATTCGCAGTTCAGCAAGTTTGACACAAGCGGAAGAGTTAAATATTGGCGAACCCCAGAACTAATTGAACTACTTTCCGAACTTCCAGAACTTGACATGATCTGTGCGGTCACAGACCGCTTACCAAAAACACTGTGCTTCAACAAAAGATTCTCAACGGAGATCACAACCAGAGAAGCATGGGTTAGTAATAACCCACCTAACTGCCAAAACGGCCTAAAGTGGTATACGGATGGTTCTAAAATGGACTCGGGGTAGGAGCTGGTATCCATGGACCAAATAGGAACGTTTCAATACCTATGGGAAAAAGCCCCAGTGTATTTCAAGCAGAGCTCCATGCCATTAAAGAATGCGCAAACCTTATATACAATTCGGGTAGCTCACACATTATTGACTCCAAATCAGTACTACACTGCTTCAATTCCCTCCAAACACTTAAGCTAAGTACACACGATTGTAAGATCTTACAATATTGTTAGATCTGACAATGACTGACAATGAGCTTACAATAGCCAACTACCTTACAATACAAAATTGTCTGTACAGACGGTTGTAAGATTTTGTCCCAAAGTCTGACAATTTCATTGTCAGATGGATGTCTTACAATTGGCTGACAATGACATTTCTGACAATATTGTAAGACAAAATTGTAAGTTCAGACGGTTGTAAGTCATTTGGGACACATTTTTCACTGACAGATCTGACAATATTGTCAATCGTGTGTACAGCCCTTCAAAACAGATGCAAATAAAATACTAAATCTTCGCAGGCACGATATCAAAAACTTAGTAGGCTACCTAACGGGTCACCACGGTCTGCGATATCACTTAAATAAAATGCATATAGTCGACTCACCGGAGTGCAGACTATGTCTAGAAGAAGACGAAACAGCCGAACACATTATATGTGAATGCCCGGCCCTTTGCGGTATAAGAAGGAAATCATTCTTCAGGGAAATTATAAGTACCGAAGATCTAAGGAAATCCTCTGCTGAATGTATTATCAGCTACATGAGGAAAGTAGAAGCGCTACTAACCTAAACAAATATCTGACGGCAACCACAATAGATCTTTTAGGTCGACGTGCATCTTAAGGCTCCGGCAAGTCAGTTTTTAATTTAATTTTTTGTAAAGTACCTATAACTTTGACATACAAATTTGAACCTTGAGCAACTGTCAAAAAATAACATTTTTTCGTTTTTGTTACGAAATAATTATTTATTATCCATCAATTTGGAACACGCAAGATGAGAACCTTGAAATGGAAAATTACCACCAAATATCGTGCTATCGTGCTTTCAACAGACAGAAGGACAGGGCTAAATCGATTCAGAATGTAATCCTGATTCAGAATATATATACATATGTACTTTATAGGGTATCCGGCAGTGTTGTTCCTCTACATGTCGACTTTAATTGTCGACTTTTCAACGTAGACAATCGCGTCGACAATGTCAACAACGTCGACAATGTCGTAAATGTCAACAATATGTCGACAATGTCATCAATACCTTTCAGATCTGTCAATCTGTCATTCATCTGTAAACTTCAATCGAGAAAGTACACTTTTAAGAATTAATTAAAAATTTCTTTTCTTAAAAATTAAAATCCTGTGTATCATAAATATAAAACTTTAAATATGTCTGGTCGACCAAAAAACAAGGCTTTTGAGGATCTTCTAGGTTTTGTTTTGGTGAAAACAAACAACAAATACTCAGCACATTGCACAGTTTGCAGGAAAAATGATACCCGTCTTCGCAGACACAGGTAAATAATAGTGTATTTTAATTTCCATTGATTTACCAAAAAATTAATGACCAACACAAACTATTCTTTTAGATATCTGTTTCTGTTACAAATATTGGTGAAGGTGACAATCAGAATGCAATGGTTATCAATACTCTTGTGAGTATTTTCTTTTTTTTTTGTGTTAAACATCATTAACTTACTTTGTTTTGTTTTTAAATAAATATATACGATATTGAATTAAAAGTTTATATACAAAACTTGCTTCTTTTTTAATGATTTATTAGGAATCACTTTACAGGAAAAATTAAGAAAAACGTTGTTCTAATAATTATCTACATTGTCTACGTTGTTAACATGGACATGTCGACAATTGGGAATTGTTTACGTTGAGTTGTCTACACGTAGACAATCGTGTAGTCTACATTTTAAGTCTACATGGCACAACACTGGTATCCGGTGAATCCTTCTTGGCGTTACAAATGTAATGACAAAGGATGGTATAAAAAAAACGCCCAAGGTGGAGCAAAGTCGTTGTCGTTACAAGAAATGGCGCCCAACGTGGGGTTCCAGAGTTACACATTTTGGGGTCCTCTTGTAACTATTTCAGGACCAAGGAAGGGTGGGTAACGAGGAAGGTTCAATTCCATCTGAATCTACAGATATGAGGTGAACGAAGGAAAATAATAGACAAACAGTATTAACGCGCAGCCGTGCATGTACAAAATTTTTGTTTGGCAACCTCAACGACAGGATAAGTAGAAAAATGAAGCAGTAGCGAGTACCTACCCAGCCGCAGATTAGCCCGGGCTCATTATGTGCATGCATCCTAATGCTAACAAATAGAATGAGTCGTTGTCGTTACAAGTTCGATATGAAAAATCAGAGATTTAAGTGCACAATCTGATGTGTCCAAGGAAAACCCACATAAAAAACCTTTCACAATATTAATTCCTAATTTTTGCCAGAGCCGAACACTGATAAAGATGTGTATAACATTCCATCAAACCAGCCAACCGATTGTGATAGTGATGAATGATGATTCACTAAAATATAACGACTAGATTACTTTCCTCATTCTTCTACTTCGTGACTGTTCAAATTTTTCTACAGCCAACGAACAGACGCAAAATAGAGAAAATGATGTGCTCTTACGTAATCCGGCAAAGAAAAAAAATGGAAAAAATGGTAGGTAGGACAAAATTTCAATGAATTACAAAAATGTCGGTTTTTAAATTCAGCAAGTAAATACATGGCGTACATGTGACACTTTAGCAATGAAATTAAAATTGAATCCCAGATGGCGCTGAAGGAGAAATACATAAATAATTTAAAAGAACACAAAGAGCGAGCAAAAACAGCGCCAGATTCGCCGAACTTTTTTTTTGTGTACATATTGCAAAGCCTTCTCACTCAATATCTAAATACATTTGTAGCTTTTTTCAAGCGCCTTTGACTAGTAATAAGCATGTGGTATGAAGCAGAAGTAGAACTAGAACGTGAGCTAATCAAAATGTATGGGGATCTCATAAATCGTATTTTATTCTAACCATTTGGAGTTTGACATGGATCATAGCTTCATTAAAAAGAAAAGAAAGAACAATAACCTATATCGCATTCATAGGACCAATCAATTTGTAAGAACAGTCGCAAGGAAAAATAAGTTTATGGTTAATTAGATGACACAAATGACAAATTTTGTGACTATGCATCATTATTGAAGTCCGGACTGGGCTTTGGTCTGCTTACAGTTTTTTAAGCAGACATTTTTTGCAGAATTATGAAACAATTTTTTTTTAATCTATTATTTATTGTACATTTTTGAGTTTTTATCATAATTATTTTAAACTGTTTAATTCACAGATATGTAACAACATTCACAAATTATTTACTTCATTATTTTACGAAAAATATCCATTATAACATAAAGAAAATATGAAACCTATTCAGATGAGCGACAGTGTATGTGCTAAGCCACACATGCCTTTTCATGAAAGTCGTGTCGGGCGAAACAAGTTGATTTCTACCCTTCTTTTCTCAACTAACCTAAAAGTCTACCCGTCTCGCCCGACGCGACTTTCATGGCAAGGCATGTGTGGCCCAGCACTATAGGATATGGAGCACGAAAAGTGCTCCATTAGCATAAATTAAGACCTTACATTTTAACAAAAAAAAAAAAATGGAATGAAAATATTTTGACATCAGTCATTTAAAACTTATTTCGAGAACGGGAAATCATAGTCTACTAGACTTTCATTCGAGCAAAACACTGAACCGAGGTGTAGCACTTTGAGCTTGCTATGAACTGGGAGCGTTGAGTGCGATTTGATTTTTTTATGAAACACAATTGAGCACTTAGCTGTCATATGATTATCAACAGCGTGATGCATTCTTACATAATTATGAAATAGATCTATTACGTATTGTGTATTGACCAATTTTTACAGCACAATAAGAGTTTAATCAAAGATTTTCTGTGTGTACTGAGGCCGCGAAAGGAATGTGTGTAAGAGAGGAACGAAGGAAAGATTTAGGATTTATCCTGTCCACACTTTTAACCTCGGCCTTTATTCGTTGGCAAAAAAATAGAGCTGTCGAAGATGCACTTGAACATCCTAAACCCGAGTAAATTGTAAATGGGACATTAAAAACTATGATGACGATGTCTAGTGTACGTGTAGCGTTAATAAATAATAACACATAATAAAACTTATATTAGCCATGAATAATATACCTACTGTATATATTTAAATGTAAATACATTCGAGATCATTTTGTACAGGATTACCTATATCTAATCCTAAAAGGAACTGAAAGGAAAACTAATAAATTAATACCATACATATTACACAAAGATAGATGAGTGTTAAAAATTAAAATACAACATACATTTGAAAATAGCGTATACTAAGCATACAAAATTTAACTATTGTCCTTAAATATAGCATCCTTAAGAATACTTGCAAATTCAAATTTTACCCGTTCTCGTTCACTTCGGTTCATTGCGCGCAGTGTATCGGCAAGCGATAAACAATACATTTCGATGGCATCTGGTTTTGAATCATGTTGTCTTCGTGATACACAATCTGATACTGATGAAGTGGCAACAACATTGGTTGTAGTTGGGGCAGCTTCGTCGGAAGCTGTTACCTTTGTCAAATCATTTTCAGCCAGAATTGTTGGTTTCACTTCGATTTCCTCGTCTGGAATGCATGTTGACGATGATGTACCAGCACATGATTCATCTTCACTAGGTTCAACCATGACAATTTCGAAAAAATCATCGCGATTCTCGGGATTGTAGATGTATTTGCTGTCTGGTAAAGAATCACCACTAAGAAATAAAGGTTATTTATAAGTACAGTTATTGGAAAATGGCAAAACGAAGAGTAAAGGCCCCGACCCATAGAATCCGTCGCATCCGTTGCGTTGACGGATTGACGTATTCGACGGAACGAACAGTCCCATAGAATCCGTCGCATACGTTGACAGCATACGTTGTTTTCTGCAGAATTTTACAGTTTCTCTCTTTATCTCAATATTTCCACCAATGAAAGTGCTTACTCTCACGCTGTGCCAACTGTCAACGGATGCGACGAATAGAAAAGTAGAAAGTAAACCTACTTTATCCGTCGCATCCGGCACGTACGTTGCTTATGGGTCACCTTCCATAAGCTGCTGTGTATTCTATCAACCTGTCAGTCGAATATGTTGCCGCAACGGATGCGACGGATTCTATGGGTCGGGGCCTTAACAACGCAACGATTCAAATAAATAATAAACACCGCCTGGTTATCAGCTAATAAATGTACCCCAATTCCACAGACCCAGGTTGCTTTAAGAAAAGGAAGAAAGTAGAAGAAGCCGAGAGGATGGCGAAAGCTAAAACCATTTGATAGCTGATAGGAGATTATTCAACTGACCGCGAAATGCAGACATTCATTTTCTGATAGGAAAACGAAAAATTGCATAATAAAAGGGCAACTAGCTTTCAAAAATTCAAACAATCGCTTTAAGGTCCAACGGCCAAGGTGTGATGAATTGCTCGAAATAGCTTTCTAAGTCGAAGTGACAGTTTAAGATTTTTTTCTCTTAATTTTCAAAGCACAACCGCAAAAACTGAAAGAGGAACATCATGTAACATGCATTTCAAATAAAAAGATAGCTGACACTCGGGCTTGGGTTGCTCATCTACGAACAATGGTTGATGACTAGGATATCAGATATTCTAGATTTCAAATATTGGTAAGCTTCAACTCCAGGAAGCCCACATTAGAGCTTAATAAATCAAGTTCTTTCGAACATTGAACACTATTTAAACTATAATTATTTTCTACTAGCGTAGCTACATTGGTAGACAAAACTTACCTCTTTCGGTTTATAAGGGCAGTTGACTTCAAAAACGACAAGTCTCTAGTTAATTTCCTACGCCGTATATTTGGATTCTTCGGGCTTTTTACTTCCTGCAAGTAATTGTACCGTATGTTTTTCCATTTCACCTGACATGTTTTTGCTAAGGGAAAGATTAAAAACGTTAATTTTATCAAAATCCTTTCGCAAATCTATTTTAACTTACAAGATGCACCCAACATACGCGAAATTTTGTGCCATATTTCTTGGCGGACACTGTTTCGTCTATAATTGATGTTTTGAACATCATAGATAGCTGGATGGACCCTTACCAAATCGATTAATCGGTCGTCTATGTGAAGAATGCAAGGATTAAGGGAAGATTTACAAATTTATCATGAATTTATTTACCGAATGTTAAAGTTTGTCCGTTGTAATTATAATCAGACATTTTCCTTTTTACTTATGAAGTATTTTTTTTTATGAATGGAAAATGTGTATGCACAGCTAAGGATAATAAAATTTGTTCTAGCTTATCAACTTTTGTTTCTAGGGCTATGCAAAAAAAAAAAAGCAATAATTGTCAATTGAAGAAAGAACAGCCGCAGCAGTAGTCCTTTGCTCAATTGCGATTGGTCAGTAATAGGGAAGCCTGTTCGATTTAAGAATTTTAGTGTTTGCAATTTTAGATTTAGTATGGGAACCGGTTAACCGGTTTATTCTGTTCACACTGTACTAAAAACTGAATTTTTCACAAAAAGCTTACGAAAATTTGTCAATGTATTCATACCGAATACCAACTAAGTTTTTTTTTTTTTTTGAAAAATATTTGTGTCGACTAGACTTTTATCTTAGTAAGTAAATTTCATTTCGAGCAAAATGAATTAATCGTTCAATGGTTGAAAGCATAAAATAATTAACATAAACAACGATCAAAACCACAATCAAACAATAGGCGTATTTTTTTGAGAAGTGAGTATAACAAAACCAAAAGTGAGTATAACAGTTTTGCATGTTAAACCAAAAGTGAGTATAACAAAACCAAAAGTGAGTATACCAGTTTTGCATGTAAAAGTAAAAGTGAGCTAGCTATAGATTCTCAAAAAAATACGCCTAATAATAAATACAAGATACGAAAAAAAGCTTGCTAATTTTCAACATTCCCGCCATTTGCGAATTGCGACAACAGATGTCCTACCCATTCATCTAAAATCTGCAGTAGCTCTAAATACACACTTCTCAATGTTATTTAAATAAGCAACAAATAAAGTGTGCATTTTAGTAGAAACATCGTATTTTTTTGAGAATCTATAGCTGTTACTTTTGGTTTTCGATTCCATTAATTTAAAAAAAAAAATTAAAAAAAAAAATAACTGTATATTGCAGGCAAAATGAGCTAAATTTTGATTAATTTCGAAAAGCACCCCATAAGAAGAAGAAGTAGCTTTGTACCTAGCAGAAAATCGTGTTCGTGTACTAACTAGACAGTAGGCGTATTTTTTTGGAAATCTATAGCTAGCTCACTTTTACTTTTACATGCAAAACTGGTATACTCACTTTTGGTTTTGTTATACTCACTTTTGGTTTTACATGCAAAACGGTTATACTCACTTTTGATTTGTTATACTCACTTCCCAAAAAAATACGCCTAGTGTTATAAAACAAGTAGAACAGTTTCAGAAAATATAACTGGAATCAAACAAACCTTTACAGAAGAATTTGGTTTATGACAACACTCAACTGTCAACTGTATGTCATCCATAAAAATAAAAAGAACACCTTCACCCGAAAAGTTGAAAAACATTTACGCAACCAAGCAAATGAGATTGTAGCCCTAATTCGGTCCCAATGGCAAGCTTTGGTCGTTTTGGACCACTATTAGGTGTTATATCAGTGGCCAACAATATTTGCAAGTTTTTAGTAAGTACATACATATTTGTTTTGTTAATAGAAGCTGGTTAAAAAGGGCTTTTTTCCTATAGGTTTACTCCTCTCGAAACGCCGAAGTCCTTACATTTTTTGAACTTAAATTAAAACAATACAGCCCTAATCCCGGATGGCTGGAGTATGACCCCATCGACGTTTGGAAATGTACAACACAATGTATTGAAGTGAGGATCATATTGAGAAAAATTAAAACAAAATCAATTTAACCTATTGGAACTTTTCCAGACTGCATGCACGAACTTGCTGATATTGGAGATCAATCCACAGGACATTGTTGCTTTAGGAGTATGTACACAACGCGGTACTTCTATAATTTGGGACAAAGTCACTGGAATTCCATTGCATAATGCTATCGGTCAGTTGAATAAAAGTTTTTTTTTTAATTTAATCAATCAATTAACATAATATGTAATTAGGGTGGTCGGACAGCAGGACATCAACGACATTGAGGTCTATTTTGCTGACGATAAAGGGTAATGTGAATCATCTAAAGGCGGTGTGTGGTCTTCCTCTCAGTACCTGTTTTAGTTCCTTAAAAGTGAAATGGCTTATGCAGAATGTGCCTTCTGTAAGGGAGAGCATTGAAAATAAGACATGTCTATTTGGAACTATGGATTCGTGGATTATATGGGTGAGAAATTGATTTAATTAAATATTAGTTGGAATGAGTTCACAAATCTTCTTTCAGAATCTTACCGGTGGTGTAGGTAGTGGCGTTCACACAACTGATGTAACAAATGCCGGGTACACTATGCTTATGAATATTCACAATATGAAATGGGAGCCTAAGCTGTGTGATTTCTTTCAAATTCCCATACATATACTGCCGGAGATACGTTCTAATTCGGAAACATATGGTTTCATAGTCGATGGACCTCTTAATGGACTGCCAATTGCAAGTGTAAGTTAAAGTTACGCCGATGCAATTTTTCTTTTATTTTCCTTGGTTATGATTTTTTTTTTAAATGAGAGAGTAGATTTAGGATCCCTTCTGATCTAAATTGAGGCGTTGATCTCTCTGCTCCAGTTATGCGGTGCTCCCATGGCAAATCTAAGCAAAAGCAAACAACTAAGCACTATGCTAACAGAATACCCTTGGTGGTTGAGGCCGAGGTTCGGTCCCACAAAAGTCCTATACAGCAAATACAGTCCTATGCAGGAAACAAAACGTAAACTTTCTCCGGGCAAGGCGCTAGACTACTTTTTTTTTTTGAATCTCATATTTTTCGATTCTGTTATTGTTTTTCATTGATAACATTTTGAAATGTAGCTTTCGATGACCTCTTAACTTAGTTTATCGTTTAATCATTTCTATGAAAACAACTACATAATTAAAATATTTCAGTGTATGGGTGATCAACCGGCAGCACTTTTGGGTCAATTATGCACCAGAGTCGGACAATGTGTGTGCACCATAGATGATAGTTGTTTTGTGCTTCTTAACACAGGAAAAGAGATAATAGACTCGGATAATGGACTGCTTAGTAGCATAGCATTTAGACTAGGACCACACGAAAATACAATATACGCTTTAGAAGGTGCTGTCTCCAATGCGGGATCAACAGTAACATGGTTAAAGGATCAACTGAAAATTAACACGGAAATTAATCAGAATGGCAACGTTGCTGAGGTATTGAGTAATTTTCTAGGAGATAATTCAATGATTTCATCATCCTGTTCATCTACAATGTTGAATGGTTTGAATGAAAATGGAACGATGGCTAAACGTAGTGAAATAATATTTGTGCCTGCGTTTAATGGCCTATATGCGCCATATTGGCGATATGATGCTAGGGGGTGAGTTTAATTTTTGTGTTAAGAAAGAGTTCTCTAAATATGTTGATGTCTTTATGGTGTAGGATAATCCTTGGATTAAATAGTCATACAACCGCTGAAAATATTACTCAAGCCGCATACGAATCAACTGGGTTTCAAGTACATGAGATTTTACGTTCACTCCAAAAAGATACTCCTACATGGGAACGATCACCGAAGGTTATCGTTGGTGGTGATTTTTCCGAGAATAATCATTTTATGCAGTTCATGGCCGATATTATTGGAAATGTACTTGGTAAGCTAACATTGACTTTTTTCAAGTAATATAATATTAATTTTAGCTTATCTGTATTTAGAGCGACCGCAGACTACCTCACCTGCGTGCTTAGGCACGATGATTGCGGCGGGTATAACAATGAAGATTATTTCGATTGAGAATGCTCAGAAAGTATTTACGCCACCGAATGATGTCTTCTATCCAACAACAACACCAAATCGTAAGTTTTTAACATTTTTATTAATATTACTTTGTTAGGCAGTAGTATATGTATGTATGTATTTGTAAACCTTTTCCGTTACTTGGATATTTCCCAGAATGGTATCTCAATCGTATGAACGATTTTTGGCGATATATTGGCCAGACGTAACTTCTTTCTTTGTGTACCTAACATCAGCGGGTAGGATGCGTGAAGAGAGAAATCTTCCTGTTGAATAATCTGCTGAATTGCGTAATTTTCAGGAAGAGTTGGCCAAACAAAAAAGATCTATAACAAAAAACCTGATTTTATGAGCATGTGCCAAAGTCGCTAGACTGACCTGCGTCTTGGCACCTCACATAATTTCTATTCCAGAAAGTGCGAAGAAGTTGAGGGGGGTCTGGGAGACGGCCTAAAGATAACTAAAATGTTATTTGTGTAAGCCAACTGTCGAACATGTTCGCCCGGTAGCCAGAGTCCACGACAAACTACTACAAAAAAAGTGAAATTTTGAAAGTACATTCTGGTAACCGTTTTTTTATGTTGTTAAATTCATCGTATAAGAGATTAGGTGTGCATATTATTCAAAGTGTTTTATAATAAGTTAAATACAGAACTTACTACCATTAAAATTTCTTTGACTTAATTTCTATTCCATAGGGCGAGAACTTCTCTACTGTCGATGGGACTATGCCGTCAAAAAGTGTCTCAACTGGAATAATTTTGAAACGTATGAAATGGACATGGAACTATTCCGGCAACGAGAAAAAGATCCAAATCTGCCAATTCGACGTTCGATACCTGGTAGCATTTTTCTTACGACTTCTTTCGTTTTATTATTAGTGGCAAGATTTTTGAAAACACTTAACTAAACCAGAATCCTCTCCAATTAAATGATGAGAATCGTCAAAAGACTCCATCGATATGCAGTGCGCCGGTCTAGTGATTAATTCGTACAAATTTTCGTGATTAAACCTTGTTTTTATTTTTGTTACGCTGTCCCAGTGTGAGTCTAGTCAAAATGTGAATGTAAGAATTTTCTCGAGAGTCAATCAAATATTTTGCTTTGAACTGTGTATAGCATTTAATATATATTTTTTACTTAAAATGATTGGTTTAATTAAAACTTAACAAAGACGATGGATATATACTGTTGTATTCTGATAGCTATGCACTCTAGATGGATTTGAATGGATTTTGTATGGCTCTATGAATATTATTGTATTTATTTTATCTTCTTTTTTTCCGAAAAATCAAATATAGACTTAATTAATGCATATTGATTGTATTTGTAGTTTAAGTTAATATAATCTAATTTATTAGTTACAAGATTAAATAAGTTAAAACGATGATATTAAAACAATAAAATAAATGCTGATTTTATTTGTTTGATAAATTTTCGCATTAAGAAGTTTGTCCCCTGAACTTTATTCTTTTATTATTTACTTACTTTTTTCGAAAGACAGGCGACCATCCATGGAGACAGGCATCAAAAGTGCGTTATCGTAAAAAAATCAAGTGTAAGCAGATAGCGGCAGATGGCATAGATTTTCGTTGTGCCTTCTTCTAGACTCCTTCGATACAAACTAGCCGGTTATTGCGCAAAAGTGCGCTTCTTTTAATGGATCTCTTCCCGTACTTCGGGCTTTGAATGTTGCTTTTTTTACCTCCTCTTAGGTAGTAGCCACTGTACTCAGCCTTGTCCATCCATCGAGAGGGACTCGAAAGCTCCACGAGCAATGGAGGAGGAAGTTGTTCGGACATTTTTCCAAAAGGTAAAACAAACGTGTCAGCGCAACCATACCCGATTAGACAAGACATACATATGTAGTCAGACTTGGGGATATGGAAAAAACACTTCAGCAGACTGTTAAAGACTACACAAATTACTCAAATCCAACAAGCCTGCTGGAGGAGACGGCCTTCTGGCCCAACTATTTAAGGCAACAGAGACTTGAAGACTTGGAGAAAAGCATTAACCAAATTATCTACAAGATTTGGTAAGAATCCTCACAATAATTTGCCGGATCGCAGATATTTAAAAACCAAACATGAACTCAATTTCAGTTCCCATCGCCATCATATTCATTTAAATTTTGAATTAAAGTCGGTGACCTCGACCTGAACTCTTTTCAATATAATAAGTAGCAATTTGTATACGTAGCTACCAATTACAGCAATTTGCCCAACTCTGCGCGAATAATTTCCATATGAATTCCTTATACATTTGAAAGAAAAATATCATCCTGTAGCGGAGGGGGAAAGAGAACAAAAAATAGACATCTTAACGTGCATTTTTCCAGTTCATATTGAAAACTTATGCATGGCAAACATCAAGTTGGTCCTAGAATGTAGAAAACCAGCCAGCCATGTATTGAATAAGAGCACCAAACCAACAAAAACTCAACACCATCGTCAGCGTAACTTCTTGGTTCTGTTCTGACTTCAATTTATTCCTGAATAAGAATAAAAAAAAAATGGAAGCTGGGGTTGGTATCGTATAACCATACCATATCCCCATTCTTCTACTTTCAGGCCAGCGACGCACTTTTTTACTTGACTGGGCTGTTTGGCTTTAAGCCTGCGGGTTTGGCGAGGGTAAACTTATGAATGGAAAATTCTCTTCTCTCCTGGATCTCTTTCAATGACTTGCTCTTGAGTGCAATGTTGGATTTAAAGTGCCCACTTCAAGTAACTTTCAACCCTCATTACTGGATGATATACTCTATAATATACATACCCCCATCATGCTTGTATTTTGATGTCTATCTGTATAATCTGGGAATTCATGTTTTGCATTCTTATTCAAAGTATGCACATGTTTGTACACATATCTGTACCTTTTAATGGTCTCTTCATCTATATAGATGGCTAGCAGGTAAAGTTGCAATTTGGTTTCAGTTGAAAAAAGATAAAATTTATTAGTTACAGTGCATTATGTACGAGTATCACCATCCCCATTAAGTGATGCTGATGTGTTAGATGGAGAAAAATTGTGTTTCAATTATTCGTATACAAAACAAGGTTTTTCAGGTTTTCATTTAGTAAGCTATATTATTTAAAGTGTCCGTCTTATATTGGATATTTTAAAAATTATAAGTGAGTTTTAGAAATAACGAAGAGGCGTCATATCTCCCTTGTTCAGCAAATGCATGGTTCTTTCTCATAAACAAAAAAGTTGAGGTGTTTTTTTAGAGAACAAAAACTTATTGTTAACAAACACTTCTGTTAGAATTATAGCTATTTCGAACTACTCCATTTCCAGTGCTTTATTTAAGAATAGTGGACTGTTTAGGAGTAGTACAATGGACATATTCTGGCCTAAGTGAGGGTGCACTCGAAACTAACCTAACCTATCCTCCCAGATAGATACTAACGTAGGTAGGGGTAGTGGGGGCAAAACCGCACATATAAAACTTCAAATAATTAATAAATTAGTTTTAGCTGTTGGAAGGCGCATATATAAATTTCATAATAGTGAGTGAAAGCCGGCTCAAATATAATATTTTTCAGAGAAATTTCTACAATTTCATGTAAGATCCGTGGGGGGCAAAACCGCATAGGGGCAAAACCCACCAGTGCTCGGTATCGAAAAGAGCAAAACAAGCCGCTAAAGTCGGCAAAAGAACTAAGCTGTGGCGTATCAACATAAACATTTCTGAAAGCGAGCATGAGGACATTGCTGATGAAGATTGCAAGTGCATCTTCACCCAAAACACTTTTTTCAAAATCGAACCTAACTGTCGGCTGGATTAAATGTACCAAGTGTCCAGGGTGGGCTCATAAAGCTTGTACAGGAGTCGATGAAGATGTCACGTATGTTTGTGACTTCTGCAATTGAATTGCATTTCTAAGGGAGAAACTATTTCGCCTAAAATTCAATAGGGCGGTTTTGCCCCCATGTGGGGGCAGAACCGTTTTTTTTGTTGATGTGTTTTAAAAATTATTAAACTTTTTTTAAGTTATATATTTATTTATAATAATTCTCAAAATACCTAAATGAAATATGAGGCTTCCAGAATAAAGATTTTATTTTCGTTAAAAAAGGTTTTTTAGTGGTTTATAAAGTGAATACACACTAAATATGCGGTTTTGCCCCCACTTCCCCTACGTGTTGTCGATAATCAAGGACGCAACACGTTACTAGTACCATGTATAGAGCTAAGCGTATTTCCTTAATAGAAATAGAAGTTTTTCATTCGCTTTTTGTCTAATCCATTCCGTCGTACTTTCAGGAGTGTAGTGTAAAGGGCATCTGTTAGTTGTTCTGCTCCACATGGTGGACGTGGATTAAACATTTCAACATTCCACATGTAGTAGATCCGTTGGTCGTTGCCTTTATTTCGTAGTGCATTGTCCTTTTCCTGGGCCTGTACATGTACGAAAACCATTTTGATTTTATACCACTAATACCTCTACGACTAGGAACTAGGATTTCGTGTGACAAAACGACCGATAAATTATTAAGAAGAAATGACAAAAATAAACCTTCACTTTGTTTTAATTCATTTACCATTTATTTAAAAGATATACAAATTGGGATATTTTCTCAAATTGCATATTTTGATCATTTTCAGAATTGTAAGTAAAAATATGTAAAAAAAAATGTAAATACAAATAAAAATTATATTTTACTTATAAATTAAAATTAGAGCGTTAAATACTTAAATACAAATCATTCATATATTACATTGCTTAGTGTTAGTGTACTTATCATTATGTTTTGTATAATTAAACGAAGACTTTCATTTGCCAATGGCTTATGACTATATAATTATTATATAATTTATTTATAGTTCTAGCTTAAGACTTATGTTTCAGTATTTAAAATCTATTCGATACAAGAATTTTGTGTTTTCTTTTAAATTAAGATGTTTACAATATTTTTTTTTTAAGAAGACAACAATTTCGTCGTTTTAGTTAAAAATATATAAATTTAATAAATAATCTACAAAACTATGGGCTATGTATATTATTTGAAAGCAAACTTTTAATTTTTTTTATATTTATCATATTCTGTTGATTTTTTTTTTACAATAAAGTGAGCTTTGTGTCATTCAGCTTGGACTTTTTGTTGACTTTTTATTTGTTTATATGTATTTAAAAAGAATACAAAAATTTCTTTGTAAAAAAATTGGCAATGACTTGTAGCTAGAGTGAGTTATTTTTTGAATTATTTTTATATTTCTATACAAGAAGTAAATTTTTAATTTGTTATTGGTTCAGTTCTTTGTCATGGGTGGGCAGCAGCAAGAATATTTTCAGTTTTCTTTTTGTTTTACTTGTGTAGGTTAGTAAAAGTATTTTTTTTTTATTTTGAGAACATTATGTTCTGCGCAATTTAAAATGTTATAAAATAAATAATGAAAATAAACAATTTCTGTTATTTAAAGTCTACACAAATGGATTTGTATCTCTCTTTTATTTAATTACAATAATATTTAAAACTTACATCGACTAAAATTAGTTATCACTGGATTGCATTGCTTTACTGAGGGCCGTACAAAGTTGACTGAACGATGGACGGTCTTTCGGATTCTGATTCCAACAAGATGTCTGAAAAAGTAAGAAAATAATATGTTTTTAGTAAATTTTGCAAAGCTTATCAATTTCGGGTTATTTTTTAATAATGCACTGAATAACGCACACTAATACTCGTATTGTAAATGCGTAAGTAACTCTGTCTGTCTGTTGTTTACCTTTTCACAACTGCGTCGAAAGAAGAGGGCTTACGCAACTTGCGATCGCAACAACATCCAGAGGTTGTAAAAAAAAAGCCAAGCAACTGGCTGTTGGCTGGCTTAAAAACCGGAACGCAGGCTCTTCGGGAGAGCGAGGGAAACCTAGTTACCGAAGCGCAGGGAATAGTAGATGTGTTTAATGAGGATCATGTAGAGAGAGTGATAGGCCAAGAACAGAACCCCACGTCTAGTCAATGAAGAACCCGTTCCACCACCTAGTATATCAGAAGTTGGCTTAGCTATAAAAATGCTTAATAACAACAAGGCCGCAGGCTGAATGCTCTGATAGTTTACCGTTCTGCAACACAATAATCGGCATGTACCAGTGTGCCTTCAAGCCCAGCAGATCGACTATAGACCAAATTTTCACACTGAGGCACATAATGGAAAAGACCAACGAATTTCAAGTCGAAACTCACCACCTATTCATCGACTTCAAAGCCGCGTATTATAGCATACATCATCAGGAGCTCTATAAATATGGCGATGGCCGAACTCGGAATCCCGGCAAAAATGATTCCGCTGTGTCGCGTGACGAGGGAAAACACGCGTTGCAACGTGCAGTTTGGAAGTAGTTCATCCAAGCTATTTCAAACATGCACCGCATTTCGGCAAGGATATACGCTATCATGCGGATGCGACTTCTTCAATCTCGTACAGGGTATGCGGACGATATTGACATCATCGGTCGCTCCCAGCGTACCGTGATAGAAGCGTTCACGGCGATTGAAGAACAGGCGAAATCCGTTGGCTTTGAAGTGAGGACAAGACTAAGTACATGCTATGAACAAAAAAAACAAACATCTGTCCACCGCGTAGGTAAAAACGTCATTATTGATAGCAACAATTTCGAGGTATTGAAGAAGTTCACCTACCTCGGAGTAAACATGAACTCCACGAATGACACCCTAGTGGAGATCCGGCGAAAAATTGCTACTTCGGTTTGGCAAAACAATTGGGTTCAAAACTCCTCGAGGGACGAAATGTGTGCTCTACAAAACCCTTATCCTGCCAGTTCTGCTTTATGGCGCCGAGTGCTGGACGATAAGCAAGAAGGGAGAGCTGACACTGGGCCCCTTCGAAAGAAAAACACGTTGGCGTATTTTTGGTCCAGTGTTCGAGGATTGCGAATGAAGGAAAAGACACAATCCCGAACTCTATGATCTGTACCAAAATGTGAATGTAGTCCAAAAAACCAAAACACGTCGACTACATTGGCTCGGCCACATCGAGCGAATGGACAATATTGCTCCAGCTAAGAAGATCTTCGAATCCCAGTCCCTAGGTTCGAGAAGACAAGGAAGACCGAACCTCCGTTTCAAATGCCAAGCCATCACGGATGCCAGAGCATCCGTGATGGCTTGTTGGTCTGGGCAACTGGAAGCAGCGTGCCCGGCATCGTAGAGGATGGAAGGCTGCGGTGTCTCAGACAGAGACTCTACACGGGTCGGGAGTCCGACCGCATATGAAAATGAAAAGACCAACTACACAAAATCAAGCCAAATTTCGGCATCCCTGCCAAACTTGTTTGCCACTGCGTGTCGGCGATGAAAAAAATCTTGCTGCTTAGTAAAATTGCGAAGAAACACAACCAAACCCTTTGATATCAAAAAAGGTTTAAAACAAGGGGACGCGACGCGCTATCTAGTAACTTCTTTAACATCCTTCTTGAAGAAATTGTATGAGGCGACATAACTAACGGCGAAGATGATTGTGTAATGTAAGTCCAAGACAAAACAAAATACATTCCGTTAGCGAAAAAAAATGTTCAACATCGGCGACTAGTGACAGATGTCAGCATACCTCCTCCGTACAGGTAACTGGTTTAGGTCAGGACCTTTAAAACATCATATACTTATATAAAGTGCATATTTTCACTTACCATAATTTCTTTAAGAGCGTCTGGTGTCCCATCGGCCACCTCCATTTGCAAACTACCACCAGAACTCTTTTGCAGATATTCCTCATTGCTTAACTCCTCGAATGGCAGTTTTGTTGATTGATTGAACAGCTCCCAGACGACAACTCCATAGGCGTAAATATCACTCTTCGTTGTAAATTCATCCTCTTGGATGCATTCAGGTGCTAACCAACGAATTGGAAGTAATGTATTTCGATGCTTAAAGTATTCCCGATTGTATTTATCCTTCGACAACGCTGGATACGAAACTTTAACAATGAAATCACTCGAGATTATACAATTGCGGGTGGCTAAATCCCTTCGCATGAAAAGGAACGAAAAAAAAAACAGAAAAAAACAAAATCGATTAATGAGAATTAATTTTTACGCGAAGCAATGCAAATCGGAATGAAATGGGAACCCTTAATCCCAAAACTACACTATAAAAATTACTCCCTTATAGACTTACTTGTGAATATAACGAGCACGATAGATTGCGTCCATTCCCCGGGCAATTTGATATGCTACAGCTAAAATTTGTCCAGTCTTTAGGGGTGGAATTGAGCCGGCAACGGCGCCATTCGCTCCATTCTGTCCAGACGCAGTTGTGGCTGTGTTTGCCTTACCGGCTGTGGCCAAAAGGAATTGCTTTAAATCACCCTGAAAAAACGAAAGAGAATGCACTGACATTAATATTGCGAAACTTCTAATTGAAACTTTACAATTAAAGTTTGGATATCAAAGTCGAATAAGAAAGAAAGGCATATGAAACTGCTCACCCAATCAGTGTACTCCAGCACCAAGTAATGAGGATCCTTCTCACGACACAGCCCAAACAACTTCACTACACCTTTATGCGATATGGCTCGAAACATTTCGATTTGTCTCTTAAACTCCTGGCATGAGGTCTCATCTTTGATCTTATTCAACGCCTTTACCAGAATCAATTTATATTCATCTGAGACCTCGGTATTTGGCTCGAGTTCCTCCTTGATCTCCTCAATGTCATCCATAGACGTCTTCGACCGTCGCTTCTCCATACTCGGCGGACTTCCACTTTGACGTTCGTCGGTATCCTTTTCACTTGCTTCGTTGATTTTTATCAGTGACGATTTAATTTTCCCCACTAGCACGTCACCGAATTCTCCCCGCCCAATTTGAATGAGTTCCGAAAGACTAGACCGTGGCAGGGCTAATTGATCGAAGGCATGTGATTTTTTTGAACCTTTTGAGTTAACGCTCGATATGGTATCGTCGCTTTTTTGTGCCTCATTGCCACTACCTCGTGGGTTATGATTCCCGTTCATCTTTTTTGTTTTAGCGTTTTTATCTGATTTTCCATTTTCCGGCAGGCAGGGTTCAATCTCTGCCATTTTATTATTCACCTCTCCAGTTTCTACGTTGTCCTTGCCCGCTTCGGTTAAGCGAGCCTTACGAGCTTGTCTCCTGTATCTGCACCACAGCATTAAACCAACCACAAGGATGATGTAGGCGAATGCCACAGACATTGTGATTAACACCGCTCGAGTTATCAGGAAGCCATCCGAAGACTCTTCGGTTGCGAAACCCTCTACAGCTAAAAGAAAATCAAATGTTAGAGTCCCATAAAGAAAATGGTTAAAACAAGTCTTACGTTTAACAACGAATCGCACTTCTTCGCGTTTTAGGCCGGCACTGTTACCAATCGTGCAACCATATCGCCCCTCATCGTCCAGATGCACCTCGGTGATCTCCAAAGTTCCATTCTCTAAGAATTTAAATCTATTCTTATCAGTATTGTTCTCGCTAAGATATTGCAAATCCTTGTCCCATTGAATTGTTGGTTTTGGATCACCGATTGCCTGGCAATGGATACTGGCAACACCCATCTCGAGAGCTTGAATAGGCCCTTCGGGTGCTACAGAAAACTTGGGCGCTACAACTACAGCTATACTGACAGTGGCGTTTATATGTCCTTGGGTGTTACTCGCTATGCATGTATAGTTGCCACGATTCTCAGCAGATACATTTTTAAATATTAACGTACCGTTGATGTCGTCAATTGTTTCTGGCAATTGATCTGAATAGTCCTGTAAGGAGTAAAGTAATATGTATTAGTGTCTACGTTTTGACTGCCGTACACAACTGATGAACAGCTGTAGGTTAGGTTAGGTTAGGTAAGGTGGCTGTCCCAAAGGGGACACACTTAGTTCATAATTTGGTCCATTGTGATACCACAGGAGGGGGGGGGGGGGGGGGAAGCGGTCAGAACGGTTCTTTGTGCCGGGCGTAACCTGGGAAATTCTTATTGCTACTTGCGAATTTGGGTGTCCTACCTCGTTGAGAGGTTTTTGGCAGTGACTGGGCAGTCGGATCTTGTATAAATTTACATCACTTGGTTACGGCTTAGTCTTCGGGGCAAGGTGGAGGGCGACCGTAACGGTCTGCCCCCTGCCTATTGCCTCTGACACGGCCATCGCTGATGAGGGAGACTGGTGCGTGGCAGAGGTGGCTGATTGAACCAGTCTGCTTTGCTGCTTGACCAAAAAATCGGTGAATGGATTGTCTGTTCGGAGAGGATGGGGGCAACCGTAACAGTCTGCCTCCCGTATATTTCCTATTATGACGATCCGTCCGCATGACAGAGACTGGTGCTGAGCAGAAAAGCCTGGTTGAAGAACTCCAATCTGCTGTTTGGTACCGAAAGTAGATGTCGCGATTTGTCTTCGGTGAAAAGGCGAGGGGTGACCGTAGCAGTCCAACCCCCCGTCTGTTACCTCTGACGGGGTCCTCTAACTATCGAGATGAGAGTGATTGGTGTAGTCAGCTCCTCCATTTGGCGGTTAGTCTTCAGAAAACAGGCAGAGGGTGACCGAAACAGTCTAACCCCCCGCTGGTCTCCTCTGACAGTCCGTTACTAAGGAGGGTGGCTGGTACAGATCAGAAAAGAAAGACTGCGGCAGGAGGGATCGACGAAAGGTGACCGAAACAGTCTAATCCTCTGCCTATCCCATCTGACGGAGTCTGAAAGTTCTACGTGTGAAGGTAAAAATTTGACTGACGTAATCAGCTCTTCCCTTTGGCGGTTAGTCTTCAGAAAACAGACAGAGGGTGACCGAAACAGTCTAACCCCCCGTTAGTAGCCTCTGACAGTCCGTTAATAAGGAGGGTGGCTGGTACAACTCAGATAAGAAAGACTACGGCAGGAGAGATCGACGAAGGGTGACCGAAACAGTCCAACTGACATGGTCCGCTCATCCCGTTGGCGGTTTAGTCTTCAGAAACACCGAAAATGGGTGAGATGCGTATTGATATCTTCTAGCGAAGCCAATTGGACTTTGTAACAAACTTGCTGATGCAGCCAATATCGGTGCTGGACAGATCGCTCAGGTCCTCAAAGAAATAAGCTTAAGGTAGCCATGCGTGAGGTGGCAAGAGCTGGGCAGGAGCAGAGGAGGTGAACGGTGGTCTCCTCTTCCTCCTCGTCCATGCAGCTTCTGCAGAAATCGTTATAGGGTACTCCCATTCTGCGGGCATGTCTATCTAACAGACAGCGCCCTGTTAGTATTCCTACGACGGAGTTAATTTTGCTTCTATTAATACAAAGGAGTTTTTTAGTTTTTTTGGCGCCTAATTTTGGCCAAATTTGTCTGGATGTTATACAGGTGCTAATGCTGTTCCATCTATTGTTGGTGATTTTTAATGCTTCTTCGAGGAGCAGGGTTTTTACTGATTGCAGTGGAGCGTGCGGTTCTTCGCTGATATCAGTTATAGGAAGGCCGCTGCCTTGTCTGGCTACTTCATCCGCCTTGCAGTTGCCAGGAATGTCGCTGTGACCTGGAACCCAGCACAGGGTGACTGAACATCTATCCGCATTCTCGTTAAGAGATTCCCGGCATTGTTTTACCAACTTTGATCTGGTTGTTATGAACAGCTGTAAATAGATATACATTTTTAGTGATGTATAGAGATTTTTGTTATGCGCTATGGTGGCAAGGAATAAAAGGAATGGAATCGAAGCCACGCACCTGTTCTTCAATATAAAAATTATTTAAAGAGATAATGGAGAAAACAGAAGGCATCGCTGAGCTAAGTAAAAAATGTGGGCGCAGTGGTTAGTGTGCTATAGCTAGACTACTGAACGAGGGGTCTCAGTTTCAACCCCCAGCCACCTATTGCGAACGCCTATTAAACATCCTGGGGTATATAGTTGTCCCGCGAACGCTTTTCAATTTATACGTTCGCATTCGCCATACAAATTATCGGTCCCTTTCATTCATCCTAAAAATGAATACATACGTATGGTTCTAGTCCACCACTTCCCTCATCCAGCTTAAGACGACATTTTGGTTGTTTTTTAACTCAAACTTGTCTGGGTATCTTTCTGTGGATATAATGTCCAGCGTAGATAAATCAACTTGAAAGCACAATCACAAAACTTTGGAACAACTTATTCAATCACGTTGGTAAACTTTTTGGCAGATATACATATTTAAAATGCATTATTGCACACTTTGAAAATTTATTTTTTGAAGTTGACCCGTCATATGAACCTATTGTTGTCTCTGCATCTCCTTGTAACTCTCATGAGAGAACCATCTGCCATTTGCCTCATCCGCAGTATTCTTTGACTAGCTCCATAAATTGTTATCCGCGAAAACTTTGTAGCCTCCGATTGGAATGCTGAAATTTTTATTAGACGAGTCCATGTTCGTTTATTATTTGCTTAAGTATTGTAAGAGGATTTTGATATGGGTGTACAAAACCTTCTACGGCTTATTTACATTGCCTAGTCTGCGTGTATAGAGCAAACAGTTCAGGTTGTCGATTTAGTTCCAATGGCTGCTAAAACTTTTGAACGATGCAACTACATATTAAATAAAAAAAATTTATTCCACTATTTCGACACACCAGTTGGAATCAAATATGGTTAAATTCGAAAAAAGGAGCTGATCTGGCATTTGCTTTGTATAATAATCGGATAACTACCCATTTGCGTTACGAGGATATGCGAAATGCTTTTATACCTTTCAATTGCGAAAAGAAGGATGAGTAATACCAATATGTATTGGCAGAAATCCTTGCTTTGTTTGAGTTAACGTATTTGCCGCAGCGCGTGCGAATAGAAAGGAATCAGGATTTATGGTATATATACGAAGTACGAGTATAGTCAACCAGCCAGTTGACTTGTGTGCATTTATTCCATTGCTGTTGATGGAGTAGTGTTTGCTTTTAATGAAATTGAAAATTTGAAAATATCTATAGGCAAAATTGAAGAGGAGAACAATGTTTGCATTTAACAAATAGAAGAAATGCATATGTACCTAAAATATGAAAAAAAAAAAAAAAAAAAAAAACAATTTGGGATCTATTTCAGAAAACTATGCAGTATTAATAGTTATTTGTAAATTCACTTGTAACGTTAAAGTTATTGTTAAATATAATTTACAAAGTTAAAAACCACTCGTAAATATATAAAAATGGAAATCGTGATTCATTCACAGACTCATCAATGTCCAAGCCCAAACGCTTTGCCCTAGAAAGCTGAAATTTTGAACAGTAGTTCCATTTAGTTCCATTTATTATGTAGGTAGGTATACAAGGAATAAAGAAGGATACATATCTCGAAATTCAACCCTTAAAGGGGCCAAAGTTTGTATGGGGAAATTTGTATTTTACATCTGATCGATTTCAAACTCGGTTTGTGTACTCTATATAAGAAACAAAGAATTTAAATATGTACTACAGTGGATTCCGCTTTATTGGGACACCGGATAATAGGGACAGCCGCTTAACTGGGACAAATGCTAAAGAACGGAAACGAATGCATATTTAAGATTCAATTTGTTTTACTTACTGTGAACAGCAGCCGCTAATTCGGGACATATTCCTCACCATCTTACATACATTTTGACAAACAAATAACGTCCCATTGCATGCTTGACTGTCAACTGCCTTTGTGCACTTTCAGAAGTGTGTGCGTAGCGGTTTGTTGTTGTTTTGTCAACGTGGCTTGCTATTGGTTTTGTTTCAGCAAGTTGGCGAGAGAAGTACATCGACAAGTAAATGTGAAATCATTTTTTGTTGGATTTTGTTCATACTTCATCAACATTTCATATTATTGGGACAGCCGCTTAATTGGGACAAAACAGTCTAGCCCGATGTGTCCCAATTAAGCGGAATCCACTGTATCTCCCATTTTGGAAATTTTACAATTGGGGTCTTAGGCCCTCCATGATACATTGGTTATATGTACTATATACTTGCTTGATGTTAGACCAGCGATCACCTATGCCGGCCGTGGGTTGTGGAACAAAGATTAACGAAGTCACTATCACTACAGTCAAAACGCTAGAACCGGTCCAATGTATAGCTGGGAACTGTGTGACGGGTATCTGTATACGCTCCACCCCGTGCACTGCACTGAATGTCATCCTAGGTCTATTACCAATTCAAATACACAATCAAATGGAGGCAAGACTGGGTATTCAACGTCTGTTCTATTCGAACAACATTGAACCCCTAATTCTATCAACGGGGTCATCTGTCTTTGTTTGACGCTATGGAGCCTGAAAGCGCATCCAATATGTTCCTAGATGACATGCTACCGGAATATGGCTTCGATAAAAACGACTGGGAAAAATACAAACAAACCCCCAATCCATTACTACAGGTTCAGGTAATCGAGAAGGCGTCAAAGAGAATTTCATGCAATGCATTCGCGGATGCTAAATATCGATTAACGCCAGTAGGATCTTGCTATCAAGAACAGCAAACCGACAAGAGCCCATTTTAAACTGGAATGTAAAATCCAATGAAAGGGTGTCTCATAATTCCGCCGTTTAATAGTACAGTGATGCCAACCGAAAAAAAAGATAACAATCAGTTAGTGATCTTTAACACTCTGGGTGTCCTGTCACAAGTCGTTCAACAGAAAACATCGAAGCAGTTCGAGAGAGTACTGCTGACAGTCCAGGAACATCAATTTGGCACCGTAGTCAATTGGGCATTTCAACAAGCTCTCTTCAGCGAAATCTCACGAAAGACATGAAACTTCATGCTTACAAAGTTCAATTGACTCAAGAACAGCGTTGCCACTTGTACTACTTATGTAGTACTGTGCTACATATTTGCTTGATTTTTCAACGCTGTACTACATACTACATCGTTACCCTAAAGTACTACATTTTTTAAGCTCCGCCTAACCATTTTACTTTTTTACGAAAAAAAATTATTTTGTAAATTTTCCCACTTTTATAACAAAATAAATATAGATATAGAAACTTTGCATCACTAAATGCAATTCTTCAGCTGAATGCTTCCATTTACGTACAACACGAAGTGTTTGTCTCTGTCTATCAGCAGGATTCAGACAGCTGGGGCCTGTACCACAAAACTACAAGTATTGTACAACAGGCGAATTTTAACAATTAAAAACTGGTTTTGTACCAGAAAACCATTGTTAATTGTTAAAATTCGCCTGTTGTACAATACTTGTAGTTTTGTGGTACAGGCCCCTGATGGTCAATTATAAATATGTTTGTTATTGTTGATTGTCTTTCTTCGGCTGCACCTAACAAAAAAAACAGCATCATTCTACGTTCTGAAATTGTTTGCGTTTAGTAGTGCATTCAAATCTGACATATTGAGGCAAATGAATGCAATCCGGCATTATACTAAAGAATGTGTGCAATGACAGTGAGATCGGTCGAAGTCTGAAATGTTGTCGGACAAAACCAACATCCCTTGTGCTTTTGCCAAATTACATATTGCCAATCAACTAGTAAAACAAAAATGTTCTTTTATAGTTTATGAGACTACTGATCTGTCAACCGAAAACTGCCTAGTGATAATATCTATAGATACTTTGATGAGTGTGCTGTAAAAGATAGATGTATTGGATTTCAGCAACTCAAGAAAAGCAACTCCGAAGATATTTTTCAATCAATCCTGGGTGAATGCAAAGACAATAACATCGACATTTTAAATACAATTGGTTTTTGCTCTGATAATGCCTTAGTGTGGCATTAGTAATGCGGGGACTTAGCGGGGTGAGTGAAAAACTGTCCAATGTCTGCCCAAATCTATTTTCAAAAGTATGCAGTAGCCACAACCTACATTTATGTTCATCGGCTGCATGCAAACTCTTGCCATTAAGTATACTAAGCTCTATTAAAGCTTCACATGCCCACTTTTATCATAGCCCTACGAGACAAAACCAATAAAAAAAGGTACTACATTTTGTTTAAAAATGCTACATTTTGTTGGCTAACGTACTACATTTGATTTATATTTTAGTGGCAACGCTGCTCAAGAACTGAAGACTACTGACCATGCAGGGCGAAGAAAGTTCGTTGAATGGATTTTGGAACAACAACAAGTGGATGGTGATTTTTCGAACAAAATCATCTTCAGTGATGAAGCTAATTTTCATCTTGATAGCTTCGTTAATCGTCAAAATTTGGGGTTCAGAAAACCCACCAGTAATTGTTGAGAAACAAATTCATCCACAACGCGTGACTGTTCGGCTAAAGGCATTATCGGACCATTCTTCTTCGAAAATGCGACTGGTCGGGTAATAACAATTAATGGGGTTCGTTATCGTTACCGTAGCGGCCATTTATCCGATGTTCTATTCCATACATAACCCCAATCTGTTGTATACCTACTCTATGAATCAATAAAAATGTAACCTTTCTAATTAAAAATCTCTATTTTCTATCAAAATTACATTTTGCGTGAATTATGGGACACCTTTTATATGTAGCCTTGCGGCAAGCCAACAAGCCCACAAAACAAATTTCCCTTAAATGATAACTTATGAGGCTCAGTCAAAGTTTTGAATCCTGATGATAGATATTATAATTATTTATAGGTTTGAGTGCGGATGACACAAATTGAAAATCTCACTGCTTTAAAAACGCCTCAACCATATTATGTACTACAAAACTGAACAGTGTGCTATATAACCATAAGAAAGGACTTTGATTTATTTGATGTAGAAATCAAAATATCCTAACGTATTTAGCTCCTTTGTTCAATAGACCAATGTGCACAGGAAACAGGGAATATTAATACAAAAACTGGCAAAGATGTACACAATCCCATTTGGGTTGTTGGCCATTTACCAATAGGACAAAGTTTCGTCTATCTTTTCGAACATTTTCTTATAACTTAAGAAGAGTTGTCGGGAGTGAAACTTTTTTTTCCAAGAAGGTAAAAGGACTGGGTCAACAATCCCATAGAGAGAACTCACTATAGATAAATATATATATACATAAATATATGTGTTTTTTTCCTTATCTCGTTTATGTCATTTTCGCCTATAGGATGGGAAGACTGTTGCAAAATGTTTCAAAGTTATTCTTTTTAAGGGGAAAGAGATTTGTCTAAGGAGCGCAGTTTAAATTGAATTTCCTCGTCACCACCCATCTTTGTCCTTGGGGAGTTGATTGTATTCAAGTGATCGTAATTGACAGCCAAAGGATGCTGTAGGGACTGCCACAATTAGGGTATTTTTTTTTTGTTTTTTAATAAAAAGAAAAAGGCAGAACTTACCGTAATCCATTTAACTTGTGGTGTTGGGGTTCCTTGGGCCTTACAATGAACCTTTCCCACTAAGCCCAGTTCTAGATTTTTAGATGTCGGCTGAGGAGCAAACTTCAACTGTTCAATGACAATTAATTCGCCCGTCTCCGATGATATGGGGCTATGTCCATCAATGTAGATTTGACAGTAGTATTGTCCAGCATCGCTTGCAATAACCGAGGTGAACATTAACGAGCCATTAGCCCTGTTCAATGCAATACGAGAGTCCTCACGGAGCATTGACTCCATATTCGGTTCAGCCGTAGTAGAAGTGGATACACCCAGATCTGTTTGGCGGAAAACTTTTCCATCCTTTCGCCATCGCAGTTGCACCACCGTGTTTTTATATTTCTCTGGAAGTTGATATGTGCAGGGGAGCTCAACGGACTCATTCTCCTTGACCACCTGCTTTCCGGATGGATGCTGGCTAAATGTTATATCCGATATGGTGGCTTTGGCGGATTTATCGCCTCGTTTTCCACGGCATAAGAAAACGTTTTTCGATTTATCAAGTAGTTTCTGACCCTTTTTACCATCGGGAAAACGTGGAATGCATCCCGATGCTGATTGCGATTCAGTGCCAGCCCATTTAAGGACGTATCCTTTTTTACTCATCGCACGACTTGCAGCATTTGATGCAACGCATCGGTATAATCCATTATCGTAGACAGATGGACTTTTGATTAGTAAACGATTGCCCTCCAAATGAATGTTTTGAATTGAAGTTAATTTTTCACTATTACGGAACCATTCAATTTTCAGTTCGCCCGTACCGTCGACATGACATTTCAAGATTACTTCATCCTTGTGGTTGGTCAGCAATTGAACGGTGGCTGTTTGAATCCCTGAAAAGGCAAAGAGAAAAAAAGATACCAATCAATGGATGAAAGTTTTCAAATTAACTGAACGCAAATAATCAAGATGATTTTAGAGAGACAAGAAGAAAATAAATATCCTTCCTCTTTCTGGGTTACTGACTATGATAATCCGGGAATCAACCCCCAATTTGCATTGATTAAGGGTATACACTTTGGGTAGGGTTGGTATGTTCTATTTAAGTCGATCCATTTAGATATACAAAAATAATGTGAATACTTTCTTTTGTCCTTTTATATCCCTCTATTGGATTGTTGTTGTGTTGAGATATTGAATGGAATATTAGGTATTGATGTTACCGTCACGGAGAGGGTTAATTTGAGAGTATATAAAAGATCCAGGATAATGTTTTCTAAACTGAGACTTTTGGGAATGGTTCTTGCATAATTTTATGAGTTTTAGCTTTTACAACTGTTCTGTATAATAGAAGTGTCTAGATTTTAAATGAGCATTCAAAAAATGTTTTCGGTAATGCTTCCAGATACCAGATGGCTTGGGGCATTGTATTTCCTTTGCTTGTCATATTTTTGTGAGCGAAAAACACTTGAAGTATCTCTGCGAGCCTATAGTTTGAATAGAATATTAAACAATCGAGTTTCGTTAAGGATAAAAGGCTACAATAGCAGCTACAATAGAAGATAAAATTCTCATTGCTATATGGAAGTATAATGTCACGGAAGTCAAATTCCATACTTTTACACTTGCAAAACTTTTCTACATTACCTTACTAATTAACATTAATTTTTTTTTATAATAGACACGCGCTAAAGAGGATATGACTACTCTTTTAATGTAGGGTGAACTTACACAGCGCGATAAGTTTTAACGCGCGATTTTGGATCCTATCCAGTAGGCGCAATATGGTTTTGGGCGCACCAGACCAGATATGCGAATTGTACTCAAGTTTTGGGCGAATGAACGCCTTGTATATTGTAGCCAGATCAGAAGGGGTAAAATATTTCTTGCACCTTCTTTTGAGAAAACCTAGACATTTCGCAGCATTGTGTTTTTGAAGCATTAAATTCCACTCTATTGCTGAATCCCATTTTAAAATGCTGTCAACGTCGGAATTTAATGAGCTTAACATACGTTGCCGTTCCAGTTCTACGGCCGAAGAGCAGGGACGTGAGCCCTGGAAAAAATATGAGAAGCTAAGTGTGCTGTCATCAGCGAAGGAATGGATTGGATTAGTAGTTGCAGATATGAGATCATTTATAAAAATGAGAAAGAGAGTCGGAAACAAAACGGAGCCTTGGGGTGGGGAACACCAGCATTTATATGTTGAGTTTCAGTCTTGAAACCATCCAAAACAACTTGAATTGAACGGCCAGAAAGGTAGTTTCTAATCCATTGAATCAAATGCCTTTGAAATATCAAGCGCAACAATCTTCGATTCACCGAAATGATGGAGAGATTGGTTCCACTTCTCGGTGAGATATGTCATCAAATCACCAGTGGACCTGTTGCCACGAAAACCGTACTGCCGGTCATTGAGGAGTTTCCGAGATTCAAGATATTTCATAAGCTGACGATTTATCAGCGTTTCCATCTTCCATAACCTTAGAAAGAATGGACGTAAGTGCTATGGGTCGGTAATTGGTGGGAGAAGAAGATTCGCCTTTTTTAGGGACGGGCTGGACAAATGCTGTTTTCCACCTACTCGGAAAGAGTCCAGAAGAATAGGACAGATGAAAAAGCTTACGCAGTGGTTTTGCCAGCGTTGAAGAACACCTCTTCAGAACGATGGGGGAGATACAGTCTGGACCAGCTGATTTATTTATGTTGAGATCATTAAGTACTCTTGCAACTGTACGAGTGTCCCATGGTAAATTCGACGCTCTCGAGTACAGGTGGGGACAAAGCGCAATCTGCGAGCAACGAGCTGGCTGCGAAATGTGCTGGGAGCAGATTAGCTTTGCTGAGCTGACAGCTGGAGTGTCATTGTAAATGAGCGTTGGGATCGCTGACTAGGCCGAATTCTTAATATTTTTTACAAATGACCAAAAGTTTTTACTACCCTTGGGACATTATGGACAGACAGATATATAAAGTACAGTCTGAAATGAACATTTGATTTTTTTAGCTGAACCGCTCCGCTCGGCTAAATGGATTCGCTTAAATTTTGGAGAGAATTTTGTATGGTACGCCTGTGCGCACCGTACGACGACCGACGAGGACCACTAGCATACCAGTCTCACGAACTTTTAGCACAAACTTGCGTACAGCAGGCGCTGTGGCGTGTGGGTGCTTCATTTCGCCAAATCTTCTTAAAAAAAAAAAACTGTTTGGGCTACACAGCACTTACTTTGGAAATAAGTTTTCAATATTTCCCAACGTTGTTCGAGCCAAGCGTAAAGCGACTCATTTCGTTCCGCGGAGGTATGATACTGACTTTCTGTCAAAATTTCAAGCGGGAAACAGTTATCAGTGTCAAAATAACCTGTGATTTAAAAAGTAACCACTAGATGGCCCACCCTTTATAATACAAAATGCTAAGTTTATTGATTCTATCATTTCTCCTGTCATACTAAAATATGTACCTAACAAACAATTTGAATAAACCTTGTGCCTTGCTTAACGAATTCTAGTTTGTATAAAAATATACCCTCGTGAGTTTTTTAAATTTAAAGTTGAAAACTAAAAATGGTTATTACTTAGGACTTTCACCTAAAATATTATTATTACCTTAAAAAAAGTGTTTCCAAATCTCATAACAAAAATCCATCTCATAACAAAAAAACAAAAGGTAGAAAGTCGTTATTATTTTTCCTTCTCTGTCCATTGATGCCTGAATCTTCCATACTTCCATTGGAATCATTTTCATTTGGAAATCATTAACTTCTCCCGTGGGGGATTTTCCTTTTGTTTGACTTTCGTCGTCGATTATATTTGGCTGCAGGGAAAACATACAGAGAGGACTACGAGTAGATATATATAAATGAATAAAGTGCACGGCTCGGCTATGGCGTACGTTTTTTCTTACTTCGCTTGTATGGAAAATCTTTTTATGTAAACAGATTTTTACCAATGCTAGAAATTGCATTACTTTGGATAAATCTATTATTTAAATATTTAGCATCGTGACTATTTGTTTCAAATTTCTAATGTAATATTCTTCGCTCTATAGTTTTTTTTTTAATCAAGAAATACCTAGATATATTATTTTATTTTATATCATTTTTTCTTACGTAAGCTAATGAAATTTGCTCAACCAATTTGACGCAAGACAAAGATGGCAACTATTTTATTTGCACTTGAAAAAGGTTAAAATCGACAGTCGTTATCAAAAATTAAGGGGATTGTTAAATCAGTACCTACATAAAATATGTACATCAACCGCTACATAAAAACCTTAATAAAAACACTCGTTTTCTCTGAGAGGTCAGTATTTTTTAAATCACCCATTTATGGTGAATAATTTTATCAGCGTATAACTTGTCCGGGGAAATTTTATATGGCCAATACTTGTCATGTAAGTAAAAATACAGTACAATCATCCCCTATTCAAAATCGTCAATATTTTTGTTTGCATTTTTATTTTCCAGTTAAAATTCGTATATTCAGGGCAACGAATTACGAAAATAATTGGCATTTCTGTAAATTTGTTCGTATATTGAAATGTCAATAGTATTCGAGAATCGAGAGGACAAAGATTATTATGTAATAATTGCTTTACCTCAATAGGGGAGGGATTCAATTGGTAATCTGCTCTTAAAATATTGATTTTTGTCGGTAGATCTACGCTTGTTAATGAAAGTTCGTACCTACACAAACATGATAAAAAGTTTTATTGGGCAACGTTTTTATTTTCCTTGGCTATTCAATTTTGGAAAAGTCACAAATAAATCACATAATTTAGATGTGGAATGTCAGTTATAGTTTTTCGCAAGCAAACTTAGGAACAACGCAAACTTATCCCATAATGAATAGGTATTTTGTGTGGGCAACTCATTACTATTTATTGTTCGTTCCGAAGCGAACAGCTTTATTAGGTCTTTCCCTCTTAGCCTATGTAAATAAACTAAAGTACAAAATATAATGCTACGTTTCCACCGGACGCTAATCCCAAGATTAAGTGCAAGAGGTTTAAAATGAATCCTGAAGTGTTTCCACCAACAAAAAAGAGATTAATTTGACGTTTCACCACATGTTGTCATTAGCTGTCAAATCGAAGTGTGACAAATGATAAAAAATTAAACAATTTCTACTTTCGAAACTAAAAGTATAAACAAAATATGAGTGACAGTAATCTAAAAATTTTATTACCGCATCATTTTCTCCTCAAAACTAATATGTATGAAAGTTTTGGTTGGATTGGCAAGAAATCGCTATTTGGTTAGGTACCGAACAAAAAACGCTAACATAAATGTCAAATTCAGCTCTGTTTGTTTTTAATTTTGGACATCTGGACCTGTGAGGAGCGTGTTCAGAGACCGAACTTTAGGGTAAATGTGTCAACAGTGGATCAGTGTACACAGTGAATCACTTGCTCTCATAATGGCTCTTTTTATTTTAAAATGAATCCTGAAATGAGAAAAGAGCACATTTTAACTTCCCCTCGCAACAAACCATAAGTCTGCGCGATCGCGTTGTCGAAATGTGTTATCCTCGTATAGCTATTTGTGTTTTTCTATTTTATTTTTGATCTTATTAAAAAAGTGTGTATTGTAACTTCATTTGAGTTTAATATTTGTACTTTTGCTTATATACCTATACTTAATAATTTTTGTCAATTTGTTTACTTTGGTGAAATATTTTATAAATTATTAACATGTTTTTGTGAAATGACAACACAGTAGGTAGGTACACAGTGAATCAATTAAAGGTGGTACACAGTGAATCAATGATTCTTATATCATAAATATTTTATTTTGTTTTTACACAGCTATTTGTTTTAATTTACCTCTAGGCACACCTCCAGTTACTTTGGGTTTGGCTACACCGAGTTTATGGATGAACTCGGAACTTTTTCAAGAAGTGTTGAGGCATTTTATTAAGCATGAGGCATTTTATTTTATTCTATTTTATTATTTTCGATTTTATTCTTTTGTTTATTGCTAAATAATATATGGATTAATAAATATAAATATATAATGAAAAAGAAACTTATGTTTTTACTGAATAAATGGATTTTAAATCCCTGTTTCACTGTGTACCATGCACTGATTCACTGTGTACTGTACACCCATAGTACACAGTGGATCACATGGGAAGGGTAATTTGAAATAATTTTTTCACTATCTCAGCATTAATAAAGTTTTGTGATTTTGTGCTTAAAATGAAGATAAAACATTGAAAAAGGTGTGGAAAAAATATCATGGCTATACTATTATAAATGAGAGCTCAACGGCGCAAAAAGTAAAAATTGATCCACTGTTGACACCTTTACCCTACATGTAAACCTGGTCAGTTTAGGAGATTAATTTCTAATCTCAAAGGAGATTAATTTTTGTATGATAAATCTCGAGATTTATACGAGGTTAACGAAAATTAATCCTAATCTCGGAGTTAATCTCCGGTGAAAACGTAGCAAGAATTGAGAACAATAAAGATTCTAAATCTGCACGAATTTAAATTCGGTCGAAATTGATCACAGGGACAGGAGTTCCATATGGGTTATAACTATAACTGTCCTTAGAGAGCTTGAGAGTTTGCCAAACCCTCTCTTCCTCTATAAAGCGTTTATTGGCTCATTACTCATTCATATTATTACTGTCGCGGACTGTCGCCTAAGCCATCGTTCTTGGATGGTATATATCATATAGTTCAGGCACGAGTCGGAGAATTTTTCAACCGATTTGTGAATATTGACTAAATGCACATTCAGTTTGAAAAATTTGTTAAACCTTTAAATTTCTGTCACTTTTGTATGATATGAGTATGCGTATTCTTTGCTTATGCTTTATACATTATTTATACTATACACCATACTCTGTCCAGAGTTTGTTTTCGAATACAAGTTCTGATTAAACTTAAGGTCTATGTGAAATGTGAGATCTACATAATGTATCTGGTCTACTTCTCACACCAAATAATGAGTATCGTCTTCTATAATATATAATAAACCCCGATTGACGTAAAAACTATACTGGACAAATTTCGAGGAAACTTTTTTGAGATGTTTCTTGAAACTTCGAGTAGTCTTTAGAGGCAGTCTTTAGGCTATATATTGCTCATTGTCATGTCTACATTCTGACTTCACTGTCTTTAACTTGGGATTACTGAAACAGTTCTTAAACAATACAAAACAAAATAATACTGAGGGAACAACATTCCTTAAATATTTTAAGCTTTCGATCAGCTGTCCGTTTTAACTAGAAGCTGAGCTACAGACCAAAATCTAATTAAAATATTTCTTCCAAATCGAAAACTATCAGTTCTTCATCTTGGTTCTAAATATCGAAAGCACTTGCGTAGAAATGGCTTTCGTCAAGTTTAGCGAACATCTGTTACTCACATGCTCACTGATACTATGAAACTTCCGAGCATTCGAGCAGCGATGCCAAACCTAGGCCAGTTGTGAAATTCTAGCTACAATAAGTTTGCATAATACCTACTCGACGTTGATTGCTTTTCCTTTCTGAAGATAATCAATGAAAATTATCCCACGCGCATCCTATAAAACTGACGCCATGACTTTGCCCGCAGACGGCACTGTCATCGCCTTCTTTGGAGCCGATTCTCCTCTTTCAATCCATTGTTTTGAAGTAGAGGGCCCATGTTTCAACCATGGCTTTATTCCTGTGAAACTTCGCTAAACACACGACGTTGATTTTTTTCCAAGGTCGGGTACTTTTGGGACCACCCTCGAAATATGCAGTATTTTTTCCATTTTTGTGTTTTTCCGTAATGAGTGTAGGTATCCTTTACAAAAAAAAAAATATATACTAAATAAACTACAGTGAAGTCTCGATTATAATGACCTGATATTAAATTAATGTACTGTATACGCATAGCTATAGCTTAAAATTCACGACGCGGCGCCGCGTCCCAATTTCACTTCTACGTTCAAGCTACGCCTCACTTGGTTTACTCTCCCGGCAGTATTATCTATCAACATCAACATTGGGTATAAACCATTATAATGGGTCACAGAACCAAAACAGCATTATGTATTCGAATCTCTGCAACAAATGTATAAATGATTACATAGCAACTGATCGTGATCCGTACAGGACTCAAGACCTAGATTCCACATCCTTCCATTTGTGTGAGTTTTTATTTTTGAGACGAATATAAGGGACTTAGGCCCTAGTTATAGCTATCATTGAAATGCATCATTGAACATTTTGTTTTCCGATTTGAAGTCGAATATTAAAACAATATTGGCTTTAGTTGGCATCAAGATAAAGCTAATTAATTGTGGAATTTTTTTACGAAAGAAATTAGGTACTTAATTCTGATTAAAATTCTCGTTTCTCTAATTTGGAACCCAATCGTTTCACTGATGTGTTCGATTTTCATTCTATTCTCAGCTGTCAGTTTTGCTTTCAATGATCAACTCTAACCTCAAAACCGAGACTTGTTTGTTGAAAAGTCACTGACAGATACTTCCACTGACAGGAATTTTTCAATGATTGCTATAACCGGATTGTCAAAAATATGAAACCACCATTCCACTGATTTGTTCCAATGATGCATTTCAATGATAGCTATAACTAGGGCCTTACAATTTGATGCTGTTCCGAGTCCGAACGGTTCAATTGAGAAGCTTTTAAAAGTCAGTTATACTCTCGGATGTTTGTCAAACGTTTGCAAGAGGTGGCGTTGTGGAAAAAACTTTAGCAAATGGTGGTTTTCCTGGGAATGAAACTGAGATCGCTCGCTCAGTACACACTAACCGCTAAGTAACTGCGCCCTTTGAATGGCTTCATTTATTTAAACTCGTTTTTTTTTTCAGGGTCTTTTTCTTTTTGTAATTTCGTCTCCAATTGTTACATTCCATCGTCCACGAAGAGTATTCACCGAGATCGCACTAGGTTTGATAATAATATTTCTAGAGGTAATCCAAAAGAAGGTTGACAAGTAATCAATATTGATTCTGTTCACACGCATTTCTCAATCTGTTTCCACCCTATAAGTAGAAGAAATCGCCATCTTTGAGGGGAGATGATGCTCCCTTTCCTCTATTTTTGTGAACAGCGACCCACGACCACGACGACGTGAATCACAAACCAGAGAGTGAATAAAAAGTTTAATAAATATTTTAATTAAGTTCAGCCATCTTGGTTTTTTTTTTTACTTAAATCCACTGCACCGGAAGCTAATTCAAGCCGAAAACAGATTCTGTGCTAACCTGGTAGACACTGGCAATAGCCGAAATTTCTTTCCTGATGCCTAGCGATGTGCTAGTGTGTGGTTTTTGTGCCTTTGAAAATGTTTTGCAATAAATGTAAGCAGTGACATTTTGCGCCGTCCTTATGTAAAATAATGTAAATTATTTGTGCTTCTCCCACATCATTCGTTTGATTTATAAGATATTTCCACTGGTTCGATGGAGGTTTACAATCTCTTCATTTTATAGACCAATTTTGACTGTCACATTTATACGTCACCATACACCAGATTCTTTCAAGCCATTCTTAATTTTATACTGTTCTCAGATCATCCCACCGTCTCGGAGCGTGGTTGTTCGTTCCTTAAAAATCCGGAGAAAGTAATTTCTATCAATCTGACAATGTTATCTTACTAATGATATATGTGTACACTATTTAAAAGTGCACCCAAAGGTACCAACCTAATCCACCTGCATACTCAGATGAATTATCCCTAGTAAAAAATGTACAATTTACATGATGTATGTCGGCTTGGGAGTGAAACTCACGTAACAAAATCATAGGTAATGTGTAATGTCATGATGAATGATAAGTAAAGTCAGCCAACTGCCTTCGTTTATCTTCATATCGCAGCTTTTGTTCCATCTAGCTGCTCCGCAGTCACACTATTACAATCATCTAAGCATAAAGAGGTGCCGAGTCCTAGCGTCTTTTTTTTCTTCCTTGTTTAACATTCCCGGCGGTGAATGGCAGGACTAACACAGTGAACAGTGCACACTGTTGCTTTTGGATTCGTGGTGCATATAGCTTTTCAACACGGCGTGAAACTTCTATTTGAACAATATTCATCAAAGGATTAAGGCGAGGATGCCGACGAAACATATGAATGGTATAGGACTTCACTTTGCTGCTGGTGCTAAAAGCTAAAATGCAAAAGCAAAACGCGAGATGTTCACGATATCCTTATCCGTTTTATATTTTTCTTTTTATCTCTATGTATATGTGTGCATACTTGCCTTGGTTATTTCGATAACTCTTGAAGAACCTCGAAAGGAGTGCATTTTGGACGAGTTTCGATGGGGTGTGAAATTCCTTTTGTTAATTTCATATCCTTGCCTTTTGTTATAAGGTGTTATGTTATAGCACGACTTTTTATGCTATTTCTCTCAAGGGGTAAACTCCCGCCTTTAATCCTTTTAGCTGACTGACTCCTCGTATAATTTTCTTTGTTTGTTTGTTTTATTTTTAGAAGGATGTCCTTACACATGAAATATTTATGTGTATTATTTTTATTATCATAATATTGAACAGGTTCATACATCATACATGCATATAAAGAACAGAAAAAAACAGATTTGTAACGATTAGTATGGGTAGGGTATGGCTACGCTGACCATCCGTCCTTTATTTAAAAGGACAGTCCTTTCTTTTTTACCTCTGTCCTGTATTTTTTTATTTTCAATAAAGGACGGATTTTGTCCTTTATTTTTGAAACTGTCCTTTAAAAGCTGACAAAAAAAATTCCATGCATAGCATAAAGAATTCATTTTTGGGCAATTGAACTCTACGAAGTATCGAAACATACACTGTAATGTTATAAAACTCATGTCAACAATACATTTTCTTTGTCCCATGATCCTTATTCTTTTGTCAGCCAAAGCTGTGCCGCTGCCTCAGATTCCTCCATCTGATTACAAGTATCATCCTCTCTAAGCCACATCTTCCTTAAATTATACCCGAAATTACCATGACCTGTAGCTAACCCCACCACCCATTTCAATGTTCCTCGACTCATGTTTAGAACCCTTCTTTGAGTGGAGCAGGTCGGCCATTTTATTGCCATTTTAGCTTGTCTATACATTGTTCCACGGTTGACCACCTTCTCAAGTGTTTTGCCGTGATCTACTTGTGAATCAGCTGTTCTACCATTCCTCTACCAATTGAAGCGAATGGTTCTGGTCCCAGCAACCCCTGTTTTGCAAGGGAGTCCGCCTTTTCGTTGCCGTCGATCCCTATGTGTCCTCGTACCCAAGACAGTGTTACCTGATTTTTAGATGAAAACTTATTGAGCTTGAATACACATTCCAGTGCCAATGATGTTGTGATGGTTGTCTGTTCCATGCATCTAGTCACCGCCTGATTGTCCAGTGCTATAAGGATATTTCTTCCTTCCACCAGACTCTCAAGCAAGTAGTCCAACGCATGCATCAAAGCAATCATCTCAGCCTGGTATACTGAAGTGTGTTTCCCGAGGCTAATGTGACGGGCTAGTTCCAGATCTTCTGAAAAGATACCGGTCCCCGCTCCGCCATCCACCATGGATCCATCTGTGAAACTCACGGTTTCACAATTCCTCTTTTCTGGAAGTAATCCATTCTCAATACGAGTTGTGTGCTAAAAATGTCAGGCAATAATGTTGCTTCGATGTGAAAATAGGTTAAAATAAAGTTGCGTATTGCTTATTGACAGTTCCTAGTTGGTTAGTTGCTAATATAACACGGCTATATAAGTGAATGTCAATCGAATATTTTTTTTTATAAAACTATTTATGTACATGTATTAGTATTATTATTATTTTTTTATTTTATAAATACCAACAGTTTGTAAGTAGAAAAATTATTGTCCTTTATTTTCCTTTGACAAATATGGTCACCGTAGGTATGGCGTCATATACATAGGGATCATTTTTCATTTGTAAAAGCAAGCTCAGCTCAGACCTTAGGATTAACTTTGGTCCTACCAAAGCGATAAAATAATAGATAAACCAATTATCACCGCTTCTGAAAATGACATTACTAATGTTAGTGCCATCTAAGCGTGGGTGCACTGCTCATATGCATTCTTGTGTTAATAGCCTAACATGTCCGAAGACAATTGGCGTGCGAATTTTAATTGCTCTCTCTTTCTGTTCCGGCCTTTTAGTTTTTACTCTTTTCTTTTTATTGTAATGTCAAGAAGCCATATTTAAAGGTCGAGCATAACCAATATTATTTTATTGAACTAATCTAAACCTAAAATTATAATCCTAATGTACTAAGGTAATTTAATAATTATAATAGAAATCTAATGAATTGTTTGTAATAAGAATGTAATAAAATTTCAGAATTTTTAAGCCACACACCAATAAAATCGAAGTTTTACTGTGGCTGTAAAAACTTAGTAACAACCAGGGCTGCCAGAAATCATGATTTAGCATGATTTTCATGCTTTTTGGACTCAAAATATGTTTTAATGTTTTCGAGTCCAAAATCATGTTTTATTTTTACTAAAAAAATAATTCCGTCCTGTTCACGGAAAAGAAGCATCACGGGCAACCTATTTGTATTAGAAAAACCAGACTCACTATCTATGATGTGAGTTTTCAAGAAAGTGATATTGATTACACTAGACAACAGTGAAATGGTATTTGAAATATTTTCAGCCAATTTTTACTTGACTGACCATGCAGAATGCAGATTCATTTATAAAAGTTATTTCTTAGTTCGGGTTTTCGCGATACGTTATAATAAGTGACAAGCATGGAGACCGCTTCCATCAAAGTATCGCTAACATGGAAAAACGCTATTAGGGTAAAAATAACGTTTTTTTTGCATAGTGCATTGATTGCAGTGCCCTAAACACAAATATGAAAAAAAAAAAATTGGCGCTCTCTTACCGTTTGGGCGTGGCACGCCCCCAAAGTTAAAAAAAAAATACCATATGAAATAGTAGATACCAAAATTATAAAAAGGAGTGTCCAATTTTTCTAAATGTGCGGTTAACTTATAAAAAAAGTCAAAATCGGATCATAAAAATCGAAGATATGAGGTAATTTTTGTACTATTTTATATGGTATTTTTTTTAATTTTAATCTTACCAAACGGTAAGAGAGCGCCAAATATTTTTTGCAGATTTGAGCTCAGCGCATTATAGTCAATCGGAATAAACAAAAAAAAAATATTTTTTTTCGAATGGGCAGTAAAGTAAGATCTAGACTTTTATTATACAATATACCATATTTGTGAGAAATACAAAAAATTATTTTCAAAAAAACTGAAACTATTTTGTTTTTCGTACACATTTTCGTATTCAGCGCTTCAAAATCTATAAGAAAAGTTACTTATCATAAACAATACCATTTCAAAGTACAAATTTGTTGACTAGTGTTATAATAAGACTAATTTAATCGGTTTTGGTGCTGATGGTGCTGCCGTGATGATGGGTGTCAATTCATCAGTTCGGACGTATTTGAAAAAAGATATTCCAAATTTATTTGTCATGAACTGCATTTGTCACTCTTTTCATCTTGTGGCTTCATATGCTGGCACAAAATTACCAAGTAGTGTGGAAGATCTATGTCGTGATGTGTACAATTATATACAATACAGTCCAAAGCGAAATTGTATATACAAATCTTTTCAGAATATTTTAAACATAAAGCCAAGGAAGCTTCTTCGTCTGTGTCAAACGCGTTGGCTTTCAAGGCTAGAGTTTGTGAATTCTGTTGTCATGCAATTTGATGCCCTTAAAACATTTTTTGTAGAAGAAACAGCAAAACCAGATAAACTTTTATCCTGTCACACTATTTTCAATATGTTGAACGATCCGAGGCATTATATGTATTTGAGCTTTCTTAGTTTTGTGTTACCTTTTTTTTACAAAACTCAATATGTACATGCATGCAAGCTGAAAACCCAAAAGGCCAAAAATACATCAAGTTCATTCAGAAGTTTCTTTATCAATAAAATCAATTTTAAGTTGTTATTTAAAAAAGGGATGTTTAGGCAGGACTGCAATTATTAATATATTTGATTAATCCTCGCAATCAGCTACCATACAACGAAATGTATTATGGTATTAAAGTGGGTCTCTTTCTTGGAAAATGTTGTAGTCGAAAAAAGCGGTTTACATAGCTTTCAGTGTGATCGCTTAAGTTTTTTTATTGAAGCTACTAAGCAAATTTTTCTTAGATTTAATTTCAAAGAAACTATTCTTAAAGACATCGAAATTCTTGCTCCACAAAATATATTGAAGAGTAACTCCATTCTTTCACTTATAAAGCATTTTCCACATTTAGTGAAAGAAGATCAGCTTCAGCAAATAGATAACGAGAGGAGAGCATTGAAACACATAGATTTGAATTTAAATGAAGATGCTGATGCTGACGAATTGTGGAAAGGCGTAAGTAAGATAAAGAAAGCAGATGTCACTCCAGCCTTTCCAAAATTATCACAATTTGTTTTCGAAATATTTTCTTTGCCACATTCTTCGGCCAATACGGAACGCATCTTCTCGGAAGTATATATAGTAAAAACCAAATTAAGTAACAGTCTTGGGACTGATTCACTAAACGGGTTATTGCATAGTAAACATATGGGTAAAAACAAAACATGCTTTGAATTTAAAGTTAATGACAAACTTTTAAACAGATATTACAAAAATATATACAACAAAGAGTTTACATAAATTAAGTAGATATTTATTTCCAAATTAGTTTTTTCATGAACTAAAATGTTACGAAAAAAGTAACTATGTATTTATTTTTTTGTATTTGTAAGTGCTATTTATTAAATTACAGAATATGTAAATAATATACTTTGAGCATACATAAAAATGTATAATATTTGAATTTTATGAATAATTTATTTAAGTTTTGTTCCTTCTTTTTGTAATGTGTATTTGAAAGTAGGTATCTACTTGTCATGATGCGGTTTCACCATTTCTATTTACCTTTTTCTCTTTTTACCATTATCCAACTACGAAATGGAAATCATGCTTTTTGAACCTAAATCATGCTTCAAAACTATGTTTTTTTAATTTTTTTAGTGGCAGCACTGGTAACAACTAACAATATCAATTGGCATTGTTGAACGTCAATCAATGATTGAGTTGCATAGCATCCGATTTCTATCAAAACAATGAATGTCATTTACTGAGTTACTTTTCAAAAGTTACACACCGACATACATTCAAAATTTATATCTCCCCCGGATTGAAATGGAGAGATAATTCATATGAATAACATGGCTACACAAAGTCACTGTGCAGAGCAGATTTACTTAATGTGAGCGTATCAACTCGTGTATAGCCAACGGTTATATTCTATATCCACATAGATATCTATAGTGGTATGAGCTATGTTGATGATAGTCGGTCTTAATGCGTTTTGCGGCAATAAAATGCACTTAATGCATTTGCATAGCCATGCACCAGGCTATGCTGCCATGCCACCATCCTTCGAGCTGTTGTCGACATAGGATAGGAGTACATTCGCATTTCTTCGACTGGAAAACGAGTGAGAGTGGTTGCGGCGGTTTACGTTGAGCTGAGCTATCGCGAGATTTTATAGGAGTGACTACACGCCGACAATAAGATTAATATCTTTCTGATGTAAGATTCCTTACCGCCACACACAGTAAATGTACACCATAGTATATAGTATGCAGTTTAAAGCTGATACCGAAAAGAGGCAGACAAACTGCAGTGATTATGTATGCGTCGTTTCTGCAGTGAGTCAAAAAAGTCGATGATGAACAAACAAATTTTATGATCATTTTGTTTTTGCCTTATATTCGCCTCAAGTCATTTAGTCGACATGTTTATAGTCATTTCTTGTGGTACATATTAACCCTACTTAATGCAAACCAATTCTATTTTTCTTTTTACCAAATTGAAGCTCACCACTCATAGAAGTGTCAAAAGGGATAATAATTTCAGAAAAGGATTTGCAAAATACCTAGGTAAAATATTTTTTTTAAATTACCTTGGTTGGTACTCCTTCTATGATCTTACAGGTAGCCAAGAGCCTTGAATTATCATTGAAATGCCGACTTATTTCAAGAACTTCCCGACTGTATAGAAATCATGAAAATCGGCCCAGCGGTTATCGAGTTATATCTAACTATGTTTATGTATGGATGGCCCCACGCCCCTTTGTCCAATTTTGACCAATATTTTCACAGGAAATATCCCGGGCCAATACCTAAGATCACCTGTAAATTTAAGCTCAATCGATTCGGTGGTCTTCGGGATATTAGATTTTGATTGCTTTTGTTTGCATGGGAGGCGCCATAAAGAAACACCCATGGACCAATACCTAAAGGACCATTCACATGAGAGCGACCAACTATCTATCAACGAACGATTATTCGCAAGTTTTGACAGTCCGTTCACATGAACATTTTTCTAGGTCTATTAAGAAAATAAGTTTATAAACAGTTTAAATAAGGAAATTTCGTTTTCCAAACTTTTTGCCGCGAACAAACACGCCCTTGCCGCGAATTGTCAAAGTTCGCAATACACATAAAAAGCCGAGTTCCACAAACTAGCGAATAACATATTCCTTCGAATTTAACCTCAAATTAGAAATGCCGCCCGTTCTTTTTAAAATCGAATCGAAACTTGCTAAATTTTAAGGATTTCAGTCGGCAAATTTATCGATGCCGACCGTCCTTTTTAAAATCGAATCTAAATTCGCTAAATTTTAAAGATTGATGACGAAAACCATATAACTTATGTCCGCCTGATCAAAACGAAGTACGGATAGGAATATCACAGCTGAGCTTTTTTGAGCCTCTGGAAATGACTTAATAGAGAAAATGTATACCAATTGATTGTCAATTGATGATAGTATTTATAGAGAATCGCTATAAGCGATGTCTTGTTTTGGCATCCATGCAAAACACATCCGACTGTGTAGACGATGAAGAAAGCTGGCTCCTCCATTAAGGTCGCAAAATAATCGCACTGGTGTATTTAATGTCAGAAAAGGATTTAGACAACTTCATGTAACTTCCTCAACATCATACTTGAGAAAATTGTGCGAAATTTACAAGTCAACACCAGTGACAAAATTTTTCAGAAGCCTGTACAATTTCTTGCATACAGGGATGACATTGACATAACTGTCAGAAATTAGCGAACTGACACAGGCGTGATTGCAAATATTTGAGGCAGAAGCTGCAAAAATGGGTTTAGTTGTGAATGAGAGAAAAATCAAGCATATGCTGTAGACACACAACATCGACGAATCGGACGTAAGAATCGCTATTTTTTTTTTGCCTAAAAGGGCAACTAAATACTCGTAGTAATGTCATGTCAAACAGTCAAAGAAAACAGGCCCTAATCTTGAACGCAAAACTCGTCGAGTGATTTTCGGTCCTGTCTGTCTTGATGGGATTTTTAGAAGCGAACTCTACAAGCTGTACAGCGAGATCGAACTGGTCAGAAAAGTGTTCAATAAAGTGCACTAAGCGGTACTAATAATAATCATACTTAGTGCTCAGGTTAAATAATTGTACGAACTCACAATGGCAACATTTTGCCATATAAACTGATCTATTGTGAACTACGCAATATTTAAGGTGTAGGTTAAAAATGTAATAGATCCATTGTTTTTGGGCCTTACCAATAATAATCATTTTTAATCTTCAGCTTAAATATTTTGACGGTCACAGTGGATAATTTTATATGGAAATTTTCGCCATTGTGACTTCGTAAAAGTTAGGCTGGACACTAAAAATGATTATTAGTACCGCGGTTTGTCTATAAAAAGAACTGCGCATCACTGTATTTCTTGTTTTACGATTTGAATTTTAAGTTTAAGATGCCCATGATCGTTTTCCGCTTCGCATTCCACCTTTCCTGTGTGTGTATGTACATATATATTTTTTTGTTGCATCTCGTTTTGGAGTGAGTGCAGCATCCGAAGGATTTTTTGCGATGGTTTTTTAGCAATTACTTTTTTTTCCTCCTCAGTGGCAGACAATAACTTTGCCAAGGTATCGCATGAGTGCACATTCCGGTAAAATGAAAGAACAAAAAAAGGGTTTAAGAATTCGCAGTGTCTATAGTGTAAGCTGTTTAGTTGTGTAAACTGTTAAAATGGTTGAGCGTGTATTTAAGGACTAGTTTTTCTTGTTTTACTAATGCTATATTGTCGTCTTAAGAAACTACAACTATGATTTGTATAATAATAATTGGCAAGTGTAAGTACTAACTTTCGACCAACTAATTTGTGAAAATAACTTGTAATGATGTTCAGCGTTTAGTCATCTTTCGGATAATAAATATAAGAGGAAACGGTTTGGGGAAGTGCTGACTAACGACTCCTGTTGCGACGCTTTGTGGATACCTTAAAGGTCTCGCGGCAGATATCACACAAGATTTCGAACGTTTTGTTCGACAGCAATGAATGAAATAAGAAAACAGTTTAATAGATCCTTTCAACTGGTATCACTAACATAACAAAGAACAGAGGAAAATGAGAAGATAAGGCAAATCAGACTACTTTGCAACATCAGTGCGGGAAACTGAGATTGCAGATTTAAGCTCTAGAATTTTATCTAGTCTTATCTAGTCTGGTACACAGGCGGCTCGAAGAAGGAGTCAGGGACTGGATCTGGCATTTATGGAGAATCGCCTCAAGCGAACTATTCAGTCAGCCTCTGCAAAAACTCGTCCATATTCCAGGCTGAAGTTCTTGTCATTAGCCATTGCGCTAGAATAAATTTAAGTTCTATAATACGCGTGGTAAATAATATTTATCTCATCAGACAGCCAAGCAGCTCTCAAAGCTCTTCTTCTTTGACTCTTCTGTCATAAAATCGAAGCTGGTCCTGGAAACATAATATATGGCCATCTACGAACTTGCAAAAAAGAACCTAGTCATTTTGCGCTGGATTCCAGCCCACATGGGCATTGCTGGAAACGAAACACCTGACTCACTGGCTAAAGTCGGCGCGAAAATGCCATTTATCGGACCTGAAAAACATTTCAGGAATCACATCAAAAGCTTAGCACAAATCAAATCCATCGAAGTCTAGCTTATAACACTTGGGCGAAACTGCACCAGACTATTCTTCCCAAAATGCTCGTCCAGAAAATCCCATTACCTGATTTATCTGGGCAGATATAATAAGCGGCCATGGCCTAATGAATCTTCACTCAATTGGACCCTACATGTAGACTATGTCTAGCTAAACTCTAGAAAGTGACGAATCATCTCTTCACATGCTTATGGAATATCCGCCTCTCTTTCGCCTAAGAAAGACTATCCTTGGCGAGGAAATTGTCACATCAGCAAACCTTGCTGACATACCCCCCAGAGAAGATCATTGTCTTCCTGAATGTGTCCGGAGTGAAAATATGGCTCTAGGACTTCCAGGGAAGGCACAATTGGGTCCATTTTAAAGAGGACGCAGTGCCTGAGCCCCTTGAAGGATCTCGGGAATCATAATCTATCTATAGGGGGTGCGCACAGGTGGCTCTCCACCTTAACCAACTTGGTGTGCCTAACCCCTAACTGAAGGTAGGTAGCTACTGACTGGAGTCAAATTAAATAGTTGATGAAAAGTCACTATACCTAATTCCAAACCAACAACCTGGTTTTAGGAGCACTCAAGTACAAATAACTACTTATAACTTTGCTTACCTATACCCTCAAATTTAAAAAGCTTTTGACGTGACACAATATTTCTTTTTGACTACTTAATCCAAAAATTGTAAAGCGATATTCAGAAATTTCCAGTCTCCAGTTTTCCAGTTTAATTGTCACATCAGGTTTTAGAATTAATCCTTGGTTAAATTTATTTATTTTTGTGTGTACGTTTGTTTTCGGTATCTATTTTATTAAAGTAACATAATGTATTTACTTTTTTTTTGTTAATTTGACTGAATATGAGTGTCTTCAGCACAATCGTGTCATAACCGCAGCAATGTATGCAATTTTGTGTCAGTTGAAAATGCGTCGCGGGTACGAACCACAGTACACATATTAAAGGTAATATAAATTCCGAGCACTCATTTTCGTTTCGTTCTGCGCATCTGTCAAAAAGGCATGCTTTTCCATAGAGATACGCGGGTCACATTGTCAGCCATGAAAACTCATGCGCGCGTATAATATTTCTATACGTAACAAAATTCTAGAATATCATTGGTTAAATGCCGTTAACCGATCATAATTGGCTAAATTTTAGCTGCTCTCCAATTTTTTTTCTCCAAATATTAGCTAAAACCCTAACTAAATTTTGACATGAAATGCGTTGTGGATAAAAGTGTCACAGAAATTCGTTGAAAATATTTTCCTTCAAAGATTCATCGACTCAAAAAACTATTTTATTTTCGTTGCGCTTTCTTTTTTTCCTTGTCTGCTATTCTTTTATTATAAAATGTTCACTTTCAACAGATTCCTCATCGATGTATTCATTGAAAAAACTCATCCTTATGTACTTTTCCGCAACACAAAAACACAACAGAATAAAAAAAAACAATACGATCTGTCAAAATTTAGCTTGCGAAAATGTGCAGAACCATTAATGGGCGAGCTAAATTGTGACAGTTACATGCAGTACAGTCTAAAATGAAAATTTTATTTTTAGCTGAAGCTGCTTACCGCTTGGCCGAAGACATTCACTTAAATTTAACTTAGCTAAATTTGGGAGAGAAATTCGTATGAGAAAGAGCTTTAACCATGGATTCTCTGGTTAAAATTTGACTGGACAAACAGATTCAATGGTTATGAACTGTTGATAAGAGTTAACCAAGAATGAATAAACAGGACCTAAGCCGATCTTTGGGCTTGTTCAATTGATTTAAAGTTGCTCACTATTGAAGAAGTGCGCCTCGGGTGTACCCATGCCTCTCGGAGAGAATCGGAGAAAAAAATGAAACCAACAAATTTTAAGGAAGAAAAACTATTTTTGAAGGATTTTATTATTTATTTTTCCAGAAAAATGATTGCCCACCGCAAGCAATGTACGAACTCCATTTGCAAGTTTGGTTATAATAGGGTGAGCCTACAATCCTACAGCCTACATCACAATTCCAAACAAAGTTATACAAAAGAATGACAAATACAATTTAGATTGTAAATATATATAAAAATACAGCCACAGTCACAAGTTGAAATAGTTTTCTTTTCTATTTTGGGGTTGAAACGTTAAAGAATTATACCCCGCGGCCATTCGTTTTATATCCATTCATGGAAGTTTCGTCAGCTAGACATCACATAAATTCAGGCATCGTATTTGGTTAGATACGATGTTATTGTCCTTTTTCATGCAAAAGCAATCATCAAATACCAGTGCATGTAATTAAAGGAAAGTTTACCTACGGGTTTCAATAGTCATATTGTCGTACTCTAGTACAAAGGTTTAAAAACTTTAATACTGTACATATAGGTTGTTGATTTTTACACTGAGTGGACGTATCTTTTTTCGATAGATATAAATGGAGTTCATTTAAGGAATGTCGTCTTCCAAATATCACTAACCACATTTCGTACTATAAGCCAGAAACCATTATCTCATATCTTTATAGAATTCAGTACTTTCTACATTCCACTGTATTCCAAGAAGATATTAAGGAACGAATCCACATCCGAGGGACCGATGCGCAGTTGAGGAAGACTCTGACTCAGGTGGCGCACGCAAGTGAAAGGAGACCTTAACCAACTTAGCTTCCAAAACTGAAGTCATCTAGCTAATGCTCGTACTGGCTGGAGACTCTTGTTGGCTGAGGCCTAGCTCCACCCCGGACTGTAGCGCCATCTTAAGTATTAACAGTAGGTATCCTTACGGCTAAGATTTATGTTGTTACGAATAGGTGAAAAGGTGGAGTTTTGTGCGAATGCTGAGGAATTTAGTTTGATGGACCAAGCCAAGAGAAATACTTCTCAGGATCCACTGGTAATTTGGTTTCTCGCAGGCAAAATCAGCAGTGGCATAGATATCTATGTTTTAACTGCATGCAGATTAAAAGAATGTGACTGGATGGGATTCTTGGTGCGTCTGAGCGGGACAAATTGTTGAAGTCTTACCTGTCATATCATATAATATCAGTGCGTTGGCTTATGAGACATCAGTGATAATTGTAGAGACCTACCTGCTGAAACGTAAATCATTAGCCACGCGTAGATGGATAGAAGTATTACTAAAGTAACATTAGTTAACCGGTACCTATTCATTGTGCCCTAGGGGTTTATGATTATCATACTCTGGAAACAGGGGCGTAGCGAGTGTTTGAGCCTTCATGGAAGGGGGGAGGGGGGTGGGGGTGACTTTCATTGAAATGCCGACTTATTTCAGAAACTTGCCGACTGTATAGAAATCATGAATATCTAACGTCATCGAATTTCACCCCATAGAAGATGTTTTTTTATATGGGAGGTCCCAAGCCCCTTTGTCCAATCCCTTTGTCCAATTTTAACCAATTTTCACAGGAAATATTCCAGGCCAATATCTAAGTATTGGTAAGTATGGGCGCCATACAGGAACACCCCTGTGCCAATACCTAAAGGAACATGCACATGAGTGCGACCAAATATCTACGAACGAACGAATATTCGCAAGTTTTGACAGTCCGTTCACATGAACACTTTTCTAGGTCACGGCAGTTCGCGAACTTCAGCCATCAGTTGTATTAAGAAAACAAGTTCATTTCGTTTCGTTTTCCAAATTTTTTGCCGCGAACGAAAACACCCTTGCCGCGAATTGTTAAAGATCGCAATCTACATCAATAAGCCGAGTTCCAGCAACTAGCGAATTACTTCGAGTTTAACCTCAAATTAGAAATGCCGCCCGTTATTTTTAAAATCGAATCTAAACTCGCTAAATTTTAAAGATTTCAGTCGTCAAATGCACCGATGCCGACCGTAGAATTTAAAAAAATCGAATCTAGCGTTCTTTTCCATGGTAAACCGGAAACAAAAATGCGACATTCTAGTGCTACTCGCTAAATTTTTAGGATTTCAGTTGGCATATTCACCGATGCCGACCGTCCTTTTTAAAATCGAATCTAAACTAGCTAAATTTTAAGGAGTTCATGTGTAACCTTTGAAAATGCCGTTTAAAACTTATACTAATGAAAATCCAAACCTATAAGACCGACCTATGATTGATCCTATGGATATCGGTTGATCTTCGTGCCATTCGTCTCTGCCAGGAAAACACGTGGTAAATGGTCATGAGAAATCTAGACGTACCTATAGCCTGTGCATACATTATTGCCCGTGTATTTGCCAAGGATTTGTGCATGACCCGTAGGGCTGTGTTTCCAGCTTTTGTATTGGCTTAACGGAAGGACGCTGTTTGCAGTAGATTCCTGCTCAAAAGGTCAAGGGGTTTAAGATTAAGTATAGCCTCTGGGCCGGGGCTTTAAGGTATATGACTGCATCATATCGTATAGATAGAGCCATCCTAATTCATGTCATTCAATCTGCAGCTTTCAAGAAGTAAGAAAAAGCAGCTGCAAATTGCTTCCAATATTCCAATCGCAACCTAAACACAAAAAAATTAATGACTTTGTTTTCAGTTTCACTGTTCATACACACACACACAGATCTATCTCCAGCCTGACATCTATATTTACGAATTAAACTATACCGTATACACATCAAATCCATCACTCATCACTCAGTTAATTTGATCCTTCTTTTAATTTACTTAGGCAATTTACAATCTCTCATCAAGAATGGGAAGTGCACAAAGCAACGAAAATATTTTATTATCAGCAGCCCTTCCCCCAGTCAGTGTGGCGAGGATCAAAACCATAAGTTCGATGTTTGATGTACGTGTGGTTATCTTAGTTACACAAGGAAATGTATGTACAAACGTTCACCTAAAAAACAAGTTCTTTTTATTACACCGTGTTGGCTTCAATCAAATGTTTGTCTTTAAGTCACAAACACTGAACGTCGACGACTGTGGTGTATGCATTTCAACAATAACACCGCGCGCATTACCCTCCGGAAGGCTAACCAAGGGAAGGAAAGGCCGTAAAAGTAAACACTATCTATACGCTAAGAAGTCGAAGAGAAAGATTGGACAAAAACGAATTTGTCAGTCAGTTCGCCTGTCGATATATCACGACGCAGCGAGGAGGAGGAAATGTTACCAATGCCGCCGGTGCCGGTGCCGGCTAAAGATCACACAACGCACATTGCTTACCTATTCCTTGCTCGATAGTCGTCCGACCATATGTGGCAATCATGTGTGCCTGCCTCTTGGGTGTTTATCTATCACAAATGCACTTTTTGGAATAAAAGAAAACTAAAACCTTTGAGTTCTGTTTACATTGCATGTGAAAGCAATAATCCACATTAATTTATCTGTAAACTTCTTCAGCGCTGCCGAGCTAAAGGTGATGATGACGAAGGTATACAACAAGTACATGCGCATGGCATACACTATCAACTTGCACACCGCAGCAATGTAAGCAAAGGTTTATTATTTTTGTTCCCTTAACTTTTGTTCGTTTTATTTACAAAACTATATACATAACGGAGGAAGAAGATAATGCATTGCTTCGATGGCGACACGGCCCTCGCGGCGGATCGACGCATGGTCTAATCATGGCAAAGTGAGAGGTAAAACCATAGAGGTGCTAGATACTGATAAGTCCTTAATCAAACACTATTATTCAGTAATCTAAAATTGATTGCACCGATATAGAGAGATTGGTTTATTTAAAAATACCTATATGATTTTGGGCAACATAAAAAGGATGCCATGAATTATTGTTAGCATGTTTACTGTACATTCATGTACCTACACCTGAAAATGTTTAAAGGGAAGCATAGGTTAGTTGAAGTTGAATGCGACAAGAGCTAATAATAAATTAAGTTAAATGAGACCTTGGATCTGTATATAGTCTCCCATCTGGCGCCTCTGAAGTTGACTTAAATGGAAATGTAACTCAGTCATGGTCAGTTTCAATAAAACAAAACATTTCCACGGATACACAAACTAAAAACGGACCATAGAAAGAAAAGTAACAATCAATCTTAAATTGAATAGCCAATTTGGTCGCAAATGATTTTTTTAAATAAAATAATACCAAAAATGTGTTGACATCTGTAGCTATTCTAATATAATAAGTCTTTTCAAATAGACTCTCAAAGCCATGATAATTTCAACTCATCCTTTCCCAACTCTTTACATTTACACTAATTGTTTAGCCTTTTTTTCCGTTGCCTGTATTGGGCATTGGTTTCATCGGGAATTGGTTAAATGCAGCAGAAATCAGTTTATCTTAGAGTCCAAATTTGTCGGGAGTCGGGAATTTGTTTACGCACGGGCCTGTGGTGCACTTATAGGCTCCATGAAATTAGGCCTCAATGAAAAAAGGCTAAAAAAAAATGAAAAAAAGCCCCAAAAAATTATGTAGTATCTAAGCAACAACAGCGTTTTGTAGAAGTATTGGGGTGATTTTTCATTTTGTTGGGGCCTTCTTTCATTAATAATTTGGGGCAAAATTTAATTTTTTTTTTGTTAAATATTAAGGAGAATGATCCATCTTATAACTATGATAACAAATACCACCATCATCGGACTCCTTTAAGCGATTATTTGAACAGTTACATAGCACTGCACGCAATAATTCAGTGATGATGCACTACTAAGCGAGGGATCCTAGGGTTTAGCGCACACACATTTTACACACCAAACGTCAATGTCTGACACACATCAGAGAATAAAAAATATCCTTCTCAATTCAGCCGTTAGGACTCTGAATAAAATTGTACTTCAATTGGTCCCAAAAATTATGCAAACGAAAATTTGTGAGAAGCTAGGTCTAGGTCTGGGCATGATACAAATACTACAAATAGCGCAATGGTGATGTTCAGTTTTTTTTTCGTTCTGTGCACCTACGTCATTTGAGCGCAGAATGCATTTTACAAGTAGAGATAATGGTGGGAGTATTTGCCAGTGAAGTTTTGTTTTCATTTGTTTTATGTTAATTATAAATGGATTTGCTGAAAATGTTTAATTTGTTTTATTCGTAATGATGCGATAAATATTTTGTTGAGGTTTTGTTATGATCCAAAAAGCGTATCAGCTTTTGTATAAAAACTGTACCATTTTAACAGCGAATTATATGTTTTTTAAACTATAAAAATAACATTTCTAACATTTCTAAGACAAGTCGCGCACCCAAGTGGTGTGGCAGTGGCGTGGAGGTGGCGTGGTGACCAAGTGGCAGGTGGCATAGAAGTGCTGTGCCGATGAAATGGGGGCGAAGTGGTATGAAAGTGATTTAACGCACACTGAAGAGGCAAACAACGTAGGTATGCTCCCACCGATTCATCAGTTCTTAAAAAATGTCGTCATATATTAAATTCTTGATCGTTTCGCATGTTTTTTGTTTCCGGGTAAACAAAAATACGGAGTTGTAATGCCGAAATCAACGTCTTCACCAGCCTCTACACCTGGACCTGCCACTTGGACACCACGCCACTGACACACCACTTCGGTGCGCGCCTTGTCTTATAATACTCGCCGAAGCCAAAACACAACTACAAATTCAAATTCAAAGAAAAAGATAGTTATATGAAAACAGTGGACATCCATTCACTAATGAAAGTATATTTTAGAACAGTGAAGGAGTAAAGGAAACGAATTTATTTGGATATAATGTATGTGTTTTCGGCGATTTTATTATGTAAAATTCGCTGCGTTTTCTAATTAAGTTGCAAAACACTCCATATTGCATAGAGCGCACACGTGGAGTGAATTCGGTAGGAACCTACCAAATATTTTTTTCATGTGGAAAAACTGTATAAATGCTGCATTCTCATGTTTTCGCTGTATATGTTTTTCTGACAATTTCGCGCTGTATCAACTGACTGAAAAACTGTACAGTTGGTCACTTTCAATGCGTAATCTATAGTAATCAAATCATGAGGTCTGGGGGCCTATGCGGACCTTTTGAGCTGAATAGCTTTTTATTTATTTTACACAATTTAAAAGTCAGGTACTATAAAAAAATTTTCCTATTTGCAATTCATTACTTGTATATTTTATGTCTGATGTATGCAATCTATTAAAGTGCTACTACACTAGCCGCCACAATAATTGGTCCGTCATAACATGTACATTAGCAAATTTTGTCTTAACCACTAACATGTTAATATAAACAGTTCTAAATCTTTAAACATATATAATGATCATTGACAAAAGACTAGATATGTCTATACAATTTGAGGGTTGGTTTGCCTGACGTTGACTCGTCGCTGAACATCCCCTTAAATACTCATACCGTAGAGTGTTTCGCATCGGTGTAAGTACTCACTGATTAATCACTCAAACAATCAATGACCTTTAAATGAGGGTAAATACAGTCACAATTTACATGACTAACGGATGCATTACCCTTCGTTTATATTTCCGAAAGGGTGGTGTTATAATTGTGTAGATACGAGGTGAACTGGTGGAATGGACGAAAGCGAAACCGAAACTCTTGTTCACTTTTGTTTGCCTTTCTGCAGATGTTTACATATATACAAATCTATGAAAATACTTGAAAATTACTCAATATTAGCTAGATACTATAACCCCCAGTTTCACACTGAAAGTTTAAACTAAAGTTCAACTGAACCTGAACGTGAGTTTAAATTTGAAGTTCAATTCGTCCGGTTTCACAATATAATCTAAACTTCAGTTCAATTGAACTCAGATCAACTAAATTTAATGAATGAATTTGATAGTATTGTACAGTACTTAGCTTTTATACGACTTTTCTAAAATCGTTCATTGTCTTTGCTTTCAAAGAATACGCAAAACAACGTCAAATATTTGTGTTTTTGACAATCGGCTGATCTGAGGTTTAAACGGCAGATTACTGTAGTTTAACTTAAACTATAGAATGAACTCTGTTCAAGGTTTAAACGAAATTCTGAAACAGAATTAATTGTTGAACTAAAGTTTAAACTAAAAGTGTAGTTTAAACTCCTACTGTGAAACTGGGGGTAAGCGTGTATACATTTTGGAGAGGTAAGAACTTGTGACAATAGGAAGGGGTCATGTGATGATTGAAAAGGATTTTATCTTTGAAGTGGATGACTGTTGAAACTTGATGGGTCTAATAGAATGTCATCAAACGAATTTGTATAGATGTGCAACTATTTTAATGACTTTTTCAAACAAACTTTAATATACATATTCTGGTTTTAGTCGATTCACCTGCCGCCATATTTAATTCCAACACACTCACACCAGGGCCCTGTTTCATAATAAAAATTGAGAATTGCGTCAGGTGACAGGTGACAGGAGGTGACAAAGTGTAAACTTTACAATGGGACAATTATTGTCAAATTTCTGTTTCATAAATAATTAGAAAATTTTGTAGAATTGTCGGAAAATAGCCATCAATTGTCAAGTTTTGCTTTCATAAAAAAATTGACATGACAATGAATTGTCATGAATTTTTCGAGAATTGTCATGAATTTTCTGACAAATTTGTACACATTTTTTTATGGGACAGATAAGATTTTACAATTTACTGTCAGTCTATGTCATTTCGTCTGTCGTTTGAGTTTTGGTCAAGTATTGATAGGGAAGTGACAAGTATGATTTAAAATACTACATGTTATTATTTCTTCAAGCGGAAGTGATGTAAAATCTCAAATTTAATTTCGTGGAGTACGCACTCGACAGTTTAAAGAAAGAATAAATAATAATATTTTATTGCATTAAGTGTTTTCAAGTTTAAGAAAAAATCCCGTGTCCGGAAAACAGCCCCGACGTATAGGTATATTTTGTTAAAAAAATTGGTGGACATTAGACAGAGCATGCCGCAAAAAGCAAACACTCTCTTGACACTTACGACAAATTTGTCAAAACATCTATAACTATGAACAAATTTGTCAAAATATAACAATGACAAAACAGTCATGTCAAATTGTATTTAACTGACAATTAGGTCACCTGTCAATGTTTAGAAAATATTGTGCGAATCGCCAACGCAGTAAAATTACAAAATACTTTATACAAGGAATGTCGAAATTAGGCAGCGGAAGTGGCGATGGAATGGAATCCTCAATGTACACCGCGAGTTGGTAGACCAAGAACTACTTGAAAATCAACAGTATTGGGCAAAGCAGCAACACAGCAGTTAAAACGTGGCCACAATTGAAGTATCTGGCCGCAGATCAAGAAGGATGGAAGAAGTTTGTCGCCGCCCTATGCTTCACCCGAGGTTGAAGGACTCATATATTATACAAGGTGGCGGAAAAAAATTACCAAAAATTGATAGATAATACAAATTTCATTGAATTTTATACCGTTCTCATGTAGCTAATCGGCTACGATTGGAAATTGTTTTCAAACCAGCGATTGCTGACAGACATGGCAGGAGCTATAGATACTGCGCAGTCTTCTAGCGCCGCAGTGGCACATTTTCAGCAACCAAAAAATTCCAAAAATCTGGATTTAATTGATCTCCACGTTATCTTTATTTCACAGCGCCACACGTTTTATTCAGATATGTTTTATTCACATATGAAGGTAAAGTGTATCTACTTAATAAAACTCACAACTATTCTACAATTGAAGGAGAAATTTCGTTCTGAAATACGGCCGTGAGCCTAGATGAGTAGTATAGGTTTATAGCTACAACTTACAGTACCTACAACTACAAGACCAAGCTTTGACAACGTTAATTTTTTTAAAAATTATTGTATTATAGATATTGTCTTTTTCGAGCATTTTTGCCTGTGAATTTTGTGTTAGAAAGAGAGGCATTTATAAACCTTTGTATCTGAAGTATGAACGTGTAAAATATTATTTTCAGGCAGGGTTTGCGGTGAGGCGGCGATCACATTCAAGAAATTAAAAAATGACTTAAAATAAATTCTAAATTGTGTATATTGAACTGATAACCAAGGGTTCAGTATAGACTACCGGTTTTTTTTTATGTTTAGCATCAGCGACACAATGTGATAGCAATATAATAATAAAATCTAAAGGAATGCAGCACTTTTTTAAGTCGTGAGGGATTATCCTGGGTTTCCATTGCGGCACGCTCCAGAAAATCCACTGCCGTTCAATGTGATCTTATGGTTCTTGGGGGTTTCTAAAGTAAAACTATTTAAGAGCACTTTGCGGTCGATATACGAATGGAATGCCTAATGTTGGTTATTAGCGGCGTTAGTCCCAACAACGATTTCTGCAGGAGCTGCAGAGATGAGGATGAGGAGGAGACAACAGTGTACTTCTTCATTTAAAGAAACAATTTGTTGGAGTGGCAGGAGCTGAGTGGGAACCACCTGAAACTAAACAACCAACAATATCTGAAATACCTGAAAAATCAATTATTCACATTCAGGGGGAAATCTAATTACTTTTCGATATTCCGATCAGCCGTTTAGTCGACTTTCATTAAGACCGACAGAATTGACTCTTTTTCAAAATTCAAGCAATCTTCGCTTCAAGTTTTTACCTGCTGTTTAACACACTTTTTCAATTTTTTTAGGTACGGGGGGCTTAGTGTTTAGACTCGCAAAAAAATGTGCCCAAATTGTAGTTTTCAGTAGTTTTTTCTGACAAAAAACGGCTTTTACTACAACTTCTGTTGATTGTACGTAAAAAAGCTGCTTAACATAATTTTTAGAAAATTCCTCAAAGATAAAAATTTCATAAAAAAAATTAAAAATTTATTAAGTAAAAATTTTGAGAAAAAAGCATTTAAAATAAAAAATGTAACAAATTTTCAAAATTTAGAGTTTATGGAGCCATAACTTTTTTGTAGCTGCACAGATGTACCCGAAGTGCTTAAGACTTGTATGCGCTCCTAAATTGTACCTCTAATAGTTTAGAAGTTAGGGCGTTTTAAGTGGTAACACCTCCAAATTAGAGGTCACATGCTTTGAAGGGCTATAACGGGAAATATGGTGAAAACCCTCCGTGCCATACAACTTTTTGTTCGGCGAACTTCAGGAATCTTCCCTTAAAGGATTATACTGCTTAACTGGGAAAAAACTCGTTTTGGCCTTTATTGCAATTTCATAAGTGCGATAAAGCCCAAAAAAGTTCAAAGTTACGTTTTGGACCTTCTGCATAAGACTTTATTTCATGGCAGCGTTTAACACGACCCATGATCAAGAAATAAAGTACAAGACCAACACAAATGTTCCATCTTCTAATTTGTAGCGACTGAAAAGGGACCAATTTTTGTGGAAATTTAAATTAAACACAGACACACGACGAACTGATTTCTTCACATGTTCCAGTTGTAATATTAACAAAAAATAATACGCGGTTTTTCTCGTCAACAAGAACCCGTAAAATTCATCCATTTTGTTTATTCATATTGCATTGTAATTTTTCCCCCACTTTATACTCGTATATCAACCCATAAATTGCGCCAAAAAAAAAGTTCTACATTATATAGAATTTATGTCACCATCACCCAAAATTGCCCACTCTGATTTGATGTGTTTGACGAAATTTCGACAGCGTTCTGGAAATAAATTTCAAGGCAATTTTCATTCCAAAACCATAACTCCTAAGATCGTAAAACGTATATAGCGCGTTGAAAGGCAGCAGCACACATACATTGCAGACCTAAAGGTCCTAAAAGATAATTGGCTGACTTTTATTTTTCTCTATAGTTTGGTAGATTCAGGACAACAAATTCCCCAACCTCTTTAGCATTTGTGTCAACCTCCCTCAGCACAGATATTTAGATCAATTCCATATACTTTTTGGGACTGAATGTAAATTCGAGATTACGGGACACACAACGTATTATAGGTGTTTAGTAGATACAATCAGAGGAATTTCCTTCTTCTTTCTTTATTGTTGCCTGGTTTCTTTCTTTGCAAAGTGAAAATTTACGATCCTAGCACGTTTCAGACATAAAATTCGGCACGACTTCGTCAAACATTCAATTTTTACGCTCTGCTCAGTTCTCTAACTTGTATTCAAGTCAACTGAAGTAGAGAATCGTAGTATAGTTTTTTTTTTTTCAGAAAAGGACTTCACTAAAACAGTATACAAAAAGCATATACCGTTAAGAGGGACACACGGAGAAGGGAAATTTTATTGTGGGGTGGGTTTTGAAATATACACCCTCTCTACCCGGTGATGAAGAAAAAGCCAACAATTCGCCAGGCGGTAGCGGTATATGTTGTTGAATGGGTAGTCCTGGAGAATTCTCGTGCTACCATGTTGTGTGTTGGTTTGTTTGGGGAGCGACCGGTTTAATGTTTTCCATCGTAAAATTTTATGTGTTTTCCGGCAATGAAAACACAACAACGACGAAGAGGTTTCCATCAGTGCCAAACTCTATCTATGTGTGAGTGAGTACTGCTGTTTTGCTATGTCTCTTTTGGTTTTAGTGTTTTTTTTTTTTTTTAATTTAGCTTTTCTAGGATATGAGTGGAAGCAAAATGCAAGGCACCCCTAAATGTTTTGCTAAGGTGTAATGGAAAGCATGAGAATGAGAATGTACAATAATTCATTTGGCTAAATTAGAATTGGTAAGAAAACAGGGTATCGCGGTAGAAGCACATAACGCTCTGATTTCCAGTGGCTGGATCCTGGATGGGTGAAAAAGCAGGGTATGAATTTAAGTAATTAGACTTGACGTGGGTACTTTGGCACACAATAATCCTGGTCCTTCATCAATTCCATATGATTAGTGATATGTTCTGAGGATAATTAATAAAACTTAAGAATCTCTACACAGGAAATGGATTGATTCAATAGATTTTTAAACAGGACGACGACCTACATACGTAAATCGCAGGTGTCAGTAAGTGAAGTGAAGATCCACAAGAAAGGAGATCCCCTAGTCTAAACTACGCCAACTATAGAGGCATCAGTCTCCTCAACATCGCCTATAAAATCCTGTCTGCCGTACCTACCGTGGGAACTCATTCGTCAACGAACTGGTTGACTAGGACAGATTCTGAAAAAAAAAAACCCAAGAAGTGCCAATCTCACCTCACCTCGCTGCTCAACATCAAAGGGAATTGATTAGTAAGGCCTTGTCTCCTTGGTGACTCTATATGACACCTTCATCATCCCAGTTCTGCTCTATGGCGCAGAAGTATGGACGTTAACTAAGGCGGATGAAGATCTTCTTGGTCGTTTCGAACACAAAATGCTTCGAGTGATTTTGGGTCCTGTTTGCGTTGACGCCACGGGCTTTGGAGGAGGAGATTTAACAGCGAACTCTACAAGCTGTACAGCGACATCGAGCTGGTTAGAAAAGTACGCATCACTCGGTTAAGATGGCTAGGACATGTAGAGCGAATGGGCACCAACGCTTCGGTCCGAATAGTCTTCGATTCCAACCCGGAGGGACAAGGCATAGTAGACGAAGACCTTGACTTAGGTAGCGCACACAAGTGGGGAAGGGCACCTCAATCAACTTGGAGTCCGGAACTGGAGGGCTTTAAATTTTTGTTTGGACTGATCTCCCACTGACGAAGTTTGCTGTCATATTTGACAGTTCTTTGATACTTCTGTATTAGCATGAGGTTAGTATTAGGTCCATTCGCGTACGCGAGTTAAATCAGTCACAGAAAGTCTATATCTATATACCTTCTCATCATAAATGACAGAAAACCGAAAAATTATAAAAATACCGAGTAACTAAAGGTTCCCCTCTAGTGGAAGCACTCTTCACCATCTACCTACTAAGAAATCATACTATGAAACTGAAATTGAAACGAAGACGACCTGTGAAGAGGATGCAGCTACAAGAAGATCCAAGACAGTACAGAACTAGTATTTCTCTCTCCGATTTTTACAGGTTTTCGAGGCTGGCTTAAAGCACTTAACAAGCACCCACAAGTGTAAGAAGAAGGCACTCCAGACTAAGCTCACTGGATCAGGCAACCCCCAAATGGCACGAAATGTACGGATATACCTACTACATGTACTTTTGAGTATACCATTGCCGCTCTCTAAGCGTGTTTCGGTCAATTTCTTAAATCTGACAGATTATGCTTGGCTCTGATAAGTACGCGAATAGACCTATTGTTTTCAAAAATGACCATGAAAAGAATTACTGCATAGAGAGCTTCCGTATCTTTCAAACTTATTTTTGGAAAACTGTAGCAAAATTTTCATTCCTACAGTAAGGCAAATCGACAAGAGACTCATGTGACTCAATTATCCCGAAAAAACTCCACTCCTTTGGGAATTCTTAACGCTGGACTGGTGGCATTATCGGGAGTTTTTCAAATATGAGGGCGGATCTCGAGGTACAGTCAATGGCCACTGTTAACCTATGTAATGATGACGATTTCTTCTTTAGTTTTATAGTTCCTAAACAGCCTTTATACGCTGTCAACAGAAAGGGATACAAATTCAGACAAAATGTCACAATAAACTATATAAGCTCCGCGATATAAACAATTATAAAGACATCATATTAAAAAGCAAGCAAAAAGTTACTCTTCAAAAACCTGAGAATGCAAGTAACACGTAAACAAAATTACGTAAAATAAAATAAATTAGGCTGATATTTTTTTTATCAGTTCAGCTGATTCATAAATTAAACAAAATTTGTGCAATAAAAATAAAAGAAGCTCAGAAAATAAACCTGTTTACAACATACACAAAAAGCTTGCGAAATCCTTCATCTAATAAAATTCGAAACTAAAACATAGATCCTGAAGACGCCGCACCAAACTCGCATTTACAAAATAACTGCAATCGGAAAAGCAAATAACATCATCTCTGTCCTGTGTGGCTACCTACTGTGTATACACAAGCAATCTTCAAGAAACCAACATTAAGGTGGAACTTATTTATATTTATAGCGGTTGTAGTTGTATACTAGATATAGCCAAAGAGGAAGTTCGCCCAGGACACGATCAAAATGCAATTTTAGCAACAGACCCGGAGCCACTATAGCGCACGTTTGCAACTTGCCTTGCTTCGTAAATTTATATGCATCAAGGATTTCAAATTTCTGACAACATTTCCCTTATTCCTGTAATAAAATTTTCCTCAAAGAATAAACATAAAGAAAACAGTAAAATACGAAATGAAAACATAAAAAGTGAAATAACAATAAAATGAAAGGAGAAGAAGAAAATGCTAATGCCATTGTACCTATAGAACTAAAACAAATTCCACCGAAATTCACGACGACGACCATGGTCTTCTCTATATCTGTACTAAGGGTGTTCAATATATAAATGGTAGAAAGGGATGAATATACAGGAGCAGGAACAACAGCAGGACACATTGAAACGTTCCGCCGCATTAGAGAAGGCAACTTTGTGGCGTTCAAAACATAAAGAAAAGCAAATAATGTTGGGTGCTTTTGAATTCTTGGTGCTCCATTAGGTTTGGATGTGTTTCAGTCCAAAATAAATTTTCTTTGGGGTAGTAGTAGAATAGAATAGTCAGGGAATTTAAGTTTTGGTTAATTTCTCCCCGAGTTTTGTTTTCTGTGATTACAATTGTTTTAGAATAATTTAATTATTATTTCATTTTTTTAATTAAAATAAATAATTTAATATCCCTCAAGTCCTTCTAAGGAAATGGTATAGATATTTCCAAGAAAATATCAAAATCATCCGCAATTGAAACAGGATAATTGCAAATTAAACACCTGGGGCCTGTACCACGAAAAAACAAGTATGTATTGTGGAATGGGAGCATTTTAACATATTGCTCCGATAAATTGCTAATGTTTAACAATACTTGTTGTTTCGTGGTACTGGCCCCTGATAGCTTAAGGTTAAAATATTTTCGTCTGAAAAGAAATTATTTTCATCTTCTAATTTGTTCATATTCATCTGCTAGTTTTTATCAGCTTTTTCTAAATATTCGGCTGAAAAATTTGAAATTTCGTCTGAAAATCTGAATAAATCGTCAGCAATATTCCCTTTTACCTTATATAGGTAGTAATGTTTTCAATTTTTCAGACGATTTTTAAAATTTTCAAACGATTACTATTTGTTTTCAGACGTTTTTAAAATTGTTTCAGACGTTTCCAATATCTGTTTCTATTTATTTTCAGACTATTTCTATTAAATTTCAGACGTTTTTTTTTTTCGATTTTTGCCGACGTTTCCAATGATTTTGTAGACGAAAACATTTTAGCCGATAGCTTCATCTTGTGGGGGCGCAGTGGTTAGTGTGCTGGACCTGGACTACTGTGCGAGGGGTGTCAAGCTAGTATTAGACGATATGTTGAATCAGCATACATATGCTGAAAATTGTGTTCCAATCACAACATATCGTGTAAAAAATAAATTTCTGTCATCAAGCTTGCACGATATGTTGTGATTGGAACACAATTTTCAGCATATGTATGCTGATTCAACATATCGTCTAATACTGGCTTCAGGTTCGAACCACGGAAAATCACAAATTACATCTTATGGCTTTCTCACTGAACCACCTCTCGCGGGCGTCTGACAAACATCCGAGAGTGCAACTTTCCTGAAAAATCTTCTCAATTCAGCCGTTAGAACTCTGCATAAAATTGTAGGTCCCTTCCAATCGTCACAAAAATAAAAAAAACTCACACAAACGAATGCTTGTGAGATGAGGTTGTAAATGTCTGACAATTAAATATTTTAAAGTGAATATAAACGTTTCTAACTTCAGCCTTTCCTTAGATTATTTAAAGTTAATTTTAAACTGATTCAACCGGTAAGAATTGGTAAGAACATTTTTGAATCTAAAACCAATCGATTGGCAACAGTGCATTCTACTTACTTTTACCTACGACAGTCATCGTAGTTGAGTGGGCACGGTGGGCACAGTATGGTGTAGGTAGGTAAGGTACCTATGTATATGAGCTTGTACTAGCCTTTGACAGACATTGTAGATTGCAGTTTGCACGAAGTCTGATCGAATTACAAAGAAAAAAAAGTTAAAACGCGGCATCACCTCACCATAGGAAAATATGCCACACGTTCATTGCATTCATTCTGTTGTTGGTACCGCCACCGCCCGTCAACGTAGTCGCAGATAGAGATAGAGAGTTGATAAGCGGCATCGTTTGTGTGCTAGAGTATTTGGTCAAGTTGGCTGTATCGAACTGGGTTGACAGTTAATAAGAAATGTGCAATGAGTAGATAGCACATATTAGTACATTATATCCTCCTTATTGCCATTTGCCATAATACCAATGTATGGATTTTAATGTGGTAGAGAATGTAATAGTTTTATGTAAGATGTCAGTCAACGGCTTATAGGTATATCAATTTCCTTCATATAAATTTGATGTCAACCCTGACTCATACATTTATAAAAATTTGCTTTCGGCATTTGAAAGTCCATCCATCGAAAAATTGACGCAGTTCATTAAACGCATCTATACAAAGTAAAAAAGTACTTCATCAATCGACAAGTCCAACTCCAGATCAGTTCTGAACATTGACCCGCCACGCCATCGTTGCTATTAACCGAGTCTCCACTGCGACTGCACTGCTGTCAACGGTTCCCTTGTATTTTCCAAATGTATACAATTCCAGCACTGCGACTGAGAGCTCTTTTGATCTTATCCCATCATCTGTTTTTAACTCTTGTGCGACTTCCTGGCTATTTTCTGCCATTCACTCGAATCGATGAAGCGAAACACAGAGCGGAGATTTGCATCAATCGCAATTATCTTTCCTTTCGTATTTTCTTTGACAAATCGCAAAAGATTGTTAATCATCTTTAAAGTCTTTTTGACTATATGTATATAAGTGCATATTTAATTTACTGCCGAAAGAGATTCACAATGCGTCTTTTGAAAATATCCAAAGCGGCAGACTGATGAGATGATCAAATAAGACAATTATGTAAACTCTTCTGTCACATTAGTTAGAAATTCTTGTATTTTGAAGCTGTAACGTATAGTAAGTATATTTGTAGTGGTCTCAACATAAAGTGAGGTTATATATCAAGTGGAATTCCACTCTTCTCTAAATAAAATAGTCACCTCATTATTCATGTGTGAGTTTCTGTTTTTTTTTTGTTGAAATGAAAGGATAAGATTTATTTACTTCAAACGATTTCAAACGCGCGACCTCAAAAGTGCATCCTTTCGTTTTGCGAAAAAAAAAAAAAAAACACAAAATGGATTTTTGAAAAACAAGTATAGGCCTCTCTGATGCCTTTTTATGTTTAACACTTGTTCTGAGATTCATGCTATCTATTTATCCCAAGTAAAGGGGGTTTTTAAGAGGTTGGTTTACCGAAAAGCCAACGCTTTTGCACAACAACAACAAATTTGATAGCTGACAACTGATTTATGCCCCGTTCACATCGCTCTCGCCTCGTTCTCGCTTTAACCTCGTCCGGCAAGTCACAATGAAACGTGGTACGTCGGCGAGTTTTTCTGACAACGAATAGAGGGACCACTGAATCTTCAAAACCATATCGCCACTTCTATTTTTTTTACGAAACAGAGCTGCAATTTGAATATTCTAAAAACCACCAATTTCCGAAATGGTCGCGAGACGAGGCAGCGAGTCTCGCGCCATTGTGTATTGCTGCATGCATTTCCTTTGATTGGAAATTATTTGTCAACTCGCGCTAGACTCGATCTCGCTCTCTCGCTGTATTGTGAATTGGCCATTATGCTTATTTTATGTCGTTTTCGGTTAGTCGTCCAGAACCATCCGGAAGAACTCTCCGCGATTCTGAATTCAAATCCAGAAGCAAATTTCTCTTCTTTTCAGTAGAAGAACTGTCGTCAGTTATGTGCTAATCGAACGCTTTCAGAAGCGTTCGGATTGCTTCCGGAAATTTCCCCTTTTAAGAAATCATAAAAAGGCAGATTTTCTTAATGCCTTGTTTTTCGAATTGGCATCACTTTTTCCTGCTGCAACCAGTCTGACATCTGACAGAAATTAGATTTCTAGATTGCGTTTTATTTAACTCAGCCATATTTAAATAGCAAATGCATAAAAGGATCTTTCTAATAAAATCTCATACCAAGAATTGAAAATTAATTCTTTCATTTTAAAGTCCTGTACCTCTAAAAAAGGGATTTCGAAATTAGCAAGTGTATTCTTAGCGCTAGGGGAAATGTATAGTTCATGTTGACCATTCTGGTAGGATACTGGTACGCGGTAAACTGTTTCCACAACAATTCGGTTTCAGCGAATGGATAATGGCACAATGTGCGATGTGACGTTAATGGTGTTGCAGAAAACGAAAATGAGATTGGCCGCGTTCCATTGACCGCTAGATGACTAGCGGCATGCCAAACTCCATATAAAAAAAACTGACATTTCACCATTTGCGCTAGACCTCTAGCACATTTTGTGAAATATCCTTTTCTGGGAAATTTTTCAATCTAGCGCAAAATGAACTGCTAGATTGAAAAAAATAACGAACTGTCAAAATAAAAGTGAAAGTGCAGATGTCAAATATTTCCAATTTGGTGTAAAATGGGAATTCCAACTTCTATGTAATTAATATACATTGTATTTATTTATTTAAATTATAGTGTAATAATAAATATGCAGCATGATGACACAAAATACATTTTCGACTCTCATGAAGATAAAATAATATGAACTCAAATTGGTTCTAATGTCACTTTGCCGCTGCCGCTAGATCTCTAGCACCAGCGTCCCTTCATCAGGGATATTATGTGCTAGATGACTAGCGGTCATTGGAACGTGGCCATTGGCAAGGAAAGTGTAGTAGATTGTGAAATTAGTGTAAGTGGTAGAAATAATGAAACAAAAACAAAACAACAAATTCAATGTTCAAAGGTTTTTTTTTATTTACATTGCCTGCGTTCCATCAACTGCTAGATGACTAGCGGCATGTCAAATTAATACCAAAGATGTCATTCAAGAATCTAGTTTAGTAAGTCTGACAGCTCTATTATCTTCATGTTGCTATTTGCTAAGTCTTCATTGGGCTAGACTGGTCAGGTGAACTGTTTTCTCAGTTAACGTCTATGTCCGCAACACCGACAAATCGAGTCAAGAATTGCTCTCTACTACTAAGTTGACGTCTATTTGTGTCAACATAACACATTGTATCTGGAGAACTCAGTTTTGACATTTCTATTGGGTTAGGATCGGAGAACATGGGAGACAGTTGAATTTGAATCGAGACAATTCAAGTAGACTTACGATGACTAGATTCTTGAATGCGGCCAAACTCTATATACAAAAATTGGCATCTAGGACAAATCTTGCACAAATGGTTAGATGTGCCTACATTTTTATATCGTATACGTAGTAAGAGAAAAATAGTGTTTTCGTACAAAATTTCAAACACGCTATTTTAATCAATTCTGACATTACTCAAGAAAGTGGATCTCGCAATTCCGGTCGTGGGTCTGTCTGTCCCATAGGCCTGCAGCCTAAACGGCTGGACTAATTTTTTTATATACCTAGTTTAATATTAATTAGACATGCCGCTAGTCATCTTGCGGTCAATTTACTTTAATTTTTTAATTAGGCTTTAGTTTTGTTCAAATTTGTGTTAGCCAAATGGCCCTAAATCTGACTTACTTTGATTTATAACATCATAACTTCTGCTCCCATTCCGTTCTTCGTATTTAATCAAGCATAGGTTTTTATACCGTAAATTATACCTTTACACGGACACGGGCAGTATACTGGAGTTAATAAAAGTCTTTTCAAGATGTCAAGTAGGCACTATTTTCCGAATGCATACAGTATTGTGCCATATTATACCAAGAGAGTTTAGAACTCAAAGGATTTAGAAATAACCTAACTAAACCCCACATAACAAGACCTATTGAGTTAAGTATTTAAGCAGTTAGGAGTATACATTCGTCAAAATAAATATGAACCCTCATCATGTCATTGATATAGAGTTTGCTGCGATTCAAAAGTTAAGAATATGAGTGCGTATAAAAAACGTAGGTACAAAAATTTAAGAAAAAATTATCAAATATCTATGACATTTTAAATCTCGCATGCATGCTCCCTCAATAATTTCAGTTGCAGGGATTACCGTCTCTCTGATGTGTTTAGAAACGTTCATTATTTCCACTACCATAAACGCGTCGGTGTATCATTGTGCAGGCACTACCACAATCATATGCTTTCGCAGAATGAAATTAATACACGGTTGCATGTTTTCCTTTCCAGATCGTTAATAAAATTTAATCAGATTTTTGCTTTCCTTTCACTAAGAATTGTTGTACTTTGCTGTTTCTACTCGTATACTGCCATTTGTATGAAACCATAAAATTACAAACAGACCCATAGAGAAAGGCAGAGATATACTCGTAGAAACAGGAGAAGCCACCCTTAAAATAGTCTGCCAACCACCCCTTCAAGGCTTTTGATGGCATAACCATAAAAATGAGATTCACCCGTGGAATTGGATATTTCTCTGTGAATGTGAATTGAAGATGGTAAGGGTATCTCAGCACACAGAGGACCATAGTCGATGTTTCATTATTCCTATATATTTCTGATGACTACGATGCGGCAACGGTGACGATGATGAGCATTCTCCCGGTTTCGGGGTTTATTGAACCGATTTCGCTGAGCTTCTTGATAGAACATAATAAAGTAACGAAAAATCGTAAAACTCGAATCGTAAAACTGAAATTGCAATCCGTAGAAATGAAAAATATGTAACGTACTTAATGTTCACATTTTTTTATAATGCAATCTATAGTTACAGGGTGGAAAATAAATGTTTTTACATTGACATAACTTACATAATAATATTGATCAAATTTAAAAAAACACCATTGGCTCTAAGGTGACTAACGAAAATTGAAATGTTCATTCAAGCGTGTCATTTATGTATGTAGTTTATCGTGTCAAAACAAACTCGTATACTCGTTATCCATCAAAGAGTTTTCTTATACACGATCAGCGATTGTCTAAAGCTAATGTCGTTTTCGATTGGTAATCCGGAACCGTCCGGAAGCACTCAACTCAACTGACAGTTCTTCTACTGAAAGGAAGAGAAATTTGCTTCTGGATTTTAATTCAGAATCGCGGAGATTTCTTCCGGACGGTTCTGGTCGACCAACCGAAAACGACATAAGTACACACGATTGTCAGGTCTTACAACATTGTCAGATCTTTCAGTGAATAATGTGTCCCAAATGTCTTGCAACCGTCTGAACTTACAATTTTGTCTTATAATAGGTTCGTTCGGGTACTTTTTTGCAAACGTAAAATTATTAAAACTTTGCTAAGAAACTGTGCGAATGCGACCACGTACTGAGTAAATTAAAAAAAATGAGAGAGAAGTCCATTTCCCCTCTTTTCATTTTTTTCGTAATTTTCTACTCGCCGAATTTCGACTTACTGCAAAATGAAAACTGTCATCTAAGTGACAGCTCAAAAGTTTGACAAATAAAACTCTATTTTTTCGTCTTCAACGATGTCGGAGGAAGAAGTTGTAATTGAATGATCTCCTAGAACTTATCAGCCCTTTGAAAATGTTAGGTTTAATAGGTATTTTAGTTTATAAAAAATTAAAATCCAACTTATTTTATAGATTCTGCCGTTAACGTTTATTTTCGAATGTCGAAATGACATTTCTTAAACTTTTTGGAAGAAAACCGGTCAGGTACTTCTCTGGAAATTGAGAGATTTCTCTCTCGATTTTTGAGATTTGACATTTTTCATTTTTCTATGCTGAAAGTACACGAACGAACCTAATAGTAGGTCTATTCGCGTACGCGGTTTAAATCGATCGCAATCACAAAAAGTCTTTTCTCATTAAAAATGACAGAAAAAAAGAAAATGGTCAAAATTAGAATGGACTGGAAGTCCACTGGAAGAAAGATGGCGGAAAAGTTTTACCCGGTGTGCTTAATCTTTCTCAACATAGTCGGGCAGTTGGTCGTAGTGCTGCCGCTAATGGTTTGATTCGGAAAGCCCCTGCTGAACAAGCACCGAAAGCTGGCGCACTCCGATGGCCTTCCCACTAAGAGCCAAAGGAAAAGGAGAAGGAAGAAGGCTTCGCTCGCGGGCGGCGCATAGATGCTCAATCAGCTGAAGGCGAAAGCGCTGAGTTGTATTCGCTTCCGGTGAAAAAGAGGAAAAGGATGAGGTCGTCGGAATGTGCTCCAACCGAAAAAGGTCAAAACGGAAGAGGCGGACCCTGTGTGCGGCACCTATAATGCAGGAAGTGTGTGTGTGGCTAATACGCGCCCTTCTATGCTGAGAGCTCCCCTGTGAGTGGAACTGCCTGTGCACAAGATCTGAATGAAGCCGGTGCGGTGACCTCAAAAGTTTCCTGCATCCTTGGACAGAGTATTTTTTGCAACAGATAGATAAACCGATAGGCGTGGTCCTAGTGGAGGAGTATGTGCATCAGTTGCCTGCCCGCCTTTCTGACAAAAAACTAGCTACCAGTAGCGTTGTCCGCGCCCAAAAGCAGGTTAACACAAATCGTGATATAAAATATAGTTTTTGGGATTGTCCTCGTGAGAAAATGTTCCGCCGATGGACCGTCGAATGGAATTGTACTCGTATACAAGTTGTATTATTATGTTTAATAAATAAAGTTGTAGATAATCAGCATACATTCAGTATCACCCGAATGTGTCGTATAACGCAACAATTTGAAGCCAATGCTGACTCACTCTCACAAGCACTTGTCGTCCTCTGGCAGACGGTTAAATCTGATGAATTTTGATAGCCCTGGCTCATGACTTTGCTTCACTTGGTGCATCAAACCCAAATATTCCCGAATTAGTTCTCATCCAACATCCCTAACAAATCTTCGTCTATTTCAAATGTGCCGTCTGAGCTTCCGCGTAAACGCGGCTCTTTTTAAATTAACCCTAACCTCACACATTGTTTCGTCTTAGCCATGAAATCATTCCCCTGTTTGGACTTGAAGACTATGTAAATCTTGAGAGGGAAAACCAATTTCTTCACCACAATGCGGAGAGCCCATTTTTCGAGCTCATGTCTTAAAATTCATTTTCCATGTTTATAAGAAAACTGTTTTTTTTTAGGAAGCTTGAAGCCACGTCAATTGGAATGGACTGTATAACTGATTAGACATTTTTAGACCGATCATTAAACCGATCCACCAAATTATTTCACAAGTTGTATGTTCCTATTCGTGTTTCCCTTCCTATGTAGGTATTGCATATGCATTCATATTATACAAAACCACATCTGTAGCTGTACATCTTGCGACTGAGTGCTAAGACATCCATATCCATGAGTTTGCATTCTCGCGTGAAATAAATTAGAGAAGCAGTTGCGAAAAATGTCGACTTGTATTTACATATTCACGCACACACTTTCTCCCTTAATGGAGAATTCCACACATCGAAAGAAGAAGAAGAAAAAAAGAAAAAAAAAATGTGGTGTACTTACATATAACATTTAGACGAGCTGGTGGCGAAGCCTGACGTGCTCCACTTGACGCAGTTGTAGCTATGCATGCATAGTCCCCGCCATCCACATCCTTGAGAACATTATTCACATGCAGATTGGAGCCAACTTGATGTACACGAGTAGAGTTTTGAATGGCGTGACCTGAAATGGAAAAGAAAAGTCCCATTGTTAGAGCATCAGCAGCGGGAAGCGTGGATAAATAAATAGATACCAAAACATAGAGAGAGTGTGTGAATTGCTGAATTTATAAATATTCATTTCGAATCAAAATGTATCCTCGGGGGGATCTTCTTGTGTGTTTGTGTTTTGTAGTGCTCAAGAGAAAATTGCAATCCAAAGGGAAAAAGTGACAAAATGAACGCAAATGGAGAGCAAAATGTCGTACACGAGGCTTGTTAAGTGTACTTCTTATTCACACCCAGAGTGAAACATAAGGCCTCTACCCCACTTAAGTGTTATCGTCACCATGCATGCGGATAAGTGAAGAAATATGGAATCCCTGCATGAATGGAGCGATCCGATGACAGTAGAGAGAACGAACGAATCAAAGAATATATCAGTAAGTAAGGTGCATTAAAATGTCTATACGAAGACGAAATGAGTGAACTTAACAAGACCTCTATCTAAATCTATACTGAAAACTTCATATTTATTTTATTGCAAATTAGCTAATGGCCTCTTGGCCACTTCCGCCACTGGTCCCTTTTGGTTCCTGCCTGACCCGTTGTCACAAAATTATAGTTTTTCTATTTATGAATGTTTGCGGCTGTTTGGACGTATGAATGAGAACATAAATTGTGAATGAATGCAGCTCCGGAACAGACATAGTCGGCGTTTAGCCAAGGATCTAATCACGGGACTTTTCGAAATACATTTTAGCAAGTCAGCTCAGTGCTAAAGTTTCAAGTTTAAGGGCAGCATAATCAAAACTGTCAATAATCGACGTAAAAGTCATCTATAGAAATCGCTTATTACAGTCCCGATATTATAGATAACGTTCCGTCCAGACCAGATCATCGTCATACGTGATCTCTCTCAGATCTTCCAACAATATCCCAAAAACAGCCTTCTTCGACTTGTCGATTTGTACGGTGTATACGGTATACGGTACTTTTTATACACTGAACTGAAAAGATATGCCTATATCTGAGATGCGAAGATACTTAGGGAAGAAGAGGAGCTACACAAGCTACAAGGTGGCGCAAAAGTCATCACCCTCTATCGGAAGATGCTATAATCTTTGGAAATGGCTGCAAATGCCAATTCTACTTTGACACTTGTGAAGTAGACAGATACCTACAAAATACACGTCAACAAGACATGAATCGCTATACTCCTAACGAACGCGGAATAATTATTTCGATTTATTTGCGGAATAATTCGTCAGTGGTGTTGGCACAGCGTGAATTTCGGCTCAGATAACCCGGTCGTCGGACACCAACTGGGCAAACACTACGACGCGACGTTTATCCGCTCGCCTAGAGTATATGCGCACAACACGAGATGCTGCCCGGTCTGGCCAGGCCCAGAGTAGCCGTTCTGCTGAAAACATTACAGGCTGCTTCTGCAGATGTCACAGAGAACTCCGGAGTATATCGACCCATGCCGCGCAATTGGGCATCAATCGGCGGTCTTTACAGAAAATGATGGTAAAAGACTGTGAGATATTTCCTTACAAAGTGCAGCTGTTAGCTGTTGACCGCCAAGCGCGTGTAACCTACGCTCAAGCCATCCTGAGTCTCGACCACGAAGGAGACAACTTTTCATCGAAAATCGTGACGAGCGACGAGACCCATTTCCATCTCTGTGGATATGTGAATAAGAAAAATTATCGCTTCTACAAAAAAGAATAATCGCTTATAGGGCACCGAAAATCCGCGTCTAACCCACGAAGAGCCATTACACAAAGTTACTGCATGGTGTGCTGTTTATGCTAGAAACGCCGCGGGCCAAACGACTACTGCACACGCACAGAGCTCTGCTCAACGACTTTCTCCTTCTTCAATTGGATGAATTGAGACTGGAGAACATGTGGTTTCAACAGGATGAACCAATTCGAATTCCAAACTTATTTTTGTGGGCTTTTTTGAAGTCAGGAGTCCATTACTCTTGAAGCCATCAAAGAGAATATCCGTCAAGAATGCGAGGACCAATAGCCGGAAGTTCTGGCAAGAGTGATGGAAAATGACATAAATCGAGCAGGAATGGTCATCAATTCAAAAAATTCAAGACAATAAGCAGAACCAACGTTTTTCATTCATACAAAAAATTACAGCCAAAGACCCTTGGGGCTCGGGCGACAACTTTTACGCCACCTTGTACTACAGAATTTGTGGACAAGTCGAGTTCAGGGGAGCTCAAAAGAATAATCAAAATTGGCAAAAAAGCTGAAATGAAAAGCTCTTCGACAAAATATTCATAACGATCGCTGGGGACTAGGAAAATAGGAACGTTCCACGATCACTTATGAACTTGCCAAAATCTAATCTTTATGTATAGTAATTCTTTTGTACGTTTTTGTAACCGAACTCCTCCGAAACGGCTGGACCGATTTTAATGAAATTGTGTGTGTGTGTTTGAATAGGTTTATGGATGGTTTAGATTCACAATTGGACCCAGTAGGTGGCGCTGCGATCCGATTCCACAAAATTTCAAATAACAACCACGCAAAAATAAACATATTTTTCAGAGATACTAACTACTCCTTATGTACTTTCTTAGGTATGTTTCCTGCGCGATATATAAGTATAAAAGAGGAAAGTACATAATTGACTGTAAAGAAATTTCTGTGTACCAAATCCTGAGGGCTACGCGAGTAAAGCCGCGGGCAGAAGCTAGTAAGAAATATTACGGATACACACTCATTTCGACAAACTTGGTTAGATAATATGAATACATAGAAGGGGAGGAAACCCCTTTACTTGCTACAAGTTATATACGTATGACAAGAAGAAGGATCTTGTACTAGATTGTGTGCTAGCAAAAGTTTTAAAAGTAATAAAGGTTTCCTATAAACCTTTGCTCAAAATGTACAGAATTTTTCAAAAGATTTGAAAAAAGAAAAACAGTGATTGGTGTTAATAAGCAAAAAAGAAATGGAGATTCGAAAACCCTGTCAATATACAGACCCTTATTAATGCTAAAAATTTAAGAACAATCAAAACAACAGAGCTAGTAATAGTGTATGATGTGTTTAAATTTTTTCAAAGCAGCCAATAGTCGAGAAAAATTGTCATTCCAGAAACGGAGGTTCAGACGTTATAGAAACGTTTTAAACTCTCCCACGTGAAGTGATAGAAAAGATACATCTGAGGTAGGTACGTAAATAGCGGAAATCAATGGTTGGAAACAGTGTTGGGACTTGAGGCTAGGCAAAACGCAAAAGGTGGTATATTGGGAAACCAAAAAGTGGTAGAAAGTGGTAGATTTAAAACATACCATAAATGCTGCTATCATGCTATCATTACCCAAAATATGATGAATAATTTTTTGCAAACATTCAGAACAAATTTTCTTGAGCTCTATAAACGTCACCTCACAAAGCATCAGAGATTTTTTTCCAAATTTCAGTACCAGTACACCAATTTTCCAGTGCACACAAATTTAAAAATATTCAACCACTCGGTTTCTATTATGTGGATGATGGAAAATAAGTCTTTTAGTGCGTGGGTATTTGTTATTATATGTGTTATTGTTCCATTTTCTCCCCATCTAAAAAAGTGGTAGATTTGGATTTGTAGGTGGTAGAATTTAGGGTTGAGCAAAAAGTGGTAGAAGTCCCATCACTGGTTGGAAACATATACCACGATCTCAACCAACAAGCCACATCAGCCTAGTTACGCACATAAATTTTGTTGAGGTTGGTCTCCTATTATTGTGCACACCACCTAGGACCAATGGTAGCACCTTCATGATCCTTTCTTCTGATAATAATCAAAACAGCTCTTGCTCTCCAAAAAACTCTATCCATTTGGGTGCAGAAAAGGAGAAGATCATCCAAAAATGGTGACCCTACCAAAGCTTTCAGTTCATTCTGTTTATTTTCGCGATTTTTTTTTTTATTTCACATTCGTTATCATAATTTGTAGTCATATGTTTGCAGTCTTTTAATAGACTTGATTAAATGTGAATATCTTTTTATTGGCCTAATAGCCAGTATGAATATATAATGCGATAAGAATTTATTTTTTCATTCAAAAGTATAAGTCAATTTTAATTAGATTGTACAAATTCCAACTTCCGGATCATTTTTTAATCTTTGAAAATATCGTTGATAAGATTTGCATTGACGGGATCCCCCGCCAGACTTCCTTTCTTAAACAATATTTCAATTGTATTTATTATTTTATTGTGTTTTCAAAATAAATCAATACTTAATAAAAATCAATTCAAAATTTAATTACCACTTCCGGCTGATAGCTGGACAGTATTGATCATTTTTTTATCAATCCATTCATTTTATTTCCCATCAGAGGGGGTTTAAAAACAATGGAAATTCTGAATGACAGGTTGGTTTGAACAAGGGTTCGCAATGATTATATGTATTTTTTTTATACTGAACCTTGTTCGTCAAATTGTATAATTATCCCCTTTAAAAGATATCATTTTATATTTAGTACCATGGCATACAAAATCGGTTTATTTGACAACTACGCCTTGTATATTCAATAAACAAGTAAATACGTTTTATATGACATTTATCGTAATCTTTGCAATATAATTTTGACGTACCGATTTAAAAAAAAGTCATTCGACTTCTTTTTATGAAAATACATTTCTATTGTATTCAAGCGCAATCAAAATAAAGATTTGATTCGAATAAGATTGTATTATCGCTTCCGCTAAAGCTTTGCAATTTCCGGCGAAGGAGGCAGAAATGAAGATACATAATTGTATATAGTTGACTGTACTTAAGTATGGCATGGCATCTTTTAAAAATAGTGAACTGCAATCACAACATTTGTCTGGTTTTACACAGTGTTGTTGTTCGAAAGAACAGTTAAACCTTGTCTGTAGAACACGCGAAACTTCTTATTGCTCGGTGGGCAGTAATTTCGAACCTCTATGAAACGAAAAAGCGACAGGTTAAACTTATTATGGCTCGTTAAGCAATAATTTCAAACTTCAATGTCGCGAAAAAGTGTCAGGAAATGGAAAGTGATATAGCACGCTTGGTGATGCAATATGAGAGAGTAACGAAAAGGCGACAGACTCGGACTCGGAGTAGAAAGTGGCTAGAAAAATGATGGGCCTGTGAATTTCTTTTAAAGAGAGATATCTCTTCATCTTGCTAGGAGGTCATAATGATGGCTGAAACACTCAAGTCATTTAGTTAAAAATGTTTGAATTTAGCATCTCCTGGTGGCGGTTTGTCTTCGGGTAGGGACGGAGGGTCTACTCGTGTCTATTGCCTCTGACTCTGACAGCACATCCTTGAGGAGAGGGAAATGGGTGGTTGAATCAATCGTTAGTGAAGGGATTGTCTACTGCAATAAAAGGATGGAGGATAACCGTAGCTGTCTGCCCCCCGTTTATTTCCTTTGACAACCCGTCTACGAGACAATCAGACAAAGACTTGTGATGACCAGAAGAACTTCATTTAAGCAAACCATCCAAGCTTGGTACCGAAAAAAAAATGTTTATTGTTAGAGAGCAAAGACGAAAGGGTGACCGAAACAGTCTAACCTCCGTCTATTGCCTCTGACGAAATGTTTAGAGTGTCAAAATTAAGTTGGCGAAGATTAACCTGGAGGTGGCAGTTAATCTTCGGCCAGTCTTCGCTTATAAGGAAGGTATCTGTTACAGATTGACGTGTCATGGTGAGGTTGACCGATGTACTCTAACCCCCGCTTGCAACTTCTAATACTCCGCTTGTAGGGAGTGTGGCTGGTACAGATCTGCTCTACAACTTAACGTCGAAAGGGGTTGACTATTTGACATCGGGAAAGACGGATTGGTATTTTGTTTCAATAGGTAATTGCGTGTTGATATTTCAGTGAAGTCAGGTAGACTTTGTGACGAACTTGCTGATGCAGCAAATATCGGTTCGAGACAGGTCGCTCAGGTCTTCGAGGAAATAAGCCCTACGCTAGGTGGCAAGAGCTGGACAGCAGCAAAGGAGGTGAACGTTGTTTTCCTCTTCCTCCTCGTCCATGCAGCTCCTGCAGAAATCGTTATAGGTTACTCCCATTCTGCGGGCATGCTTGCCTATCAGACAATGTCCGGTTAATGTTCCCAAAACGGAGATAATTTTGTTTCTGTTAATACAAAGAAGTTTTCTTGTTCTTCTGGCGTCTAATTTCGGCCAAATTTCTCTGGTGCTAATACTGTTCCATCTATTGTTAGTGATTTTGAATGCTTCCTCGAGAAGCAAACATTTTACTGATTGCAATGGAACGTAAGGATGTCCGCCCGGGATGTCACTGTGACCTGGAACCCAGCGCAGGGTAACTGAATATCTATCCGCAAACTCGTTATAAGAGATTCCCGGCATTTTTTTCATAATTATATATAGTAAATATTTGTTCCTTCGCTAGGGGCAAGGGCCTTGACGTGTGCGCAATCGTATAAGCGCCGGTGAGAAGGCTTAATGTAGCAATGACTCAATGGGCTGTGCTGTCGGAGGCGGTAGTCGTCTGAAGGGTCAACCATGGCAGACAGGCTGTTGAGGAGCAACTAACTAAGAACTGCCTATGGGGAGTAAACCGCATTATCAAATCTCGAATCCAAGGTGGAACAGCATATATGCTGAGGGATGCGTGGCTAAGAGAGTGCTTAGTCACTAATATGCGGACTCTGAATACAAGGTGGCCTCCGGTTTTAAACCAGCCTTCCTGTGCCGTACCGGGCTCCGGCATGTGTGATGTTTCTTTCCCGGATACTCGTGGGATCAATATAAATAAATAAAAACTTACAGACTGATGCCTCTGCAATCGCATCAACCTCTGGCCTTGCTGTTGGGCCAACCAGAAGAGCAAATAGATCGTGCAGCCACTGGGCTCTCGATGAACAACCCTTGTGCTATAGAACATACGACCACAACTTCTCGGTGTCATGGGACCCCATCCAAACTTCAAGACCGTGTCCGGAAGTGGGCAAATCCTCAAAGGAGATGAGGATTTGCCCACTTCCGACTCCGACACATCCACCGTAGTTGACACCTGTAGTGTGGTGTCCGAGAAATCGGGATGCTCTGCAATTGGCAAGAGTTTGGCTGGACTATACAGATTCAGCAAGGTGGATATGTTAAGCTGAGCGGTTTCGCAAACAGACGCTTTAAAAGTGCCTCACGGAGCCAAGGTTTACTTTCTAAAAACGCAGAGCTCTCATAGCGAAGCTGTCTGACCATTAAATCAAACTGTGGATCTTACTTACTTTACTTATCGGGCTCCCGACCCGTGAAGAGTCTCTGCCTGAGACACTGCAGCCTTCCATCCTCTACGATCCCGGGCACGCTGCTTCCAGTTGTCGAGACCAAGCGCTCTGGCATCCGCGATGGCTTGGTCTTTGAAACGGAGGTTCGGTCTTCCTTGTCTTCTCGAACCTGGGGGCTGGGATTCGAAGATCCTCTTAGCTGGAGCATTATTGTCCATTCGCTCGATGTGGCCGAGCCAATGTAGTCATAGCCCAGTAGCTGTACGGATCTGTTGAAGATAGTGCCTTCCGTGTTGACACCTGCCCTGCGCACTATCTGCTCCAGTACGAGATTGAAGAAGTCCCATGACAGCGCGTCTCCTTGCCGAAATCCGGTGCAAGTTTGAAATAGATCGGAGGAGCTTCTTCCAAACTGCACATTGCAGCGCGTGTTTTCCAGCGTCACGCGACACAGCTGAATCAGTTTTGCCGGGATTCCGAATTCGGCCATCGCCACATAGAGCTCCTGACGATGTATGCTATCATACGCGGCTTTGAAGTCGATGAATAGGTGGTGATTTTCGACTTGAAATTCGTTGGTCTTTTCCAGGATTTGCCTCAGTGTGAAAATTTGGTCTATAGTCGATCTGCCAGGCCGGAAGCCACACTGGTACGTGCCGATTAGTGTGTTGCAGAACGGTTTAAGACGTTCACACAGTACGTTGGATAGGATCTTGTATGCAACTATGGTATGCAAACTGTGGATCTAACGGGTCAATATTCCCAATATGGTGAACTATACACCCGAAAAAGCAACTTCCATTTGGAGGAATCAACTTTTCTTCAAGTATTAACGATTTTAAAAGATTTTTTGTATTTTCAGACATTGGGAAATTGTGAAATCAACAACAACATCAAAAATCAAAGCTATATGGAAGAGATTTAGAACTCGAAGTAATTTCAAGATTTACAAGAAATGGGACCTCCATATCCTATGTTCCCGATAAAAACGGGTATATGTAAGAACCTTGAATATTTACGTCTCTGTAATCATTCAATCAGCTTATTTACGGGTTTAGTTTGTCCATTTGCATTGGCGCTATTCTACAATACCCGGATGCCCAGAGCTTAGCTTCAATGAGGGCCGAGGACTGTGCTAATGTCTCTATTACATATTTTCATTTCATTTATTTATTTCATTTGAATGCTTACACATTAAGACATAAAATTATCTTATAAAATAGTGAAAGCTTAATATTCAATTCAATTAAGATACAAGCTACTCAGATATTATATAGTAAATATTTGTTTTGTTAAATAAATTGGGCAGGAGAACAGTTTCATTAATTTTTTGTTTCCACTTTACGTATAAGGGCGTCATAGTTTATATCGACGGTGTGGAGGAGAAGACGAACTTTATGGGTCATATAGTGACGTTGATCTAGTGAAAAAAAAACTCAAGATATAGCGACTGAAATATATGGGTCACGTGGAGCATATGAACAACAAAGCACCAGCCCGACGAGTCTTTGAGTCCACCCCTGAACCCTGAGGGACAACGAATCAGAAGAAGACCCCATCCCAGGTAGCGCGCACAATTGGAAACCGACCTCAACCACTTGGTGTGCGTAACTGGAGGCAGCTAGCTAGGGACCGAGCTAAAGTAAAGTATAAGTTTGCTTATAGCGACAAAAGTGCGCTTTCCGTAATTAGTCAAGTTTTTATACCCTCCACAGGAAGGCCAAAAAGGAGTCACCGGAGACCCCATAAAGTAAATATATATGTACATTCTGAATCAGGATCCTCTACGGTAGATCCTGGAGAAAACCCAAGAAGTCCAAATCGATACTCACCATCTATTTATCGATTTTAAAGCCGCATATGACAGCGTTTATAGAGACGAGCTATACAGAGCCATGTCTAGTTTTGGCATCCCTGCAAAACTTGTCAGATTGTGCAGAATGACGATGGAGAACGCTCGCTGCTCCGTAAAGGTCGGAAACAATCTCACCGAGACCTTTGATGTCAGAAAAGGATTTAGACAAGGTGATGCGCTGTCATGTGACTTTTTCAACATCATTCTTGAGAAAATTGTGCGAAACTCGCAAGCCAATACCAGGGGCACAATTTTCCAAAAGTCTGTGCAACTACTTGCATACGCTGACGACATCGACATCATTGGCAGAACACAGCGAGCTGTCACTGGTGCGTTTGCAGGTATTAACACAGAAGCGGCAAAAATGGGTTTAGTGGTGAATGAGGGCAAAACAAAATATATGCTGTCAACAAGAAGGGACAGACAACATCGACGAATCGGACAGAACGTCACCATAGACAGCTATAACTTTGAGGTAGTTCGGGACCTTGTCTACCTCGGCTCCGCTATTAACTCTGAAACTGACATCACATCAGAAATCAAGCGAAGAATTACACTTGCCAACCGCTGTTACTTTGGCCTAAGAAGACAATTGATTAGTAAGGCCTTGTCGAGAAACACCAAGGAGACTCTATATAAGACCCTCATCATCCCAGTCCTGCTTTATGGCGCAGAATCATGGACGTTATCAAAGGCGGATGAAGATCTCCTTGGTCGTTTCGAACGCAAAATTCTTCGAGTGATTTTCGGTCCCGTTTGCGTTGACGGACTTTGGAGGAGGAGATTTAACGGCGAACTCTACAAGCTGTACAGCGACATCGACCTGGTCAGAAAAGTACGTATCAGTCGACTAAGATGGCTAGGACATGTAGAGCGAATGGACACCAACGCTCCGGCCCGAAGAGTCTTCGATTCCAACCCGGAGGGACAACGCAGTAGAGGAAGACCTCGCCTTAGGTGGCGCGCACAAGTGGAAGGGGACCTCAACCAACTTGGAGTGCGCAACTGGAGGCGGTTAGCCAAAGATCATACTAACTGGAGAGGCGAGTTGGTTGAGGCCCAGGTCCACGCCGGACTGTAGCGCCATCTAAGTAAGTAAGTAAGAATCAGGATCATATTCTGAATCGACTTAGCCATGTCCGTCTATCTGTCTGTCTGTCTGTCTGTTGAAAACCACGATAGGGTCCAAACGAGTCGACATAGGCGATTGAAATTTTGTGAGAGGACTTATTTTTACTGTCATCAGGTTGGTATTTAAAATTGTCTATGTCGGTCAAGTAGTTCTGGTACCTCCAATAGAAAATAAATATTAGTACATACTACATAACTCGCATGGCAAACATTTTGCATGACTTGGACAGTATCAAAGCATCTTTTACTTGTTTTATTTTTTTTGCGTACCTATGTTTGATGATTTAAAAATTATTCAAAACAACTTACCGTTATGTGTCCAAGAATACTCCATACCACCGATAGGAGTCGCATGGCATGTAAATACCACCGAATCACCTTCAATAACTGTCTGACTTTGTGGTAACGTTACAAATCTAGACGTCTCAGCACGTACCAAACAGAAATCTGTAAAAAAAAAAACAAATGTTTATAAATAAGGCTGTAAATGTTCAGAAAGCAATGCTAATTTCTATTAAATTAAAAAAAAATCTCTTTTCAATCCTATAATGACGAAATAAATTCAAAAATTATTCCAACATTATATTTAATTTGAAAATTAATAAGGACGCCATTTCAATGACATTTTCAGCAGCAACCATCCGCATTCAATGTTGTATATTAAATATATATAGTTTTTTTTTTTATATGTATACATTTACATATATATAATGTACATTCATCGTTGCAATCAAAAATGAGTTTGTACTTCTTTCATAACAACTTGCAGGAATAAGGAAGGCATCTAGGCATCTCAGAACAATTATGATGATAATAAGAAGGAATAACGACGATGACGAACGACCCAACAGGACGATGAAGACGACAAAATAATTATGGTTGCTTTCTTTTCTATTGTGTTCATGCGATTTAATTGCAATTTTACGCTTAAGTAACGTAGTTAATTTCGAGACGGAGTCCTTCCATGCGGCAAACTATAGAACTATTTATTTAAAAAAAAAAAAAAAAAAAAAAAAAACAAATCATTACAGTTTTTATAGGAGCTAACGTCTAACAAGTTGAAGAATAAATCTGATAAAGGGCTCAGATCAGAGGTTGGCTATGTAATACTAAATCTCAAAATTTCTTAACATAAAATAATTGAGTTGAAATTCATTGGCGGACAGTCATCCGAGTGTAGTTTTGTCCCAAAATCATTTGATCATTCGGAAGACATACAGACAAAAGGTAGACAGATTAAAAGTTTGAAAGTTGCATTATATATATTTTTTTGTATATAATATAATTCTTTATTTATTCATAAAATATATACTTATATACATATTTATTTTATCAGCATCAATTGTGCCGCTTTAACCGTTATTGATTGTGCTCTGAATCCATGATGCATATTTGGCGACACTTGTGTAAATTAAGTTAGAGTTGAAACAATCATCTGACACAACTGAGTAGATGCCAACCAATTCAGATTTCGCCGGCCATCCAACAAGTAGACCACTGCCATAATCATTATAGCAGGGTGGGGTAGCAACGTTAGCCCAAGTCTCTGTGCAAAGTTGCAGAAATTCATCGAATCCACTATTTGCCTTCTTGCAACTTGTTTCGGGAAGTATATTGAACATCCCATAGCTTAACTGAAGGGGTTGTTCGGATCCAAACGCAAGTCTAATATGATCTGGTTGTTCTTCTCTTGCAGTCCTAGTATCTGGGGTTGTAGTGTACTCGTATGAAGAAGTGGTGGATTCCTCCGTTGTACTAGTGATCTCCTCCGTTGTACTAATGACCTCCTCCGTTGTAGTAGTTTCATCAGGTGTAGTGTAGTCATCAAATGTGGACCACGGAGTAGAGGTACTACTGGGCCAAGCCGGAGACGACGTAGTGTAAATCGGCTGTGCTTGAGTATCAAAGCCTGGCATGACTGCTAATCGACCGTTCAACTGATTGACAGCACTTGATGAAATTGATACCGGCTTAATGGTGTCAGAGAATATTAATCGAAATGGAGTCTTTATTAAAGCAATGTCGTCGTGATAAGTCGGATAAATATGAACCACATCATCAGTATTTACAACTGTTAGATATGAGCCATTTAGGTTATATAGGCTTTCAAAATGCAACTCAAGCTGCGTGCTTCCAATGAGACAAAGTGCAGACGTCAATATCCATTGATCGTTTATAATCGATCCAGCACAATAGTCCCAATCCCACTTGTTTCCATTGTAAATCTTGCCTATGGTGACGTGATGCGGGAAACGACTTAATGAGTCAACCGCCATACCACCCATCATTTTGGGTGATACCGCAGATTGGGCCAGTGATATTAAAGCAGCGACCGCAAGGTATGTGATAACGAAACGATTACTCCGAGTCATATTATAAGTATATTGAGGGCTATCGACGCAGTACTAACACGTTTCGATATATTCCGTCAGCTTTATATGGCGATCGCAATCATAATTTATAAATTTTTATTGAAAAGCCTTATCTATTGGCGTTGTAGACCGTAGAGCAATTATCCATGTGAGATTAGATGTTTAAATAAACAGTGTGTTCTCAGTTCTTGGATTAAAAATACAAATTTTCCCATACAGACTGTGACCCCGCCTTTTAAGGGTTGAATTTTGAAATATCCTTCCTTCTCAAAGCCTGGTAGGTAACTTTGTGGTGCTTATGTAGGGTACGTAGGCATTGATTGTTCTTTCGTTTTTGTCTAATTTCGGTCATAATGTACAATTGGTAATACAGTTCTCACTAGATAACCAACACGAGTTGGTTTACTTCTTATAGCACGGCGTCTATTACGTACAATTTTGACAATAGTGTCAGTATGAATGTGTTCGCTTTGCTGACATTCATTTCATACCCCATTCCTACGTAAGCATCCACCATTTCGTTACATTTCACCGAATGGTGCCTAATGGTGATCCATGATCAGTGTATCATGGCATTTCCTAACCGCCTTTGATTTGATTGTATTAAGGCTTCTCCACACTCCACCAAACAAACATTAGAAAAACGATCAGAAACGTTTTGAAAATATTATAGAAACGTTTCAGAAACATTTTAGCAAAATGAAAATGTTTCCAAAAACGTTTCAAAAACATTTTCAAAACTATTTTAGAAACGTTTCAGAAACATTTTAGCAAAATGAAAATGTATACAAAAACGTTTCAAAAACACTTTCAAAACGTTTTTTTTTTTTATCTTTGTTTGCGAAACGTTTCCAACTTGAAGTGGGAAAAAAGAATCTTTCTCTTTCTGTAGTTGATGACGAATAGCCGAATCAAAATGGAGAAACAAGTCTGTGGCCACAAACTAAAACAACTAAAGTCGAGTTTAGACGAAATTTAATTTTTGATGCCATTAGTGTGATGCCGAATAATTTCTAAAGGATACTAAAAATCGGTCGCTGAAATACGAGAACATTTTCCGAAACCACACTGTCTTAAGTTTAATTTTAAAAGATCCAATTCACTATACATAAATATTTTTGTTTTGTAAAAATGTTACAACTTTCTTCTCTTTTGTACAATACTTTGCATGACGATAAAAGGAGCTGAAAAATATGAGATTCTCGTTTGAAGACATTTTTTTAAGCACTAAAACTAAAACAAATGAAAAACTTTCAAATGCCTCACCTAATCCGGGAAAACGTTTTTGAAACGTTTTAGAAACATTTCAGAAACGTTTTGAACATTTAGGAAATGTTTTTAAAATAATTGGAAATGCTTTCCGAAATATTTGTTTGGTGTGGAAAATTCCTTTAAAAATAATCGACTTCAGAGCTGGTTGACTGTAGGTGACTGGTAGGTGACTGTCTTCTATAATCTAAGAGATTCCTGTAAAAATTTACAAGTCCAAACGAAGGATATGAAGAAGCATGTCCAGCTCTGCCTGGAGTGCGCACTTTACACAAATTCCATCGTGTAAAGTGCTACTAGGTTTTGCAATTTGTAAAGTTCTTTTATTAATCTTTAACCAAAGACTCGTATTAGGTTATGGTTCACAGTCACTTTGTGATTGTGATATCATATAGTCTCAGTGGGTTGGTGATGAAATCTCCTTTACCAAAATTCCTTTTCCAAATTCCCCTTTCCAAAATAGCCTGTGCTGAAATCACTTACTCCAAAAGACCCTAAGAGAAAATCCCCACGGGACAAAATCCCTATTTTTAGATTTGGTGTTATTAATTCTGTCGCCGCGACACCATTTTTATAATGGTGTTAAAAAGTGAGATACGTATGGGGGGGGGGGGGGCATGCAACTCCCCTGCTTGTATGGTCACTGTAGGATTTTGAGTAGGTGCAAGGTTGGGTATATGCAAAGTTTAGTTTGCTTGTGGGAGATTTTGGCATAGGGGATTTCGTCCAGGGAGATTTTGGAAAAAGACAAGAAAAAATATGAGAGATTATGTCCAATAAGGGGTTTTGGAAAAGGGGATAACGTAGGGATCCCAGTCTCAGACATAGTGATAGGTCTACACATCCGCAGTGAATGATGCGCGCTTGCAGTCTCCTTCTCCATTTTCTCCCAAAGGCCTTCTTATAGACATAGAGAGCACTCATTAATTACTTTGACATTTCTTTTCCGAGATAACTTGCAGTGTAGAATGACTCCGAAGTGTTTCACCTTAAATGAGAGACCTAGTGTGGTATGCCTTCTAGCTTTGGTAGTATGCGAAATCCTGGTATACTTCTCCTCCTATTGAACAAGACAAGCTTGGTTTTCTAAAAATAAACCTCAAACCGTTCGGTTGTTAGTCAAATACAGATTCCACCGGATAAGCTACAATGTTGATTCTTTTCTCTATGCAGATAGATTCTTAGGATTATATTGAAGCTAGGAAGCCGAATCAGTTGGGAGAGGGTTCCTTCTAATTTCGGTTGAGTATTTCTGATATAATTTAAGTAGATAGTTCCTTAGACTTATAAAATGTTTTATTTATTTACAAAATTTGTTAAGCACTTATTTGGGGTATGTTCAAAACGGACCCTAATATTTATAAAATAAATAATTGGCGCAACAGGGCTAGCTTCTCACAACCATTCGTTTAGAAGGGACATACAATTTTATGCCGAGTCCAAACGGCTGAGTTGAGAAGCTTTTTTTGGACAGTTATACTCTAGGATGTTTGTCAGACGTGGCGCAGTGGAAAAAAACCGTAGTTTTTCCGGGGATCGAACCTGTATCGGACAGTATTTCAGCACAATAATCACTGAGCCCCCACTGACCCTACTTAGATGTTTGTTTAAAATGTATGTATGTAATATTTTGGATATATGGATAAATAAACCAGATTTTTTAATATTTTTAATATCTTAAAAGAAACCAAATATATGATATGTGCAAAATATTATATTATTGCTAATATCTTTACCAATTTTTGCGCTTTAAATTTAATATTTATCATTGTTAGGTATATTTAAAATTCAACAGTCTTAATACCGAATTATCAAATAAAACCCAACAATCAAAACATTATAATTGACTTTATTGCAATTTATCGAATATAATTAGCGAACTGTAATCTAATTGCCTTATGGTTCGATCGCGACACAACTACTGCTTTGGCCTGGTTGTTGCTGCTACGAAAATAAACGAATGAAGTAAGAGTTGAATTCGTCATCAAGAGATGCCAACTAGCTTATAAAGGGTATTTTTTTGTTTAGAGATTTGGTTATTAAACAAGCAACACTGTTTCTACAGATTGTCAATTTGACAGTTAAAAGTTTATTTGTGGTTAGTATACGTTTTGCCATTTTACGATCAATAGATTACGCCAGACAACGCGTGCAAATTTTGCCAACTTATTTTAAAAATACGTTTTATTTTTTTTATTAAATGGATATGTAAACAATCTAAATTGCCGAATTTGGAGTAGAGAAAAGCCTTTGTCAAGACGCCCTTACATCCATTAAAACTTACTACTTGGTGTGCTTTATGGGCTGTTAGAATCATCGGCCCATATTTCTTTAAGGATGATGTCGGCCAGAATGTTACTGTCAATGAAGAGCGCTATAGAAACATGATTTCTGACTTCTTCGTTCCTCAGTTGAATAGCATTGACGTGACAGAGCTATGGTTTCAACAAGATGGTGCAACATGCCACACGGTGCGCGACATCATCAATTTATTGCGGCAAACATTTGCTGAGCGCATAATTTCACGTAATGGACCTGTGAACTTGGCCTCCACGATCCTGTGATCTCACACCTTTAGATTACTGTCTTTGGGGGTATGTGAAGTCACTATTCTATGCCGATAAACCAGAGGACGATTTGAAAGTCAACATTCGCCGTGTTATTTCTGATATACGGCTCCATTTGCTCGATAAAGTAGTCGACTTGGGCTTACCGTGGCGCGCATATGCCCGAAATCATTTTTAAACAGTAATGGCATAAAATTATCTATTAAATAAAGCTAACATCATAGACATTAACAATAGCTTCAAGTGTTTTTATTTTTTCATATTGAACTTGTATACCTCTAAAAAAAAAACACCCTTTAGTTGCAAGACCAACAGAAGTTTCACTAACTGCGTTTATTGAGAGCTGTTGCTTAAGTTAAAATAGATTAACAACTCTGAGTTCTGACCTTTTAACAGCGGAAGAGTTATAAAGCCTACGTGTGTGAAATGTCATAAGACGGGTCAAGTGGGTCAACCCGAAAAGACGCTAATTTGCCATGAGTTGAAATGATTTTGACTATCTAGGAACGATAAGATTTCTGCTACCGAGTATCAAATATTCTTAGCAAATTAAAGCCAAAAGTTTTGATACGTCGACGCGCAGAACCTTGTGCTGAGCATCCCTCAGAAGAAGTTGAAAATTTCCATTTTGACGTCAAATCGAATTTGTTCTTGCATATCTATCTTGTAGGGATCCCTACGTTATCTCCTTTTCCAAAATCCCTTATTGGACATAATCCCTCATTTTATTTTATCTCTCTTTCCAAAATCTTCCGGGACGAAATCCCCTATGCCAAAATCTCCCATACTTACATTCTTATTAAATCCCTCGTTAAAATCCCCTGTTTGTTTAGAATCTATCCGTTTTTTAAACGCGTAGTTTTGGCAGTAAAATTAAGCAAACTACATAATATAAATATACCCAATTTCGCACATATACCGCAAATCTGACAGTAAACCCAAGCAGGGTTTAAAAATGGGAGATTTTGTTCCGTGGGGATTTTCTCTCAGGGTCTTTTGGAGTAAGGGACTCTAGCACAGGGGATTATGGAATAGGGGATTTTGGAAAAAGAGATATTATCACCACACCAACCCATCTTGTATCTTGTCTATCAGACCGACGACGAGCCCGTTTAGAAGAGCGCTTTAGCTTCGTAAAAAATTAATTTCTAGCTTTCCATTTAATTTATTAGTTTTCCATTTGTTATTTTTATTTCCCAATGGCTACAATTTTTTCGTCTGCAAGTAAATAGTATTTTTTAGAAAAAAAAATTGGAAACGTCGGCAAAAATCGAAAAAAAATGTCTGAAAATAAATAGAAATCATCAGAAAATAAGATATTGGCAACGTCTGATACAATTTTTAAAACGTCTGAAAACAAATAGTAATCGGCTGAAAAATATAAAAATCGTCTGAAAAATTAAAAACATTACTAAAACTTTGACTAAAAGGGAGTATTGCTGACGATTTATTCAGATTTTCAGACGAAATTTCAAGCTTTTCAGACGAATATTTAAAAAAAGCTGACAAAAACTAGCAGATGAATATGAACAAATTAGAAGATGAAAATAATTTCTTTTCAGACGAAAATGTTTTAAGTTTTAACCATTTCCCAATCCTTATCGCATTATCTTCATCATAATATATATTCAAAAAGAGTAAGATTGAAAATCATGTATGATGTCAATAAGTACACGCTTATATTTTATTGCTCCATAAAGTAGACATTCATAATGTGATAAAAATAAACATCCGCAATATAATTTAAACAGGAAAAATCACATTACCCATATAACTGTCTAATTATTTAAAAAATATACTTTAAACAATATTACCTACCCTGTCATTCAAATTCCAACGAATTTCCTATCGGAACAATAAATTAGCGATAAGGCTAGCTATCAGATTATGGCCTCTTTCAATTAAAGATAAACCGCTTAAAAAAATTCGCATATAAATGCAGGCAGTAATTTTAGCCAAATCACATTAGCAGTGTTGAAGTTAACAAAGTAAAATGGCAAACTTAAAATTATCTATCGTACTTCTTGCGGTTGCCGCCTTTGGAACTGTTGCAAGTCAAAAGCTAATCACTCCGAGGCTTAGTAATGGTGATCCGATCGAAACGTTACGCCGATTCCCTCATCATGTTACTCTCGAATGTGTTAAAAATTGGGGCGAGCAAAGGCCGATTTGTGGAGGATCTATTTTAAACGAACAATGGATCCTGACCTCAAAAAGTTGTGTAGAACAGTGCAACAGATTGCGTATGCATTTTGAGAAGATGTTTAGTAACAGCACCACCGGATCGTATATGGTTGAGAGAGATAATTTGGAAGTTCATATTTATCCGACATATCACGACGACATTGCACTGGTAAAAAATCCAGTCCGTTTGGTATTTTCGAACACTATCAGCCCGGTGAAGATTTCATCTACACCCCTGGCTCAGTGGGAGAACAAATTGGCCGTGTTGCCCGGATTTGAAGTGAAAGGGCTATATAATAACTCGATAACAACAACCAACTCACCAATGTCATCAACTTCGCCACAGCAGCAACTTACCTATGCCATGTTGAAAATCATTTCGAACAGCAGGTGCAAGCAACTATTGAAAGCTGGAGTCTTTGATGAGTACCTTCAGCTTTGCACTGAAGGTTGGGGAAACAATCCAAATACACCATGCGTTACAGATTATGGCAGTGGTTTGATTGTCGGATGGCCAGCAACGCCAGAAATAGTTGGAATTTATTCGGCATCATCATACGACTGCGACAGTAACACTCCATCTGTCTACACTAATGTCGCAAAGTACAAGTCATGGATTGAATCCGTAATCAACGGTTATTAAAGTTCATTATATTGTACAGAATGAATTGTAATATAATTATGCATTTCTTTTAAAAAGTATTTTATATGTTGGTGTTTTTTATTAAATTATTACATTGTAACAAAATTGATTTCGAAACATGGGCGATTAGTTTTTCTGTTCGATGGGCTTGCACTTCTACTGGAGGCATTGCAGCACACGAAAGTAAGTATAAGTACAATCTTTTCAGGTTAGCTGCAGAGCTTGGAATATCTAGTGACATACTTCAAATTCGATGACAAAATCGACAAAATCATAACATACTAACGTGAAATTTTTATTTAGAAATATGCTTCGGTATGCTTCGACTACAAGCGTGGTAACTACCTCTTAATTTAACGAAAACCTTTCAAACAGTAGCCACTTCATATGACTGCAATTCCCGTTGCACTTAGTTTTAACCACTAAAAATTAGTAAACATTTAAACTATGAAAAGCAAAACTATGGATTACTAAAAATAGCAGCTAATTGCGATAATAATTAGGGGAAGAGCGAGTTAGTTGTAACGGCCAGTTATTTGTGAAGATAGCAATCCTAAAATATCTGAGAGCAAAAAATGTTTGCATAGACTTATATAGCTACTGCAAAACGTAAGTCCATTTTTTACCCCAAAACTATATTACAACAGGGACTGAAAGTAACACCTGTCAAATTTAAGAAAACATCATAAATATTTGGATATGTTCAAAATAAATAATTGTTAGTACTAAAAATACTACAAATGCACCACATCGTTTACCAGCTTAATGGTAAAGAATGAAAGCCTTATTTGGCTTTTGACAAAATCTTGAGAAAGTTGCTTAAAAACCTATAGCAAATAATTTTGTTTTTATCGAAAATGGCCTGAACTAAATATATGTACAAGTCATTACCCTCTATCGGAAGATGCTAAAATGTTTGCAAATGGCGGCAAATGTCAATTCTACTTTGACATTTGTGAATTAAACAGATACAAATACATAAATTTGACAGATAATGTTGGTGAAAGACTGTAAGATGGTCCCTTACAAAGTGCAGACAGTGCATCAGCTGTTAGATGTAGACCGCCAAGCCCGTGTAACCTACGCTCAAGCCATCCTGAATCTCGGCAAACTTTTTATCGAAAAATATCATGACGACGAGGCCCATCTCCATATCTTTGGATATGTGAATAAGCAAAACTATCGCATCTACAAAAAAAAATAATTATCGCTTTATAGGGCACAGAAAATCCGCGTATAACCCACGAAGAGCCATTACACTGGTGCCGTAACATAAGACCATGCGACAGAGGGCCATATTTCCATCATGCTCTGAGGGCCTTATTTTGCTCAGTTCAAGTTAAATTTTTAGCGATTTAAATCTTAGGTCCACAATACATATACTGTGGAATACATTATGCAACCCACTACTTGTATTCACTGCTAAGTTTCGGGATATATGCGCGGTTGGGTACATGTTAAATTTCTTTAAATCCATGCGAAACATTGATATAAAGAAACTTTGCATACACCCCACCTGAAAATGACTTAAAGTGACATAAGGCCATAATGGCGAGCGACGAGCGGTACAGAGCCATGCTCAACGACTTTCGTCTTCATCAATTAGATGAATTGGGACTGGAGAACATGTGCAGTTACAACAGAAGGGAACAACTTCAGACTTATTTGAAGTCATACGAGTCTATATGTCAACAAGCCTCATAATCTTGAAGCCCTCAACGAGAATATCAGTTCAAAATGCGAGGATGTATCGCCGGAAGTTCTGAACAGAGTGATGGAAAATGAAATAAATGGGGCTCGAATCTATTCTGACCAAAATCATTTTCTAATGCAAACAAATTTAAGACATCAAAGAAACTTAATCCAAAAGCAGAACCAAAGTTTTTCATTCATAAAAAAAAATTACAGACAAAGAACATCGGGTGATAAGTTTTGCCCCTCCCTATATAAATGTACATAGGTATAAAGGTGCACGGTATGTAGCACGCCACATATATATGTGCCTCTGACGTCACGAGAGAGTGCACAAAGAGGGCTTGCACACGGCAAGTAGCCATTGGCTCCATACGCTGTTGCGTTAAAATTTAGCGCAACAAGGTCTGCTCTCTATCCCTTCTATTCCCACCCATAGTCCCTCTTTTTCTTGGGCTGGGCATCCAAGGTCCTGGGAAGTGGACGGGCACCCGAGGCCCCCATCAGCCTCCGGACCACCTCCTTGGAGCCTTAAGGGTGCCACCAAACAGGTTGCCTATGTGACAGGTCGGTCACAAGCCACCAGACGGACGGTCTGAGTGGCAGTACAAGTAGAATCCGGTTACGTAGCCCTTCGGACGGAAGGGAGACTCGTAACCGTCGATAAACAGCGAGCGAACGTCGGATGGTGAGCCTGACGGGCCGTCAGGAGACTCCCACCGACACTGTCCACATCGACAGGCGGTCGATAAAGACGAAGAGTGGGGGGAGGACGATCCCCTTAGGCGACACTCCAACGTGGGATCAAATGACACACAAAACCCGTGTCATACGAACGTCACTCACACTAATAGAGTGACGCAAAAGATATGTTCGATGGGTGGAGGGACGACGATCCCTTTTTACAAATCACCCCGCCGCTGGAGCAACGAAGGAGCAGCAGAGGAGTGTAGGCGGGCGGCCGAGTAAAAAGACACTCTTCAACGTAAACAAACACTACGTGAGAACTACCACTACCACGGTAGGGAGTTTGGTTCGATGGGCATAGGGAAGACGATCCCTAAATCCATGCCCCGACGATGGAGCAACGTAGGAGCAACAGGGGAGTGTGGGCGGACGGCCAAGCAGAAACACACCCTCACAAAATAACCCGCACGGAAGAGTGCGTGATAATAACCCTTAGCCACATAAACACTAATCACCCGCACGGATGAGTGCGTGAGAAACATATAACACTAGGGACGAGCACAACGAAAACACAACCACAAAACACTATCGTCAAAGATCGCAGCATTAGCAAAGGGGTGCAAAACTAGGGGCGCAAGACCCAAACAACACTACAGTACATAGAAACACGAACCGAAGAGAACAACACGATTTGCACTGAAGTCACCAATGCTGCGATCACTTTTCATGGCCGAGAGCCCAACATAAATATAACAAATTTGTAAGGAATGGCCTGCTATCAGCAAGTCTCATCCCCCAAATCTGCGCGAGAGTCCACCGAGGTAGATTAGTTAATCGCGAAAAAAAAAGTAACCAAACAATACCTGTTGGTTCCGTGTCCCCTACAGGAGGGGGTTGTTGGGAAAGTTCCCACGGGGATGTTGAGATCCGGGTGGGGAATAGCGTCCACCTTTATCCTTTTTTCTTCTTCATAGGATTTTTTTATTTATTTTTGATTTTTTTTATTTAAACTAATCGTGGGGAAAAATGCCGGTTGCAAATTTCCTCCACGAGCTATTTGTATTTTTGTTTGTCTTTGGCCAAATGCCAAAGACAATATATAAAAAGAAGCGAGACTCGAAAAGAGAGTCTACTAGGTACATAGACCATTTGTTCGAAGTCGGCTGGCTAATCCCAAATATACTGGAAGGATCCCCTACAAGGCGAATTCCAGTATATAGGGAAGAGTGACTGGAAGTTGTGAGAGGCCTAGCGGGTTACGGCAGCGCATTGGTGTCGCATATAACGACCGTTTAGCCCGCTAGAGTGTGTGAATGTGGTGGTTAATGGTCGTGGGAGGCATTGCTGAATGCCAAGCTGAGTCCCACCGTTGGGGCCTAATGCCAGCGAATGTATGAGAGTGTGTGTGTGAGGAAGTCAAGCGACTTCGAACAAAGGCAAAATCTTGGAAGGCACTTCTTGGCTGACCAGCTTGTCAATTAGTTGTTTTAAGAAGTTTTTTTTGATTTTATTGCGAAACAGCAATTTTTTAAATTTTTCTTGCGAAAGTAGTTCGTGGAGTAATTTTAGAGTAAAGGTAGAGAAATTAATGGAATTATAAAAGTGAAAAAGAAGGAAGGACACACGTCGTCACAAACACATAGTGAGAGTTGTCAGGAGGACACTACTTAAAACAAAAAGGGAACAAGGAATCCAACAGGTGTTGGACAGAAAAGATAAGTAGAGTGATTGTTGTAAAATTCGTTTGTGTAGGCTTTGTAATTCAGATCTCGGTAGGCTCTCGTTACGTTCAAAATCCCGGTGAAAGCGGGACACGCGACCCATTAATTTTATTAGAACACTCGAGACAGTGCGATAGCGGGCCATTTTAACGGTCCGAACGCCATCACCAAATCCAATTTCGTGTCGCCAAATTTGGCAAATTTTCTTCTTTGGGTTGTTATACCCACCCCAAATAAAAGACCGCGCTCCAACGGAGCTTTATAACGAGGTAAAAATCGTTGTTTCATTTTCTCATTTACAGATACGTCATCGGTGGTGAATTCTTTTCCTTCATTTTCGATTCCCAGAAAGTTTCGTAATTTCTCTTAAAATTACGTGGCGCCCATTTTCTTTACAGGTTATTACAATTAAACATCGGATACAGGTACATATTAATCAAAACAAATTGTCACCTCGAACAGGCAAAAAAAAAAACCAAAGATCACGACGAACCCGACCCTCGCTGAGCGAAGCTGAACCCAGCCCACTTTCCAGTGGCTGGTGTTGCAAATTGTGCGCGATCTACATATAGTAGTCTCTGGCTATTGACATTTCATTCGAAATTTTCTCCCGGGCAGTGGCGACTGCAATTTTTTTTGTTATTTCGTTTTTTTTCTATTCGCCAATTAATCTAATTAAAAAGTAGTTTGATCGCGGGTTTATTATTTTGCAACAACGCTGACGTCAAAATTACGTCAGAGCCACATATATATGGGGCATGCTACATACGCATACCGTGTACTAGCACCTTAAGTATTATAGCATTCAGTTTAATTAGAGGAATGAAAAAGCCGCTCTACTTACAAGTTTCATCGGAACTGCACACTAGTTCCCGATAGGAGTAGACCCTATTCAAACATCTCCATACCAGCAGCATTTTTTTAATTTTTTTTTAGGTCGTAGGGAGAGTGCTACACTTGTCAAGCGTGTTTTTTTAGAGGTTTTGTTTTTAAACTGGCAACACTGACTTTACAGATGCTCAATTTGATAGTTGAAAGTTTAGCCATTTTACGATGAATAGATTAACGCCAGATAACCTGATCGGCCCATATCAGTGCGGTTTTAGGCCCGGAAAGTCAACCATCGATTAAATCTTCACACTCCGGCAGATTCCAGAAGAAATGCAGGAATTCCAGATCGATACACACCACCTCTTTATCGACTTCAAGGTCGCCTATGATAGCGTATGTAGTGACGCATTATACAAAGCCACTAGAAAACTCGTCCGTCTGTGCAGGATGACGATGGAGAAATCTCGCTGCTCCGTCAAAGTGGGAAAGAACACCGCGGAATCCTTTGATGTCGAAAAAGGTTATTAACAAGGTGACACGCTATAACATGTAATTTCTTTAACATCATTCTTGAAGCAATTGTACGGAATTCGCAAGCCAACATTAGAGGTACAATTTTTCAAAAGTCCGTTCAACTACTTGCATATATGCAGATGATATTGACATTATTGGGAAAACTTAGCGAGCTGTCAACGGCGTCATGTGCAAGCATTGACACGAAGTATATTCTGTCATCGAGAAAGGACTCTCAAGTCTCAACATCGGCGACTCGGACAAAACGTCACAGTGGACATATATAACTTCGAAGTAGTTAAAGACTTTGTCTATCTAGGCTCTGTCTACAATTACCCCGCAAAACGACATCGGCGCAGAAATCAAACGAAAAATCACTCTTGGCAAACGCTATTTCTTTCGGGCTAAGAATGCATCTAAGAAGTAAAGCCTTCTCTCACAGAACCAAGGAATATTGTGCAAGAACTTAATCATCCCGGTCCTGCTGTATGGTGCAGAAGCATGGACCTTATCGAAAGCTGAAAGCCTAAAACCTCTTGGCACGCTTTAAGAGAAAGATTCTTCGAGTGATTTTCGGTCAAGTTCGTATCGACGGAGTGTGGAGGAGGAGCGACGAAATTTACAGGCTATATAGCGACGTTAACCTAGTCAAAAAGCTCAAGAAACAGCGACTGAGATAGCTGGATTACGTGGAGCGTATGGGCAACAACGCACCAGCCGCACGAGTTTTTGAGTCCACCCCTGAGGGACAACGAAGCAGATGACGACCCCACCTCAGGTGGCGTGCACAACTGGAGAGCGACGCACGTCAACCAACTTGGTGTGGAGGTAACTGGAGGCAGCTATAGCTAGGGACCGAGCTGGCTGGAGGAGCTTGTTGGTTGAGGCCGTGGTCCACCCCGGACTGTGAGCGCCATCTAAAGTAAGTAGATTAACGCCAGAACAATGCGTGTAAATTGTGCAAACTTATTTTGAAAACCATGGTTCGGTTGGCCAAACTAGATTCAGCTTGATCCTCATTCGCAACGCAAACTTTTGTTTCTCCAATGAGGCCCATTTTTGGTTAAATGGATGATGATGTTAAATGTAAACAAGCAAAATTGCCGAATTTGGAGTGAAGAAAACCCAGAAGCCTTTGTCGAGACGCCCGTACATCCATTAAAACTCACTGTGTGCTTTATATGGACTGGTAGACTCATCGGCCCATATTTATTTAAGGATGCATGTCGGCCAGAATGTTAACGTCAATGGAGAAACATGGCTATAGAAACATGATTTCTGACTTCTTCGTTCCTCAGTTGAACTGCAATTAATGTCATTGATGTGACAGAGCTATGATTTCAACAAGATGGCGCAACATGCCACGCGGCGCTCGACACCATCAATTTATTGCGGGAAACATTTTCTGAGCGTATAATTTCCCGTAATGTACCTGTCAACTTGGCCCCCACGATCCTGTGATGTGTGATCTCACACCTTCAGTTTCCTTTCTTTGGGTGTATGTGGAGTCATTAGTCTATGTAGATAAATCAGAGATGTTGGACGATGTGGAAGTCGCGGTTATTGCTGATATACGGCTCCAGATGCTCGATAAAGTTGTCGAAAATTGGACTTCACGATTGCACTTAATTCGAACTAGCTCTGGCGCGCACATGCCCCAAATCAATTTTAAACAGTAATTGTATTAAATTATCTTTTAAATAAAGCTATTATCATAGACATTAATATTAGCTTCTAGTGTTTTATTTCATATTGAATTTGTATACCTCTAAAAAAAAGCACCCTTTAGCAGGACATTTCTACTATATAAATAAAAAATTCTACTATTTGAATATTAAATTAATATAAAACACTCAAAACACTGAATATTTTTGAATAGAGCCTTCAACATTCGAATCTGCTTTGAAACAAAATTCATAAAACGATGTATAAAAAATGCATTTCATTTAATGCATAATACATAGACGTGACATTTGATCAATGAGTCAGTGCCTGACCGGCAACTCTTCTATCTATGATACTAAACCAGACAACGAAATGTGTGTGTATGCAGAATATCTCTAAATCTCATGATGTCCAGTGTGTGTGCTCTGTCGTCTGTTCTCATGTGGACGAGATATATCTATATAAACGACCGAACCCACATATATACACGCCATGTACCTACATTGCGCATCCATAACATTGTGCACACTTGAAAGTCATAAAAGCAAATATTGGCATTGTTCAAATAAATGCGAAAGCATCGACAGCAAAGTGCAGAAAAAAAGAAAGGATAATAAAAAAAAACATAAATCTAAAATGTCCTGTCCAGTGGTGGAAAATGTATGCTTATGTCCTTTCACGTTCGTTATTAATGCAATACATGTACTGTACATATTATGAATTTTTCGATGTGCATTCAATGTATGTATTTGTCAGAGAAAAATATGCATTCAGACTTGGATTTAATAAAATATTATTCAACAATAAAAAAAAAAACAGGAATTATTTTACTTATTTGTTGATTTCGCAAAAAGGACTTTTAAATACAAAAATACCCTGGCTAGATGGATGGCAAGCAAATCCTACAGCAATAGAAACACAAACTTGTGTGTTTCGACATCAGAAGTAATTAGCCAGCTTATAATACATATCTATAAGTTCAAAAATTAAGATCCCTTTTTGCAAATAAATTGACTAGAGCTGAGAAGACCCTAGAAGACATTAATAAACTCAGTCTTGCAACGGTTCTGAACCGTGCGAAGATATCTTTGCCCACTTCGAGAGAAAAATTCTCCGTAAGACATGCGGTCCCACTTGAGCTGACGGATTTTGAAGAAGGCGATTCAACCACGAACTATATACGAGCTGTTCATCCACATCGCAAAGGCTTCCAATCTGACCCAGATGGTCAACGCAGTACAGAAAAACATCGCTTAAGGTATCACAAACTATATAACTCTGGCGACCTATAGTGAGATCTTCTATTTTCTCCGCCTTCGAGGGAAAATGCCTCCTTAAGACCAAAAAGATTAAAAGGGAAACCGTCTGGTGGAGCAAAGACCTAGAAAAACACAGATCTAGAGGAAGGAAACTTTTCAACAAGGCAAAACGCAATGGTGACTGGCAAACCTACTCAAATCCAAAACAAAGATATTAAAAAGGCTTAGAAGGAATCATTTATGCGGTTCTGTGAAGATATATTTGATTTTACCTTCCAGCTGCCGACTCCATAAAGTTCTTGCCTCTGACAAAAACGTCACATTAGAAACACTTACTGATGAGATTGGCGGTCAGACACAAAATAAGAAAGAAATACTTAAACTCTTACTTATTGTCGAAATAATCAAATATCTAGAAGGCCACAGGTTAATAAGCGACAGGCAATACGGATTTCGGAGTCGTCGTTCCACTGGAGACCTGTTAAGCTACGTAACGCACTTATGGACGCAAGCAATTGAACAACACGGCGAATCAAGAGCTGTAGCCTTGGACATATCAAAGGCATTTGACCGGGCATAGAGCCCTATTAGGCAAGTTAGCCTCTTATAGATTACCACAACAACTCTGGGGATGGATGCAAAATTTTCTTCTGGGAAGATCGATCCAAGTTGTTGTAGATGGTGTATCATCTAATTCGTTTGCTATAAATGCAGGAGTGCCCCAAGGATCTATTCTATCTCCAACTCTATTTCTTCTCCACATCAATGATTTGCTTGGATCGACAAATAATAATATCTACAGCTTTGCTCATGACAGCACTCTCATATCCTCCATCTCGAATAGTGGGCCTGTGAATGCGGCTACATCACACAGTCAGAGATGTGAACAAATTAGTTCTCTAAATGATGATCTGGACAAAATCTTGAAGTGGGGAAAAGACAACTTGGTTGTATTTAATGCAAACAAGACACAGCTCACAACTTTTTCTAGGAAAAATGCATCAACAGTTTCTCAGATCCAAATGGATGACCATCCAATCCATCCCAAGGACTCAATGCACCTTATATGAGTCACAGTCAATTCAGGAATCACATGACAGGACCACATTTCCTATATCGCAAGATCGGCGTCCGCTAAGTTGAGCTACCTATTTAGAGCAAAGAGGTAATTTAGCCCCAAGCAACTTCTCCTTCTCTACAAAGCTCAGGTTGGACCACGCCTGGAATATTGTTCCCATATATGGAGCTCGGCCCCAAAACATTCACTTAACCTACTTGACAGCATACAGAGACGAGCAGTTCGACTTATTGGAGACCCTACACTCACATCGAATCTTCAACCGTTGGTGCACAGAAGACAAGTCGCTGACCTATGCTTGTTCTATAGGTACTTCCATGGTAGATGTTCCGAGGAACTCAAATCGAAATGCAATTTTTGGGCGCCCCACAAGACAGGCTGCTAATGCTCATGACCATACAGTACACTTGACAACCGCGAGGACATCAACTTTCCAAAACTCCTTTTGTTACAGGACAAGCAAACTTTGGAACTCACTTCCTGGGGATATATTTCCAGTAGTATACAATTTGCAGCAATTTAAGTGCAGAACTAACATGCATCTGCAAGCATCTCGGGGCGCTGTTGAAGCGTTATAGGTTGGCCTTTCGCGAGAGAAGTATTTAAAAAAAAAAAAAACTCTCCTGGATCAATTGTTATTGATTCTCTCACAAAACCTATCTCCTCGACTCGGGTGGATCTGCCTGCCGACAAGAGAAGACTGGAAAACTGCGAGACAAATATGTAAACCCTATGCCATAAAATGGGTCATATCTTCCCTGAAGCCATACAAAGAAGCAGGAGATGATGGCATATTTCCTAGCTAGCACCCATCGCGGCCAAAATGTTGACTTGCAGTCTGGCTTATGGTCACATACTGGAAGCCTGGCGAAAAGTTAAATATCTACCCCAGACAGGAAGATCTTAGCAAATCCCAACATGCCTATCAACCGGCCAAATCCACCGAGTCAGCATTTAATGACTTAGTAACTAAAATTAAGTACTCCGTCAATTGAAAGGAAATCTGCTTCGTTGCTTATTAATGGACATTGAAGGAACTTTTAACTATACATCCTTTGAGTCTACAAACAAAGTTCTCAACAAAATGAATCTATATACCCAATCATAGGAAGATGAAAGAGTTATCCAGACCCGCATTGATGATGTGGAACTCTCGGAGTTAAAAACTAGACGGTGTTCTCAAGGTGACGTTTTCTCGCCACTCCTATGATCCCTAGTAATTGACGACCTAATTCAATACCTGTCAAATCAAGGGATCGATGCCATAGGATATACCGACCGACACGTAGCAATCGTTGTCAGTGTCAAATTCTAAAACACGGTTTCAAAAATACTGCAAAATGCACTATCCGTAGCTCGGAGATGGTGTAACAAAGAAGGACTTTTTGTAAATCCAAAAAAGACGACTATCGTTCCTTTTACCAAAGCTATAGATTTCCTTATTCGCCCCACTATGGCGAAATATCTTCACAAACAGCCAAGCAGCTCTTGTCATAATATATTGAAGCTGGTCCTGGAAACATACATAGCCATCATCATTCACTGAATTCCAGCCCACAGAGGCCTTGTTGGCAAGGAAACGGATGAATCAGTGGCTAAAGTCGGTGCGACAATACCATTTATCGGACCTGTACCGCCCTTCTGTGGTGTCAGTAAAAAAACATTTCAGGAACCACATCAAGAGTTTGACTTAAACCGAATCCAATGAAGACTGGCTTAAACAACAGTGCTGCACCAGACAATTGTTCCCCAAAATTTTCCTCCAGAAAATACTACTTTCTCATCAATCTGGACAAAAATAATCTAAGAATCGTGACAGGTACCTATAATTAGTGGCCATGGCCTCATGAAAATACATCTTCACCGAATTGGCATCTTACTAGGCCCTACATGTACTCTGTCTTGAATGTGACGAATCCTCTCTTCACACGCTCATGGAATGTCCGACTCTCTTTCGTCTCAGAAAGAATATTCTTGGCGAGGAAATTGTTACTAATCTTGCAAATCTTGCTGACATACCCCCAGAGAAGATCCTTGTCTTCCTGTCTGTCTTCGGAGTAAAAATATGACTCTAGGACCTCACCAAGGAAGGTACAATAGGCTATAGAGGCCGCAATGACAGAGCCCATTTCCATTGCTCAAATAATTCTAAAGCCAAACTTTCTATAAATATTTTTGAAGCATTTATTAAACTATCTAGTTCTAGACCCAAGTTTCCCAAAGTGTGGTCCGCCATGAAAATCCAAGTCCTCCGCGGAAAGATGGCAAAAATTGGAAATTCCATTTGACTAGGTAATGGCCAGGGCTGTTAGGCGATGTGTCGGAGAACAAATTCCTCGTGGATGTATATTCCACATTAGGTCAACAAAAACCTAAGGAAGAGCCGGAATTTCAAAAGACTCCACTTACAAATACCATTGCAATTTTGGAAAAAAGTTCTTTGGAGTGTCAAATCCAAGTTCAATTTATATATTGGGATCCGATGGAAATGTGTATGTAAGGGTCCTTCAAACAAAGAATTGCAGCAAAAGTACACGCTTCTGACCATAAGACATGGAGGAGAGAAAGTAATGGTCTGCAGTGCATTTTCTTGGTTCGGTGTTTTGGTAAATTAGTTGCATATAGGTATATGTCGACCCTTGATCAACACACTTATAGAAGCATATTCGAGAAAACCCTTTTTTTCATACATGCCAGTAAAATAATGATTTCTAACACCACAACGAACCTTAGCATTCAATCATCAGTTCGGACTCGGCATAAAATTGTAGGTCCCTTTTATTAGGCCCAAAAAGAAAAACTCATAAAACCAATGGTTGTGAGAAGCTAGTCCTAGGGTGCCGGATTTTAGTGGAAAGTCTTTAGAAAAGATTGACTGCCGTTTTAAAAAAATGAAGGCTATTCCACTAAAAATTGGTAGTTTTTATAAGTTTTGGAAACTGGCATTTTAAAGTTTTTCTTATTCTGTGGCAAACTCAAAAATGAATAAAAAATGTTTTTGAATTATTTTTTTTAAATACTTATCTACTAAATTTAAATATTTTATAAAATGGTACAAGTCACATCACATACAGTGAGCGTCAAAAGTGAGTAAACACCGATGCTTCTTTGAGTTTTCTTTAGGGTCTGGAAACAGATCTAAAAACCAACAAAATGTAAAATTTTGTAAAAATTTTGATTACGAAAAAACAATAATTAAACATGTCGACAGCAATAAAATGTATCCAAACTACAAAGACAAATGAAAACCGTTGGTATTCACTCACTTTTCACGCTCACTGTATACATGTTACTTATTTCTTCAATTTAGTAAAATTTAAAAAAATCTGAAAGTAGTAATTGCGCTTTCCATAACTACGAAAAATGGGATATGTACGGACAACGAAGTGCTCCGCGAGGAATTTCTCTCCAGAAAAGTGCTCCGCGACCAAAAAAAAATTGGGAACCACTGATCTAGACTATCTATCTTAAAATCTATCAAACCGAAAAATATCAGCAACGATTGGTCTTGATTGTTGTTCTGGTTTGGCTTGGTGTGACTTGGACACATCTTAACCACATTTACTTGAACAAACACTGTGTGCTGTTTTCTCTCTTGAAGCGGAACGGAGTATTCAGACCGTGTTACTGAAAATCGTTGTCAGAGGTTAATCACGCGTTAATAAATTTTTTGTATTTTTAAATCTTCTCTTTATCGGGCATTCTTATATCTTGCAGCAAATCCAAATCTGCCATAAATAAAACTCCAACTTGGCCATCTCTATATTATTGTTTATTAAACATTATAAAAAACAGGAATTGAAATTTGGCTAAATATTTTAAATTTAACTTGTAATCATACGTTCTATCCACGACGTGTATTTTGCAACATAGGTGTAAACAGTTGGGCTACTTTTGTCGCAACTTGGCGAGTACGCTGAAAACACTCCGATGAGTTCGGTTTTAGCAGGCCAGCCTACAATCAAACCACTACCAACATCGGAATCACATGGTGTATTCGGATTGCTGCCCCAACCTTCAGCGCACAACTGGGTGTACTCATTAAATTTACTATATCCAAATAATGTGCTGCATCCGTTATTGTCCAAAATTTTGAACATGCCATACTTCAGATTATCATCATCGTTGTCGGTAAGGTTGGATTCTTCATTGAAACCCGGCAGAACAGCAAAACGATTGCGCAAAGCATCGATTGATAGATTAGAAAGAGTCACTGGTGATATGGTATCAGAAAAGACCAAACGCAGTGGTATCTTCACTAAGGCAATGTCATCGAAGTCGGTTGGATATGGATACACTTGCTTATAGTTAACCGATATACTGAAGTATTCACCACCAATGTCGTTTTCATGTTTCTTTCCGAAATGTAACTCTAGGCGTACACTACCCTTAGTACAGACCGCTGATGTTAGGACCCAGTGTTCGTTGAGAATGGAACCTGCGCACTTGCCCTTCGAAGAAATAATGTAGACGTGATGGGAAAATTGCCGTAAAGTGTCAACATCTTGACCACCCTCAAGCCGTGTACCATCCCGGGTAGCGCTGCCAACTGAAACCGAAGCAGCGAAGAATAAGAAGACTTTTACGAATTTTAAGGCGTTCGCGAAATACATTTTAGGATCGTTGTTGACTTGAAACTGTTGGTGAATGGAAGACAAATGTCTTATTTATATTGATAAAAAATGCTGATTCATTTGGAAAATTTATTAAAACTTGTATATTCATTGATGATTATGTTCAGTATTATCTAGTTCAGCGGTAGCGACAAGTTGTAATTAAAAAGCATAGAGATACCAGATTGAAACAAAATTCCTATCTGAAGCATGTTCATTTACCTGTATAATTATTGAAAGAAGTTTTCAAGGATTCACATCCCTGATTAGTATGACCTAAAGGTTGGAAGATCGATTGGCCCGATGTGGTGGGTGGGCTAACCAGTAGATGACCACCATATCTGTTATAAACGAACTGTGTTCGCCAAGACTTGTGATTTTGCTATCAAAGCCTCACTTTGAATCATAAGCCTTAGAATGAATCTTCGGACAAAGACTATCGTAGAAGAAAATTAATACCTATATTTGGTGAAGTTAAAGCTTGCAACCTCTATTGTAAACTGAAAGGCATAATTTTAAAGACATAAATACTTATGTACTTGTGTACATAAATTAACAGCGCAAACAGTTCCATAGGAATAGGAATCGGAACCAGTTCTGTAGGCCTGTAACTTCTCACAATCATTAGAGCGCTATAGATCTTCAGGGTTCAGGAAGACGAGTTCAGAAATAGTACTAAAAGAAGTGTTCAAATGTTAGCGGCTATTATAACAGAAGTTGATGAAACTATGCAAACTATGCATGAAGGCCAGGGCTGGATTTAGGGGAGCGCATACGGGGCTAGAGACCGGGGCCTCCACAATAGAGACTTCGAAAAAAAGAAAATCTTCCAAATTCCAACGAGTAAACAATTTTTTTTTTTTTGCTCTTTTATCTTCAGTACTTTGTAAAAACATGATTACATTGCTGTTAAATATTAAAAAACAATTTATCTATATTTGAGTGACCCAATCAGTAAAATATCAATATGTCAAATGACCCTGATAAGCAGTTGCCATTTACTACCCATCTTGATCGAGTATTCTAATGGATGAGTGAGCGGTACTTGCCCATAGACTCGGAGATTGGGTGTTCGATTCCATGTCTCGATTATTTTTAAAGCAGAAGACGCAAATCTGTTATTAAAAGAGAGATTCAGAGTATCCTGCTTTATCCCAATGGAAGTGGTCGACCAGCTATGTGTTTCTCTCACTGAAAGATGGCATGCATATGAAGCTGCAATAGAGGCATTGGTGAAAGTGTACAAGGATGATTTAGAACCTTTGTAATGAGTTGGTTCAATTCGTATCTTTGATCGACCTATACAAAAAGGACTATGGAAAAGACCAATCTACGGAGCTTTTCTATACTACCAAATTCTCGAGAATCAAAATTTCAGAGCTACATTTCCAAACTTTAAAATTGCACTGAAAGCGCTCATTTTTAAAAATGAAACTTATAAAACTACGATGGGACAAAACCGCCTATCAAAGCTTTTTCACCTGAGCATTGAAAGTGATTTACTCCAGGAACTTGATTTCAACGAAATCATTAAAGATTTTTCGTCTAAAAAAGTTCGGAAGGTTCCGTTCGTAAACGCTAAAATTTAATTTCGAATAATTGTTGTTTTTGATTATATATATTTATTTATATATTATTTTTGTTCAAAGAATTTATTTGGTTTCACAATAAATTATTTATTGAAAAACTCGACTGAAAAAAATTGTGCATTTTATTTGGAAAATAAGTAGGGACCAGGAGGCCTGCACTCCTTTGTTGCCCTTTGAGGCCACCAGACCTCTAAATGCGGCCCTGTATGCAGGGGCTTCCACCACGAAAGCAACTAATAAAAGAAATTCGTATCTCTAAGAAATACGTCAACTTACTGGTGGATAAGAGGAAAGCTATGTAGAAAAGGACAAACTTTTTAATATCGAGTCTTTAAAACCATTGGAAATGATACCGGTGCCGACTACTCACAAGGAAAATTAACAGATCCATAGCTTATATTCCGCCAAGAAAGGTTTAGGTTACTGGGCAAAAAGCAACCAAGAAAAAGTAACAATTTTTGATGAGCATCTTGAAGACGTCTTCCAACTTTACGAAGATAGGTAACGAAAATAAATTGAGGCTAGCTTTGTTAATCTTCTTTATTATATACTAGCCGCGCCCCTTTGTCCGATTTTGACCATTCTTCACAGGAACATTCCACGGCTAATACCTAAGATTATCTGTAAGTTTCAGCTCAATTGATTTGGTGGTTTTCGAGATATACGATTTTGAATGTCTTTTTGTATAGGCGGTGCCACGCCCCTTTGTCCAATTTTGACGAAACTTCACAGAATAGTACAGAAAACAAATATTTTCTCAAAATTTGAGCTCAATCGGTTTTGTTGTTTTCGAGATATACCACGATTTTTGTATGGGCGGTGCCACGCCCCTTTGTCCAATTTTTTTTACATACAAACCTGCTACAAAAGAATACCTTTCCAGAAAAAAAGAATCATCAAATTCGGTGTAGCAAACTCGAGTTATAAACAGACAAACATATTTTCAACTTTATTTTATATATATAGATAATTCTTCTGTACGTGTTTGTAACCGAACTCCTCCTAAACGGCTGAACCGATTTTAATGAAATTTTGTGTGTGTATTTGAATGGGTCTAAGGATGGTTTAGATTCACAATTGGACCCAGTAGGTGGCCCTGTGATCCGATTTCACAAAATTTCAAATAATAAACACTCAACAATAAAAAAAATTAAAAAGCAAGAATAAGCTCATGAATAAAATTTCAAATAATATGCACTCAACAAAAAAAAAATCATGAATAAAATTTCAAATAATAAAACGGCCGCAGAACAATTGATGGACAATGAAAATGTACGAGCAGGCAAAATATCGTTTGCCGGGCCCGCTGGTATTTTTATATATAATTTTTGCGTTGATATTGGATATACATTTTGTAAAAGATACAAGAATGTGCGCTGAAATCAAAAATAATAAATGGGATTGAATGGGATTGATTGTCTAATTCCAGGTATGTACAACTTTTTTACGGCACATCATATTTTTTTTAGATTCCAAACTAGCAAGCCATCTCATAATTTGTGTCAAAAAAGTGCTTATTAAAATCCATTATTTGGGGCTTAATAGTTAATATACACAAGTATCTGCATATGTGTCACAAATAAATCTCCATCTGAACGAAACCCTATAATTAAATATTTTTCTTCGCTGCACGCAGCGCGCAGGTAGAAATGGAAGACAAATTCAACGTTTAATTTCGTAATTATCTCACTGTTTTGTGTGCGTTTGGTGGGTGTGTGTTTGTTTGTTGTGAGAGTATAGTTCTTCCTTCTTCTTCTTCTCGTGTCGGTCGGCCCCGAGCCCGACACCAACCGAACCGACACACAAAACCTTGATTACAACTTTAGTGGCAGCAGAATCATAATCTTCACCAGCAGTCAGCCTAATTATGTACCTGGTGCTTCATAAGCTATATTTCTCTTCAACCTCGTATGCTCGACGTTCGTTGGTTTGGTTTTGCTCGTCGTCTGAGGGAGGCTATCATCATTGTAATTTTCGTTGCTCTTCTCAGCTGCCGCCCCTGGTTGCCTTTGTCCTTTGAAAAACGTGTCTGCTGAACGTAGAGTCATCATCATCATGGGGCAGCTACGCCAGACATTCCTTCTTAGGATGAAATCGATTTGCCATGCTTCTCCTTGTCAGCGGCCAGAGGTGAGGCATAAGAGCAGAAGAACAACCAAGACTATACGGTACAGGCGGAATAGTAATAAAAAGAACAGAAACTTTTTTTTTCTCATATGTGTCGGCAAATATATGTGACTGGAATACGAAATCCGCATCAAATGCGAGCGAAGGCAAAAAAAAAAAAAGAAAAGTTATGAACCACTCCAAGGAACCTTTACGAGTGTGCTGAGCTTTTGCTTATTGATGGACCGCACTTTCTGCTGAATGTACGAAGAAATTAATTAGTAACATTCTAAAGGGAAGGACCATACATTGATTGTCTATATTGTAATGTACATACATATTGTAGTGTGGATTGAAAAGTACTACTTATTGACCACAACGCCATCTAATGGAAAGTAGACGAACTTATTCAACGGAATTCGAAACTTCGAATCTTCCAAACTCAACGAATGGTGAATGGTCTAAAACGAAACTAGTACATTCTCGATTGTTCCGGTTGGAGTATAGAATATTCGAGAAGCTTTAGTGGGGAGTATAAAAAGGGTTGCGAAATCCGACGACAGGACAGTTTATTTTTAAACCGTGTAAAGCAAAGTTAGAATAGTATCGGTAGTGATTTAAAATAAGTGGAAAAGATTGTAATAAGTGGAAAAGATTGAAATAAGCGGAAAAGTTGATTTTAAGTGAATTGTCTTGTAATAAAAAGTGATTTATTTAAGTTTGGTAAACAGAATAGTGTTTTATCTTTTCGAATCCCAGCCGAATGTAACATTGGTGTCAGAAGTGGGATAAAACTTATTCTGTGCGAAGTGTTGTGAAAAGAAAAACAGTGAATTGTGAATTGTGAATTAAAAGAAAATAAATAAAGTGAAGTGAATTTGAATTCTTACAAAGTGTAGTAAAGATTAAGAAAATAGAAAAAGAAGGAAAAAAAAGTGAAAAAGAAAAAAAATAGTGAATTAGTAAAAATGGTTCGTACGTTGGCATTACTACAACTCAGCATACCTCAGTTGAAAACTGAGTTGGAAAAACGGAATCTCTCCACAGCTGGGGGAAAAAGTGACCTCATACTTCGTCTGCAGGAAGCTGTCGAAAGTGAGGGAGGAGATCCTAAATCCATGCTATTCGAAGTAGCAGATGAAAAAGAAGAACAAGTAAGTACAGGCGTTGACATGGCCGCTATGATGGCATTAATTCTTGCCAAGCTCGAAGAACAGAAGAATTCTCTAGATGAACATAAGAATTCTCTAGAAGAACAGAAGAATTCTATCGAATCTAAGTTCGCTGAACAAAAGAATTCTCTAGAAGAACAGAAGAATTCTATCGAATCTAAGTTCGCTGAACAAAAGAATTCTCTAGAAGAACAGAAGAATTCTATCGAATCTAAGTTCGCTGAACAAAAGAATTCTCTAGAAGAACAAAAGAATTCTCTAGAAGAACAGAAGAATTCTATTGTCGCTGCACAAAAAGATTCCGTGGAAGAATTTAAGAACGTTCTAGAAGTAAAATTCGACGCGATTGATAACAAATTAAACCAGCATGAGACACAATTTGTCGAAATCAATCAAAAATTACAAGAACAAGCAAGAGAGCATGAGACAAACTTCGAGAACTTGGCTAGGGAACTGGATAAAGTAAAGAAACAGAAAGCCCGAGAATATTCTGCTGATTGCCCTAGAAGGAAGGAGATGCAACCGCCTGTTTTCGATGGTCAAACATCATGGCCAATTTATAAGCGGCAGTTCGAAGCAGCTGCAATGACCAACAGCTGGGACGACGAGGAAAAGTCCATCGCACTAACGCTAGCACTACGAGGCACAGCTGCAGAGTTGCTTCAAACTATTTCTGAAGAAAAGCAACGCAACTACGACGCATTGGTGAAGGCTATCGAAATGCGCTTTGGTGATGACCACATGCAGCAAGTATACAGGGTGCAACTGCGCAGTAGAATCCAGAAGCGGGGAGAAACGCTCCAGCAGTTGCAAGCGGATATCGAACGGCTGGCGCATTTGTCGTATCCCAACGCCGGCGAGGATGTCATCAACGAAATGGCTGTAGAGGCGTTTACCCAAGCCATAGAGGACCGACAACTGCAAATGGCTGTACGAATGGCTGGAAAGAAAACCCTTCCTGAGGCACTGGCATTTGCCCTGACAATGAAAGCTGCTGACCAAGCATCACAAGGGTTTCACCGCGTGAGAGAGATAACAACCGTCGAATGCTCGTGCCAAAGGGCAAACGTCGTAGAAGAAAACAGCGCTCGCAGGGAACCGATCCGCTGCTGGAACTGCAACAAAATTGGACATCTACAGCGACAGTGCAGAGCTCCACCCAGACACACTAGTTGTCCGCACTGCAGCGCTAGGAATCGAAATGAAAGGGCATCTGAGCGTCCAGCGGATGACTCTTCTCAAAATTATCAGTCGGGAAACGTGTAAGAACCAACTTCACGGGGCAGAAGTTGGATTCTGGAATCGACGCCCCCAGGACCACAATTCAAGTTTCCCAGACCAAACGAGGTAATAAGAGTTTGACAGTGGAAGCCCATATCGGCATGAAAAAGTATGTGGCCACCATCGACACCGGTGCCACCGCTTCCATCATAAGGAGGGACATTGTCCGCCAATCATGGCTGCACAACACCAGCAGCTACTGTCTGAAAACAGCAACTGGAGCAACGGCAAAGGTGTATGGAGAAGTACTGCTAACAATAAATCTTGCGGGATTAGTCTTCTCCCATACCTTCCTATATATTCCTTCCTATATCCCATATGGCCGATATATGTGACGAATGCATCATTGGAATCGACTTTATGAAGGCGCATGATGTAGTACTGGACATCGGCTTGCAAGTACTAAAGTACAGGAACGTCGAGATTCCCATGATTTACGGGGATGAGCATGTCACAGCTCTAAGGACAGTCATGAGTGAAGACGAGATATTACCACCTTCTTCAGAAACACTTATTTGGACAAAGCTGGAAGGTGATCCTGGGAGCCACCGATTCTATTTAGTTGAGCCAGATCCAGAAAACCATTATCAAAATTACGTCGTTGGAAAGATGCTTGTAGAACCTAAAAACAACATGGTTCCCGTACGAGTCCTAAATGTTGAACATAGAAGCATGAAACTGAAGCAAGGGGAAGTGGTCGGTAAGTGCGTACCAATTACTGCTGTCACAAAATTATCCAATGAGGGTCCTACCAAACCTCTTACATCCACGGAAATGACGGAGATAAAAAGGAGTATATTTGGACAGTGTGAGTTGAATCAGGAGCAGCAAGAAATGGCGGGGGAACTAATCAACGAGTTCGCTGATATATTTGCTTCGAAGAGCGGCGAGTATGGTCGGACACATCTCGTACAACACCGAATCGACACAGGAGACGCAAGACCTATTCGTCAGCCTCCCAGACGACTACCATTGGCTAAGCAGACGGAGGTTGCAGAAATGGTGTCGACGATGGAAAAGGAAGGGCTGATTGAAAGTTCGAAAAGTCCATGGGCGTCACCGGTTGTACTGGTCAAGAAGAAAGACGGCACCACGAGATTCTGCGTGGACTATCGTCAGCTGAACAACGTCACCAAAAAGGATAGCTACCCTCTGCCAAGGATTGACGATACCCTGGATACACTATCCGGCGCCAAATGGTTTTCCACCATCGATTTGAAGAGTGGTTACTGGCAAGTGCAGATCCATCCCGAAGACCGCGAGAAAACAGCTTTTACAGCAGGAAACGGGCTCTGGCAATTCACAGTAATGCCATTTGGACTGTGCAATGCTCCAGCCACCTTTGAACGGCTAATGGAGCGTGTTTTGCTGGGACTAACGTGGAAAACCTGTTTGGTGTACCTGGACGACGTCATCGTGGTAGGAAAAACGTTTGAAGAACATCGAGACAACTTGAAGGAAGTGTTCCAGAGACTGCGAAGCGCGCAATTGAAGCTGAACCCGAAAAAGTGTGCTCTTTTTAGACCAGAAGTGAAGTATCTCGGGCACATCATCTCTTCCGAAGGAGTCAGGACTGATCCAGAGAAAGTCGATGCTGTGAAAAACTGGCCGGTTCCCAAAGACAAACATCAACTTAGGAGCTTCCTGGGACTTGCGACCTACTACAGACGCTTTGTGAAGGACTTTGCCGGGATTGCCAAGAGCTTGCATCAACTGACGGAAAAGGGAAAACAATTTAAATGGTCAGGTGAGTGCGAAAAGAGCTTTGAAAAACTAAAGCAGCAACTGTGTGACGCCCCCATACTAGTGTACCCCACTCCTGGAAAAACATTTATTGTGGACGCAGACGCTAGTAATGTGGGAGTTGGAGCCGTCCTTTCGCAAGTGCATGATGGTGAAGAGAAAGTAGTTTCCTACTTCAGTAAAGTTCTCTCCAAGCCAGAAAGGAACTACTGTGTGACCAGACGGGAACTTCTCGCTTTAGTCCTGGCGACAAGACACTTCCACAAGTACCTTTATGGGAGCAAATTTATTCTTCGCACCGATCATGCGTCTTTAAAGTGGCTGCTGCAGTTTAAGAATCCTGAGGGACAAGTCGCGAGGTGGATCGAACGGCTGCAGATGTATGACTACGAGATACAGCACCGAAAGGGAACTCTTCACTCTAATGCAGATGCTCTCTCCCGTCGACCCTGCAAAGCCGATTGCAAACATTGCGTGCGTCAGGAGGAAAAAGATGCCGTTTCCTTACAGAGGCTGAGAGCTGAGCCCATTGCTGGCTGGACTGCGAGAGAGATCCGGGAGGCTCAAAGGGAAGATCCGGATATCGAGCCGATTCTCGCCTGGAAGGAGCATGAGGGAAAACCAGACTGGCAGGAGATATCCAATAGGAGCCCCGAGCTGAAGGCATACTGGGCGCAATGGGACTCTCTTCATGTGCAGGACGGCATTTTGAGAAGAAGATGGGAAAGCTCTGATGGAAAGTCGTTCGTGATGCAGCTTATTGTTCCCAGGTCGAAAGTAAGTGAAGTACTAAAGGAACTGCATGATGGAGTATCTGGGGGCCACTTGGGAATAAATAAGACGCTCGAAAAGGTGCGAGAGCGTTTTTACTGGGTCCACTCAAGGGATGATGTAGAAAACTGGTGCAGAAAGTGCGTAACGTGTACAGCCAGCAAGGGCCCGAGAGTGAAAACTCAAGGCAAAATGCACCAATACAATGCTGGAGTCCCTTTCGAAAGAATTGCTGTTGATATTGCCGGACCGTTTCCTGAAACGATTAACGGAAATCGTTACATCCTCGTGGTTATGGACTACTTCAGTAAGTGGCCAGAAGCATTTGCTATCCCTAACCAAGAAGCCAAAACCGTGATAGAGCAGATTGTTTTCAACTGGGTGAGCAGATTCGGTGTACCGTTGGAATTGCACTCGGACCAAGGGCGAAACTTCGAGTCCAGGATTTTTCAAGGAGTATGTCAGTTACTTGGGATTAAAAAGACGAGAACAACGCCGCTCCATCCACAATCAGATGGGATGGTAGAACGCTTCAACAGAACCTTGAATGAACACCTATCTAAGGTTGTAGGCGACGACCAGAGGGATTGGGATAAACAGATTCCAATGTTTCTACTAGCATATCGCAATGCTGTCCATAACACTACGGGACATACACCATCTGAAATCCTGTTTGGTCGAACAGTCCGGCTACCTAGTGAGTTGATGTTCGGATCTCCAACTGAGGAACCCAAGAACGAGGACGATTATGTTGAGGACCTCAGAGAAACCATCAGGGACGTGCATCGAAAAACTAGGGATAAGATCAAGATCGCCAGCGACCGCATGAAGACGAGGTACGATGCCAAAGCAACAACTACAGGATTCGAGGAAGGAGATCTGGTATGGCTGTACAATCCCCATAGAAGAAAAGGTATGTCGCCTAAGTTGCAACAAGATTGGGAGGGGCCCTATAGAGTAGTCAAGCGAATCAACGACGTGGTCTATCGAATCCAACGAGGAAGAGGTAAACTCAAAGTTGTCCATGTGGATCGTCTTCACCGTTACATTGGGGAAAATGTTGACGCATTTGTTCGGGACGAACAAGTTTAAGAGGGGGATATTGTAGTGTGGATTGAAAAGTACTACTTATTGACCACAACGCCATCTAATGGAAAGTAGACGAACTTATTCAACGGAATTCGAAACTTCGAATCTTCCAAACTCAACGAATGGTGAATGGTCTAAAACGAAACTAGTACATTCTCGATTGTTCCGGTTGGAGTATAGAATATTCGAGAAGCTTTAGTGGGGAGTATAAAAAGGGTTGCGAAATCCGACGACAGGACAGTTTATTTTTAAACCGTGTAAAGCAAAGTTAGAATAGTATCGGTAGTGATTTAAAATAAGTGGAAAAGATTGTAATAAGTGGAAAAGATTGAAATAAGCGGAAAAGTTGATTTTAAGTGAATTGTCTTGTAATAAAAAGTGATTTATTTAAGTTTGGTAAACAGAATAGTGTTTTATCTTTTCGAATCCCAGCCGAATGTAACAATATACATAGTGGTTACCAATGCAAGGCGATTGGTAACTTCAGTATTTATGTGGAAGCGTTATACATACTCAATAACCTATAAATCTGTTGCTGAGTTTAGTGTGACCTAGTAACGATTCATCGTATAAACTACAACTTCCAACAATGTAAGTGTAGATGTAACGCCTATCTACAGGAATCTCGGAGCGTTAGGTATGTAGGTGGGACTGGTGTCGGTCCATTGTGTCCATTAGATGCCTGGTTGGAGACGCAACCGAAATCATCTTTGTGGTTCAAATGGTGTTTCAAATGGGACGACCAAGAACGTGCATGAATCTCAGGATTTCTTAAAGACTTATAATATCGCGATTCCTCAGTTCGTCCTAGGAGTACGCGAATAGATGAAATTCGTTTAAAACACAACGATTTGAGTATGAATCTCAGGAGTTCTTTAAGATCGACATTTTCCAGATCATCGAATTCATCAAAGTAGTAACTGCTGAAAATTCTCAATCTGTTGTTTTAAAAGGGCTCGCAGAGTATTTGTGGAACAAATTCTATTGTCCGTGCAGCTCCTGCATTAATTATTATGCTTTATGGCCTAGTTGGCCGTATTTATACGCCTATTGGACAGTGTCCGACCGTGAGTATGCGAATGTTTTTAGATCTCTTTTGGCCCAGCTCTGGACATATTTCCTTTGTGTGCCTGCAAGTTTTAGAGTTCAATATCAATCTTCCTTTCAAGCGTAGTCAGAAGAGTTTTTATCTACTGATTTAAGGGCATTTTTGGGCTATTTCTTGCAAGCTTATCCGCCATTCTTCATTAGACGGAATGTCCATACCATATACCCAGCATAGGGGCACGCATTGATATTTCTTCCAATTATTTCTTACATTGTTTTGCTGTCCTTGAATTATCCACGACTAACTGTCTGGTTAGCTGTCAGAATAGTGATGTTTTTATTGAAATAGTAGTGCCTGTCCTATTAGAGAGCTGGGCGGGAGCAAAGACGCTAAGGAATAGGTTCCTCCTCCTACTCATCTATACAGCTTCTGCAGAAGTCGTTTGCGAAAAGGTCTAGCCTTACAGAGTGCTTTCCTATTAGGCAGTGACCCAGTAATGCCACCTATTGTAGTGCCGATATGGCTCTGCGAAATAAGGTCCAAAAAAATGAAATAAGGCCTCATATTTCCCAAATTTGGGGCTTTATTTAATTTTCTCTTTTGGGGCCTTATTTCCTGCAGCCTGTCGATATGCTGTCTGTTGAGAGAAATTCAATTTTTAGAGCGTTTTAAATCTAGCTTAGGCCAAATTTGTTTTGTCGCTAGACATCTACGAGTAGTGCCGATTATCCACCTAAGATTTGCACTCTCGATATAGCATTCAGCTTGAATATTTGTTTACAAGTAGCGATTGGTATTCCCAAAGTGCCTTTACCCGGCAGGATGGGTTGAGTTGTTCTTAATCTAGCGAGTTCATCGGCTGGAATGTTTCTATGCCTCGGCACCCAAAACTATGTGAATGTTTTAGGTGCCGCGGCATCGACACGATCGGCATTCGACATTCGTGTCGAGGGCTACTAGAGAAATTATAGAGATCGAATCCAAATATTTGATTTGAGTATCCGAAAATATGCAAATATCTTTAACGGATATCACGTTTTTCTTGAGCCAAGATAAGACTTCTTTTATCGTCATTATTTCCGCCTGGAATACGCTACAATAATCTGGTAGACTCTTGTCAAAAAATCTTAAAAGCTTCGATTTCAGTTTTACAAATCTTTTAGTTTTGCATTTTCATTGTCCGTTAATTGTTCTGCGGCCGTTTTATTATTTAAAAATTTATTTATATGATGATTTTTTTGAGTGTTTATTATTTGAAATTTTATTCATGAGCTTATTCTTGCTTTTTAATTATTTTTTATTGTTGAGTGTTTATTATTTGAATTTTTGTGGAATCGGATCGCAGCGCCACCTACCGGTGTAAATTTAAACCCTCCTTAGACCCATTCAAACACACACACATAATTTCACTAAAATGGGTCCAGCTGTTTAGGAGGAGTTCGATTACAAACACGTACAGAAGAATTATATATATACAGATTAAGGTTACAGTTAGTGGGCGCAGTAGCGCAGTGCTTAGTGTGCTGGACTACTGTGCGAGGGATCCCAGGTTCGGTAGGTCCCTTCCATTCGTCCCAAAAATAGAAACTCACACAAACGAATGGTTGCGAGAAGCTAGGCCGCCTGTTGCGCCACCTATTTATTTATTTATTTTTTTTTAGATTAGATTAAGGAACAAGAGACATCAAACATCACATGAAGGCTTTTTTACACGCAGACACTAAATTTGAGAAACTTATCTACTGGAGACAGCTATATTAAAATGTGTGAATTTATATTTTCTGTGGGTCTGAACCTCCTGATTCCCCTCGCTCAGTGGTCCATTACCCTATAAGAACTCCACTCAGATACTGTGTCGCTGTAAAAATAAGCACGTACTAATATAGCGGCCTATCAAAAGCTGTTTCTATTGAACATCGTGTACAACACTATTAAGTTACAGATATGACAAACTGTGTACTGTAACAAGATGCAGGTCGAGTTGAGAATTAAAAAAAATACCAATAAACAACATGCCGTCAGATACCTACCAAACTTTCAAGCGTAATAATAGGATGAGTTCGAAACGAAGCACAAAGAGTTGCGAAAAACGAGGCATAGCATATAAACCTAAAAAAATCAAACAAAAAAAGGCACACTGTCAATACCGTCGGTAGATTGTTCTTATGCTGTTGTTTTCAGATCCGGTACACTCGCTTTCGAATCCAGAATTCCAGATCCAAATCCATCTAAGTTCATTATTGATGAATAAAGATTAGGTATAGATACCTTCAGTTTAGAGGTGAAACGGAGGAAAACTAAAAAATAAAAGCTAACCCTTCGTCATCTTATTTATAAAACTGCGTTGATTTTCGAATAAGATATAAAACCAAATGTGACGTTTTACGTGAAAGAACTTAAAAAAGTAAATAAAATAAAATGAATGAGTGAAAAATGTAATGAAAGTGTATGAGTCAACAAGAAATAAATTCGAATGCGAAAAGGCAAAGATATGATAAGGAAAACAGCGTAACGTATTGTTTGCCAAATTGAAAGTTGTTGTTTATTTGTTTGGGTTTTTTGATTGTTATTGTTTAGAATGGGAATACTAGAGGAGATCAGAGATTCATGTTTGGCAACACACGTTTCGCGAAAGAATCGACGTTCATACGACTGGGTCGCACGAAACTTTCTCGTTTATTGCGAATCTCTCAGAATCTCTGTCATTTCAGCAAATTTTTGGTTTAAAATCATACCCACTCAAGATGTACTCAGGTTTAGTAACTGAAGCCTTGTTAATTAAAAACGTAATACATACTACATAAACATACGTTTTAACTACAACACTTTATTACTAACATGCTTTATAATTTCACCCCGACCTGACACTTGAAAGAGGCAAGTAGGCGATGAATTTCGAACTATTGCTACTAAACTGTTTAGCTGAAAACTGAGTACGACGTATTCTTCAGGATATAAACATTACTTAGCAGTTACATTTTCATCCAAATCGAAAATGACGTTTTCGAGATATGAGTAGTTTTTAAAGTACCATTTTTAGCGATTGGCGTGGAAATCGAACGACGCATTCATGGTTCAAAAAACACTGTTTTTCAACTGTTTAGCTCAAAACTGAGCAAATGATAATACTATGGATTTTCCAGTTACATTTTTATCATAATCGAAACTGGCGTTTTGGAGATATGAGCAGTTTTTTAAAGTACTATTATTAGGGATTTAGGTGGATATTAAAGGTCGCAGTTTTAAGAGTAAAACTTAGTTTGCTATCAAGTTAAGAATGTCAATACATATTACCTTAAAAATAATTTTTTTTTTTAAAATCGTTTTTACCGTTTTCGAGAAAGCCAATTTTCAAAACTGCCGTTGCTGGACTTTTTAGCGAAATACTGGGTATGCAGTCATGTTAAAAATGCCTACATTAACTCAACTATCAATTTTTGTTCAAATGGTTAGAGCCGTTTTTGAAAAAATCTAAATTGTTTAATATTTCGTAAAATTGTTATATGGGAAGTACCGTTAATATTAGGGCTAGCATGAAAACAAAAAAAAACGCCTCCTAGCGGGAAGCCCACAAACTTTAAATACGAAGTTTGAAACAAATTCGTCTAAGCGTTTAGATTCCCCAGGGGTGGGACAAACAGACATACGGACGGACAGAATTGCGAGTCCCACTTTTTTGAGTTCCCCTATCGTCGTAATATCAGAATTTATCAAAATCTGTTCGAAATTTTGTACGAAAACAATATCTTTCTCTTACTACGTATACGAAAAAGTTAAAAAAAACTGTCTTGGATGAGTATAGCCGCAAATATTTACAAGCCTAGGGTTGCTGACATCGTATCAAAGTTTGAGGGTGAAATCAAAAACGGTACCTATATGTACGGTACTATATGTAGGTATATTTATAAATACAAATTTTTGAATGCACTTTCGAATACGACAAAAAGAATACGACAAAAAGAATGACGCACTTTAGTGCAGCTTTCTTTGTCGCGGCTTCCGGCTTCTTCGTCTTTGAATGTGTTATTCTTCCATTTATCGCTTATTGTTTTTGGATAAACGTTGACGTCATTTCGTATACGATCACGGAATCATGGTGATATCTGATATATAATGGATATATGTATTAGATTTTCAATACTGCAAAATAATATCTAGATTAGATTTATTATTCAGTAAAATTTTTTCTGAGCCCAATTATTGCTCCCTGAAGAAAATCATTCTTCTAATTGTACATATGCCAGGGATTTTGTCTTATTCAAGACAATCGTCGCACTGGAGAGTCGGCTAGATTAATTTTGTTTAGGTGGTTAGTGCCCTGTAGGAAATCATATTGGGTTCTATCATCACTAATCAGATCTAAGATCTTGTTGGAAATGTTGTGTAAGGGCTAGGGCTAGCTCGTTTGGCCTGTCTTAGAAATAGAATGTTCCCTGAATTGATACAAACCAAGTGCATCAATATGCTTCGGTTCTCAGCTTTTTATGTCTTGATTTTAGCCGATTTAGGACTACAGAAGGAAGGCTAACGCTTCCGGTCCAGTGAAAGGAGTTTCAGAACTCATTCTGGCTAGTTCGTCAGCTTTTTTCCCTGTCTCATAATAGTTTGGTTCTATTCCTGTGTCACAAGCTACTTTGGGGACAAATGATGGGCGAGCTAAGGGCGTTTACAGCTGATTGTCCGTGAATACATGGATGTGAACACCTCTAATAGCAGTATTTTAGCAGTCGTGGAGCTCTGCCGAAAATACACTGGGTATTGGGACATTTTTATTTGGTCCAGTGAATATCAGATCTCACACCCGATTCTATTTTGGAATCATCCGTATTATACCACTTTTAGCCGTTTTGGCAGTTCGATGAGGCATTGTTCTGTTGGGAATCTTCTTAGAGAAAATAAGGAATTTAAAGTGAAAATGCTATAGAAAAACATGCTTGGTTGTCGATAGCTGGACCATTGTTTTCCAGAAGCAGCATTTCGTTGCTGTGATCTTTGTCTGCATTGCCAGTGTGTTTTCACTATAAGAATTGTAGGTACTGTTTGAAAATGCACCAATGCATTTTTTCACTTTGTTAATGCCTGGCAAACATTAAAATGTGATGCATTACATTGAAAGTGGACAAGTCTGTCTCTTTGGGCCACTATTCATGGATATTTCAACATGACAATCCCCTTATAGACACCGCTCGTGTGGCCCTACGAACTAAGTCCCAACTGGAACTAACTCCCACTAGCCAAAACGAACTAAGTCCCAGAAAATTTGGGATTTAGTTCATATGAAGTTACCTCCAATGCTTCATTCTCAGCTCCTGCTGGTTCAACGGGTAGTTGTGAGATCATTAGATCCTGCGGTATCCTCTGGCCTAAGTGAGGCTACACTTGTTGCGGCCTGCCAACCCTAACCTATTAACCTAGCCTATTAAATTTTCCCAAATCTTTTTTTTTTCCATTCATTTGTAAGGTGCTTCCGATTTAAATGAATACCAATCTGATTCATTTATCATAAAGGTCAAAAATTACCATACTGCAAGTTGGTTTCAATTTTAATTCGGCATACTATAAATAATTTAAAACAATCAAATTAATTCAACTCTTCGAACTCTATAACTAAAAACCATTACTTCGATTGGATGCTTTTTATATTCTTGATATTTATTTCTTTTTTATTGAATTCTCTTCAATATTCTTGTTGAAGTGGATTTTGCATGCACATCACTGCATCTACAATCTATTCCTCAATCTGACCACGAACAGCGAAATTCAATTAAATACAATTTGGTCCAATGGGTTACTCACTTAAGCTCTTACAGCGATGAGCTGTCTGAATGATGTGCTTAAAGGGAGTGCATGACGACGCGACGCCAGTGGGGCCGATTCCGCCTTCTTAAGAAATTGCTCAAGCATCCAGTCAGCCAGCTGCAGAAAAGTTGTCGGTGCAGTTGCAATGTAATTAATTCCGCAAGTAATGTGTGTGCGTAGAAGTCATTTAAATCTGAAATAAGGAATGGGAAATATACTCATTCGCATATGGATGTGGATGCTTCCTTTTCCTTTAGAGATTGCTGCAATTGAAAGTATGAGGTGCATCAGCGATGAGAGAAAGAGGTTGCGTATGCGTTTAATGTCGTAAAATCCATTAGGGGGTCAAGTTCAGGCACGTAGCCAGGGGGGGGCTTGAGGGGCTGAAGCCCCCCCCGAAATGCTAAGCAAAAAATTAGAAACTAAAACTCCTGCAACCATTCAAATACAAATATAACTTAAAAAAATGTCATACAAAAAAAACCCACCAGAGAGCCGAAAAACTCGACTTCTAAGCCTTTGTGAAACAAGATTCATTGAAAGGGCAGTATTATTTCCTTTATAGAGCTCATCAAATGCATCTCAATAAGTCTTGAAGAAATAACCAGCAGAACGCGGGCGATGTCTTCGAAAGCAGCAACACCAAAAAAGTGATTTCCTAGTAAGCCTCATTGTATGCGAAAAACTATTCAGTTTAACGCTACCCTTATCTGTTTACCTACAGACCAAATCCTTAGATTTCGTTTCTGCTATCGACCGCACAAAAGAAGTTTTGAATTCTTAATAAGAACATCAGAGAAAATGCCGAAGATTTTTTCAGAGAGGCTTTTCAATCCGAATCCCAACTTGCCGAGGACTTATTTGAAGTTGAATTAAGAGCAAGAACTTCATTGAAACAAACAACGCTACATGGTGTACTACGATTTGGGAATCGGCGTTGGACTCTTATCTTGACAACGAAGCGTTTCCATGGCAGAACCCGTTTACAAACACTATGTCCGCGTAATCACATTTTGAATATACATTTTGTGGAGATCAACTTATCAATGTTAAGTTTTTTTTCATATTCGACAATTAACTGTTAACCATTGCTCATAGTTACGTTAGTTTATTATTCTTTTTGCTTGACAATTTTTATTTTTTTTTTTTTTGACAAAAACGGCTTTTACAACAACTTCTGTTGATCGTACGTAAAAAAGTTGTTTGACATAATTTTTAGAAAATTTCTCAAGGATAAAAATTTCATAAAACCAGTAAGACAATTATCTTCGACTATGCCGAAGCTCAAATACCCGGTACTATATTATTGTAAAATAAAAATAAAAATATTTTAGTATTAAAAATTATACATATTTGTATGGGAGGTATGGGTAGTTTTTATTCGACCAAGCTCATTTTTTGTCAAAAAATTTTAAATATTATTAAAACAATATGTGCAAAGTTTAAACTTCCTATCTTTACTGTAACTATTTAAATTTAATTTTTAACATAAAAAGCTATATAAATCTGATATTTTTGTATGGGAGGTAGTAGTAGTTTTCATCCGATCGTGCTCATCTTCGAACTTAGCCTCAGTTTGGTGGATAAAAGCTTACATACCAAATTTCAAGTCGATAGCTCTTAAATTACGGCCGTAATCGTGCGGACAGACAGACAGACAGACCGACAGACGGACAGACAGACGGACATCGTTAGATCGACTAAGAAAGTGATGCTGATCAATAATATATATAGTTTGTCATACCTACAACGCCTCCTTATGGGCGTTACTAATGGAATGACAAAGTGAATATACCCTCACCACAGTGTGGTACCGGATATAAAAATGTAGCAATACATTTTCAAAATGTTGAGTTTAAGGAGCCATAACTTTTTTGTAGCTGCACATACATATGTACCCGAAGTGCATACGACTTGTATGCACTTCTAAATTGTCTTTTCAAAATGCACAAACAATGTTTGTATCTCTAATAGTTTAGAAGTTATAGTTTTTTAAGTTGTAACACCTCCAAATTAGAGTTCACATGCTTTGAAGGGCCATAACGGGAAATATGGTGAAAATAGATCCCCCCTGCCATACAATTTTTTGTTCGGTGGAACTTCACGAATCTTCCCTTAAAGGACTATACTGCTTAACTGTGACACCCTGTATATAGTTTTTTGTTTAAAAAATTCCTCGTAAGATTTGGAAGCAAGCCCCCCCCCCGAAACAAAATCCTGGCTACGGCCCTGGTCAAGTTTAAGAATTTCTTTTTTAGTGAATCACCATTTAAAGTGGAATTTGAAAAATGTTTCGTATTTATCTTATGAGAAGCTGTAGAAACTCACATTTTTAAGGATTTCAAGTAGAAGAAGGATATCAAAATAAGTAAATATAAGGAATTTTATGTATAGGGAAAGCCGGGGCAATAAGAATGACAGCAATCGCTGGCTATATTAAGGACCATTCACATGAGAGCGACCAACTACCTACGATCGAACGAATATTCGCGAGTTTTGACAGTCCTTTCATACGAACACGGCCGTTGGTGGCGGCAGTTCGCGAATTTCAGCCCTCAGTTTCTACATGCAATGTCAAGTTTGAGGTTAACGTATTTTTTATTTGCTTGTTTGTGGAACGCGGTTTAATGTTGTGGATTGCAAATAAACTTTGTCAATTCGCGGCAAGGGTGTTTTCGTTCGCGTCAAAAAGTTTGGAATTCATAATTTCGTTATTTTTTAAACTCTTTATAAACTTCTTGTGTGGGATAATTAATTATCCTCCTCTTGGAATAATAAAATGTGTAATTTTCTGTTTATAAATGCTTAAAAATTGGTTTGTTCGCATTTCATCAATTCGTTCGTTCGCTCTCATGTGAATGGTCCTTTAGAGGCAATTCTCGATCTGCTACCCCTCCTGTATAATGCCTGGAACTGGAGGCCAAAAGCTTTTCTAGTAAAATAGACGGCTGGAAGATCACAAAATGATGATTTTTGAGTAGATTGAAGCGATGGCACCTCAGACTACATGCCTCTTTGATGTACCATTCGTTTGCTCCTTTCCGAGCAGGGAGTATACACATAAGCCCAGGAACAGAAAATCAGCCTACTTGCGGATAAAAGATAGACTGTGCGAAACTTACCTAAAATGAAGGGTATAAGAGTGGGTCAACAAGGACAAAGAGAAGTAGAATCTGCAGGTGCTTCACAGAAGACGTCTGTGCAATATAGAAAAGAAAATCCATTTTGAGATAATACAAATAAAATAAGTCTTCAGAAGTACTGATCCACGTCCGTTTGGTCCATTGCCGTAGAGGAATAATTGATTAAAATCCATAACCACTTCGGCGAAAGCTACTATATGTCAGGGAGATCCTAGCGATATCTACATTTAATATCTTGCAACCATCCTGCAATTGTGTATATTCGAGACCTCAAGTTTACACGACTGGAGATAACCGGTACCGGTACCTATCCTATGAAGGAGAGAAAAATAGAATTCTTCTTTTAAAATTCAATGTACTGTCGGCTATCGCGTAGGAAAGATAGGCCCAAAAACTTCTGGATCAAATAAATATCTACTTACATTAACACCAACATTTTGATTAATCTCAGTGACGACTTGATCCAATACCGGGGGGTTTACTTACACTTTTTTAGGTCTAATCCAGCGATTCTCAACCTGTGGTCCGCGACGGCCTTCCAATAAAAGATCAAAAATACGTCTTTATTATCATTGCAATGTGAAACACAAACGACAACAAACGTTGTTAACCAAGACGAAAATTATCTTTTTTTACTTATTTCCTCATTACTTTTCATACCATTTTCCTACCCCTCTCAATAACAAATGCATGAACCAAGTTTCAGTTAAAAAACAATCATCTACCAAACAATTCCACTACATAAAAAAAGTTTAAAAGAAAATAAAGAAGACACGATAATCGGCTGATTCTCCTATTTTTTGTTTGTATGCTGTAGGTATGAAGAGTTTTGTTGTAATCCTTGCTTATACTCTTTTCCTTGAAAAGGGTATATGCATACTGCATTTGAATCGGAAATTTGTAGTAGGGGCAGTGATGGGACTTCTACCACTTAAGTGGTATTTCTACCACTTTTTGCTCAACCCCAAATTCTACCACCCGCAAATCCAAATCTACCACTTTTTCAGATGGGAAAAAAATGGAACAATAAAGCATATAATAACAAATGCCTACGCACTATAAGACTTATTTTCCATCATCCACACAATAGAAACCGAGTGGTTGAATAATTTTAGATTTTTGTGCACTGGAAAATTGGTACTAGTGATGCTTTGTGAGGTGACGTTTATAGAGCTCAAGAAAATTTGTTCTGAATGTTTGCAAAAAATTATCCATCCTATTTTGGGTAATGATAGCCTGATAGCAGCATTTATGGTATGTTTTAAAAATCTACCACTTTCTACCACTTTTTGGTTTCCCAATATACCACCTTTTGCCTATCCTCAAGTCCCAACACTGAGTAGGGGACATTTGAACCGTTATGCGTATTTTCTTCTTTTATAGGCAAATCTCAGAATGTCATTTGTTCTGTTTCGTTCGCATTTAGTGTTTCTTCTTTAAAATATTTAGTCGTCGTATTCCCAGTTGCTTTCCTGAAATATGGAACACTGGCTAAAAAGGAAAATTACTGACGACGTTGACTCCAATCCGGGAACATCGACTTCAAAATTCGGTGATGACAGTAAAACTAAAAAACAACGAAAATATTCCTCTGAATATCTGGCAAACGATTTAAAAAGAAGGATTTTTCACCACTTTCAACACTATCTAAAATCTTGTCAACTACCAACGATATTTTACTAGATTTAATTTTTCAAAGTTTTGTCAAACTTTTCACTGAACTAAAAAAGAGTTTTCGAGAATACTTTCCAATTCCTGTAACAGCAAATTTTGGATTAAAAATCCATTTTCAACTGACTTCAGTGAAATAAGCAGCTTTCAGCTTATCAGCTATAGAAAAAATCCAGCTTAGATATTTTTTGTGATTCAGCTTTACAATCTTTATGAATTCTGGTTAAGTGCTAGAAAACAATATCCTTTTATATTCGAAAGGGCTATTAAAATATCAATTCCCTTTTCTACATCATATTTATGTGAAAAAGCTTTTTCAACTCTTGTTAATACGAAAAATAAATAAAGAAATAGCTAAATTTGAAATAGAGCCTGATTTAAGAATTCAGTTATGTTCGTTTGATCCAAATATAAATAACTTGATAAGCTTAGTACGCTGCGAAACTAAACCTTAGCTGCTCTCCAATTTTTCTCTCCAAACATTAGCTAAAATCTTAATTTTGACATAGAGTGCGCTGTGGATGTAAGTGTCACAGAAAACAGCTGTTCATTGAAAATAACTTTTTTCAAAAATGAATCGACGCGAAAGTATTATATTTTCGTTGCAGTTTCGTTTTTCCTTGTCCTATTCCTATTCCTTGATGTCAAATTTATCACTTTCAAAGTTTCCTCATCGAGGTATTCGAGTCAAAATTTAGCTTGAAAAAATGTGCCGGACCATTAATGGGTGCGCTAAATTGTGACAGACATAGGAAGTAGCTATATAGTAGTCTGAAATAAAAATTGTATTTTTTAGCCGTACGCTGCTGCTCGGATAAGTGGATTCGCTTAAAAGTTTATACCGAATGTAATAAGTTTTATTGTTGGGAAGGGTCCGTCGACTGATAAAGTGATAAATTCGTTGCTGGGGGTCCGCACATGCTCAAAGGTGGAGAAACGTTGGTCTAACCGACCTAATTCCAAAGCGGAAATTTAAAAAAACAATAAACAATCACACTTTAGTGGGAAATTTATATTTTTTGTTATCAGATAAATAAAATAAAAGTTAAAAATATGTATGTACTTTAATCTGTAAGGTTAATTCACTTTAATTTCTATTTTGTATATTTTGTTACATTTTAGGCCCAGATCAAAAAACTCAATTTAACAATTCATTGCACTCTGCATCATTCAGGTGTCCAATGGCCGTTTGGCAGGAGTAGCAATTTGCTGAGAGTAGATTATGCATTATGCCATTCATTGCGTTTTTAATGTACCTAACCATCGCTCAAAAAGGAGTTTGAGTATACATATAGATATGCATTTTGTATGTATATACCATACCTCGATGATAATTCTGTATATAGACATATTATAATATTTGTGGATTCTCCCATTAAGAATGCAAATTATTCGTTTATTTGAGAATGTTGTACGAGTGTGTGCTCTGCAGGAGAGCTTCGGTTGGATGAAGTATTTGTGGAATATTTGCTTTTATGATTGCAAATTTCTACTGCTGTCCGGATCCGGACAGTCAAACTGCGGACGGATTAAATCTAACATTGATGAATGGAATTATTAGTTCCACCTTTTTGATTCAAGAGTTCTGGACCGTGAACTTTTTTTTGTTTGCAAAACAATTTAGCACTTAGAGATGGATGGTAGCATTCCATATTTTAAATGAAATATCTATATACAGCGCGTTATTGATAAATGTACTGCAATCCTAGGAACATACATTTTGTTAGGTTAGCAAATATAAATATTTAGTTTGCTCTGATAGTTTGGTATTTTTTTTGTGAATATTTCAACTGCGGAAATAATATATTCGTGATAAACGGATGCTACTTTAATAGCTAAAATCCTGGTTCACGCATTTTGTCCCTTTATGTTGGTCCCCGAACAAATAACAAACGTAAATTAAAACATCTTGCATAGTTCAGATAAACTGTGGTTATAGGTTACACAATCTCCTCAAAACATGGGCTGAAAATAAATTATGTGGACTTTTAACTGGTTTAACTAACTCTCAGTCCAAAAAAAATACTCGGTATGTTGGTATTTTCGAATATAGCAATTTTAACAACATTTAGCTGCATTTTTCTTGGTATTTGCCACAACTCCTTTCAAACTTTTTTTCATGAGCCAATGAATCCCAAAATATGAGTATCCCTCACCGAACCTTGTAATCCTGAATAGATTAGGTAACTAGCGGTGGCCAGCGGTTTCGCACGCGTATTTTTTTTTTTTTAACGCCTAAGGATTTAAGTGCATGTGACGATTTTTTTTTTCTCTTCAAAATTATGAAAAAGCCATCTAAAAACGGAAACAGTGATAGTTTAAATACTGCTAGACGTCATGAAGACTATATTTTTGTTTCTTTTCGTTTTCAACAGTTCTATTGTTTTGTTTGTCTCGGCAAACAAGTTACCAAATAATCCAATAAAATAATGTTTTTCCTGTACATATGATTTTAATTTAAGTGCACAACTACACCTCTCTGCTTCTCGAGGAGCTCAAAGTTCTTGGAATACGACAAAAGGTTGGACTGTTGGACATAGGCATTCCAGGCAATTCGAACGCGGACGAATAAGTTGGGCAGCTGTTTTAGAATATGATGAATATTCCTTAATACTTCCATGTTTAACCCTGAAGGAGATGTAAAAGCTACAAAAGGCAAACGCCAGGTAGACTGCCATGGAAAATGGTATTATCACAAGAAAGCTATGATCATCCCTCAATGATCCCAGGACCGAGAGACTCATACGGACACTGTCAAAAGAATTCGAATTAGGGCACAATACTCTGTCGTTCAAAGGATTTCAGAAGAAGAGAATGCATTTTCTATGTCACTGCACTGCCCAAAAAACCCATACACCCCAGGGAAAATTTGCCTTGAGTGGTTCTTCTTCTAGGATCTTGACGAGCTTTCCACTCAGTTCGTCTACAGAAAAGTTAATGAACTTCATAAGATCCTCCGGATGGTTTGTAAGTAGGTAGCATGATTGATCATTAGGTCTGTGCCTTTATACTTTTGTAGTAAAATGAAAAAAAAAACTGTTAAAATAGCAGTGGTGGGATGAATTCTCTCTCAAAGAGAAAAACTTACGAAAACGTTAGGGAACCCTATTTGTAGTAATCTATGAAAAATGACAGATGTATTGTGTTTTTCAATAAATTGCATATAACTATGAATCCAACTGTAGAAGAGTTTGTATTGACTGAACCCGTATTGCCAGAAGCAAAATATGCTAAAGTTTAAAAACAATTTTTTTATTATAAAAAAAAAGGAATAAATATAAACACAACATGATGTCTATCTATAATAAGGAACAAAAAGGGAATTCAGTATTTTGTGATGAAATTTACATTTAGTTATTTAAAAGCACGTCAATTAGGTAGATACAGAACTAAAACTAAAGTCCGTATATGATAATTCTTCGTACTGTTCTAGTTTCATTTTAAACGCGTGAAATATGCAAACAAAAAATCTAGTGTCATATGGGCTTAAGGTCATCATCTTCCCCGTCTTCGACATTGTACTGATATTTTGCCGAGTCTTTATTTTTTATTCAACAATTTTCTTGTAGTAACTAACAATTAAAAAAACTGTCAGACACTTGACAATTGACAGCTGATTTGAAATTTGTCGACCAATTTGGCATTTTGGTATTATGCGTGCTATTACTATTCCCATGTATGTTTTGATTTCATTAAAAGTAGTTACATTAATATAAATTAGCAAATTTTTCGCGTTTATCACACATTTGAAATACCTACCTACTTGTTTACTACTGCAATTATTAATTATTGTTGTAGTGGTCTGTAGCCCTTAAGGAACTAAAGCCCATGACCAATAATTGAAAAACAAAAACGTCACATCGTAGACTGTAATTTATGGAAAAGAAAATGCATCTGTTATTCTGCATATAGATAGGTAGATACTATAAAAGCGTTCCGTAACTTTTTCGTAAATTTCTCTCACTGTGAGAGAATAATTCAACCCCAGAACCGTCATTTTGAGAGTTTTTTTCCATTTTTACTGCAAAAGTAAAGGAATAGACCTCTAGGTACTATTGAGAAGCTTTGATTTCATTCAATTGAATAATTGTCATTCACATATTCAGTAATGCCAAATACAGAAAATTTTGATGGATGTATTGTATATACCACGAATATGTTCATGATGGGTATTATAAACATAAAGTTTTTGATTTTTCTTTATGTTGAATGTTGAAAATATGCTAGATTGCATATAGCATATTTTGTTTATACTAATATGCAATTTAAGGTTTAAATATGCTAGATCTAGCATAAAAAATGCTAAAATGGCACCACTGGACTGAACTACAAGCATTCGAGAAGAGAAAAAGGCAATATTATTTTCGCGCCTTCCTTCTGATACCATTTTTATACCAATTTGTTTCCCATACTGCGGGAAGACAAATGCAAAAAATTGTTACACGCACATCAACGTTGCCATATTCACAGTTTTAACTGTAAATTACAGTTTTTTAGACAAGCTTACAGTTTTTAAATTACCTCCTAGTACAAATTACAGTTTTTTTTTAAAGTTCAGATTTGAAAGAATAAATTAAAATGTGCTTTAAATCGTAGTGCTTCGTATTTAAGCATGTTATTTTATTTAAAATGAATTGTTTTGTGTTTTTTTTTTTTAATAAAACTAAAAAAAAAACGTTTGGTTTTTGAAGGTAACAGTTTTTTTTTTTTGAAAATACAGTTTTTTTTTTGGGAATTTACAGTTTTTTGAAAAAAAATCTGGCAACATTGCGGCGCATGCCAAATAGGACAACAAATTTCAAATCATCTGTCAATTTTCAAGCGACTGGCAGGCAGGGTAGTTGTTTCAATTCTAACTCAAAGAAATTTATATAGAGTATAGATTCTCAGTAGAGGGGTAATATACAGGATGTCCTAGTTAGGAAGGATAATCCTTTAAGGGAAGATTACTGAAGTTATGTTGAACAAAAAATTGTATGGCAGGAGGGGGGTCTATTTTCATCGTATTTCCTCTATAACCCATCAAAGTAGGTGACCTCAAATTAGGTCATTTTGACTTAATATTCATATTTCATATTTTTTTAAATGAAAAAGCCGGGTGGGTACAGTTAGTATCTAATATATGTACTTAACTTATTATTCGTACGCATTCTCCAGGTGCATGGTAAATAATCAACAAGCTGAGTATACATAATCGAAATTATTGCATGTATTACATATATAAATTCCTGAGAGAAAAAGTATCTAAAACATTAAATTTAACAATGCCTTCCAATACAAAAGGATTGATAGTCACATATATCTGCCCGTGATATGTTCCTAGTAATTCACAAATAGTAACCCTAAGTACGGAACGGAGCCCAGTTTTATTATCTAAAAGCTTCGCTGCATTTGATTCTCTTCTCACACAGTATCACCCTTTGGCCTTTGTTCACCAAAGAGAACAAAGAAAATTTATTGTATTCTCCTCAACTATTGTATTGTAACGAATAGCATTTAGTGAAGGATGTCGAATGGTAGTGAAAGTGAACAACAAGCAAATCCAATAATACGCGTTTCTAGGTTATATGAGATGGAGATGACACATGTTTACAAATGGCATTAAGGTATTATCCATATAATTACCTATATTAGTTGTAAAAGGAATAAGGGCAATGACAAGTCACAAGTGACAAGTGAAAAACATTAATGTGTTATTAGTTTCGTGTTTCTATAAATATCATTTTAGAAATTATAGCTAAAGCTAGTATTAGACGATATGTTGAATCAGCATACGTTTGCTGAAAATTGTGTTCCAATCACAACATATCGTGTAAAAAATAAATTTCTGTTATCAAGTATGCACGATATGTTGTGATTGGAACACAATTTTCAGCATACGTATGCTGATTCAACATATCGTCTAATACTGGCTTAATTAAATAATAACATACTTCAACAGGATAATGTATTTGTATATGTGTATGTGTATAGCAGTATTATACACAAAGTACTTGCGTATTGAATTCCTAATCTTTCTAAAACAATTTCTTGCTGTTGACTTTGTTGTACCACCCTTCGACTACCTCATCTTCTAGGCCTCTATGGTCTAGGCATTTTTGAGTCGCATGCTGTAGAGATTGATTGGATTGGATTGATTGGATATAAAGTCAGTGTTTTTTCCTAGAACACATCCTTCATCTTTGTCGAAAAAAGTGTTTTTCCACTTGACAGATGCTTTTTCTGTCAATGTTGAATATGATCTCTGGGTGACCTGTGTGCGTATATATACTCCTTGCTGACCTGCCATTTAATCTAGCGCAGGAGTGAGTTACTTACGTACTTTGCTTCGCGGAACCGGTAATTTTAATAATAATGTCCATTCATATGGGAATATCCAATAGTATACACGAAAAAAATATGAATCAAGGAGTACCAACTAAAAAACAGGAACTCTTTACTGTTTTTTTTATCAATAATTTTCTCAAGTAGATTGAAAAGTAAACAAAAAAAAGCTAAGACAAATTCATATATGTATCTACACTATATATATGCATATTTATATATCTACCACACGCAACAAAAAAAAAAAACAATGGGAACCATTGAATGCATTATAAAACATACCAACATAATTCAGGCCAACACAAGAAAGCAACAAAGCAAAGCAAAGAAAGGAAGAAATAAAAAGGCGCTTCAAACGAAAAAGCAAAAATGACCCAAACCAGGAATAAAAATCGTTCTTCTTGGTTTTTTTTTTGTATATTCTTTTTTTGACAGCACGTATTCGAATAAGAACATTTGCAAATTCTTGTTGCTGTATGTTCTCCTTATTGGAAAGAGACTGGCTCTGGCAGACAAGCACAATGGCACGGGAACATAGCGATTTTTGCGACACAAAGTTGCAGTTGAATAGAGACGATGTGGAAGGAGTAAGCAACCACATCGTAGACATCTTTAAAAAAAAAAGAGGACATATGTACAAACTTTCTAATACCGAAGACATGCAGTAAAACTTCGCTTCTGCAGGATAAACATTGATAGGAAAAAGAAACTCCCTCTTGCCTTTCTATACTGTGACGAACAAACGGTTCAAGTTGATCACAGACGACTCTAGATTAATTGAAATTGAAAAGGCAAAGTTTTGTATTTTATGGATTTCACACAAAAAAAAAATACATACATACCTACAGACTGAGTAAAATGTCTGAAAGGATTGAATGCGATTTTCTTTTTTTAATTTGAAATGATGATTTGAAGGATACAAAATCAATCACAAGTTTTCTTGGAAATGGACGATAGTTATAGGGAAGAAACTTGTATCTGAATTATAGACAATTTTTTTTTAGTTTAGGTATTATAAATACAATTTTAGAGAAAACTAGTTCGTTACTATGTATTTTATTTATTTTTTCAGTGTATGAAGTATGATGCTTAAGTGGACCATCCCAGACGAGGCCTTCCTAATGGCGCTGATTCTGATATTGTTTTGTTTCTTTCAGACAATTTATCAAATACCTAATCCAATAAAATAGTGTTTGGTAATTTTTGCTGTCTATGTCTATAACATTTTCTATTTTGGTGTTTTCCCCGATTTAGCTTGAATTTCAGTCTGGACGCTGTTTTAGAATATGATATATGAATATTCCGGCTTCCATGTTTAACCCTGAAGTAGAGGTAAAAGCTACAAGAGAGGCAAACGCCAGGTAGACCGCCATGGAAACTTGTATTATTACAAGAAAGCTATGGCCATTCCTCAATTCCATAGTACACTTTGGAATACAAGTTGGGGGCATTCGGAGAAATAGACGTTCGACATTGTGTATCCATTGAACGATCTCTGCGAGCCACATCAGAAATGCATCTCATTACGGCAGTTTCAACCCATCCTATATATACAGCAAAACATCGCTCTGCACCTGTTGCAATGGGTCTCCACTAACGTGAGATTCCTGGGAAATGATCATCAATTTATTCAATCTTCAACTTAGGCGGCTACAAACCTATCGATTGCGAGATGAAGATCAGTCTGGCTTTTACGAAATCGTTCCTTATCTCTTCTTTCAAAGCACACGCAAAAAAAACGTCCAATATTTGTGTTTTTGACAATCGGCAACTTTGAAATTGAAATGTCACTGTGTCAAGTGATCCGAGGTTTAAACGGCAGAATGCTGTCTTTTAACTTAAACTACAGAATGAACTTTGTTCAAGGTTTAAATGAAACTGTGAAGCCAAATTAATTGTTCAACTGAAGTTTAAACTGAAAGTGTAGTTAGTAGTAAACTTCCAGTGTAAAAATGGGGTAAGTTTATCCGTCTATTGCTTTATTGTGAAACGTAATTATTTATGGCTTATTTTGAAGTCAACATTACAAATGTATACGCTATTCTTACACTAACAATTATTTCATACAAACTTCTAACCTTTCTCTTCGTATTGGTCATAAAATGATGGTCGTTGGAAATTGTTGAAAAAAGATCTTAAAGCAGAAATTTAGGTATCTAATTTCGCGCTATTAATAAATTAAAACGCAGTGTTTTATTTCCTTTTTAACATTCTCGTAGAACTCAAGCAAAAGATAACGTCGCAAAAATATTCAACCTCTCTAGGGAGTCGTAGAATGAAAAAGATTGCAACCTCTGGCCTATAGGATAAATTTACTAGCTTTCTTCAAGAGCAGGATCATTTTTTGACAACGGAAAATTCATTTCCCACGGATTTAGCGAAATTGTCAGTTGACACATGCTCTAAGAGTTTAAAGTACATTCCCTTAAAACTTCGGTAATTCGTTTAAAATTTAAGAACTCAACTTGTCCTTCCTATATCTACACAAATTCAGATTGAAGAATTTATATACAGTGAGCCTCAAAAGTGATTGAACACCGATGCTCCTTTGAGTTTTCTGTGGTGTCTCGAAACAGGTCTAAAAAACCAATAAACTGTAAAAAGTTTGATAAGGAAATAACAATAATAAAACATATTTCATTTTTACAGCATACAATTTTGTATAGGTACCTATTTAACCAAATTGTTTTCAAACTTCAAAAACAAATGAAAAGAGCATTGATGTTCACTCACTTTTGACGATCACTATAAAACAATTTGGTTTTTTGACACTTTTGAGGCTCACTGTATCTATAGTGATCGTCAAAAGTATGTAAACTCCAATCCGGTTTCCATTTCTCTTTGGAGTTTCGAAATAATTTTTTTTTTTTTTTAAATGGGATGGGATTTTTTGATCTCAGAAAAATCAGAAAAGGAGGAAAAAGTGGCTAAAATAGTCATTTTTAGTAATTTTCAAAAAATCATACAAAATATTCGCAGTGTCTATTCGCACGTTCATTTTGACAGATTTTGTACTGAACTGACGTTTCCTATGTTCGGGACACGGGCACGTAACGTAATTCTATTTTCATTAAAAAACTCTTTATAAATATAACTGTTGGATCCTAAACGTACGGCATAATGTCCGAAAATGATTATACTGGAGTTTAGAGTCCTTGCCGCGAGCGTAGCGAGCCACATACCCCAACTTGACGCAGTCGTGTCCCGAAGCCGTGCCCGAAGCCGTGCCCCGAAGCCGTGTCCCGAACAACGTGCGAATAGCAACAGCCAAAAATATTAGCGAAGAGATTTTTGTAATTTTTTTTTTACATTCACTATTAGAATTGTTTGAAGAAACTTTTTGCATTTACATATTTTTTTCGAGACCGAGGAAAAAAGTAAAATAAGTAGACTTTTACAAAAGTTCTAAATTTTCAATGGGTACTTAATGGGTTAAGGGAAACTTTGCATCATTCAAACGGAATTTAAATGGCCTTTGTATTGATGCCAAAATTTACATGAAGTAAGTTCAAATTTATGAGTAGAATTAACTTTACTCTTGTGTAAATAATTATGCCGACGACTGTGTACGACTCGTTAAAACGGGATAAAATTTAGTTGGGAATAAAGCGTTCATCTTTTCCAGTAGGTACACAAACTTCAACCCGTTTATCTTTTGGAACACTGTAATGGCTAAAATATTTCGTCCATCTTTCCAAACCGTTCATCTTTCTACGACTCTACTGTGTACTATCTGTATATTCACAATTCACACAGTAGGTATGTGATATGTCCTGATTTTCGTTAGCATAGCCCCCTTAACACTTTATAACAACACCATGAGGTACTGGTACCTTCTTATAATGTGCCTCCAGACAGGGCACCTAAAAGGTTTGTGGTTAATTTAAATTCTTCTTTAACTTTAACTCACCAGTTAAGCTCAAAAATCCAATAAAAACTGCAAGTATATTGTATCCAAAAAACATATTCCGGCTGTTTATTAAATCCATTGTCGGGCGTCTGTTAAATTATCCTTTTGTGAAATGTATATTTGGTACTTGTAAATTAAATTGTACTTTATCCAACAACAAAAGAATAAAGTTGACTCTATTCAGACTCAATCATTACATAGCGATAGCACTGCATTTATAGAATTAAAAAAACATCAGACAAAAAAACGCAACGCGACGCGACGCGAGGGGCCGATTGATGAATGCACTTCGTAATGTTGTGATATTAAAACGCACCTTTCAATTCGTTTTAGAAACTGTGTGTGCGTGTGTGTGTGTGATAAACATCCACTAGATAAAGGAACACATTAATTGAATTTTCAACACTGACTATGGTCTTCCCTTTTTCTTATTATTTTTTTCTCCCGGCTATCCAGCAAACAACTCCGCTTCGTTTTGTTTATTTACTTTGTGTAGTTCGTTCGTACTTTTTCTGTTAGTGAGACGATTTTCTCACTCATCACGCATATCTATAGTACGGTTCAATTACCTTTGTCGATCTTCATCTGCAAGATATATTTTTTTTTTTTTACCCAGAAAGGAGGGGGCACGACACACGATACAAAAACAGATATCCAAGCACTTTATTCGTTACAGAGCACATGTGCGCTAAATTGAGAAGTACACAACAATAAATTTGCTTCCAAGGGTCAGCTCAGCGCAGGCACATGCCAGGCTAAATAGTTAAAACAAATACAACCGGGAAACAGACGAACTTTGCAATGATGGGATGACGAAGCTGTAGATCAATTGGATATTCCCTTTGCCGCCTTGCCGGCATATAACTCACTCAGCGTTCGAGGAAAACACGTTGACCAGATTTTCAATATATGAAGTTATAATTATTATTACAGAAACTCGCATATTAACCGGTTCGAAACAAACAGTTGCGTTTAAAAGCAAAAATAATAGATACAGATACGCATTGCGTTACGACGCACAACTCTCCCAATTAACCATCCGTGTCCATGAACCGACTCAAAACAACTGAAGAAAGAAAATATTGGTTTTGAGCAGACTGGCGTGGAGTCGGAGTCGGTCGGAGTGGACCTGAACGACAGTCTGGTTTTGGTTTCTTCCTCGGGCAATGTTGAAAAACGGGAAGAGAAAAATGTTACAGTTTGAGTTTGAGTTGATTTATGAAAAATTCCCTTTTTGTTGTTGGGATTGGTGTCGTTTGGTTTGGTATTGGTAGCCATTCCTAAAGTAGTATATGTATAGGGAAATTTTATGTAAAAATAAATGTGAGAAAGTATTGGTGAATGCAGTTGGGATTGGGAATTTTGGGATGCAAGTGAATGTCTTGTTGTTTTGATTTGAATTTTATTAGATTTCCTTTCCTGTTATACTCATAAGTATGTATTTAAGTGGTATGCGTGTGGCGTGCTATTTCTAGTCGCGTGCCTACCTACTGCCTAGTGCCTAACCTGCAGTTTTTATAACATTCGCCATTGCCATAATACCTACCTAACGCTTGTACCAACATAGCAACATGTAAGATGTAAGTGAATGAAATTCTAGTAATGCAATGGATTTGTGTGCGCATAGTGCATTCCTTAGGGATGAGATGAGTTTGATTGAGTGAGTTTTTATTTTGCGCTCGTAGATTTTAGCTTTGCTTGCTCTCAAATTTTAATTGCATGCAGCTTGCTCTCTTCTCTTATGATATGAGTCTTATATGTTTTGTAATATGTCTCGTGCTCGTCCCAAAGCATAGGCAATTAGGCATAGACACCAGGGTCCAGGACCAGCCACAGGCACATTTATGCATGTTCGCATAGTACACTACAAAATGTAGAATAGGAAAGTGATTAGGATGATTCACTAGTCAACACCAACAAAATATCCTAGGCATTTCGTGTTACCCTAAAAATATTATTTTCCTTACAATACGACTAAAACTGGTAGAATATTTGAATTCCGAAATATTCATATTTTTGAACTTATTTAAGGGTAGATCCTCTAGATGCTCATTTTAGGCTTAGGTATATTCTGTGCAATTGATTGGAGATATTTTAAATATTTTGAATGGGATCGATGAAAAATTGCAAAAAGCAAGAGGATCAACTGCTGAAGTTGCGGTGAAAGCGCACGACGTCTTTTCTGCAAATGAAGGACTTATGACCATGAAATAAATAAATAATGTAGTAAATGGGGCTTGAAAACTTCAAATTGCCTTCAAATATTGCAGTCGATGACAAGACGTATTTTAACTGGGCTCCACTTGTCTCTGCCCATGTCATCTCTTTAGCTCTTTCAAAGCTTTCCTGAGGGGCAATCACAGGCGTTCGTTGCCAAATGATTCTGGTTGTACGGCGTTATTGTAAGGTTAAAAAAAAGGTTTTTTAAAAAAAGGAATTTATGACAAAATACGTTCCCTGGTAATAAAAGATCCCGAATTCACTTCATACTTAAATGATGTAGAAAAGGAAGCCTGTACATCGTTTGTTGCACTCACTGAACTTGTTGACAAAATGTTGCAAATACATTTTCTGCACTCGCATTTAGATTTTTGCCCTGAAAATATGGGAGCTATGAATGATGAACACGGAGAGCGATTCCACCAAGATATACCTAGCTGTCATTGAAAAACGATATCAAGGACAATGGAACCCTGCGATGCTGACAGACAGTGTTCGTTATTAATTAGGGAAACCCCAACCACAGAGTACCATCGAAAACCCCGGGGCCTTCCAAATTAGATTATTTTCATCTGAGAAGACCATACAATGCTTCTACTAAGTCCAGGTCACATGTGCGCGACAAAAACGGAGGCGTTGCGCTTTTCAAACCGGGTTCATTTTTTGTGTTTTTATATGCTTAGCATTCGAAATAATACGACGCATAGTTGTGACACTTGCTTTGATACCTACCGCATTTTTTCCTGATTTTTGGAAAAAAGTCGTGAGAAAAAGTTATTTTTAATATAAGTCGGCTTTTCACATTAGTAAGCACCCTATGTATGTGGCCTTTTATGTTTTTATTCATAGTTAGACTCATTACCTACTTAAAAATATGGATATAACGTTTCGGCTCCTCCCGATTTTCTTAGCTAATTTGACAATAAATAGGCGAGCGTCCTTTAAACTTTGATTTGTCCTTTTTCTACCCCAGTTAAGGCTTTTTCTCCACCCATTTTATTTTTATTTTTTTAATTAAATAGTCGAAATTAACAAAAATTCGATCAAAGAAAAATATGAGTCCATGTGCCAAAGATAAAGGTCAAACTAAATGCATGTCCTATTCAAAATTCAAGTGGTGCAAAAATGATGCCTAAATTTCAGCGAATACTAAGATAAAGTTCAAAAAATATATAACGGCACTTTTCCAAAACTAGAGAAAGAAGAAGAGTTACCCAAAAATAACGTTTAAAAATACCATTATTTTATCCTTCTGCTTTGGACCTATGAGCAATTGTAAAGAGCGTGTACTGTACACGTACAGGGTTTTATATTCAAGTGGCTCCTCGTGTATATGTAGTTACAAAAACATACCCAAAACGGTGCAATGCATAATGATTAACAATAACAACATTTCAAAAACAAAGTGTGATGTTTGATATTAAACTTGTTTAGATTTTTAATTTTTTGAGCGCAGTGGTTAGTGTGCTGGGCTACTGTGCGAGGGCTCCCAAGTTCGATCCCCGGAAAAACACAAAATAAATCTTTAGGTTTTTTCCACTGTGCCCCCTTTTGAGAACGTCTGACAAACATACGAGAGTAGGTACTATAATCTATATAACAGTCCAGAAAAAGCTTCTCAATTCAGCCGTTCGGAACCGACTGTGAAATTTCAAATGGTAGAGAAAATTAAACATTTACCGATTTGACTTACATAGAACCGGAAAATTATTAATTTGCTCTACAACGGGCCCGTTCCCGTTTCATTGACCGCTAGTTCTCTAGCATCTAGCTCATAATATCCCTGATGGAGGAACGTTGCCTTTAGAGCACCAACGGCAAAGTGACATTAGAACCAGTTTGAATTTGTATTAGATATCTACTTCATATTCATGAGAATAAAACATTTATTTGGTGCCATCGCCCATCATATCGCATATTTATTAATATGTAGGTACACTATTATTTAAATAAACAAATACTATGTACTTACATATTTTAATTACATAGAAGTTTGAATTCCCATTTTGCATCAAATTGGAAATATTTGACTTCTACACTTTCACTTTTATTTTGAAAGTTCGTTATTTTTTTCAATCTAGCAGTTAATTTTGCGCTAGATTGAAAAATTTCTCAAAAAGGATATTTCACAATTATGTGCTAGTGAAAATGCTGAAATGTCAGTTTGTTTTATATGGAGTTTGACATCCTGCTAGTCATCTAGCCGTCAATGGAACGCGGCCAATTTGTTGACTTTTCTGACAAACAAGATTTAGTACAAATACAAACGGTACAATTGTACCAAATGGACAACTCTAAAATTCAGTACCATTGTATGTGGCGTGAGCGTTAAATCATACCCACAATCATGCCTACCTAACTCTTCCTGTGCTTGCGCATCCAAAGCTTTTGCGAAGGATTTTGAAGAGATTTCAAATTCAATGCACTTCCTCCATTTCTCTTAGTCAAAAACCACTCAAATCAAACTCAATGCTACCGACACTGCTGACACTGACTCCCTTATTTCATTACAAAAAAAACATTAAACAATGGCGCATGATTCACCACCCCGCTCTTTATGTTCATAGGTTTCGATTCCACCCCAAGGGAAACCTTGCCATTGCCGGCGAATAACTGCATACATATTACAACTTATCCTAAATGTCCTGGATGGTTTTTCTGTACAAGCTAGACAAATAATGGTTTAACACGCTTCGAACAAATACATGAACACCTATACTCTCATACATTGTTCAATGAATATTCACGTATACTTTTAACAAGATAAGGCATTGACTCTATTTGAATAGGTATCTTTATCTTGTTTGCAGAAATAATACTACGCTAATAAAAGATACCATCATTTGCAACCCAAAATCTAATGATGGTATACAACTCGTACTTTGGTCGTAAGTTTCTTCTTCGAATAAACCTTATAATATATATTATGTAGTTAGACTCTGCTCTAATTAAATCATCGATTGATGACAGATTACAGCGCCTTTATAGAGACAGAAAATCAAAAGGCGCCAAAAAGGCACATTCAAGTGGTGCTGTCAAAAACAATAGTTCTTCAAACTATGAAAGTAATTCTAAAACTATGCAATTTAAATTAAATACAATGCATCTTGAACAAATAGGAAGAAGAACACTAACTAATTTTTGCATTTACAGAATTTTCAAAAACAGAATTATATAAAATGCAGAATTAAAAAAAAACTGACATTCGCTCATACCAGTACAGCATTTTTGAATGATTTTAAAAATGTCCTTTAGCTCATTCATTGATTTTCAATAGGTAGCCCTCTTATCCATTAAGTGGGTCGTGGGTGTAGGTTGCTCAAGTGGACCGTCCATAGCTCACGAATCTCCGCCGTAACCATACGGTTAGAGGAGAGATTATGGACCAGATCTAACCATCTCATCTTGAGTCTGACTGCCTTATGGTATACGGATTCCACGTCTTGGGATACTGATTGGGGACATGCGTTTGACATGACAATACCACCGAAGCATGGACCTCTCCGTCCGGAGAAGTAAGTAGCTGTTCGACATTGAGTTCCTCACGTATTCTAATGTTTTTGTAATACATACTTGTATCCGCGATCTTATTCTTTCGGTCATTATCCAAATCTCATGACCATAGGTAAGAGTTGGAACAATCACCGAATTTAAGCCTGACAACAACTTTGACACAAATTTCTTCCTAAAAACAGAATGACCAAGCTGTTTCAAGATTGACCCAGCCTAACCAATCCCACAGGAAAACTCTGCATTGCTCCTTCGAATTCGAAACGTTCTTCGCCAAGACTGCGCTGTAAAATCAAGTCCAGATAAGTAATGAAAAGGAGAGCAGACAAAACGCAGCCCTGGCGAAGTACAACGCCCACGGTGAAAGGAATATTGACTTAACGCCGTTTACCCGATAACATCTTTTACAGTTCGTGTAAAGAAATTGAATGGCTCTCAAGAACGCCATTTCCATACTCCTGTAATTCACTCCAGAGTTTAGCTCGTCGGGCTCGGTCGTATGCTTTCTCCAAATCTATGAAGCATGCGTAAACAGGTGTAGCCATAGCCATACTCCCAAGCCTTCTCAAGTACCATTCTGAGAGTGAATAACTGGTCGGTTGTGCATGTGCTTCCGCCCGGACGGAAACCGCACTGCTCATCTCCTAATCGTAGCTCAACCACAGCTCTGCAACGCATTTCCAGCACCTTGGCAAAGACTTTTCCGGGGAGACTTAGTGAAGTGATATACCCCTGTAATTATGCAGCAATCCATTTTATCCCCTTTCTTGAAAAGAGGCACAATCACTGCAATCTGCCAATCGCTGGTAGTTTCGCAGCATTCACAGGCCATTACACGAGAGCCATTTAGCTCCCTTTTTCACCTAAGGCCTTAAGCATTTCTGGCCGGATATCATTCATTCCGGCAGATTTGCCAGCTTTTAGCGATTTGATCGCAAAAGTGACTTCCCCCTACCGTGGGACTATTTTCCGCCCTGCTTAAGGCGAAGGATCCGTCATCATCAATGCCCTGGAATGAATTGAGCAATTCATAAAGAAGTGTACCATCTTTGGATTTGACTCCTTCAATAATATTCCTCTTCCTTCCTCTAAGGCGGCGGATAGTCTGTAAAACTCATCATTAAGAGACATATTGTACTAGAATATTTGCATCGGAGCATTATATTTTTTTAATTTCATGGAAGAGGTCACTATACCGCTATTTCATCTAATACTAACCGAAAATCCGTCATCTTGTATTAACTCTCGAGGTAAAGACCTATCATTTTGTATGTACGGAAAAGTACAGAACCCTAAAGCTGACTTTTTCTTTCCTCTTATCGAAACGATACATTTACGAGTTTACAACCAGCGACAAGGAACTACACAAAGTCATCCTAACAGTACCTATTGACACATACTATAAATATTCCCGTTCTTCTTAAACTTTCTCTAATTACTGATGCTAGCGCACTTGTTCACGTTTATGTATTCGGGTAAAATTGATTAGATTTTATAAGTACCACCACATAACCCTAGACTAAACATCCATAAAGCGCACACACCCCTTTACCGTAAAGACCCTCCTGTAATAAAAATGAAATTAATTTTCTTAGAGAATCGTAAAAATGCAATGCAGATCATAAAAAATACTACGAATGTAAACTTGACCGCGTAGTTCCATAAAGGCACACGACTCGTGATAGTGTTAACCAAAACAACATCCTTCACACGATACTCGAACATAGAGCTCCCTTAATTCTTTTTTGTGGACCCTTTGATGTTTACGGATTAAAAATATGCTTGAAAAAACTAAAGAAACCGACCGAAACATGAAGCAAACAAAAGCAAATGCAGCTTAAGACGAGCGTCTATACTTTACCTATTGCGTGGTTGGGGTTGCATGCCAGGACATACCAAACAATGCATTTGTGTACATTTTGTGGTTTATGTTAGATTTTACTATGTATACGTTTTTTTATGACTCCATGCTATACATTTTGAAAGTACATTTTTTCCCCTCTAATATAGGACACATTATGAGTTTATTAATAGAGGCAGACTTGAGGAGGGGTTGCACTTGCACCGACTGGATGCACTGCCTTCAGCTACCGGAATACATTAGGTTATATAAAGTATAGGCTCAATGAGTTGTTAGCAAACAAAGTAAAACACAAAATAACCATAAAAATATATGCTAGTCATGAAATGTGCAAAATAGAAAGTGGAGGAGAGTTGTTAGCAGGACCTCCTTCAGGGCTGAATGATTATGCGATGCAGATGAAGGATGGTGTACTCTGTATTGTGTAATGGCTATATTGAGTTGCGTCGCATAAACATTTTAATTTGTCAGCATTCGACCTGGTCGACCTGGGTCGTAAAATTGTTTTACATTTTATTCCTTGGCAGTACACTAGGTACATTAGTAAAATGAAGGACACGCCATGTTGTTATACGTGCGAACGGATAACGCAACATCAAACAATTGAATGGTGTAATGTGATTATACAACATTTAAATAAAACATATAGTTAGGTCACAGGTCATCAGACCAATCAAATTGAGTTGAAGTATTTCGGCACAAACTGGGATTCAGGACAAACAGGGATTCGAAGATCCTCTACGGCAGCCATAATAATTGTCAATTCGCTCGATGTGCTCCAGACATTGTGAATGTCGTCGGTTTTGGCTTCTACAGATGATGCGATAAGGTTCGCCGAAATTTGCGGTCCTTGCACAGGGGGTCTAAAATTCGACAAAAAAGAAACATTCTTTCGAAAGAGAAAGATCCCATATCTGCTCTCCTTCGTTCTAAACCCACCAAAGGTCCAGTGCTGTTTTCTAGAATAACTCTTCAACTAATAAGTCTATAACCGTCCATGCTTGTCACTTTCCAATTTGTACAATTTATTACTCAAATATGTATAAATGTTTGTTAACAATATTTATCCCCAATTTCTTTTACTTAAGGATAAGCAAAGTCCAGTATGCCCAGTTTTCGGAAAGGAGCGTTGGGGTTTATTCGTTCTATATTAAGATAGATAGATATATATTTTATTCCGCATAATATTGATTTACATTCGGTAAGCTACCACACTTTTTACATTATGTACAGAGATATGATATTTTTATATCTTACTACTGAAACAATATATTTAACAAATCAGAAAGAAATTTTATTTAGCAAATAACAATCTTTTTGAAGGAAAGTGCGAGAAAAACCTCCAAATTAAACAAAAAAAACAAAAAAAAAAAAGGAAATTAAAATAATTTAATAAAAATTGACAAACCAATTAATATATAATTAAGAGAAAAAAAAAATAACAATTATAATAAATAAATAATAAATAAATAAATAATAAATAGTAAATAAATAAATAAATAAATAAATAAATAAATAAATAAAAAAATAAATAAATAAATAAATAAATAAATAAATAAATAAATAAATAAACAAACAAACAAACAAACAAATAAATAAATAAATAAATAAATAAATAAACAAACAAACATACAAACAAATAAATAAACGACTAGTAAATAGATATATATTATTATATAAGTAAATATACCACAGATAAGTAAATACATAAATAGGTACAACAGAAAATGGAATTCAAAGACTCATTTGCTGGATAAGGGGATTTTCTGAGAAGTTATTTTTACTTATAAAGTTATCGGTTAGTTTTTGAATTCTAACACAAATCATTTCAACATTCGCTCTTCTGTGCAAATCTAAAGTGGAGTAATGCCATGGTAGATTCAGCATCATTTTTAATATTTTATTTTGAGCTATTTGCAGCTTCTTAATGTGGCATTTTGCACAATTTCCCCATACTTGGCACCCATAGAGAAGAATGGCTTGAAATTCGTTCTATATTAAGCTAGCCATCCCGTCGATGTCACAGTGCAGCTCGTTCAACGACAAACTAATTGAATCCTCTTCTCCGTGAACACAAACGGGACCAAAAAAGGCGATCCTATGTCTTGCAAGAACTATCGAGGCATATCCCTGCTTAATGTCGCATAATAAGATCCTATCCAAAGTATGTACTCAAACTAATCGGCACGTACCAGTGTGGATTCCGGCCAGGCAGATCGACTATAGACCAAAATTTCACACGGAGGCAAATCTTGGAAAACACCAATGAATTTCAAGTCGAAACTCACCACCTATTCATCGACTTCAGGATCTCTATATGACGATGGCCGAATTTGAAGTCCCGGCAAAACTGAGTCAGCTGTGTCGCGTGACGCTGGAAAACACGCGCTGCAACGTGCAATTTGGAAATACATAGTTCCTCCGAGCTATTTCAAACATTCCCGTTCAGCTGCTGGGGTATGCGGACGATATTGACATCATCGGTCGTTCCCAGCGTGCCGTGAAAGAAGCGTTTACGGCGATTAAAGAACAGGCAAAATCCTTTGGCATTGAAGTAAATGAGGACAAGACTAAGTACATGCTATCAACAAACAAACATGCGTCTGACCACCGCCTAGGACAAAACGTCACTATTGATAGCAACAATTTCGAGGTAGTTAAGGAGTTCACCTACCTCGGAGTAAACATGAACTCCACAAATAACACCGTAGTGGAGATCGGGCCAAGAATTACCCTAGGAAACCGTTGCTACTTCGGTTTGGCAAAATAATTGGGTTCAAAACTTCTAATTTGAAGGACGAAATGTAGTGTGCTCTACAAAACTCGAGTGCTGGACGATAAGAAAAAAGGGAGAGCTGCTGATACTTGGCTCCTTCGAAAGAAAAACACTTCGTCGGATTTTTGGTCCTATGTGCGAGGAGGGCGAATGGAAGAGAAGATACAACCGCGAACTCTATGAGCTGTACCAAGATGTGAATGTAGTTCAAAAAGCCACAACAAGTCGGCTACATTGGCTCGGACAAATCAAGCCAATGGACAATAATGCTCCAGCTAAAAGGATCTTCGAATTCCAGCCCCCAAGTTCGAGAAGACAAAGAAGACCGAACCTCCATTTCAAAGACCAAGCCATCGCGGATGCCAGAGCGCTTGGTCTCGACAACTGGAAGCTGCGTGCCCGGGATCGTATAGAGGATGGTGTCTCAGGCAGAGACTCTTCACGGGTCGGAAGCCGGATAAGTAAATACAGAAATATAGAGTCTCCTCAGTTATTCGGAAAAGAGTTATTCTTCGTTTGCTTTCTGATGAGATTTCGTTTTCAGACCTTAAATGTTAGCGCTGTTCTGTCCAATACGTCGATATTAAAAAAAATAAATAAATAAATAGGTGGCGCAACAGGCGGTAGACACCCTAGGCCTAGCTTCTCGCAACCATTCGTTTGTGTGAGTTTCTATTTTAGGGACGAATGGAAGGGACCTACAATTTAATGCCGATTCCGAACGGATGAATTGAGAAGCTTTTTCAGGACAGTCATACTCTCGGATGTTTGTCAGACGTTCGCGAGAGGTGGCGCAATAGAAAAAACCTTAAGATGTAATTTGTGTTTTTCCGGGGATCGAAACTGGGATCCCTCGCACAGTAGTCCAGCACACTAACCACTGCGCTACTGGGCCCATACGTCGGGCTCTACGAAATAACTGCAAAGGAATTAACTCCAAATGAAATAGTTCCTAATGAAGGAACTTCTAATAATAAATGCAATAACTCCAAACTTTTTTAATGAAACAAGTCCTAAAGCAAATTGAAATAAGTCCCAATCCAAAGTGGAAGTAAGTCCAAACATATAGGAGTTAATTCATCATGAATTAATATCTAATAAGAAAAGATGAAAAAAGTCCCAAAGTGGTGGAAAGCAACATTTGTATTTATTTAATGAAAATTGTTTACATACTTAGTTGTTATTAATTTCCTTGATTTCTTGTTGACCAGGATAAACAAAAAGGGAAATACCTGTAGAAATGTAATTATATAAAAATGTGCTCTATCTTATATGTGGGTTAGCGCGAAGGGGGGGGGGGGCGCGCGCGGCGTTCGAGGCGATCGCGTCGACCGCGTCGACCGCGCCATCCGCCGAGGGCGATTAGTTAAATGTACATTAGAAGGCAAAATGTTCTTACAAATTGCTATTTTAAGACAAATGAAATAACTCCAAACATAGATAAAATAACTCCCAAAGCCGTGCTGATGAAATAAGTCCTAATTTGCACTTATTTCATCTGCATGGCTTTGGGAGATATTTCTTTATGAAATAACTCCTAACACTAAAAGGTGTTATAAATCCAAAACGTGATGAAAAACATTTGAAACTCCCAACACTTTGGAGTTCTTTCACCTGCAATACCCCCTAAATTCATATGGACATTTTTGGGACTTATTTCATATATTTTTTTTGGAGTTAATTCCTTTGCAGTTAATTCGTAGAGCCCATACGTCGATATTGGGTCTCCGTTTTTTTGACAGCATATACGTGAGCGTCAAAATTGAGTAGAGTAAGTGCGGCAAATGTGGCCCAGGTGGGTAATATGGCCCACCATTATATATCCTGAATCAAAAAGCGCAGGTAGATAAAAACTAATACATTTCAAACAAGTTAAGACCGGTTTTGTCTCTGTCGATTATGGTAGGCGTAGCTCGACGGATCTGTAAAATATAGACCATAATAGCTTTTTTTCGTTTTCGATGTAATTTTTTGGGAAGTTTTGTTAATTTTTTTCGCATTGAATTTTGCTTAAATTCGATAATCTTTTTCTAAGAGTGAATAATGTTAAATCTTTTCTTATTTTGTGTGGCATCAGAAGTTAAAAAAAGTTTATCAGTTGTATTAAAAATAAAAATGAGTGAAAAAATCACGGTGTGTTTAATATGGCCTACCCATGTAACCCAGTAGGCCATATTTGACACCTGATATTAATTGAACGTTTGACAGATAAAATGGCTTCTAGCTCCAACAAGAGCACAAAACAACAATAGACCAGGGTCAAAGAAGAAATAATTCTAGTAAACCAAACTCAATTTTCTTGAAAACGATAGTGTTAAATATGGCCCACCATGGGCTAATAGTAGATAGCCACCCTGGGCCATATTTAACACAGGGTGGGCCATATTACCCGCACTTCTTTTAAAATTGAAAAATTGAGTTCCTTTACGTTTTTGTTAATATCTTTCTGTTACGTTTTTTTTTATTATTTTAGATAATAAAGACTGAAGTACAAATGTTTTGTAAAACTGTTTAAAAAAAACAAAAATCAATTCGACTTAAATTCATGGTTTTATTCTAAAAAATGTTAAGGGTGGGCCACATTTGCCGCACTTACTCTAAACACCGATGCTTCTCAGAGTTTTCTTTAGGGTCTGGCTCTGGAGACAGGTCTAAAAAATCAACAATCTGTAAAAAATTTGATTACAAAATAACAATAATTAAACATATTTCATGTCGATAGCAACAAATACTTTATAAATATTCAAAAAAAATGTATCCAAACTAGAAAGACAAATGAAAACCGATTTGGTGTTCACTCACTTTTGACTCTCACTGTTGTACATTGGTCGGCATAAGTATTTTGACAAAACTAAAGTTAATCCTGCTCATAATTTGAAACTTACTTCATGTAAATTTTGGCACCAATGGAAAGGTCATTTAAATTCCGTTTGAATGATACAAAACTTTCCTTACCCATTTAAAAATTTTAGAATTTAGAATTTTTGTGATTGTCTACTTTTTTGACTTTTTTCCTCGGTATCAAACAAAAAAATGTTTTGATGCAAAAAGTTTCTCCAAACAATTATAATAGTGACTGCAAAAAAAAAATTTTTCAAAAATCTCTTCGTTAATATTTTTTATAATTTTTTGAAAATTGCTAAAAATGACTATTTTAGCCACTTTTTCCTCCTTTTCATACAAAATTTTTCTGAGATCATCCCATTCAAAAAATCATAAAAAATATTAGCGAAGAGATTTTTGAAAAAAAATGTTTGCAGTCACTATTAGAATTGTTTGAAGAAACTTTTTGCATCACTTTTTTTTGGGACCGAGGAAAAAAGTCAAAAAAGTAGACTTTTACAAAAGTTCAAAATTTTCAATGAGTACTTAATGGGTTAAGGAAAGTTTTGTATTGATGCCAAAATTTACATGAAGTCAGTTCAAATTATGAGTAGAATTAACTTTAGTTTTGTCAAAATACTTATGCCGACCAGTGTATTTGCTTGATTTAGCCCTCCTTTAGTCCATTTGAGCCACTTACGTTTCTATATACCTACTATCAAACGCACCAGTGATAAATCGCTGTGTTCTACGACCAATATCACCGACGCATGCAAGTAATTGGACAGACTTTTGACAGATCGTGCCTTCTGTATTGGGTTGTACATTTCGCATGATTATAAATACTTCTATGCGATGCTCAGAAGATTGATACCTTTATAGTTCGCGCAGTTGAGGGGGTCTCCTTTTTTATGGACCTCGCTAACGATGCCCAGATTTATATTACCAAATTTTGGAAATGAGTTGGCGCATGCTCTCTACCAAGTCATCTCCAGCTATACACAGAAAAGTTTGAGGGGTAATTCTTCGGGCCCGGCAGCTTAGATGGCCTTAGATATTGCTATCCCTATTTTAGTTTTGATAATTGGACCGAAGTTTTGTCTATCGTCACCTTTATTGAATAGTACGTTCTGATTAACAGCGGGATTCTGGCCTTCGTCACCATTATAGAGCAGAAATAAGTATCCCACATTCTCCGCACCGATTGTGATTATACTACAAGATTTCTGCCCTTTAACTTTTTGGTAAAACTTTCTTGCATTGTTCCTGGAGATTATTCTCTAAATTTTGTGTATCGGCCTTTTATCGTGCTCTTTCTTTTTCTTTCTAAAGAGCCTCTTTTGCTCGTAGAGTCAGCGAACAGCACTAGTCCCATTTCGCAGAACGGCATGCTTAAAGGGCTCAAACCAACGCGAACATGCGAAAGCGGGAGCGAATTTAGAGCCATCTGCATACTCAGCCCCATCAGTACCCGGAATAAGCGATCGGCAAAGATTCTACCAGTATCTTGGAATTACAGCTTTCTGACTTTGTTGATAATGTGTTGGTGGATATTCGCATTCTTAACTTAGTTGCAACAAGGAAGTCATCCGATTCAATGTTGCCCATTTGGAATTAATTCCAGGAACTATGAACAATAGTAACTGTAAGGAATGGTAAGCCACAATCAATGTATTATTTTGCATTTTCAGTGTTCAGATTTAACCACCAAATCTTTTAATTCAAATTACACAATTTCAAATTGATTTTGTCTCATTACCCTTATCTTAATAATATCGTAACCACACAAGCACAAACACAACCAACAAAAATGAAGTACAAAACCTATGGAGCTCACCAAAACAGGGACCTTCAATGATAAGGGAATACAAAACACGACAAACAGTGAAGGACATCAAAATAACCACCACCCTTACACCAATGAGGGTTTGTCGAGTGTAAATTCGATAGCTGTTGCAAGTTGCACCCCTAATAACATCAGCGAACTTAGAAAAGAATTTAATAATATTGAAAGCCATTGCCGGAATATCCTTGCTACTGCCGAGCTGAACGATCGCTTCTAAAAATTCCTCTTCCATTGTGTTGTGCATGCAACTGTGGGTAGTTTTATGAATTTCTATATACATATAGTTAGGGTGAAAACTGGCATTTCTAGATAGAGCAGAAGCCAAGCAAACTTATAGACAGACGCTAGACATAAATCTTCAACTTTATGGCATCAATAAATGTCGAGGCAAACGGTTTCCACCCTTCGTTAGTGGAACGTATACACAGCACAAGAAAGGATTTTTATAAAACCACCCCAATAGCCATTGGCAAAAACGAAATACCCCATATCTCGTCTCGGTATGCCGGTGCTCTCTGGAGAGCCTTGGGTATAAGTTTAACGACGAAAAGCATGATTGCGTTGCTGTGTTGCCGTTGCCGTCGTCTTCATCGCCGTCGTCGTCATCACAGTTTGTTGGGTATAATTCGGGTGGTCGGGTTGGGTTTGTGTACAACACAAGCTGCGTTTATTTTCGGTGCAGGATTAAATCTATGATCCTTTGTGTGTTCGTTCGTTTTATGGGGCACTCGTTTTCACCTATAATAGAAAAATTACTCGACGCTCAGCGAACGAAGAATCCACTGGATTTGGAGAGGGTTTAATTTAGTTTGGCTTTCTATTATAAAGTGGGGGAATGGGGGCGAGCAAGCGGCTGACGTTGATGTTATCATCCCCTGGCAGCGCTCTCATGAAAAAAGATAATAAAAGTCTAATATGTACCTGAAGCACACGAACAAACGATAAATAGGGCACTCTGCCTGAATTTTATTAAAAGTTGATTATAGTACTGTAGTTACAAGAAACAATACCCCTATTGGGTAATTCAGTGGCTTGCCAGATTCTCCGCTGCATTTTAATATTAATATACGAAAACGTTTCTGGCAAGTATGCAGATTTCATTGGATTATTTGAATAAAGTATTCCGCGTGTTGCTCTACCTAAATTAGATATGAGATGTACCTACGTATAGAATCGCATAAGAGCTGACTTGTCGAATTGGGAAGACTCGATGGGGATTATGGCTAAAATGGTGGCTAGGTCTTGTATGAATAGGGTAAACTCTGATTGGTGTCAATATGGCGATATCCAACGCCAGAACTGTCCCGTACACAGCTAACCTATGCTTATTTTACCTCCAAATGGTATAGCCACCGAGTTTACTGGAATTGTTCATCCGGAGTTATGATTCTCAGAAGCACCACTATTGATCCAGCAGACAATACCAACTCTATAATGCTCTGTGGGAATGAATAGCTGGAGAAGTCTTAGAAGATTAACATAGGCTAACAACGGATAAATTCGGTACACTCAATCAAAGGGTCTCGTTATCAATCCAGGATTGCGTTTAGGTTTACCTTATGTAAGCTACACTACTATGTATTTAAAGCAGAAGTTGGGTACTGTGCGTGGGGTTAACTACCGGATTATGATATTATGATGCGAGGGATACAATGAAGTATTAGAACTCCGAACAATTAGCGGGTGTCCTAAAGCCTTGGCTGCTAAAAAATATATGTGCAGGGTGGGCCAAATACAAGTTTATTTTTTAAAAATGCAATAAAATGAACAAAATTAAATGTTGTCCATATATAATGGCTTTATTAGTAAGAGCAAACATTCCCATTAATTATGTAATACAACGTCGTTCAAGTGACTGCATCCGCTGGCTTCGCAGTAGCGTATTCTGTCACTCCAATTTTCCAAGACCTTGTTGATAATTTAGGGCTGTAGCTCACGGTTTGCTTGGATGAAATTGGCTTCAATCTTTTCCGGATTGTTGGCATAACATCGGTCGTTCACGGTTCCATACAAAAAAAAAGTCCAAAGGGGTCAAATCGCAGCACCGAGGCGGCCAATTGACATCACCAAGACGGTTGATAACACAATTGGGGAATTTAGTGCGCTAAAGATCGATTGTGGCATGGGCTATTTGGTATGGCGCACCATCCTGCATGAACAAGAGGTCAATCAAATCCATGTCTTCAATTTCAGTAAAGAAAAAAAGTCGGTTAAAATGGCTCTGTAACGCCCACCGTTGACCGAAACGTTGTTTCCAGCCTCATTTTCGAAGACAAATGGCCCAATGTTGCCACCACTCCACAATCCGCACTCTCACTCTCGGCTACAGAAGACACATTATCGTCTGTGCGCAACGTACGAGAGTGTTGTGCACTAGCACACCAGTCTCACGAACTTTTTTCACAAACTTGCGTACTGCAGGCGCGGTGATGGGTGCGTCATTTCGGTCAAAACTTCTTTTCAAAAAACGCACTGTTTGGGCTACACATCACTCACTCTGGAAATAAGTTTTACAATATCAATACGACTCATTTCGTTCTGCGGAGGTACCATACTGTCTTTCTGTCAAGATTTCGAGCGGGAAACAGCTGTCAGTGTCAAAATAAACTATGATTTAAAAAGAAACCACTAGATGGCCCATACCCTTTATATTCAGCTTGCGATATGTCTTATGACAATCAGCATCATACCCACAAAGTTTCTCTATATATGGCTGCTACAAATACTTTCCACAAGCTCTTCGGCAATATTTTAAGCATGACGTTAAAATCCTCCTCTATCTACATAGGAAAACATAGATGACACGTCATCAATTTTTAAGCGCACTCAGGGACTTTGGTTAATTGACTTTGTTGCGAGACATAAAGTTATTGAAACGCGCGTAGTACTCGTTCGCGGATGCGTTAATTCGGCCCCTGCCTTTGATGAAGGAGGTATTCATTATACTTCCACCTCCTCCTACAATTTAATCTAATCTTGATGAAGTATATGCGTTGAAAGAACGAGTACGACTCACGAGCTCTACGGATTCTTAAACGATTGAAATTCAGCTGTTCCGCTATAGCTGTCACATTAACTTCGGGAACAGTCTCACCGAAGCCTTTGATTACAAACAGCGGATATTCTTCAAAAACATACTATTTTTTTTTTTAAGAAATTCAGAGGGTTACACTTACAACTCAGAAAGGCAACCACTTTCCACAAGTCAGTACAATTATTTGCACACTCGGATAAGATGTAAATCATGGACAGAATTCAGCGAGATTCCACACGCGTGTCTGCAAATATTGAGACAGAATCGGGAAAAATACGTTAAGTCCATAAATCAAGCCAACAAGAAGTGATAGACAACATACACGAATCGGGCGGAATGACATAATAGACTTTTATCTACGTCGGGTCCACTATACAGTCGAGAACGGATAAGTGCACAACGTCCGGACCTCAACTTTGTGTGCACTTATACGGTCTTTGCACTTATCCGTAAGTGCACATTTTTGCACTTACCCGTAAATGCACAATTTTTGCACTTGTCGTGCTTACTTAATAAGGTGCATAATTTCAAGCTCAACTGTTACCTACTATAAATATTTAATGTGGTTTTCCATTTGAACAAAAAATCAATTTTTTTTATCTACATAGATCACTTTTTATCAGTGTTGCCAGAAATTTTCTAAGAGAATATGCCAAATTAAGAAAAAATTATGCTAAATTGTATGGAGGAACTAAGCAAAATATGCTAACGTTTAAAAACAACTTTTTTATTACAAAAAAAAAGGAATAAATATAAACACAACATGATGTCTATCTATAATAAGGAACAAAAAAGGAATTCAGTATTTTGTAATAAAATTTACATTTAGTTATTCAAAAGCACGTCAATTAGGTAGATACAGAACTAAAACTAAAGTCCGTATATGACTACATTTTTCTCTCAATTTTTCTTAATTTTTATCACATTAAATCATCTTAAAAAATCAGTTGCTTGTAAAAGTGACAAAAAGTGTAGGTATGTATTATGAAAGGGGTAGCAATTGTTTGCAAAGGAACACAAATTTTCAAACGAATTTATTTTCAAAAAGTTAGACTTCAAAGTAATGGGAGGATGCCAAATAATGTTAAAATGTCAAAGAAAAAAAAATCCCAGGTGAAAAATATAATTTGAATTCAGTATAATACATTTTCAATGCATTTCTTTATATACATTAATAAAGTTGTTGTATACGAAATCACACCTATCGGGAATTTTCTTTCTAATTTTTCGTACTGTTCTAGTTTCATTTTAAACGCGTAAAATATGCAAACAAAAAATCTAGTGTCATACGGGCTTAAGGTCATCATCTTCCCCGTCTTCGTCATTGTACTGATATTTTGCCGAGTCTTTATTTTTTATTCAACAATTTTCTTGTAGTACCTAACAATCAAAAAACTGCCAGACACTTGACAATTGACAGCTGATTTGAAATTTGTCGACCTATTTGGCATTTTGGTATTATGCGTGCTATTACTATTCCCATTTATGTTTTGACTTCATTAAAAGAAATTACATTAATACCGAATAAATTTCATCCCTGGATGATTCAGCTAATATTGGTAATAAATTAGCAAATTCTTAGCGTTTATCACACATTTGAAATACCTACCTACTTGTTTACTACTGCAATTATTAATTATTATTGTAGTGGTCTGTAGCCCTTAATGAACTAAAGCCCATCACCAATAATTGAAAAACAAAAACGTCACATCGTATACTGTAATTTATGGAAAAGAAAATGCATCTGTTATTTTGCATATAGTTTAGGTACTATAAAAGCGTTCCGTAATTTTTGCGTAAATTTCTCTCACTGTGAGAGAATAATTCAACCCCAGCGCCGTCATTTTGAGTCTTTTCCATTTCTACTGCAAAAGTAAAGGAATAGACCTCTAGGTACTATTGAGAAGCTTTGATTTCATTCGATTGAATAATTATCATTCACATATTCAGTAATGCCAAATACAGAAAATTTTGATGGATGCATATACCACGAATATGTTCATGATGGGTATTATAAACATAAAGTTTTTGATTTTTCTTTATGTTGAATGTTGAAAATATGCTAGATTGCATATAGCATATTTTATTTATACTAATATGCAATTTAAGGTTTATATATGCTAGATCTAGCATAAAAAATGCTAAAATGGCACCACTGCTTTTTATATTCCATTGGAAGAAAAATCAATCTTTTTTTTTTGATCCGGATCACTTTTATCCGATCTCGATTTTCGAGATTTACACATAGTACCTTTAACAGCTATGTTTTACGTCATTCAGAATTTGTTTTCAAAACACAATTACTAAAAGCCTCTTGAAAAGCAATTATTCAGAAAAAAAACGTAAATAATGGAAATTCGATTCTTCGTCGAAAAATCAGAGATCTGATGGAAGCATAAGAACTTCATATGGATAATCATATCGACGAAGAATCGAAATTCACAGACGACGAGGAAGTTTTATTTGGGCAAAAATAAGCGTCATGGATCCTCCAGATTCAAAATATCTTTTCTGAACCCATTCCATTGTCACAAAGAATGCTCTTCGGATGATCTTCTCGATTTCAAGTCAGAATTCACTCAAGAAGCACTTACACAAATTCAATTTATGCAGCGCAGTTATAGCTGAAATTTTCCCAAAATGAAATTAATGTCAGTCGGACAGGAAGAGCGATATGCCATTGATGCATTTTATATTATGTACATAGATATGTGATAACGATAAGTGTTGTCAGGTGCAATTTGTAGGTATGTAAAAATGCTAAAAAAAAAATATATTACATTTGCACTTATCCGTTTTAAAAACAGTGTAAAACTTGATTCCGTGGTTCGAAAAATTGTTCACTTATAAGAAATGTTCACTTATCCGTTTTGCACTTATACGAACAAATTTGTATAGAAATCGAGTGAAATGTCTTGGGGTATTGAAACGCGTTCCACTTAGGCGATTTTTCCACTTACCCGTTTTCCACTTAGCCGTTCTCGACTGTAAATGACATCACATCAAAAACCAAGCGAAGAACTATGATTGTTGAGGCTGGGCAATATGTATGTATCCAATGCATACTTTTTGGAAACAAGAATTACCGCTTTTATTTGAGCCACCTAGATCTAGTATTAATCACAGGTATAATCATAAGCTCTTGTATCCAGATTACCAGCTCGTCCTATAAGCGTATAACCGAGGGGGATGGAGTTTGTTAAAAAAAAAAAAAAATAAATAGGTGGCGCAACAGGCGGTAGACACCCTAGGCCTAGCTTCTCGCAACCATTCGTTTGTGTGAGTTTCTATTTTTGGGACGAATGGAAGGGACCTACAATTTTATGCCGAGTCCGAACGGCTGAATTGAGAAGCTTTTTCATGACAGTTATACTCTCGGATGTTTGTCAGACGTTCGCGAGAGGTGGCGCAGTAGAAAAAAAACCTTAAGATGTAATTTGGGTTTTTTGTTTACCTACTGGAAATAACCCGATTTAAGTATGAATCTCAGGAGTTCCTTAAGATCCACACTCTCCAGATCTTCTAGGTCATCAAAGAAGAAGCTGTTAAGAATCCTCTGTCTACTGTTTTTAAGGTCTGGGCATTCGCAGAGCAGACAATGAACATATTCTATTTCTTCAACGTCTCTACAGCTTTTGCAGAAGTCATTATGCCAGTCCAATAATGACCCCGTGAGTATATACGAATATTCTTGCGGCTCAGTCCGATCATGAATTTAGATGCCTGTTTGCTCACTTCTGGCCATAGTTCTTTTGCGTGATTGCAAGTGTTGAGATTGGTCCAGCGTAGCTTTGTTCTACTCCAGGATTCAATGTCAATCTTCCTAGCAAGCATGCTTAGCGGAGTTCTTACAGATTCTAGGGCCATTGGTGCGTACATTTTCGACACGTTTCTTGCAATCTCATCCGCTTGTTCATTGCCCGGAATATCCATATGCCCTGATGGTACCCATCATAAGGTCACCGTGTTGGCTTGTGATAGTTCATCCATATATTTCCTGCAATGACTTACTGCCCTCGACTTTACCACGACTGACTCCATGACTTTTATGGCCGCTTGGTTGTCAGAGTATATAGTGACTTGTTTATCGCTGGATTATAGCAATTTCCGCTTGAAACACACTACAGTCATCGTTGATGCGGAATGATTCTCCCAGGTGTCCATATTATCAAACCTGTCAAATTAGGGCGCCTTTTTGGGGCCGTCTAATTAAAGAGATAGGAAACTGCAGAGCCATACAGTTTAGATAATTTATTGAAAAAAAAAACAAAATATTATTATTTGCAATAGATATAATACTTTTTTAAAAGAAATACATAATTTTACAATACACTCTGTAAAGTAATGCACTTTAATAATAACCGTTGATTACGGAGTCAATCCATGACTTGTACTTTGCGACATTAGTGTAGATAGATGGAGTGTGACTGTCGCAATCGAATGATGATCCCGAATAAATACCAACCAACTCTGGCTTTGCTGGCCATCCAACAATCAAACCACTGCCATAATCTGTAACGCAGGGTGTATTTGGATTGTTTGCCCAACCTTCAGTACAAAGCTGCAGGTATTCATCAAATTGCAAATCCTTCAATCCCTCCTTGCATCTGTTACTCGAAATGATTTTCAACATGGCATAGGTAAGTTGCTGCTTAGGCGAAGTTGGTGACAGCGAGTAATCGTGGAGCGCTTCAGCATCATATCCGGGCAATACGACCAATTTGTTTTCCAGCTGAGCCACGGGGGTTGACGAAATGCTCACCGGGCTTATAGTGTCCGAGAATATCGTACGGACAGGGATTTTAACTAGTGCAATGTCGTCGTGATATGTTGGATAAATATGAACTGCGTCGCAATTTACCAAAACTGAATACGATCCAGTGGTGCTGTTACTATAAAGCTTCTCAAAATGCAAATGCAATCTGCTGCACTGATCTACACAACCTTTTGAAGTCAGGATCCATTGTTCGTTTAAAATAGATCCTCCACACATGGGCGCTACCGCGCCCCAATATTTAACATTTTCGATAGTAACATGATGAGGGAATCGCCGTAACGTATCGATCGATTCACCATTAATAAGTCTCGGAGCGATTAGGTTTTGACTTGCAACAGTTCCAAAGGCGGCAACCGCAAGAAGTACGATAGATAATTTTAAGTTTGCCATTTCACTTTGTTAACTTCACTGCTAATGTGATTTGGCTTAAATTGCTTCCTGTATTTATATGCGAATTTCCTAAGCGGCTTATCTTTAATTGGAAGAGGCCATAATCTAAAAGACTTATCGCTATTTTATAGTTCCGATAGGAAATTCTTTGAAATTTGACTGACGGGGCAATATTGTTTTATTTCTTTAAATAACTAACAATATGGAGGATTGGTTTATTGCTGGTATGTGATTTTTTTGTTATCTTCTATATATCTTCTTCTATAATCTTCTACTACATATTATATAAATGTGAGTGCCTTTCATACTACCTTTCATATACGTTTCCAGAATCTTTATCCGATCTCATAATATTCATAAACCACCGACTATTTTTGGATCTTCTGAGAGTGTTCCTACTACTATAGGAAGAGGACGTCGGATTAGTGGGCGTGGCACACATGCAACATAAAACAAACTCAATTACGACGCTAATTTTTGTGCAAAGAAAGAAAAATTAAAACGATTCCTTTGGGACATGTTTCAGGTATACCTAGTTGTAAAATTTGGTAGTTACTTAAGTAAGTAGTTGTAGGTATCCTAGAACCTAGCGCACTCAGACCGATCGCGGTCCTTTCTATGGTCGGGGGCGGATTAATTATTTATGTATATACCCGACTGAGCACGAAGACGAAAGTTACTTAAAATACTATACCTTGACATTTTTGGTAGCTTTATAGGCGGCTTTCACATTGAAGCAACAAGCAATAAGCAAGACACAATTTAATTTTAACCTATTCTCACATTGAAGCAACATTATTGCCAGAAATGTTTGATCTTTCAGGAATATTTTTCCACAATTTCTACGAATTGAAAACTGGATCGTTCGACATATTTTTCAAAAATTAATAAAACGTAGTACATACTCGGAAACGCAACGTGTCACACTTCAACATGTGCAAGCGATGCCAGATTACAAGATATATCTTTTTTTTTCAAGATTTTTAAGCTTCAAAATATTTGCAAGACTTTTTACCTTAAATTCATCAAATTTCAAGATTTTTGATATCGAACTATAATTTCTATGTCTACAATTAGCCGATAGAGGCATGCATTGAAAAGCAGTATTGCTTATAAGAAAAAACAAACCAATTTAAAATAACATTTTCTATGAAAGAAAGTGGTTTTCTATTCCATATTATTGTCTGTGAAAAATAAAAGAACTCATGCACGACTTCTGTTATGTACTGGAAACTATATGTGCCATGTGATAAATTGGCTCAAACTCAAGGAAGTTAAGAAGAATAATTATTTTAAGTATGTGGATTGTTGTATCTACCAATTGCAGAATATAATCTATCATTCAATTCAGCTGATCATTTTGATAATATTTTTATAAAATTGTGGAAGAAGTCAATTGTAGCAGGACCAAGGCATCTGGGGTTGTTAAAAATGTGCACCTCCGGTGGTAGAAAGACCTACTTATGTGCAAAAATATTGATTCCTTAGCCGGCTCTCATTGAGGCGGCTCTTAAATTGAGGCAACAAGCAATAAGTGATAAAGCAACTAGCATTTATCAATAAGCAATACGCAAATTTATTTTAACCTCTTCTCACCTATTGCATATGCATTTGCATATTTTGCCCAGTATAACCGATAACGGCATATTCTAACTAAAATCTAGTGATGATGCATATTTTCGCCGAACAATTTTAGCCGACTCCAACATTAACCCTTAGAACCACTGTTGTTATATGATCTTAATTATCTTATTTTTTAAGATATTGAGGATGTTTCCAGATGAGAAGATATTCACTCGTTTTTAGAGCATTTTTTAAGATTTGTAGAATTACAATAAGATATGTTAAGATTTTAACTTTAAATTTAAAATTAAATTCTAAAAATCTTTTCTGAATTAGCTCTTGTCATTAAGTTAGGTATATATGTAACTAATATCGAGGACCCTCTGGAATCGGCGATTTTGAACAGAATTTTTCTAAATTTTATCGCCTGCAGAGTCCGATTTAAATTAGCCGTGAAAAGTTGAAGATTCGTAGAGTACAATTCAACATTTTGTTACAATTATGTAGTTGAATCAGTTGCATTGTTAAATGCAATTCCCAAACAGTTTGTCAGTTTGCTGAATACATTAAAAATGGCAGGCTTGGGCTTTTAACCTAGTACGGTAGAGCTTACTAAGCTAAAAGTTTGGGGAAATTGTCAAGGATATCGATCCAAAAATAAGTTCAAAGCGGGAAATGTTACTTTTCAAAAAGATTAAGGTAGGTACTGGAAAAAAACAGAAGTCTTTCTAAATGATTTCTAAAAACGTTATTTGCCTACACATGTTTAAAATAAATACAAAGCTGTTTCATGATACTATAGGCGTATTTTTTTGGCAATCTATAGCTAGCTCACTTTTACTTTTACATGCAAAACCAAAAGTGGGTATAAAAGTGGCTATAATTAACGCAGTAATAAAGTGGAGATAGGAAAGTTGAAAAATTTCATTCATAGATGGCGGTGTTGTAAATAAGGAGGAATTATTTTTGTCTATTTGTCACTAATGGGTTGTGTTCGTTGATTGTTGTCTGAATTGGTAAATATTTTGCAATTCTCTGATTGGTTGAAATGCATTTATACTTTTAAATACTTCATATTCTTACATAATATTATTTAAAATACGATTGAAAATGCTACATAAACTTTGTTGAAAAATAGATATTAATATGTACTTACTGCAATTTGTTGTATTCAAGGTAACAAAATGCAACGTGAACATTCAATAGATGTAATAGACGCGATTCCTTTTTGAATATTTTAAAGATAATCACTCCTGTGCTGAATTCCGGCCGAAATTGAATTCGTGCGGATTTCGAGTTTTCTGTGTGATCAGTTCGCTTAATACATATTTATTTATTTTTTACAGTAGCTGACTTGATTTGTTTCAATTAAGAAATAGGTAATTGGAAAACAAGTCAATGCGACTTAAGGTAATAAAAAATGCATGTTTGGTACACCGAAAATTCGAAATCCGCACGAATTCAATTTCACCCGGAATTGAGCACAGGGGTTGATGTATGCACATAATTTCACCGCATTTTCCCGTAAACAAGGCGTATTAAATTTTGATGCTCATATTAGATCAACAAAATAGACAACAACATTTTTCAAGCTATTTTTGTTTTGTTTTATTCCACCTTCAAACAAAATATTTTTTAAAAAGGTTAAGTAATTTAATTTCATAAGATGATGGATTTTATTGTTTTAAAAATTATAAACATCTGTCTAGAACCGGATATATGTCTTGGCAGCGCAGATAGTCGCAGTGGCACCCAGCAATAAAACATCTGCACCATCACCATTAGGGGTCGTAAACTAATTAATTAAAACCCAGCGAAAGACAATACCTACGATCAACACGCATTTGCACGTTTTCCTGAATTCTGCCAGCAGTATGAATACGGCTGGAATTTCGAAATACAGTTCATTCAGTATTAGTTAACGAAGCTTTGTAGTCGATACAATTTAAGAACGATTTTCAGTTTCTCCAATGAGTATCAATTTTTTGAACATACCCTTTTCCAACTAATATGTCAAGTTGAAAACACGCGTACCAACTTCCAAATAAAAATAAAGTGTGCTAAAGTGAGCTAGGGATGTTTTTTTGAGACTCGAAAAGTGAGTATAGTAAAGAGTCTCAAAAAAATACGCCTTATAATGTAAATCTCGCAGTCGCAGACTTGTACAGCATCGAGTTACTGAATTATGGTAAATAATTCTCTCTGTACAATTGGGCTTCAAAAAATGTCTGTTTGGCTTAAAGAAATTTCTGCCAAATGCCGCGTAGAAATATGTTATGTACATTACACGGTACGACAAAACGAATGGTTGTGAGAAGCTAGGCCTAGGGTGTCTGCAACACGCCTGTTGCGCCTATTTATTTATTTTTTTTATAACACTCCTAGCAGATGAACACAAACTGATTCAATGTCGGAAAAACGATGTTAATACAAATTAACGATTTTAATGAAATTCTGCATTGAAATAATATGGCGTTCAAACTCAGTCCTTAAGAACGAAAATTTAAAAATAGTGCTATCACTTCACTTTACGGGTTGTATTTATAATTAGGTAAATTTTAAAATTAGAATAATTTGACTAGAGAATAGTCACATAGTTGACATACCCAATTTTGGTCTTTCCAAAATTTGTTTATTTTTTATTATTTCGTTCAAACTTGTAGCTTACTAACCTGGAGATAATATAATATGTGCACTCGCACAACATTTATAACCTTATGAAACACTCTACTTATTAACCTATTTTCGAAGCAAAAAAAACCTTGACATGCCGCGATATAAAATGGTTTGACTACATTGAACCTGTTTACTTGGTTGGTATTGTTTCATGAATTTATGCCATAATCTCAAAATTTGATGCGTTTTTGCGATTTAGGTACTGTTCACTCACATTTAAGATGAGTTAAGATATGAAACCGAAATTTGTAAGATCTACAAAAAATCTTTATAACAACACTGCTTAGAACACTAATCCTCGCCTGTGAGGCCGCCCACAACCGGTTTTATGCATTTACCTCAGAATATACTACTCCCATTCCCATGGGATTCTGTCTCCTTGCCAACTCAGTTGGGACTCAGACGCGGAGGATAGCGGACTTTTGTACAATTTTTGTGTTTAATTTCCAAGTTATAGAGTGTTTAGTTTCAAAGTGTCGCCTGAGAGGCGAGGATTAGTGTTTAGGGTAAGTTTTTTAAAGTCTTTAGACCTACTTTTTTGTAGTATTTCTGTTATTTGCATGGAATTAAATTAAGAAAATTGCATATTTTAAAGATGGATTTCAATGAAGAGCAAATAAGCCAGTGGTTACAAGAACTGTCCCACGATAAGAATGAAAATCAAGATAATTTGGAAGTCCAAGATTTCGATTCCGATTCTACACCTTGTCCTGGAGAACCGATCATTAAATAAGGAAAGAGATCAGTATGCAGCTATTGTCCTGCTAAAAAACGACGCATGAGTGTGTATAAATGTGAAAATTGCGGCAATAAGTATTGCCTACGACATAGGTCGCCGAAATGCTTCGGATGTACAGAGAAATAGGTTCCTAAAAATTGCTACTTTTTAAATTAATGTGGAGGCTACAATTCTTGTGACACAGCTCTGATTTTTTCTTGTTATGAAAGCATTTTTATTTATTTATAGGTTTTTGCAAAGCTTATACACAATTTTTAAAAAATTAAAATTTTTTATTTTTTTTTGGTAAGTCGTCACTTGCTTGAAAAGTGAAAAAAATCTGTTTTATAATTTAAGGTTTTCACTATTAAAATTCGTATAAAATTTCAAAATAAGTGTTTTTTCTCAAAGAGTAACGTTTTGCAAAGTATGATAAATACTTTTAAAATGTAAAAATATAACTGTTTTAATTTAATAATAAGGGGTTTTTTAAAAAGTAGCCTCCCAGGCGAGGATTAGTGTTTAGCGACAAAAAAATAAGATTAGTATTCTAGGGTTAACAAAAAAACATTGATGTAGTACACATATGTACTCATTTTTCTCTCATACCAGTAGTCAAAGGCTCGAAACTCAATGTGTAATATTGAATGAATCTATTCAGTTAGTAGGAAAATAAAATCCGTCAAATCAACTCCAAATTGCCAGCAGTATTCACACGTCAACTTAAAGAAAGGTTTGAATAACATCCCAGGCTTTCAAACGTTGGCATGGTGATAAATTAATAGTTTTATTAATGGGACTGGTGAACAATTGCCAACAACAAAAATTGCTAACATAATAGCACTGCCCAGTTACCTCAGTGGATGTGGAACTGTCTTTTTCCACTTATAAAAATATTTAATTTGAAATAATCTTACCACTGAACGATTGTTTACGTTTTCAAAAGTAACAATATTATGTTGACAATTGTTTAATTGTAACAGGAATATTATTCAACTATTGTATGCTGAATTTGAAATAAAAAACTATATAAACTAAAATAAAAATACAATTTTTTTATCACTTAGTGTTGCATATTTTGGCACTTTTTATGCATATTTCTAGCATTTTGCATGCATATTTTATGCTTTTTAAGTTGCATATAATCCGCTCTCTAATAATAGTGTCTATATACAATGCTAATAATCACAAATGTTGCTACTAGATGCTACTAGGAAAGGAAGCAGTATTTGTCGCTTTTCAATGTGCGCTGTGTATCGCTAGCGATAATTATGGCTGCAATCTGCAACATTTTTCGTTCGAGCGATATTGAGTTGCTTTGGTGTGAGATCTCTAATTCAATTCAAAGTAAAATAACTTTGAGCGATAATATTGCTGGTTTCCCATTGCCAGTTGCTTATTGACTGTTGCCTCAATGTAAGAGGTAAGAGCCGACTATGAGACTTTTGACATTTTTGTACTTAACTAAAAAATATGTAGGTATATTTTTATTTAAAATTTTCCGTTCTAGTTAGTTTTTTTCTATATGTATTTTGGAAAAATCTTCAAAAAAATATATTTTATTTTGAAAAACAAGATTTTCAGAACACTGCATGTGCACTGCATCAGCAACATTTTTGGTTCGACCGATATTGTGATGGTAAAGGCGGCTCTCAGATTGAGGCAACAAGCAATAAGCAACTATAGTTGCTATATAGCAACTGCCAATAAGCAATCAGCAACATTTTTCGTTCGAACGATATTGCTCGTGGAGACGATATTAACGATTTTTGAAGCAGTCAAATACGACGTATAAAATATATTATATAAAATTACAAATTTCAAAACCTTGGCGTAACTACTTCCTTCCGGATTTTAAAACTACGTACGAACAAATTTGAGACCAAATGTGCAAATTAAGAAAAGTTAGAATTTATTTTCGCATTATTTTTAAATACTTCACACAGGAAAGGCGAAAAGAATCTTTATTAGTTTTGCACTTAAATTTTTGTAAGTTGTAGTCTGGAAACATGTTTTCAGGAAGCTAGTTAAAAAGTTTGCTTGTTTTATACTTTCCTCGCTATTGTCAGGATTTCAGGTGAAGTTCATTAGTTGTCACATGTGTCATAATGTGTCGAGGAATAACTAAGTTCCTCAGAATACATGCCATTGTATAGAACATACGACATACCTATAGAAAGTTAGAAGGATTTCGTTTAGGTCCCAATGGTAGCTACTTTCGCCGGCTCCCGTGGTATAGCTAAATTATTGCCTTAAAGCAATATTCTTTACAATAACTGGGTAAATATGTATGTATATTATATCCCCCATTAATTGCTGAGTTATATGTTATTATATAGAACAGATAGAGACAATGTTGCAACAATGTTCGCTAGTATCTACCTATGTCTTCTTTTTGGCGGTGGACTGGGGGTAGTGTTTATAGTTAAAGCCATTGCTTGAGATTGTGACCCGATCAGCATAAATTTGACGACTGCAATTATGCTACCGATCAGTTGATTGACCATTTTAAAAACAAAAAAACTGGTTTCTGCTTTGTAGGGCGATTGAAATGGAATTTGAGTGTTAGCGCTCCAGGAATTGGAATCCTCTTTTTAACTAATTATTTTTAATTAACTTATTGTTGCTTTCAATATGGTTTATACATAACTCATCATAAGCATTGAAAATGCCTTATAATATTTTTTTAGTTTTTTGTGTCTGTATGCTATACAAGATGCTGTTTCCAAACTTAGACCAGCATGAAAATGTACACAACATACGTTACATTCCATTTCAAGCCCTCCGACTCTAAACGTCATAGTGTAGCGAACTTGTCTACTCATAATAAGAACTGCTTCAGGTTATTGATCGTTATGTTGCAAATTGCTGTAAGTGAAGTTCCACTTCTTTTAGCTTTTTTGCTACATTACACAATTTCATTCGAAAATTCCGCCACTTACTTTGTAGATATACGCCTTAATTCCATCGTTTGGATCACTGAAGAGGACTCTATTCACAGAGTAGCTAGTTATCATTTACGGTGACAGTGCGTTCCCCTGTATTTTAGAACTACTCATTGCCGCTTCCAAAGTCATAGAAAAAAAGTCGGACTGTATTTTTTTAGTAGCGAAAGCGTAGCGGTGGCGCATAGTAGGTACTAATAATTTCTTAGTAGGTATCCATATTACATTTTACGACCTCAAAATTGCGAATTTTTAAATTGAATTCGTATATCTTGAGAATTATAGAATATTTAAGGTAAGCGTTTAAAATGTTTAATATTAAGGCCCATAGTCCTGAAGCTTTTCAATCGCCTACCGTTAAACATGCTCATAGGCGCACTCTCGAAAGAATACCTTTAGTTAAAATCTCCCTTCAATTTTTTATTAAATACATAATCTTAAACACCAACGTTAATCACCCCTATCGTGGAATCCGCCGGGGGGAATTATTCACGGAAAAGAATATTTTGGTATCGTCAAAATCGCAAAGTGAACAGTTCCCCGTTCGGGAAAAATTCGATTTGAAGGGTTTTAACGATATAGTGAAACTCACATTACCCACACGGGGAACTGTTAAAATATATAAGTATCTATAATTTAAGAGGTTCGCACCAACTAATAGAAACTAAGTGTTTTTAGATACTAAAAGCTATGGTTTAAGTGGTCCTCGATAAGGTGCACTTTAAACAAGAATAGTTCCATTGTGTTGCCACTGAAAAGTATAGGTGATTACAATGTCTACTTCTGGACTTCTGTGCCTTCCGCAGAAGTCGTTGTTATAATTTTGCGTGTTTCCTATTGCCAGTTGCTTATTGATTGTTGCCTCAATGTGAGAGCCGACTAAAACAAACTAAATTCTGGCAACCCACTAAAACTCTTTACTACGTTTATTCCTTTGACAAACTTCGTATGTAACCCAATTTAATATTTCTGAGGAGAATAAAATACCTTCTATAACAACGCCTAAACTAGCTATATAGCAGGTTTCACAACTATACAACAACAAAAACTTTTAGTAGGCCCAAGATTATGCAAAAAAAAATATAAAGGTTCATATAGGAATATGAGTGCAGCTTCTCACAACCACCCGCTTCTGTGAGTTTTTATTACTAGGACAAATGGAAGGACCAGCCATTTTATGCCGGATACGAACTGCTAAATTGAAATAAGTTTCTTAGAACAGTGTTAGGTACTAAAAAAATTGCTGTCAAGTTCCATTGAAGCAGTAATATTGACAGAAAGGGCTAAATAGCAGAACCGTTTCAAACCAACACATACCGCTAATTCCTACCGATATGCAAGCAAGCACCCACGTTTAAGCTACATACAGTCAAGGGATGTTTTAGCAAAAAAAAAATGTAGCTGTATGCTGATGATAAGTTCATTAAATTGCTGCAAATTGAATTAAAAAACATTCACGGAAAATATCATTTTTAAATGCATCTTTTCCAACAATACCTAGCAGAGCAATTAGGAAAGCTATAGTGCCTATACCCACTTAGCAAGTTTCTTGCAAACAATTAAATTAATATGCCAAATCCTCCCACGAACAGCAGTTCTCTCATTACGATTTTCCTTCCTGAATGAGCACATACCCTTACGTGTCACCTTTCCCAATTTATGGCCCCGCGCATTCGAGCTTCATCTTGCATAATAATCCAAAAAGTGGGGGTTGCTGTTTTCAGAAATGAAGCTCTACTTCGCTGAGCTGACAATAAACCATCATCATCATGGACTTTAGTTTTCAGAACAAAAATACATCAGCATCTATAGCAGCAGCACTTTATATCCTCCATCAATCCACCATCATTCAGCGTCCTCACATTCTTAAGAGCATTGTAAATTAGTGTGGTACGTTTGCATACAGCAGCACACAACAGCGCCAGGAGAGAAAAAAGATATTCCAGGAACAACTCTACGTCCCACCAGCAACAGTGACACCCATTCTAAGGTGAAAATTACTGCGTTCCTGACGGAGGTAGGTACATATAGTTATACCACATACAATAGCAACCGTTGCAGTTGAGGATGGGGCACGTTTATCCTCCCGAAGGATTCCTGAATTCCTTACCCCTTCAGCTATTTGTCGTTGTTGGTGCTTGAAATTACTTTTCCTTCTGGAAATTTTCCCGTTTTCCTATTTCTATGGGACTTTTTTGTATTTCGTATCGTACGCAAGATTTGTCTTTTTTTCTGTGCTACCAACAAAACTCACTCGCTGCCAGTTAAGTGTTGCTGTCGCGTGGTGGTGCTGGTGGCACAACACAGTAGTGATGTTTGTGTATATTTTTTGGGGTCTAGACTCCACTAGATCCTGGGTAAGGATAATATGCATTAGTAAGAGCGCCAGAAGCAGCACCAGGCAGCAAGTGCATGCTGAATTTATTTCGCATCATTTTCTTGGAATTTTTGTTCCACCAGGAGGCACCAACTCCATCAACATCATGCACCATCCGCATCTACAGTTCTCTTCACTATGCTCATTCACCTTTGTTTGCTATTTGCATCCTTAATGTGGAAAGGAATCGGTTGGATAGAAATCGTAATGAGGGTATATCCCGAATGCCTGTGCTATGCTGCTGCTCGGCTGCTGGTAGCTGGTAGCTGGTCTAGCGTTTACTCTCCCGTTGCACGGTCTCTTCACACTCAAGTGTAGGAAAATATACACATTTTCACCCTAACCGCGAGCGTTGTTTGTTTGCATGCAATTGCTACTGCTTATTTATGTATGTGTGTGTGGTGTCTGTTAACGGGTGGGTGGACGTGGAACTTGCTGGTAAATAATTTGTTGAGCCAGGACTCCGTATTCACAGTGATTACTTAACGACAATATATCTATGTCTACCACGGGCTATATAGAGGCACTGCTCATAATTTTCTTTTTTTTTACGATTTCGTGTTGACTTTTCACCCTTGAAAGCCCTTGTCGAGTGGAGAGCGAGTTAAGGGCTATTGGTGCGATGCATCGAATCAGTTTTCAAAACATATCGTTATACATGCGCAGCCCACAATGTGGCGTAATTTTTACTTAAATTCTCAAGTTTGCGAGAACAATTTACAATTCACTGGATTTGCATTGATGCGCCCAACTTCAGGGATGAATGCTAAATCATATTATGTACGTGTATTATAAGGAATACGAGTCCTAGTTGTGACTGTGAGCTTATAATGAAAGAATAATCGGAGACGATCTGTTATTATAAAGTTCACCTTTATTATTTCAGTTGTAGTTGCGATGTTCCTCTAGATCTAGCACAGGGTTTCTCAACCTTTTTGATTGACGGATCACTAAAAGTAGGTACTATACATTATGGAATTAAAAGTTTTAAACTAATTATTTGCTTACAAAATGTATTGAGTGGGAGGTCTGACCCTGCTTTCTTTAACCAATTTAAACAAAATTAGGTTCCAATGTCAATCAAGTTTGCATTTCCTCCATTTCGACTTAAAAGTCTTTATCCCTATTTTGGGCTTGATTTCGGTCAATCCTGAGAATCAAAATTCATCCGTGATCCGTGAAAATGTAGATAAAGTTTAAAAGAATTTTAATAGCTTTCAAGCTGATTGCAGGATACACATTTTTGACTGAAAAACTCATCCAAATATTTTTCGACGAATTTTGTTGTCAAATTTGGTGTTTTGCAAATTACGAATGGTTGATTACTTGTACTTGATTCCACATCTCAGCCTCCTACGGGGTCATGGCTGTCTCCGGATCACCAACTGTCAGCCAAATCGATCACATTGCGATTGACGCAAGGCACGCCTCCAGTATTCTGGATGTCAAAACCTTCCGCGGGGCCAATATTGACTCGGATCATTATCTTGTTGCAGCCAAGTTAAGAATGCGGATATCCAATACACCCCAACAAAGAAATATTGTGAGAAAGTATGACGTTAAAAACTGCAATCGCAAGAGATGGCCAGAATCTTGACCGATGCCCCTCGATCAGTCCTATCGCAGCAACAGGTAGTGCAGAAAACCCGTGGCAACACTGCCAGAAAGCCATCATCAAGGCCGCGACTGATGTGCTGGGTTTCACCCGACCACCACCACGAAACCACTGGTTTGATGAACAATGTCGACTAGCAAACGCAGCAAAACAAGAATCGTATAAAGCGGCGCGTTGCGAAAGAGGACTAGAAGTGCTCCCGAGCTGACCAAAAGAGACGGGAGGAACATCGGATCCTTAGAATGAAAAAGAAAGAGCACGAGAAACGTATGATCCAAGAAATTGAGAGATGCTACTCCAGGAACAATGTACAGAACTTTTACCAAAAGGTAAAAAGAACGTTCCAGGCTTCCAGGGCAGAAAATCCCATACAGAAACCTGTAGAGATAATGAGGGAAACCTTATAGCAGAATCACAGTCGGTGCTGAGAATGTGGAAAAATTGCTTCTGCAGACTCTATAATGGCGACGAAGACAAAATGATAGACAAGACGATGATAGATAAAACTTGCGTCCACCTAACCAAAGCGAAGTACGGATAGCAATATCCAAGCTAAAGAACAACAAAGCTGCGGGGCCTGATGGTCTACCTGCCGAGCTTTTTAGAGCAGCTGGAGATGACTTGATAGAGAGCATGCACCAACTCACTTCCAAAATTTGGTCTGATGAATGGAATCTCAGCATCGTTTGCCCGGTGCACAAGAAAGGAGATCCCTTCAACTGCGCCAACTAAAAAACCCAAGAAGTTCAAATCGATACCCACCATCTTTTCATCGATTTCAAGGGCGCGTACGATAGCATCTTTAGAGACGAGCTATACAGAGCATTGTCTAGATTTGGCATCCCTGCAAAACTCGTTCGATTGTGTAGGATGACGATTTAGAAAGCTCGCTGGTGCATCAAGGTTGGTAACGACCGTACCGGATTTAGACAAGGTGACGCGCTGTCATGCGACTTTTTCAACATCATACTTTAAAGAATTATCCGAAACTCACATGCCAACACACAAGGCACGATCTTTCAAAAGTCCGTCGGATTACTTGCATACGCCGATGATATGGGCATAATTGGTAGAACACAGCGAGCTGTCACTGGTACGTTTGTTAGTATAGAAACGGAAGCGACTAAAATGGGTCTAGCGGTCAACGAGGGCAAAACCAAGTATATGCTGTCAACAAGAAGGGACATCGTACCCAACATCGTAGAATCGGACAAAACATCACGATCGACAGCTATAACTTTGAGGTAGTGAGGGACTTTGTCTACCTCGGTTCTGCTATAAATTCTGACAACAACGTCTCAGAAGAAATTAAACGAAGAATAACTCTTGCCAACCGCTGGCTGTTTCTTTGGGCTAAGAAGGCAATTGAGTAGTAGAGCCCTATTCCGAACAAATAAGGAGATTCTGTATAAGACCTTGATCATTCCAGTCCTGCTTTATGGCGCTGAAGCTTGGACTCTTCTAAAGCGGATCAAGATATCTTCGGTCGCTTCGAGAGAAAGATTCTTCGTAAATTGTTCGGTCCCGTTTGCGTTCACGGGCTTTGGAGAAGGAGATTCAACGACGAACTATACGAGCTGTACAGCGACATCGACCTGGTAAAAAAACTGCGAGTCAGTCGTTTAAGATGGCTAGGACATGTAGAGCGGATGGGAACAAAGAGTATTCGAATCTAACCCGGAGGGACAACGCAGTAGAGGAAGACCTCGCCTTAAGTGGCGCGCGCAAGTCGAAGGCGACCTCAACCGACTAGGAGTGCGCAACTGGAGGCAGATAGCTAAGGACCGGGCTAACTGGTCTTGTTAGCTGAGGCCTCGGTTCACCCCTAACTGTAGAGCCGCCTAAGTAAGTAAGTAAGAAATACTGGACCGTATACAAAATTGGCCTAATAAGGAAAGTATCAGAAATCTGCGATGGGCTTTCTTACAGGCCATTTTGTGGCTTGAGATATATCATCTTAACGAAATGAATTTGTGTCCGGAGACAGAATGCAGGTTCTGTCTTGAGGATGAAGAATCCTCCGAGCACATTCGCTTTGATTGCCCGGCACTTCATTGGTCTTCACTAGGGAGGTCATCCGTCTCTTAGATTAACTGTATCCCTCTAAGATACAATACCTTTTTAGGTCATAGTGTCAGCCAATTGGGCAGGGAACATAAAAAAAACATCTTCTGGCAGATCACTAGAAATAAGATATAAATACATGGCATAGTGGACTGCATAAACCAGGAGCCAGATTATGTAAGACGAAAACGATCGAACGCTATCGTTTCGACAATAGCAGTCTCTGTCTATTGCCACAGATATGATAGAGACAGGTTTAGTGAAAACCAAAGCGGTTTTCGTTTCGTTTTTTACAGAATCCCACCCCAGATTTCGTTTAATATTGATGATTTCTGATGTTATGTCATTTGTAAGATCTGACAATCGTGTGTACTTAGCTTAATAATATCTGCATTGTCCATACACATACACAGCTGAAAGCTCGCCGAGTTCCTGCTTTTGCAAGTATGTAAATACATAATTGTACAGACTTATGAAAATTGTGGGGCGTAAGTCAAAAGATTTGTGGGCGCAGTAGCGCAGTGGTTAGTGTGCTGGACTACTGTGCGACGGATCCCAGGTTCGATCCCCGGAAAAAACACAAATTACATCTTAAGGTTTTTTCTACTGCGCCACCTCTCGCAAACGCCTGACAAACATCCGAGAGTATGACTGTCCTGAAAAAGCTTCTCAATTCAGCCGTTCGGACTCGGCATAAAATTGTAGGTCCCTTTCATTCGTTCCAGAAATAGAAACTCACACAAAAAGAATGGTTGCGAGAAGCTAGGCCTTGGGTGTCTACCGCCTGTTGCGCCGCCTATTTATTTTTTAAGTCAGAAGGTTTAGTACAATCTCAAGTATGAAGTTAAAAAGTAGGATAGAGAATCACCTTTTCTAAATCCTTTTTTGACATCAAGGGTCTAATTAAAATTGCTTCCGACTGACTTTAAAGGAGCAGAGAGCGTTCTATATCATTATTCTTCTAAGCCTGACATGTTTAGCAGGGATCCCAAAACTAAAGCATTGTTGTCTATATAAATATAACTCGTCCCTATAAAAGCTATCAAATGAAGGAGCAGTTTAGAGCGTCCCATCTTGTGGATGGTCCAAAGATGATATTCGTAAGGTTCCATTCATCAAGCATATCTGCTTGGAGCATATCATTTGTTGCAAATCTTAAGTTGCTTTAAAGTTCACTAAAAAATTCAAATATTGCAAATCGATGTTTTTCATTTCACTTGGATATTGCTGTTTTTCCCACTTCCAAATCGCCTTCTATCTTTGCTTTACCAAAGCCTCATCTTATCGGCAGGTGAACACTTTTTGTTTCTTCCGTCTTCAAATAATATCATCAGGAACCTTATAAAACTCTTCCTCTGCATATTTCGAAGAACAATAATTTTCTAAATTACGACGAAATACTAGCGCAAACCAAATTTAAACTGATTGCGGACTGACTGTAATTTTTTTTTAACTTTAAAATGTCAAAAATTGAATGAACCGATTATATAAAAATTAAGTGAAAATAGCTGTGGAGAAATTTAGTATCTCCATCTATACCAATAGAATTTTAAAACATTTATTTTTCACTCAAACTCATAATTTCATTTTGACATTTTGTGCTGAAAATTTAATATAAAAAATTTACTGCGTAACAGTAAGTAAATTTAACAAGTTAAAATCAACATCCACCCCTCGAACTTGCTTGCTTGCATCCATGTTAGGTTAGATGCCTTCATTTCAGTAGTATACAAAAATAAAATTGTCCACTAATCATATACCTATGTATTCTCATTTTTCACTGACGCGTGTTTGAAAAAAAAAACGCATTCTTCTGGATTATCAACATACATTTATAGCTTTCCTGTCACACCCTCTAGCCCCAAATACGTTCCGTTAACATAAGTAAACTTCCATGAAATAGCTAATGCTACTATCTATAGCAGTGACTTATTTCCCCATTCATTCACAAAATTACTCATTTGCTAGGAGGACACTTTCAGCTACTAGCGAAGGTAGGTATAGCCTTTCGCTATGACAACAGCCAGCTCAACACAGCAGCACCTTGTCCGCTAGTAGGTACATTCGCACTACCAGACCAGTATACCACTCTTGTGTGCATTCCATTTTCCATGTCATCAATTGGCACTTAACGCACATTGTCTCCGCTCTACCTCTTAGAGCAGAAGTGGATACTGTGTTCCGTATCCTGAAAGAAAATACCCATCGCGCGGTGGTGCTTGGTGCATCCAGCATCCCGTATCTGCGGAATTAATTTACACAAGCACCTCGTTTTGGCTCGTTTTTTTAATTAATTTAAAAGCTACTGCCTGATTGCTGGCTGGCTTTTATGCACTGTGGTTGAGTTATCGTACAAATGTGTACAGTAATGAACATCTACATACATTCGTATATCCTGAATAGAACCTGATGTTTGGCACGAGTCCATTGCACAGCGCGACTCGCACTCGAGTTGTTGCAAATAATTCTAGGAATGGGATTTTCATGCATTCAACGTGACGACGTATCCCAGCCTCTAGTCACTAGATCTTTCACCAGGACAATTGTATTCTTTCATAGTGCTCGTAAGGAAAACAAGACAAATTTAAATTGCATGACAGCCATGCATTTTAAATAGGTTCATGATTATCTTCGCAGGACTCGAGTCAATATTTTTTTCTTCTATTCCATGCTTCCTTGAGTGGTGTTGTTGATGCCTTCAACAGAGCACTAGTAGATGGGAAACATGAGTCATGACTCCAATTCGTTATAGGAATAATAATTCAGCACAGCCTGCAGTACTTGGCTGGTGCTGTGCAAGCACTCATGCAATTGGCAATTGCAGTGAAGTAATAACAAATCGAGGAATCTCATTCTCCGCATTTTCGCTGAAGTGATGATAGTACCTACTCTCGCGCGCTAGGATATAACTTTGCACAGTGTCCTGCGGGATATAATAATGGCGTGTGAATTCGCTGCAAGAGCATTTCACGTTAATTAGCAAGGACATGGAATTACTTCAGTTCGTATAGGTATGTATATTCTAGATGGTTGTTTGCTGAACAGGACGCACAATGGGATTAAGTGGATGTCCTGAAATGAGTTTTCTACACCTGAGGGCAAAGATGCATGGCACTAATCGTGGATTTTAATTTTCATAAATTACACGAACGTGTTGTGGAATAAGTCTATAGCTATAGGAGAACTTTGACCGAAACCTATTGAAATTCCTTCCATTTTGATTTAGATTTTAGATGGAGGGGGGTATGGTATGTGGGGATACCCTGCTAGCGTTGCAACGATTTATAATCCCGCAAGCTCTTCAGGAAGAAAAAGAAACACAACAAGAAGTGTGCGATCGAAAAAATGTCGAGTTCTACTCCAGGAACAATGCCTAAGGGCTGAGGAAATGTTACCAGTATGTAAAGAGAATAAAACCTATAGAAACCTGTAGGGATAACGAGGGAGGGAATGTAGTAGAATCGCAGTCCTTACTGAGACACCTCCTAAAGATCTTATTTCTTCAGACTCTATAATGGTACTGAAGACCTGAATCCTGGCTGTTAATCAGAACATACAATTCAATTTAGAAAGATAAAACTTCCATCGAAATGATCAAAACGAGGTAGGATATAGTAATATCCAAGGCCAACAAATCCTTCCGTCTGCAAATGACTTGTTAAAGAGTATTCAATAATTAAGATTTCGTTAGGCGAATGCATCATCATCGTTTCCCAGGTCCACAAGAAAAGCGAAACCTGCATCTGCGCCAATAGTAGGTAGAGGTATCAGTCTCCATAACATCCCATACAAGATCCTATCTGGCATATTATGCAAACACTTAAGACCATTCGTGAATAACCTGATAGGCCCCTATCATTTGGGTTTTAGACCACAAAAGTCCAATAAACTTAGACAGACCCTGGAAAGACCCGAAGTCCAAATCGACACCTACCATCTTTTCATCGATATTAAAGGCTGCAAAAAGCCATGCTAGTTTTGGCATTCCTGCAAAGGTCGTCCGTCTGTGTCGGATAGCGATTTGGGAAGCTCGCTGCTGCATTGGTCATTCTCATTATATTGAAGATGACCCACCTTTAAAGAATAGAGGTCATTAAAAAATTGCACATGGTCATAGTTTCTGATGGATGTTAATCACCCTTATTCCGAGTAGCGTTTTACTTTGACGACGTTTGTCGTTATTGGAGGCGTTTCATTTTGGAAGATTCATTCCCTAACTTCCACGACAGGGTACGACGTCGTCGGTAAGTAGTTCACATTCCACATACGATCCAAACGAGCTAATCACCCTTAAGGACCATTCACATGAGAACGACCAACTACCTACGAACGAACGAATATTCTCAAGTTTTGACAGTCCGTTCACATGAACACTTTCCTATGTCGCGGCAGTTCGCGAATTTCAGCCATCAGTTTCTACCCGCAATGTATAGTTTGAGGTTAAGTTCGAACGAATGTTTTATTCGCTAGTTTGTAGAACGCGAATTAAATGATGTGGATTGCGAATAAACTTTGACAATTCGTTCCAAGGGTGTTTTCGTTCGCGGTAAAAAGATTGGAAATCGAAATTTCGTTATTTAAACTGTTTATAAACTTGTTTTTTAACACATTTTGATGGGATATTAATTATCCTCTTCTTGGAATAATAAAATGTGCAATTTTCTGTTCATAAATGCTCAAAAAGTGGTTTGTTCGCATTTCATCAATTCGTTCGTTCGCTCTCATGTGAATGGTCCTTTATTCCGAGTGGCGTTTTACTTTAACGACGTTTGTCGTTATTGGAGGCGTTTCATTTTGGAAGACTCATTCCCTAACTTCCAAGACTTCCGTCCACCTGACCAAAATGAGGTAAGGATAGCAATATCTAAGCTGAAGTCCAACAAAGCTGCAGGACCGGACGGTTTACCGGCCGAGCTTTTTAAGGCAGCGGGAGATGACTTGGTAGAGAGCATACACCAACTCGTTTCTAAAATTTGGTCAGAGGAAAGTATGCCTGATGATTGGAACCTCAGCATCGTTTGCCCGATCTACAAGAAAGGAGACCCTCTAAACTGCGCCAATTATAGAGGCATCAGTCTCCTCAACATCGCCTATAAGATCATATCTGCTGTACTGTGTGAGCGCCTGAAACCATTTGTCAACGAGCTGATTGGTCCCTATCAGTGTGGTTTTAGGCCCGGTAAGTCCACAACCGACCAAATATTCACACTACGGCAGATCCTGGAGAAAACCCAAGAAGTCCAAATCGATACTCACCATCTATTTATCGATTTTAAAGCCGCATATGACAGCATTTATAGAGACGAGCTATACAGAGCCATGTCTAGTTTTGGCATCCCTGCCAAACTTGTCAGATTGTGCAGAATGACGATGGAGAACGCTCGCTGCTCCGTAAAGGTCGGAAATAATCTCACCGAGACCTTTGATGTCAAAAAAGGATTTAGACAAGGTGATGCGCTGTCATGTGACTTTTTCAACATCATACTTGAGAAAATTGTGCGAAACTCGCAAGCCAACACCAGGGGCACAATTTTCCAAAAGTCTGTGCAACTACTTGCATACGCTGACGACATTGACATAATTGGCAGAACGCAGCGAGCTGTTACTGGCGCGTTTGCAAGTATTAGCACAGAAGCGGCAAAAATGGGTTTAGTGGTGAATGAGGGCAAAACAAAGTACATGCTGTCAACAAGAAGGGACACACAACATCGGCGAATCGGACAGAACGTCACGATAGACAGCTATAACTTTGAGGTGGTTAGGGACTTTATCTACCTCGGCTCCGCTATAAACTCTGATAATGACACCACAGCAGAAATCAAACGAAGAGTTACACTTGCCAACCGCTGTTTCTTTGGCCTAAGAAGGCAACTGACTAGTAAGGCCTTGTCAAGAAACACTAAGGAGACTCTATATAAGACCCTCATCATCCCAGTCCTACTCTATGGCGCAGAAGCATGGACGTTAACAAAGGCGGATGAAGATCTTCTTGGTCGTTTCGAACGCAAAATTCTTCGAGTGATTTTCGGTCCCGTTTGCGTTGACGGGCTTTGGAGGAGAAGATTTAACAGCGAACTCTACGAGCTGTACAGCGACATAGACCTGGTCAGAAAAGTGCGTATCAGTCGACTAAGATGGCTAGGACATGTAGAGCGAATGGACACCAACGCTCCGGCCCGAAGAGTCTTCGATTCCAACCCGGAGGGACAACGCAGTAGAGGAAGACCTCGCCTTAGGTGGCGCGCACAAGTGGAAGGGGACCTCAACCAACTTGGAGTGCGCAACTGGAGGCGGTTAGCCAAAGATCGGGCTAACTGGAGAGGCATGTTGGTTGAGGCCCAGGTCCACCCCGGACTGTAGCGCCATCTAAGTAAGTAAGTATTCCCTAACTTCCACGACAGGGTACGACGTCGTCGGTAAGTAGTTCACATTCCACATACGATCCAAACGAGCTAATCAGTGCTGACAGATAAATTGTTGTTGATTGTAGGCGTATTTTTTTGGGAAGTGAGTAGGTATAACAAAACCAAAAGTGAGTATAACCGTTTTGCATGTAAAAGTAAAAGTGAGCTAGCTATAGATTCCCAAAAAAATACGCCTTGTATCAGTGTTTTGTTGTTTATCTTTTTCGAAAGAAATTCGCAATTTAATTATTTTGGGATTCCATAATGTTTTTTAGAATGTAAGGAAATCTTCATTGGACGAAATAAAAGGTAAGCTCGTGGAAAGTACCTACCGGTCGCCGTCTGTGCAGGCGATATAACTTGCTGCGACTGCGAGATTCTTGACTGAGGGTAGCTACCAGAATGGTGTAGGAAAACATTTTAATTAAGGACGAGACGATCACAGCCTATATTTAAAAAAAATGTTTTAAAGTGATGCTCACAAAAACTTTCTGCCAATCTTTTCGATTTCTTGATGGTGGTTCAGGCTGGGTCAACATTTAAGACTACTTTTAAAATCCCTTTGCCAATTAATTAAATTCCATTAAATTGTTTCTGGTTTGTTACTTATAACCCTTGAAAAGAATCTAATTAAATTGAATAAAATAACAATTCAAGAAGTTCAATTTTCAGTCGATTTTCATTACTTGGCGTTAACTAATTTGTTAACGAAAGAAATCGTCGTTATTTTGTCGTTTTGTTTTGTCGTTTTGTCGGGATCCACAAGGCGTTTAATGACAACTGGCGTTCAACGACGAAAAAACGCCACTCGTAATTCCAAATTCAAATTGGCGTGGTTTAAATCGTCGTAAACGCCACTCGGAATAAGGGTGAATGTATATCATCGGAAAATATGCATTGGATCAACATCATCTACAATTTAACTTCTATAATCCTAATGTGAGTATATTGTATTCCTTAACATAATTGCTTACATTATATACACAATGTATGTACTGGTACATTGAATGTATGCCACCAGTTGACTTTAATATTTCTTATTCGTTAAAGCGCTACAATGTGTCAACACCTAGAGTAGAACTCCAAATCAAATTGCACAGTATAAAAAAAAATGTCCATTGATAGTAAAGAACAAGTACATAGACATACTCCTCTCCTATAGTTCCATCGTCTGACTTGATACCCAGCACAGCACCCAGTGAAACAGGAAGTGTGCGTGCATGGACTTCATAGACAAGTGAAACCGAAAAGGCAAACTTGCGAAGCGCATTCTTAGAGGCTTTTTTCATGTTTGCCGCACTGTAAACACTCTTTCGTTTGAAGTCGTGTCGTGTGTCGTTCTAGTCGTCATCGTCCTATCTAGATTTCACTGCTTCTTGCCCCTTTCTCCAATGAATACACAACACATCACTGGTGATATGGAACTGGTGTGCAGAATTCACCACAAGGAAATCCATATTGAATTATATATGCAACCGAACAACGAAAATAACTCCTTTGAAAATGCAACCGAGTAAATGGCTTTTAACTCTGTGCCTCGATAGAATTTGCTGATGGAGGAAAGACGTAGGAAGTTTAAATGCAAGAAAACTCGGTCCTGCCCTGCACATGGACACGGCTCGATGAAGAAGGGCCATTCCCCTGCCTTTTTCTATTTTTAACCCATTTCTCGACACGGAGTCGGAGACGAACCACGAGAGTAGTGGATAGAACATGTGTTAGCTGCAGGGCCGTAGCCAGGATTTTGTTTCGGGGGGGGCTTGCTTCCAAATCTTACGAGGAATTCCTTATAAACAAAAAACTATATAAGTATATTCCAATTCATTGATTTTTATTAGTTTTTAAATCGTATGTACTTAAAGGAACATACTAAAACTATTTTTTTAAACACATTTTTTCAAAGCAGAATACATCTTGATTTTTAACTTGAACTAGCCATGCCCGCGGCTCCGCCCGCCGGTTTCTTTTCTTTTAAATAACATTAAAATTTATTTTAAGTTACCATTGTACGTTTGTTGATATATTTCCACTTTTTTAAGCTTTTTATAAACAATTCCCATTTTGTAAACTATATCTTTTTAGTGGGCGCAAGTATAAACAAATAACGACTCCGAAGATAGCCCATACCCCCGTTTCCCCTTCCACTTTCTTCCCTAAGTAACCTATACTGATCCGGAGGACACTTGACAAAATAATATCTATTTTCAATTCATTATATCTCACCCTCTGAAAGAACCCGAAAAATAAATGTTAGCTCAAAATACTTTGTGAAGTATTACCTAACAATTAAAAGCAGTTCTTGATTTGACGTACACAGATTTATGGTATAATGGCAAATTAAGCGTAGTAAGACGAAATAGAAAAGTTTGCGCCTCTTTATAAGGGTTGCAATCTTATAGGACGAATTTTGAAAAACGATGAATGAGGCATGTAATAGTTTTGACTTATCTATCAACATACAAACTTTCAAGTTCATACGGTTCAACAGTTCTTGAGACCTCCCTTACTTCCCGCGACCCCTTTACACCCATGCAATTCTCACCCACCCTACTGCCTAAGTTGGCCACACATCTATAAATCAGAAAAAAAAAATCATGAAAATCGGACAAATGGTTCTCGAGTTATGGAGAAACGAACAGACGGACACGTTGCATTTTATAAGTAGTATGGATGACTCAGAGTTTCTGCGAGATTCACAATAAACGAAAAAGTTTCGTGTGACCCAGTCGTGAAATTTTTTTTGACATGAGATCAATCACCTTATCTGGGGGCTAACTATGCACTTCGCCGCGAAGCGTAGTTTGTATCGATTTCGCATTTTGGTACTATTCAGTTCGCCGGCGAAAACTATCGCACTTCGCTTTAGTACATCCGCGCAACTATGTAAATGCGAACGCCATTTTATCGACGTGAAATGCGATAGATAATTTGATGGCGAATTAAGTTGGTAAAAAAAAATGTACGACAGTGAGAAATATCGCAAACTAGGAAATCACTTTTTTGGACCGCTGTCAAAAGTGTTGATGATTTGTAAGACATCGGGCACGTTCTGTTTGTTATTTCTTCAAGACTTATTGAGATACCTACATTTGAAGAGCTCTACAAAAGAAATAATACTGTCATGCCTTTCATTGAATCTTGTTTCACAAAGGCATAGAAGTCGAGTTTTTCGGCTCTCTGGTGCGTGTTTTTTAATGACATTTTTTAAAGTTATATTTGCATTTGAATGGTTGCGGAAGATTTGAATTTATATTAGAAAGTTTTAGTTTTTAATTTTTTGCTTAGCGTTTCGGGGGGGGCTTCAGCCCCTCAAGCCCCCCCCCTGGCTACGTGCCTGGTTAGCTGCCTCTGGTTTTCTACTCCTGCACCAGCACATGAGGGAATTTTTTTTACGGTTGTTTGAAGTCTTTACTGCAGTCGAATTGGCTAATGCCATGGCTTGGTTGTCGGTGGTCGGTTTGTCTTCTTTGATGGATAAAAAAATCTGTAGTCCAATGGAGTTAAGTCGACTCGACTTCATTTGATTTGATGTGTTCAGATTCACATATAGGTATCGTAATGTGTACTCACTCTGACAACTCATATACACGGGTGACTCTGGCTCAGGAGGCTGGTTAATTCGGTTAGGCTATGTGATGTTTTTTGAAGACGCGTTCAATCTCAAAGCCGAACGGGTGACGGAAGAAAAGAGCCAGAAACCATGCATTCCTTTGGATGCAACCATATGTGATGAGTGATGACTAACGAAATTTGACGGAGTGCGATACTTTATTGTAATGGTTACAAATGGATTACGCTATGGTATCTGCAGTGTGGTCGATATGTGGCCGAATAATAATGGGAACGCATATTATAATTATGCTGGGGAACATTTGCACTAAATATTGTAAATAAAGTAGTGGGCGCAGTTGTTAATGTACTGGATTAAGAGGTGGTTTTCAGGTTCGATCCCCTGTAAACCCAAATTACATCTTAAAGTTGTTTCCACTGCGCGTGCGCCCGCCACCTCGACGAACATCTGACAAACATCCGCCGTGTGCAAAACGCCTAACGTTTACGGAAGGCTCTTGAGAGAGAATTCATCCGCACCACTGCCATTTTGACAGTCTTTTCCACTTTTACTACAAAAGAAAAGGATACTAATTTACGTAACGTATCCTACCTACATATTGGTTGTTGCTATTCGCCCGTTGGTTGTTCGAGACACGGGTACGTAACGAAATGTCAAACTTTATATTGCGTCAAGTTGGGGTATGTGGTTCGCTACGCTCGCAGCAAATACTCTAAACTCCAGTATGTATAATCATTTTCGGACATTATGCCGTACGTTTAGGATCCAACTTTTATATTTATAAACAGTTTTTAATGAAAATAGGATTACGTTACGTTGATTACGTACCCGTGTCCCGAACATCGGTAAACGTCAGTTCAGTACAAAATCTGTCAAAATAAACGGGCGAATAGCCACTTCGCTACATACATATTTACACTGCTGGACACAAAAGCAAAAACTAAAAATAAATACATTATGTACAAACATAATTTTGTTTTTTTTTTTATTACATTTTTTTCAATAAGGATATCAGATTTAAAGCCATCGCTAACGAAATTTTTCACTTTTTTTTTTTTTGCTTAACTTTGTCCAGTAGTTTATTATTGCTTGGATTCCACTCACTATAGCATAATTAACTTTCGATAAAAGAAATTCAGGAACTTCGATTCAGTAGAAAATCCCGTAGATTATCTCAAAACTAATTGTTCACTGCGGTGTGGAGTATATGAGATGAGAATAATGTTTCAACTACAGTGATTTTGTATGCAGTATTCGTGCGAATAGCATCTACGCATCTAGCACACATATAAAAGAATGGATGTGAGAACCTTACACATTGGGCACCTAATACTCAGTGTTTTTCATTAGAACAACTCTACCACAACTATCATATTACAAAGGGATTTCCGATGCCAAGAAAGAACAACCTATATAGGTAACAAAACTTTCTATCACGTCGCATTGTCGTAATTATTATAATACATACCTACTAACATTGCCAAGCACACCCTCTTCGTCTTCGGACATCTATATCCTCATCCTCACATCAACCCCCCCCATTTATTTAATAGATTTTGGTGTATATCAATTAATACAAAAGATTTAGATACAATAATGCACAGCACACTCGTACTGAAAGGTAGGTACTAAGGTACATTCATCTGTGGGTTAAACTTGGTGTTTTTTTTTATGAAATAGTATTTGGATTTATCTGCATTAGTTAGGACGTCTTTTGGGTGATAGGTTGCACATTTTAGAAACAAATGAGTTGAAGTGTTAATTAAGACTTTGTTTATATCCTGTCCTGAACCTGATGCCATGACACGGCATACTCGTACTTATGGGATTTCTAACAAATTTCTGATTTTGTAGGGCACATGAAAAATCTATGTTGATTGTAGGTACATAAGCAATAGCGGTATTTTATTTTATTTAATTCGTAATAAAAATATATAATATGAAATTTACTTTTCATTTTATATATTTAAATTTTCTTCATGGTTCAAACTCAATGAAACTGACATAAATGATCGGCAAGTGTTTTGAAAAGGAAATTGGCAAATAAGCCCAAACCCTTTGCCCTAGAAAGCTAAAACAGAGGTTCCCTTTAAAATGTGTATGTATAGGTACAAGCAATATGGAAGGCTATTTCGAAATTCAACCCTTAAAGGGGTAAAATGAGGGGTCAACGTTTGTCTGGAAACATTTATATTTTTCATCTGATCGAGTTCACAACTCGACTCCGATTTTGGAAATTTTGTCTTGGGGCCCGAGTTATTGGCGATGATCCCTTTTATCATCACTATCACTGATCTACTAACTTCTCCTTAGGAAACTAGTTAGTAATATTAGCATATTAGCCGAAGTATGTGTAAATACTATATACAAAAAAATTTATTTTCTCCTTAATGGAAACCATATTACTTAATACGAAACTGGAAAATGAGCATTTAACAGTAGGTACTTCTTAAAAGATCGGTCTGTGAGTATCTTTCTACGAGTATTCCACTCTCATTCCGCTTGCACCCCATCATAAGGCCTCAACTAAAAAGCCTCTCTAGTCAGCCTGGGCGTTAAGCAATAAGGCCCAAGGAAATAGCGCCCAAATCGATTTGGAAATAACGCCAAAAAAAATACATAGCGGCCAAAAATAAACAACAAGATGGAAATAAAGCCCAAAAATAATTTGCAGTTTAATACGTTTGCTGCCCCCTGCAGCCCCACCGCTTGGGAGTATGCGCGTAATTGGATACATTTTTATGCATTTCCAAAAACGAACCCTGGAAAGGAAATACTACTTGCGTGCGTTTACTTAAGACGAGGTCTTCTACTACTACATTGTCCTTCCGTGTCTGACTCGAATACTACGGGTAGAAGCATTTGTTTCCATCCGTTCTACATGTACCTAGCTGTCTTAGAGGACTACTGATGCTAAATTTTTTGACCAGGTCCGCTGTACAGATCGTATGGCTCGTCGTTAAATCTCCTCCTCCAAACCCCCCTCAAAGTTATAGCGGTCGATTGTGATGGTTTGTCCGATTCGTAAAAGTGAGCTAGCTATAGATTCCCAAAAAATACGTCTAATACTACATATTATTTCAATCTGCTGAATCCCACATTTTATTACGATTTTAATGCCCATATTGATGGGAATATTCAATCTGAATATTATATTATTCCAATGATATACTAATATCTTGATTGAGTTAGTAATTTTAGTTAATTTAGTTAACAACGAGGACAAATTGCAATGCAGCCCAGACTCAACATAAATTTCGGTTACCAATGAGTTACCTACGTAATGTTGTTCGTGTGAGGACTACTTAGGGCCATTTTATTCACTTCAAGTTGAACACAACTTGGGGATTTTTATTCTCAACTTGAGAAATTGCTTTTATTCACTCGAAGTTGACTCACTCAACTTTGGATATTCCGAAGTTGAGAAAACCAAGAGTTGATTAAGGGCCATTTTATTCACTTCAAGTTGAACACAACTTGGGGATTTTTATTCTCAACTTGAGAAATTGCTTTTATTCACTCGAAGTTGACTCACTCAACTTTGGATATTCCGAAGTTGAGAAAACCAAGAGTTGATTAACTTTGGATTCGCTCAACTCCCCGAAAAAGTAGAAGTTATGAAGCAAACTTGGGGTTTTATGTCAAACTTCCGATTTTTTTTATTTTTTATTTCTATGTTTGGCAGTTCAGTTCTGAAAGTGACGAAAATAATTAATATTTCATTTTTAAAATTGAAATAATGTAGCGTGCAAACTATTTTTAGGAGAATTGGCCATCGTCTTCGAGCAGGGAAGATGATGAGGAGGTAGACTAGATAATAATTTGGTACGTGAGAGGCGCCAATACAAGATGCTACCACGTGTTGGACTGGAAAAATGGGATGACCGTGATTTCATCTATCGTTTTCGTCTCTCAAAGCGGACGACAATGTCAATATATGTAATTATTCATATTAAGTTCATATGTTTTCATCGACAAACGAAAACAATTTGCCCAGCTGATGTACTGTCTAATAACGCACTAATAATAACTTATACATTTACAAAAGCACGAAAAATCTGAGATCTGAAATTCAAATCTGATCTGTCCAATGGAAAATAACGTTAAAACACAATTGAAATTACGCGCGAAATGCAAATCTAAGGTTAAACTGACATATTGTGTGTCATTTGTCACAAATATCCCAGGGATATTTTACAAACTGCAGGTAGGCCAACTTTAGGATTTCAACTTCGGAGTTGCAAATTAATGTAGTGAATAAAAGCAATTTTCAACTTGCCGTTCAACTCTCGATTTAAGATCAACTTCGAAGTTGGCTAACTTTGGAGTTTTCGGCAAGTTGAACAATAGTGAATAAAACGGCCCTAACTTTAGATTCGCTCAACTCCCCGAAAAAGTAGAAGTTATGAAGCAAACTTGGGGTTTTATGTCAAACTTCCGATTTTTTTTTATTTTTTATTTCTATGTTTGGCAGTTCAGTTCTGAAAGTGACGAAAATAATTAATAATTAATTTTGAAAATTGAAATAATGTAGCATACAAACTATTTTAAGGAGAATTGGCCATCGTCTTCGAGCAGGGAAGATGATGAGGAGATAGATAATTTGGTACGTGAGTGTGAGAGGCGGTAATACAAGATGCTACAACGTGTTGGACTGGAAAAATGGGATGACCGTGATTTCATCTATCGTTTTCGTCTCTCAAAGCGGACGACAATGTCGATATATGTAATTTTTCATATTAAGTTCATATCATATGTTTTCATCGACAAACGAAAACAATTTGCCCAGCTGATGTAGGTACCTACTGTCTAATAACGCACTAATAATAACTTATACATTTACAAAAGCACGAGATCTCTGATCTGAATCTGAGATCTGAAATTCAAATCTGATCTGTCCAATGGAAAATAACGTTAAAACACAATAGAAATTACGCGCGAAATGCAAATCTAAGGTTGAACTGACATATTGTGTGTCATTTGTCACAAATATCCCAGGGATATTTTACAAACTGCAGGTAGGCCAACTTTAGGAATTCAACTTCGGAGTTGCAAATTAATGTAGTGAATAAAAGCAATTTTCAACTTGCCGTTCAACTCTCGATTTAAGATCAACTTCGAAGTTGGCTAACTTTGGAGTTTTCGGCAAGTTGAACAATAGTGAATAAAACGGCCCTTAACTTACAGATATCCAATCACAATCTCACAATTTGTATTGCAGCAGCTTATGCACGAACCTAACATTTACAAATCCACTCAACAGCTGGCGCTTTAATCGTATAGCAGAAATCTTTTTGTTTACATTAGTTTTCTATTTGACAGCAAAACATAATTCGCAAGCAAGCTTGTTTGTTGTCTATTTATTTTTAACATCCATAAACAAGTGAAACAAAATACATCCACACTGTCTCTGCCATCATACAATTATTGCAAATATTTGTACTTCATAGAATTATAGTACAGTCTGCTTTCATAATAGGTACATATATTATACATTCCTCCAATCGTGTTTCCTTTGTACACTTGCCTCATCCACCATAGAAACACAAATTTAATGAACAAGAACAAATTAGAAAAAACCAGCCACCAAATAGTGCTCCCTGCCGATTTGTGCACCCCATCATCGCCACAACGTAGCCGCCGTTAGCCGGTGGGTAATTAAGCAATGTTAAAGTTCTATAATTTAATTATAGAATGAACCTCTACTTGACTAGAATCGTTGAAAACTGTTGCAAGCTGAGTTCTGAAACATATAATTTATCAAGTCTTGCTGGGAGAATATCGACAATGCCATGGCATCACAGAGAATAGTAAACCGGTGAGGATATGGACTAACGAAATAAAATTAAACCAATTCCTTAAAGTAGGTATTTCCTTTACATTTGCAGATTGGTTTTTCGAGGATTGATCATAGCAACGTTGATGTTGGTGTTTTTCAGTGAAGTTGCTATATATCATGTTAATCAATGGTCGTGGCAACAAATCCATTGTAAATACGGTAAGCAAATGCTCTTTACTGCATAAATGCGTTATGCAATAATTTAAACGATTTGGTGTACTATTTGTAGAAAACTGTACGCGAATATTATTTGTAGCTGATCCACAATTGTTGGGCAAAACATACGACACTTCGTTATACAGCCCATTAGCCAGATATGACGCGGACAGGTGAGTTTTGGAATATATCTACCTAAACGTCTCTTTAGTTTTACGAATAAAGTATTCCAGTTATAATCAGCCTCATTTAATTCGGGGTTTCATAAACAGTTTCTAGTTTCTACTACTTACCTTGTCTTGTAGAGATTACCAAGGAAAATCATATTGCTCTGTTTTCTACTGATAATAACTGGTTTAGATGAGGTCTGTCTGGTAAAATAATGTGCGAACCAGAACGAAGTTGAGCCCCTTATATTATATTGTGCTCAATCAGAGCAGACGGAAAAACAAAAGTCAGTATTATCAGAAGAGGTGATGCTCTGAGGGTTATCCTTCCTCCTCAACTTATGATGTCGGGGAAACTGCAATATAAAGACTATTGTCGTAGGTCAAAAAAGAAAATATTTTTAAGGCAATAAAATCAACACAAAGATTATAATTATGTGCGTTGACGACTTCGATTGATAATTTGCAGGTATTCTGATAAGGTATATATTTTACTGATAAGCGGGTGTACTATTTTTAGTGAGCAATGAAAGCATACAATTTAAAGCTTTATTTCTTCAGAGTACATACTACACGGCTTCGAAATAACTTTGTTATATGTAGGAAGGTTAGGTTAGTTCACGTAGTAAAAGAAAACTTTATCTATGGTGGCGCTCACAAGCTCGAAATAATCTCAAAAAACGTTCAGTGCGCAACTAGAGACTTTTAGCTAAGAACCGGGCAAACTGAAAATGTTTGCCAAGCTTAACCCAAACTGCAGCGTGACTTAAGAATAAGAAGATGTTAACATTTTTGCGTTCGGGGCAGATCTAATGCAAAAACAAACCTTAACCCTTCTATTTCTTGGTCAACTGAGAATTAAAAGGTAAAAGACTTATTGAAACCATTTTTTCTTTTCAGATATCTCCAAAAAACCTTTGAACGTGCCAACGCATTTACACAACCAGATATTGTTTGCTTTTTAGGAGACTTACTGGACGAGGGTAACGTTGCATCACCCCATCAATATAGCAGTTATGTAAAACGATTCAAAAGTATCTTCCACACGAATACAAAAGTTCAAGTGAGTTGTAGTCCAACTTTAAACTATTTGTTATAAACTAATCATCTGCACACTTACTTTTTTAGCGTATACACATTCCGGGCGATAATGACATCGGTGGTGAAAATGGCGAATACATATCAAATTCAAATATTCGCCGTTTCGAAATAGAATTTATGTACGAAGATCTTTTCGACTATAATAATCGATTGCGTTTCTTCAAGATAAATCGAATGGTTATGGACTTTACAAATCCCGATCGAGACAACAATTTAGATCGCACTCGTATTGGGTTATCGCATATGCCGCTGCTAATGTCCGGTGGACCACTACTTCGAGGAGTTCTTAGCGACTTGGATCCACATGTTATGTTCTCGGCTCATTGGCATGAGTCGCGGATTTTCTTATATCCCTCAACACAGTCCATACAGTTTTATAAAAATGAAGTACGAACGTTCGATTTACAAGAACTGAAAAATGATCACACATATCTGGAGATAATGGTGCCAACCTCTTCATACCGCATGGGAAAAATTAAAATGGGATATGGATATGCAGTATTAGGTAAATTTGGCATTTTTACGTTTACTTGGAAGTATGTTAATAACTTTTTTGTTTAGAAAACAACATGCTTACCTATACTGTACTTTGGAGCAGCAATCGCTTTATGTGTCTTATCATATATGTAATATGGGCAGTTTTTGCTTGTTCAGTTTGTGGTATTTTCAACATGATGACACGGTGTCCATTTCGAATTGCCAAAAGACATAAACAATACCGACTCTCATCTATACCTCAATTTTAGTTCTGTCCTATGTCAGATTTTAGATTAGATAATCATATCGTATTTGAATGCAACACGATACAAAACATTAAATTCCCCCAACGAGATACACTTATATAAAATAACAAAAAAGACTTGTTACATAAGATTAAATCCCCACTTAATCGCTCTTTTAAGCGAACATTTACATGTAGTGGCCTCTGTTTAACTTTACATTAGGTAGTATTTAGAGAATTTTATAGAAATTTTGTTTTATCTGATGTATTAATATAGTCTTAGAAATAAATGCAGATTAAGGGCATTCTGGTTGTTAAGCCCTTGGATCGTTGACAGTCGTTATACTAGATAGTATCTCGAAGGCACTCATTAATTGTTGTTTTATATGTTTTTAAACTGTTACATCTTCCATGTTATGGAATTATTACATTAACCGTAGGTAGCCCAAGACTCAAGGAAGACCGGTCGATAGCAACAATAACCGAGGAAGAGTCTTCTCATTCGATTCCCATGCTCATGCTGAATTTGGGACAACTTATCAAGAGATTGAAGATCGGCCTCAATTTTATCATGATGTTCTCATTATATTTATTTGCCACCAACAAAGAAGCAGTATAAGCATTCCAAAAATTTTAGGAATCATTGCCAATGCTTTTGAGCAGTTAGAAATTTTCAAAACCTTTATTTATTGGCCGCTTTCCATTGATCTAGATCACAAGAGAGTTTTTGTTCAAGAATCTCCGCTTAAAGGATTATGCAAATTAACTGTGACACCCTGTATACTACGCGAGCAATGCCGAATTCACAATTTCGCTGTGTCGGCGCCGTTTTGAAACGCTTTTTAGAAACTACGATATTTTATATCAAACAATGGAAAAACGACGGTTAAATAATTCGTAGCAAAAATGTCCAATACGACGGATGCTGTGATAGTTCTTTCGGGGTTCGTAGCAACATTCTGTGATCTGTGATCACGCAGATTATCTCAAATATCAAGCGGCTCGAATGACGAATTATTGATTTTCTTTTCCATGCTACGAAATGTTCGAAAAAGATAAAGAATTTGGGTGCACGACATAAATAAAATGAGAGAAGAAGTCGAAGAATACAGTTTCCATTTAATTCCTTTGCAATATTGTCTCCAATATCTCACCCTTTAAAATAATATTTTATACATTTTATCACCCATATCGTAAAGCCATGGATCATTTTTTACAAATTAATTTTTGCGTAGAAAACGCGCTCTGTGCGACAGGGATATTACAACGCGGCGGTGGAACGTGGCGGTGAAACACGGCGTTAATCTCTGTCAAATCCAAATTAGATACAAAATAGCCCTCTTGACTAATTTCTATCGTTTTCTTTATGACTTTCTTGTGATCCGCGTTAATATTCAGTATGGAAAGTGTTTCAAAATCGTAACTAAATGAACAACAAACACAGATGAAATATCCTAAGATAATTATAAAACGCAAATAACGCCTTAACATTTACCTAAATGTTTTAATGGCCGCAGCAAAATTAAAACATTTTAAATTGGTACGTATTTTCTTTACTTAATTTAAATTAGTTCCTAAACTAAAATGTGCTATTAGCACTCCGTCACTTTGTAGATAAAATTTGCGCCGTCTTGTATGCAGTGAAAATAATTACCATAACAGAAGAGTTTATATGAGCTAAAAATAATTATTATTTATTTAAACTGAAATTATACCTTTTTATTTATAAGATTTTCTTAATACATATTTATTTGTGCAAGCCGTTTCCCTTTAAATGTTATTAAACACTTAAGTTGATTAGTTTATTTTTTTCAAAATAAAACTCGCCATCTGTATTTCAACTTTGGAACAGTTGACCTCTGGCGCCATCTAAGGCGGAAACAAAATAATTACGAAACTCTTCGAGTAGCCCTAGGAAGAAGACGCCTCAAAAGATGGCGTATTTTTTTGACAAAACACCACGCCAACTACTAGAAATTATTTTTGATAAATATTTTTCAATTACCGTGCCGGAGAAAAATCGGGAGAACTCTATTCAATAAACAATAGACGCTTAATAATTTGTTACGAAATAAAACCAAGTTTGTGAGCTTCTTAATGGGTTTCTATAGCCAAAAAGAAAATATGTGAGTGAGAAAATCGAAAGAAAAAAAAAAATAAATGGAATTCATTTCAAAGACGACATTGCAAAAATAAGAGCAGGAGAAAGGATTTTCATCCTATTTGTGTTTGTTATAATTTTGTATATACTTTATCGTGCTTAAGAAATTATTAAACGAAAAATATATTGGACCAGAATATTATTAAATCTGCATCTGCGAAAAAGGTTTGTATAATTTGCGTGAAATTTTACCCATTCCTTGTTGAAGGGGAGATAGTGGAAGGGAAACAGCAAAAAAAGCCGAGTGTTTTTTTTATACAATTTTGTTGGTATTATTTTGTTTCTTGCTCTGTACTGTGGTTGATATGTAAGTGTCAGATTTTTTTTAGACGCTCAGTAATTATTTATTGGAAAATTATAATCAAATTTCTTATCGCAAACAATTTTAGAAATATATTTGTCATGATTCTATGATTTTAAATTATCTCGTGCGCAACAAATTGCGTCTGGATTACTTATGCCGAGGGATGCAGCCACATCATTTGGCGCAAATTCCAATAGAAAATTGTGGTTGTTTCTGTAGTCTACCACTTTAATATAATATTTGTTTACTCCCATTTATGGTAGAGATTTATTGCTGGATTTAATTATTGGGAAGTAACAGGTAGATTATACAATGCTTGTAGGTACATCTATTATCATAAACATAAGGGTTGCGGGCTAGGAGACTGAGGTTTCTGATGGTAAAAAATGAGACAATAATGTACATAATATTATTATACATAATAGGAGCCACATTGTGGTACCTATACCTATGCCTGAATTGGAATTACATATATGCGTTGGGCTTAAGCCATCTGCGTTTTTTTATTACATCTTTTTACTTTCTAAGGTAATGTATTTTCAATTAATTTCCAATTAACATAACTTGTAATTTTTGACTAAATACTGATGATGAGTTAATGTAGGTACATTCTATTAACGTGAAACAGCAAGACATCAAATAGTGGAGATCCTAAGACTTGGATTAAAAATGGTGGTTTATACTAGCGCCGTTTCCCATAAGAATGCGAATTAGACATGCTATTTGCCCATTGGCATGGCAGCATGGGTATGTCAGAATGTCACACGTTACGTTGGCATTTCAGTGGGTGCATCTTGTGTATCCAAATCAAATCGTGGATGCCGTACATATCGAACCCAACATTTACTTTGTACAATTAGTAAATAATGGTCTATACAAGAATTTATGAAAATAAAATACGGCTGAGTACCTACCTACATATCAAAATTGCTTCCACTACGCGCAGCTGCGCTCTGAGAACATGCCTGTGAGTCCAAAGTACATGCCAGTCAAGAGAGTATAAGCCTCCTTGAGTCTTGATCCGCCAATAGCGTCATTCAAAGTATTCTACATTCTCAGATTTTATTTCACGCAATCCGTTCAAGTTGGAATAAAAGCATATACTTATGTACCTTTTAAAAATTAAATATCATCTACCTACTCTATGTTTGACTTGATTTAAAACTCTAAACGTGGAAATAGATCCAGAAAATAGTTTCACATTTTTATACAATCATACAATCATAATTTCTGTAGTACCTAAATGTAAATTCTCAGTCGAAGTGTCGAATCGAAGTCGAAGACCGAGTGAGACTCTTCGACTGCCGGCTCTATCAAGTTCATTTAAATATTGGGGAAAGAAAAACAATAAAACCCATAAGAAGGTATCATTTAAACTTCTTGTAGAGATTTTGATGTGAATTGGTGGAGAACAATTGTGAAATTTCATTGGTTCTCATCAAACTTCCATTTCATGTGGGTACATGTTTCCACATGCCAGAGTTCTGGCACGGGTAGAGTGCGTAGGTAGAGTGTGTAACGTATGTATTTCAAAAACAGACAATTTTGCGAAAATGAGAACATTTTTAAGCTATGCACAATTACAGTCAATATGACATCAGATTTTGTCTACACACAACTTCAGTACAAAATCTGTCATCATATTAACGTCAGCACGTCAAAAATTGACACTGATTTTGACTTGGTGTTATAGTATCTGTAGAATGTTGAACATGGTAGTACGTTCGGTTTTCTGATTTGGTAAGTCTTAAAAATATTTGGTAGAACTTTAGATAATGTACCCGAATGTGGAATAACTAGATTTGGAATGTATCACACATTTGAGAGAAATTCAGGCAGAATTTTGGGCCTGACTTCCCACTTCAAGTGGAACATTTGCAAATAGTTTCTGAATTGTTTTCCTAAATGTGTTGTTGGGACCCAGCGGTTTTAAGTAAGTGGAATGTAAGTGTCTTTTTCTCAATGGCAAATAGTTTTGTTAAATTTGCAGTTAAAGCAATGTCTTGGTAGTTCTAACCTCTATTTTTCCCCCCTTATGTGTCTTATCACAAACCTACCCTGAATTTTGTTCGCTGTAATCCGAATTCCAAGTAAAAAAAAAGCATTTGACTCTTGTTCTTGTTTGGAAATTGTCAAAAAGAAGAACTTTTTTTTTCAATCAGCAATAAATATGAATTTTCCTTAAATAACCAACTCCTTTCTTTTTTTCGTCTTATATTTATTAAACCGAATACCCGCTACATTCGAAGGGACTACTCAAACTACATACCCTTTCCCTGAGTTGTCGGAATGTGTATTTAAAATCTTGCCTTATATTTGGAACTTCACTGCACTGTTTTTGTTAGTTCTCTTTCCAATCTCACAGCAAACTAGTAAGAAAAACATATTTTTCAACAGATGGCCCCAATCTTAATTGTTACGATTTTGTATATTTATTTCACATTTTCTATTTTTAAATACATTTTTTAGCTCTGTTACATCAAGGGAAGTCTATCAACTAATTTAAAATGACGGATATAGTTTATCCGCAAGGTTGCAGACCTTTATCAGAGGATCTCGGCACAGATGAGCTTATACGGAGATTAAAGGTAATTCTTTTAAAATATATGTATCTACCTTTCTTCATTTCTTTATCTTTTTTTATCAAACGACCAGACTTTAGCTCACACACTTCAAGCAATGGGACAGGATGATGGTATCTACCAACAGTACATCCCTTTGGCTCTTCATTTGGTCGATGAGTACTTCCTTCAACACTCTTCACGTGATGTTCAACTACTTGTTGCTTGTTGCATCGCAGATGTACTTCGTGTTTATGCACCGGAAGCACCATATAAAGACCAAGATCAAATCAAATTGATTTTCTTATTCTTTATAAAGCAATTGCAGGGTCTCAAAGATCCAAAAGATCCATCCTTTAAGAGATACTTCTATCTCTTGGAGAACCTAGCGTATGTCAAATCATTTAACATGTGCTTCGAAATAGAAGACTGCCAAGATATCTTTGGTCAATTGTTTACCATGATGTTCAAGATCATCAAGTAAGTGCACCATAAAGATTTGGGTAATATGTAAAATGCATTTTCTTCTTCTTCTAGCGACGAGCATAGTGGCAAAGTTAAGAATTTCATCATTGACATTCTAAGTCCCTTAATAACTGAGGCTGATAATTTTACCACCGATCTGCTGGATCTGATCTTAATCAACATTGTTGAGCCATATAAGACACAAAATAAAAACGCATATGCGCTGGCCAGGGAGTTGATAGTTAAGACCAGTGATTCCCTTGAGCCTGTCATTAAATTGGTAATTATTCGTAAATTATTAATGGTTGAATTTTTAATCATTATTTTTCCATATTTCAGTTTTTTAACCAAGTCCTTATAATGGACAAAATTGATAAATCCTATGCGATATCATCTAAAATCTATGATCTCATCTATGAACTCAACGTCATCAATCCACAAATATTATTTTCAATTCTCCCGCAATTGGAATGCAAGCTAAAGTCCACAAACGAAGTTGAACGACACAGTAAGTCATACGTATGTAATATTTTTTTTAGTGTATACCTAACTATGAAGAACATCTTCAACAGAGGCTGTTTCATTGCTGGCTCGGATGTTCTCGGAGAGAAATTCAACGCTTTCGAAAAAACATCAGTCACTGCTTCGTATGTTTTTTGGTCGATTCTGTGACATTGCCGTCTCCATACGCATCAAATGCGTTCAAAGTTCAATGCACTTTCTACTCAATCATCCACATCTGCGAAAGGACATAATAGAGAATTTGAAAGTACGCCAGCACGACTCGGACGAGACTGTTCGATATGAGGTTGTGATGGCGATTGTTGAGACTGCCAAACGTGACTTCAAAATCGTTTGTGAGTCTGAGGATTTGTTGGATTTCGTCAAGGAAAGAACGCTCGATAAGAAATTCAAAATACGTAAGGAAGCAATGAATGGACTGGCAATGATCTACAAGCAAACACTTTGTGAGCCGAACGATATACCAGAAGCCACAAAGAATGCTGTAGATTGGATAAAGAATAAAATTTTACATGGTTATTATATGCCTGGTATTGAGGATCGTCTGTTGGTCGAGAGGTTGCTAATAACATGCTTGGTACCATACAAGATGGCGGCTGAAGATCGAATGAAAAAGTTGTATCACTTGTTGGGTACATTGGATGAGAATGCCACTAAAGCATTTATTGAACTGCAAAAGAATCAAATGAAGGTGCGCAAGACCGTGAGTGATTGGGTAAAGTTACATCACACAAAAGATATGTCGAACAAGTTGCAGAAGGAACTCAATGTTAAACTATCGGCCATAACCAAGTATAAAGAATTTTGTTTAGTATTATGGAGAATGTTTGTTAAATATGTGTTTTTATAGATTGCTGCCCGATCCGCTCAAAGCGAGTGAGTATCTTACGAAATTCAGTGTAAACATGCGGAAAGAGCCGGCGCTCCTACGTTGCATGGAGGTTATTCTCAAGCGTGATGTGTCGTGCAAAGAGTGCGCCGATACAATGGCGACTCTATTAAAGAAATTGGGAAACCCTATTATGACCAACTTGTATTACAACACAGTGAAGATGTTGCTGGAGCGGATAGCGTCCGTAATGGTTGACAGGGAGTCTATTGGTATTTTAATTGGGTAAGTTGCTGCTGTCAACAGAAATTGTCACAGTGATTTATTCGTGTCATTTACAATTGTAGTTTGGTCGAAAACTGTATGAGGCAGGGTGAAATGGTTGACGATGTTGGTATTCCACGCAATGAGGCCGGTGAACGCGGTTTGAAACTGTTGAGTGTAAGTTAAATATGTCAAATGAGCAGTTACTCCATCTGTTTTATCTCTTATTTTTGTGATATTAATCCTCATTCGATTTTGCAGGTTCTTTCCTATGTATTCTCAGCGCATTTCCTTAACAAGGCCACTATGCGTCACATGATTGCCTTAATGAGCTACGATATTGAATATGCAGCCCCACTTATTCTTAAATCATTCACACACTTGGGACGCTACAAGCCCCTTTGCGAAGTTGACAATGCAGTGCTCAATGAATTGGTGCCGATTTGTCGTGAGTTCGCTTTGTCAGGAACTGTAAAACAAGCCAAACACGCTGTGCGTTGTATTTATATAAATTCACAAAATGTATCGTCCGATCAGCCGCCAGTGGTACATCCAATGTTTCCACAAGTTGTTGACCTCCTAAAGGCCACTTTGACTCCAAATTGTGAAAACTACCGGACCAAGATTGTTTGCCTAGGACATATAGCATACAATATGCCAGTAACGTTCCAAACACAAATTAAAAATATGATAGCCCGACGTGTCGTCAAAGAGCTACTCATTCAGGGAGTACCTGAAAATCGTCCATTTGTACTACCAACCGAGGAATGGTGTGCAGAATCCGAGCTACCCCCAGATACATTGTGCAAATTGGATGCACTAAAAACAATGGCTCGTTGGCTTTTAGGACTGAAAACTGATGAACATTCGGCCGCAAAGACGTTCCGCATGTTATGTGCGTTCATTAATCAACGAGGTGATTTATTAGAACAAAATCGTTTGTGTCCGGCAGAGAAATCGTGGCTGAGACTGACTGCAGCTTGTTCAATGTTAAAGATTTGTGAGCAAAAAGGCGTTGGAGATCAATACACCTTTGATCAGTACTTCAATTTGTCTCAATTGATAGTAAGTTGATGAGAAACATATATAGACGTCTATTTAATGTGTTTTTTTTTTTTACAATTTCAGTTAGACCCAGTTAGAGAGGTAAGAGAAATATTTACCAAGAAATTGCACAAAGGCTTGAGTAAGGGACTACCAAACAAGTGTTTGCCACTTGATTTTATGGGTCTATATGCACTTTGTGGATATGAAAAGGATAAAAAGTAAGAATTTGCTTTAACTTTTAAATGTTCATTGTATAAAGGGCTGTGATCTTGCAGACTTTTGGAAGTTATGAAGCACTTCATAGAAGCTGATGTTAACAGGAGGCGAGATTACTTGAAAACAGTAGCAGCATCTAGTAAAATGCCTATAATTTAATTGAAAGCAAACAAAAAATTTATTAAATATTTCTATCTTACAGATGCACCACCAGAAAATAAACCAGTTCAAATTTTACCTGACTACATGCTTGCGTTTGCTATTCCAGTTCTGGTTCATGACTCCCAGTTTACAAATTATGAGGACAGAACGCAACTTAAAGAAGTCGAAAAATGCCTGCGATTTATTTTGGAACCACTGTTGGCTAATAAGGAGACATTCTCGTACGGATTCTATAAAAACCTTATTGAAGAGATAAAAAATCATGAGGACTGCACCGCCGCTGAAGAGGATAGTTCTAATAATTTTGTAAGTATGGATCGTTTAGGTTAGGTACTTTAAGTGTGAAATTTTGTAATTTTTCGGCTCGAATTGTGCAATAATTATTTCATATTATGTATTCATTTTGAGGTAAACCTCTATACGACTATCGACAAAACATTCCGTAACTTTTAAAGAGGATAACCGTTCAGACAATAGGATAGCAGTGAATGAGACTAATTAACGTAACTTAGCGTGATTCTGATTATCATCATCACCTCTCCAGTTAGCACGATCTTTGGCTAACCGCCTCCAAGTTGGTTGAGGTCCCCTTCCACTTGTGCCCGCCACCTAAGGTGAGGTCTTTCTCTACTGCGTTGTCCCTCAAAGACTCTACGGGTCGGAGCGTTGGTGTTCATTCGCTCTACATGTCCTAGCCATCTACTGATGCGTACTTTTCTGACCAGGTCGATGTCGTTGTTAAATCTCCTCCTCCAAAGCCCATAAACGCAAACGGACTAAAAATCACTCGAGAATGTCGATGTTTCTGCGCCATAAAGCAGGGCTGTGATGATGAAGGTCTTATATAGAGTCTCATTGGTGTTTCTCGACAAGGCCTTACTAATCAATTGCCTTCTTATGCCAAAGTACATAACAGCGTTTGGCAAGTTTAATTCTTCGCTTGATTTCTGATGTCAGGTAATTTTCAAAGTTATAGCTGTCTATCGTGACGTTCTGTTCGATTCGTCGATGTTGTGTCTTGCATCCCAATGATGTCTAAGTCGTCAGCGTATGCAGCGTTGCACAGACTTTTGGAAAATTTTGTCCCTGGTGTTAGCTTGCGAGTTTTGCAAAATTTTCTCAAGAATGATGTTGAAAAAGTCACATGACAACTAAACACCTTTTCTAAATACTTTTTTGATATCAAAGGTCTCTGTGAGATTGTTTCCGACCTTTACGGAGCAGCGAGCTTTCTCCATCGTCATTCCGACGAGTCATGGTCATGGCACATCTGTACGAAAATTCTACTTTGTCCACCAACAAACTATTCATTCACAGCCAACTAACTGCTGGATGTTGGTATAGTATGTACTAGTAATTGCAATAATTGCACGTATAAAAAGTAAACAAGAAATTATGCGACTATTGCATTGACTAATAGTAAGTGTATTGCACGGCTGTATACGACGGAAACGGATGCGCCTTAACAACCGTTGACAATAACTTTGGCCTAAAATCTGTAAATCGCAAAAATGCATAGAACATTACAATTCAATTACAACATTTAAATACGTTACCAAAATCACAAATTATAACTCTTTAAATTTTTCAATTTTGTTTTAGAAAATGTGGGCAGCATGTGACCTCGCAATGCACATTATTAACTCTAAAGTTGGAGTATGCGATAGCAGAGATTTTCAAACCAAGGTCAACCTACCACATATGTTCTATAAATCCGTATTAGGTTTTCAGAACACAAAAATCTACATCCCTCTGGACACATACTCGTCTGCAACAAAGGCTGGCACATTTGTAAATATTTCGAATGATCGAAAAAAGGCTGGACCAGTTTCTGTAAATAATCGTCTGCCAACACTTCCAACCAATAATAAAACGACTGCCTTTGATGATCTGACAACGAAAAGTGCACAAGTAAGATCAAAACGTACCCACCCCTACTAGTCTTTATTATAACATTTATTTTCATTCCAGAACCATAGTTCATCCTTTGATGACATCAAGAATGAAAACTCCGAATCAGAGCCACCAGCGCCAAAAAGAACGAGAACTATGCGAATCGATCAACCATAAGTCAGAGATAAAACATACAGTGAAATCCATCACACTTATTATTGTTTCTGTTCTGTTTTCTGTTAAAGAAAGTTGAATTAATTATTATTAGATATTGGGAAAGTACACTTATAAGAGAGTTTATAGTATTTGTTTATTTTAGGCGGAATTAACATTCGCCATTTGATTTTTAACATTTTATGTTTTAAACCAAAAAATTATATAAGAAAAAACCGGAAATCAAAAAAACCATAACCTATAAATAAAAACTATTCATGTATTAGCATTGTAAAAAAAAAATTGAATCTGAAGAAGTAGATATCCAAGATATATGTTTCTACTACTATAAAATATTGATTCAAATCTTTTGTTAGTGTATTATTAATATTATTAAATTTTAAACGTTTTTATTTCCTATTTTTATTATTATTATTTTTAAGACAAATTTTGAGTGACGAATCTGAGTAAAAGAATGAAAACGAAATATTTCTATATTTATATACATACTTTTTTTAATTTTGAGTTTTCCCTATGATTTATAAATATATGTATATGTATGTATTTTAAAAATAAATAAAAAAAAGTACGGATACGACATACATTTTATTTTAAACTACTCTTAGAAAAAATTTAGCCTACAAACTAGATATAAAACAAAAGAAACAAAAATTTACTAGATTTGTAAGTTCAAAGAAAATTAAATGAAAAAACAAAACAAATGGAATGAAATAATAACATTTTTAATGTGTTTGTCAGTCTAAACAATTATTAATTGATTGTCAGCAGTTAACTTAACGTGGTTTTAAAATATATTGATTGGTCGTGTTCAACTGACTGCTAGATGGAGCTAAAGACTCGATTAGATTAACCACTGCCTTTGATTTAAGAGTTCCAATGTCTAGTGGTTGATAACAATTCTTCGATACATTCGGAGGATTTAATTTTCGACTAAATTATGCCATTCATTGTATTACTTACCTTACTACAAAGTGTGGTAAGTTTTGGAGGAATTTCCATATTTTGCTTACATTCGTATCGGGTAGACATATCTACAAGTTCCTCGAAGAAGTACTCGGCTGCCAGAATGTTAGTGTAAATAAATAACGATATGTGATTGCTAGCGGCTTTACAAATAGCCACAGCTTGTGCATGAAAAACACTAGTTATTAGGTACGTAATCTAAAATACATTCCGGGGCCCTAATCTGTAACAATTTCGTTCCAAAAGCGCAATTTTTCGAAACCGAATATTTTTTACTCTCTATTTCGAAAGCGGAATGAAATCTCCAAATGTCAAAAGCATTGAAATAACCGGAAAGATGCGGAACGAAAAGCAACTTCGAATAGGATTGACTTTCGGAACGAAATAGGAGTAAGGCCCCTGGTATCGTCAATTCTACTTAGAACATTGCTCGTATGTTCTTTCAAGGAACTCGTAGATACAACCTTTGGTAGCATCATATTTTTCCTATGTCGGGCCATTTTCGTTTCGTTTTCCATTCGCTTTTTATTCAGCAAAGGCCATCGTAGGTACTTAATGGATGGCAGTGGCAGTTATGTCTGCTTTACGCAGTCTGATTTGCATTCTCATGCCTTTATTAGCATTAATTACATTAAAACGGACATATACAACGTCACACAAATCTATTAGGTATGATAACAGGGATGATAAATACCAAATAGTCTACTGCTGATAAGGGCAGCAACATCTAACATGGAAAAATGTGTGACACGTAATTTACAATGATATGAATTATAGGAAATTTCTACATATTGATATTTTTATGGCGATTGTTTAAGAATTTTTCTTTCTCGAAAAACAAAATCTTTTCCGGAATGATTGGTGAATATTTCGTTGAATTTATAACTGAAAATTGGGAACATTTACTGAAACTAGTCTTATCAGTAATTAAAATGTTTTTATTGGCAACCTATCTCAGTGAAGTAAAGTAAAGTAGAACCTTCAACACGCAATTACAACAACTATAGAGTCTCGAAAGAGCCAAGCAGTGTGTAGTTGTTGTAGTTGCGTGTTAAACTTTCTACTTTACTTTACTTCACTGAGATAGATTGCCAATAAAACAGTCCTATAATCTACCATTCTCTTCTCCAATAACCTAAAAATCTACCGGAATCGGCTGAAATGACTTTCATAGGAAGGCCTGTGTGTTCTACACTTGAAGAGGCACTGAAAATATTCTCAAACACACCTATGCTATATCTGACATTGCTGTCACCTGAGCTGTCACTTGTCAGTAGTGTCACTTCGTCGGTTTTAAAAAGAGTAGGACCAGGACATTCGGTCGAATTTTCTGCGTGTCAATTTTTTATTTTAATTAAATTTTGTATGAATAAATTCGATACAAGAAAAGATCGTTGCAAGGCGAATGCATGTAAAATTCAAGCCTGCTTAAAAGGTATGTTAATTCACTAGAACTCAATTCACAAAACACCCTTAATCGCGTTTATTATATAACAGAGAACAATTATCAAGAAAGTTCGTGTCTGGAGGTCCTGGAGCAAATGCGTTTATGTTGTTTGAAGTGGCATAAAGAATCGTGGTGTTGTTCTGGAATTAATTTGGAAAAAAGTTATTTGCCCGAAATTAGCAAAGAGGATAGTATAAATAAGTAAGTTTGTTTTACAGAATCTAACTAAAGTCGTCAGTCGTTACTGGTCACTTGCGTGTTTCTGGGTTTTCGATTTATGTAAAATCAAAACGTAAACCTCCAAAAAGGTGAGCAGTGCGCTTTCCCAGAAATATCCATCAAATTCCTCGTGAATTGCTCTGAATCTAGCGCTAAATAACCCGCTAGGGTGCCGCTTTCCATTATGCCTTCTCCTCTGTGTCATGTTACCTGAGGCCAGTTAAGTGCTTCTTGAGTGGATTCTGACTTGAAATCGAGAAGCGAAATACTCTCCTCAGAATCAACAGAAGAGTATTTTTTGTGCCAATGGAACGGTTTCAGAAGTGATTTTCTTGATTCCGGGCTCTCCTGGACGCTTTTTTTGCCCAATGGAAAACGACATTACAGGTCCAAAACACACAAATTTATGTTAGAAAAATTAGTCAACGATACTAGCGCAATTGACACACGGCCTAAGTTAGCGGCTCACAAACTTCCGAGCACTTCCAAGAGTAATAGCTGAGAAAGCTTCGCAATCTCAACCTAGTCGTACGGATTGTAGGCTCCTTCCATTCAAACTCACAAGAGAATGTTTGTTAATAGTTGGGCCTAGGGTTCAATATGATTTGTTGCGCTTATTTATATAATACATTATGTATGTATCTTTTTATATTAAGCAAATAGCCACTTATTAATTTTGTTAAATTTTGATTTGATTTGTGTTTTAAATATTTTCAGAAAATAATGCTGTTATCCCAAATATTACATCAGCAACAACAGCAGGCACACGAAAGAAGAAGAACAGCTGTTTTACCAAAACGTAATTGGATCCAACGAAATCCGCGTCTCTTCCAAGTCATATTCCTTACGACTTCTATGCTTACGTTCTTTTCAAAACCATTATACGACGTCTTTATTGCAGAACCCGTACAAGGTGAGCGAATTCCTGCCCACCGTCGTTAAGTTACAAGTTGCCTTTGTCATTCAATACACTTAGCAGTCGCAAATAAATGGAATCTGTGCGCAAAGCTCGGCAACGGATGAGTAGTTATCCAATTCTTTTAAGTAAATGTGCCGAAAGTGCTACCGTATACGGGGCTTGTGTTTCTCGCGACTTAAATATCAAACTTCATGTATGTGATAAGGAATTTAAATTGTTTAAAGAATGTCTACAGAAAGCAGCCAAAGAAATAAAAACTAAAATATAAAAAAAATTTAATTCACTTAACAACCATGAAAATCAAAGAACATTTAACTAAAATATCATTCAATAATCACCTAGTTGCATCAGTTGTAATCAGATTATCACTTCTTATATATGGACAAGTACAAGATGAATATTCGGAGGTACCATACACAGATGTTGATTATAAAGTTGTTACAGACGGGGCGAGACATTTAATAGAAGGTAAATCGCCTTTTCTTCGCCACACTTATCGCTACAGCCCATTATTAGCCTTACTACAGATTCCTGCTGTGGTTCTTCATCCATCTGTGGGTAAATGTATCTACTCCTTATTTGATGTATTTGTTGCAATTTTAATTTATCATATCGTATCGAACGAATTACAATTGCAATACAAAAAAGCAGTTCTATCACTTCTGCAGCAATATGGAAAGAAATCCCAATCAAAACCTCTGCCAGACAATCGTAATCGACCAGAAGAGCTGGCAAAGTATTCCGCACTGGTATGGTTATACAATCCCCTAACAATGATTATCTCTACACGGGGCAATGGTGATTCGTTTTCTAGCTTTTTTGTTATCCTAACCATATATTACATTACCAAGTCGGAAAAGTCAAATTTGAACATGTTTCTTGCTGGCTTGAGTCATGGCGTAGCTATCCACTTGCGTCTGTATCCAATTCTTTTCAGCTTAGCTTTCTTTCTGTGTTTGAGTGAGAAGCTTTCCACAAATGTAACGACATTTCTTAAAGTAATTTTCACCCCGAATATGCAGCAGATTTGTCTAGTATTGGGAACTTTTGTCAGCCTTACAGCTGTAACTGGATTATTTTACCACCTCTACGGTGGGGAATATATCTACGAAGCGTATGTCTATCACTTTGTACGCAAAGATGTTCGTCATAATTTCTCCCTTTACTTTCTTATGCAATATCTGTCCGGTAATGTGGCTGCTTCTCTGATTGAGAAACTTCTCATAGTAGTGCCACAACTATTGTTAATGTTATATTTGACTTTCAGCTTCGGTCAGTTTCGTCAAACACTACCTTTCTGTATATTTGCACAAACTTTCGTTGCTGTTACATATAATTCTGTAGTAACTTCTCAATACTTTGTATGGTATCTCGCTCTGTTGCCACTTTGTGTAAATAATTTACAATCCATGCCAATAAGAACTGCAGCAATGTATTTTATTGTATGGCTGTTGGGTCAAGGATTGTGGTTGTTGCCGGCATATCTGTTAGAATTTAGGACTTGGAACACGTTCACCTGGATTGGCGCGCAAGCGGCATTGTTTTTTCTTATTAATATTTTTCTACTTAGCCGGCTGATTAAATACTATAGTTTTACATCGTTTAAAATAAATTTTAAAAAATTGTTCTAAGGATATGAATATAAGAAATTTGTTAACTGTATAAAATAAATTATATAAGTATGTATGAAGAATATTGTATGATTTATTGGTGTTACGAATATGTACATACGTTTAAAATAAAATAGGTAGTTGGCGCAGAAGTCCTTATAAGCCCCATTGAGTTTTTCACATATTCTGGTGTTTCTAATGCGATATCTACGGGTCACACGAGCAACGGAGGAATCCCATTTCGGCAGCTTGTATTCGCGATCTTATTCTTTTGATCATTAGCCAAACCTGATAGTAAGAGGTAAGAATTGGAACAAACACCCAATTAAAGACTGACAACTTAGCTTTGACATCAAGTTCAGTCCTCCTAATAACAGAATGACCAAACTTTCTCTGAATTGATCCAGCCTGACCAATCCTACAGGAAAACTCAACATTGCTCCTTCCAAAGCTCGTGAATAAGACCCCAAGATACTTAAACTTCTCCACCTGTTTTAATGGAACTCTACTAAAATGCAGAGTGCATTGAAAAGGCGTTCTGGAGACGACCATCACTTCAGATTTGTTCACGTTTACTTTCATCTCGGCTTCAACGCAAACACTCCTACAAATTGATCGAGTCCGCGTTGAAGTTCAGTCTGAGAGGACCCAAGGATGATAAAGTCAGCAGTCTCCGAAATTTTATTAAACAAAATACGTGGAATCGATCAATCTTCGTTAGTACACAAAAGTATTGTGATGAGATCTTATAAATCTTATATTAGGATGAAGACGATTATTAAGTTTACAGGATACCAACTGGGTGGGAGTTTCTAGCGTTTCTATAGTGAGTGATCCGAAAAGCTATAATTTCAACAACATGAATTGAAGCTATTGGATTGGATTTTGCATAATTATTAATTATGTAGCCAGATCTTAAAAAACACATTTCAGAGACTTTAAAAAGTATAAATGGCGCACTGGTAGTATTCAAGGTTAGATTTCATACGACAAAGTCAGAAACAATTCAAATAAACTCCTACCAAAAGTGATAGTGGCTAAGAGTGGTTATTGTCGTTATCTCAAAAATAATTCGTAGACTAAAATTGGACAATAATTTCTCAACAGAAATTGCCAAAAGAAACCGCAATTAGCGAGAATCGTTGTTAATGCCCGCTTCCCATTCAACATTTATTCTCAAACAAACTACATACCTATACCCTTCTCATTTAATTTACAGTAGAATATCTTCACCGCTTACCCCATCATGGATATTGTAGGGTTGTGTTCCGTGTTCCCCGCACAGGTGAAAGCGCACTGTATTAATAATACCTACCACCAACCAGCCGGCCCCCCGCCCCACACCTTGTATTACTCATAATTAGGTATACAAAATACTCTTTGAGCGAATATAGCGTCTAAACAGCAAACAGTTCTGTGTTTCATTTCATTTACACAACCTACCAGCTACCACTACCTACCATTCGCCGATTGTAGTTGGCATGAATCAAATTTATTTTTAGTTTTAATTTTTTGTACTTATGAATTTTCGTCTCACATTTGTTTGCACCAAAATTGATTGCGTGGCTTTCAAAACGTAAATAAATAAACCTTAACCCAGTGATAACAAGAGGTAAAAAAGCGAAACGACGAAATGACAAATTAGGAGAACAATTTGCTATCAGTATTGAACCAAAACAAACTTGTGGTTGAAGGAAAGAAAACTCTATGGCAGAAATAGTTTATTTTAGAAGAAAAAATGAATTACGTATTCGAATTCTTTCGAAACCATCATATCCTGGCAATTGTGGAAGATGCCTTGGAAAATAAGGCATTTACCTTAAATTTGTCGCGCTTCCAGATGACAGATGTACCGGATTTGGTTGAAAAATGTGAGAGCACTATGAAGTTATTCCTTAACCACAATCATTTGACAGAGGTAAGTAAATAAATAAATTGAGGTGATGTAAGCTATGACGCAAAATGTTGTTACACCGAACTGCAAGTGAAGTGATTGGTGACATAGTCATAACTTCAGCTCGTTCTATGTACAAAATATGCGTTTAAATTTTTACAATTCATAAAAATGCGTAGCTTAAGTTTTGAATCGAATGTTCAAATTTGGTCAGCTATCATTAGCAATTTCAATCAGGCGGAAAAAACCGGAAGTGAACCGCGAAGAAAAGCCGCAAGCCGGAAGCAAATCTTTACCCAACTTCTTTCCTTAAAAAAGAAATGCATGTGTACTTCTAACGCAGCTTGATACAAAGTCATAAAGTCATAGCTAGTTAAGGGGATATAGTGAATAAATTTCTGATGGAAATTTCTTCAGCAAAATAAATCAAATTGCTGAAAGGGAAACATTCGAGGGGGAAATAATCTGTTAACTTGTTAATGACACAGCCATTACCTTCGTAACATGTTGCTGTTATTTATTGGTCCTCGATCTTCACTCGTTCTCATATAGGTGAATGTGGTAATTGGATATACAAGAAATGAATTTGACATAGAATTGGGCAAATTTGATACACATAGATTTAACTTTCGCTGGCGGTGTGTGCGCATGCAGACCTTCTTTGTACTTATTTGGCTGTTTGTACATACATTATGCTTCTTTATTTGTTGGCATTGTGTTTGTTCTGTACAATAGTCCACTTCTGTCGTCTGTATCTCATCAGTTTTGCTGGCCAGGGGCTCTACTCCGTATTTCGTTCCGATTATTTAACATGTCGACCAAATAATCTTATTATAATCCAGACGCTGATATATGATATGCGATAGTTGACAAGATTCTTTCGACTCAAGGCCGGGTAGAACGGTCCTGGACCCTTGCATATTTCCCTGAATGGGATAGAAATGTGTACTAGTAGATGCGATCTTCAAAAGTGATCTGATTTTATAGTAAATATATACATATTAAGTTTTTTATATTCTCCTTAAAAAAAAAGACTATCGATTATCATGATTATGAATAACTTTTATTTGTTAGCTTCCGGATTTTCTCAACAATCTACACCGCTTACAAATTCTTACACTAGACTACAATCGCATTCATAGATTCCCAACTGTGATTTGCAATCTAACCACGTTACGAGTACTAAACTTAAGTTGTAATCAAATAGAAGAGTTACCGCCCGAAATTGGTCATCTTACAGAGTTGGAAACATTTTGGTGTAATAATACTGGTCTTGTGAGAATTCCCGACGAAATCACAAACTGTGAACGACTGGAAACATTTGGCGCACGAGGAAACCACATAAATAAGCTGCCAACTGGCTTTGGCTTGCTGAAAAGATTAAAATGGCTTACGTTGGAAAAAAATCACGTTAAACAATTACCACCTACATTCTTTGCTTTGGACAAGTTGGTTCATTTGAATTTGAAAGATAATCAACTGCAAGAGGTTCCAGAAGGCCTGTCCGAAATGCAAAAACTGCAATATGTGTTTCTTAATGGTAATCAAATTGAAGGGATCAGTTCAGATGTATTACAAAAAACGCAATTCATAAAAATGATAAATTTGAATGAAAATCCAATAAAAGAGAAAAGTGAAATAGAAGTGAGTTGACGTAATTATAGTCCCTATTTAATTTGAATAATCGTTTTTATATTAAATATGTTTGGTCAGTTGCAATAGAGGGTTTGACCCCCTAACATTGACATTACAAAATAAATTGTCTTCTTTCAGAAATACCCTCATTTCATCATTAATAAACCATCGTCAGAGTCAAGCCTAATTGATGATGATTATGATAATATAGACGATGATGATGATACACGCCATTCGGATTGGGAAAATAGCATCGAGACTAGTGACTTAGACACAACCGATGAGAGCACTGAAGAGAATGATATAGAAGTATGTACACTGAAATAAATATGAAAATGTATTTTATAACACATGCGTCTATCCTTTTAGGATATTTCTATTCTCATTCCCGAACTATCCCGATACATTACCAATTTTAACTGAAATAACTCAATTTAAAATATGTGTCCATCAAATAGCGTTCATTTATTACAACGTAGATTTATCTAACTGAAATTGCTCTAACAGTAAAACCAACAAAAAATATACAAATATAGATTGGAAATCTATTTCATAGAAAGAAAAAAAAAAACACAATTTGTAAAATAAATTGAACTGCATGATTGAATGCACTTTCTTTGTGTGGTTTGAGTTTGTTTTGTCTCTTTAACCAGGAACTTAAAAGCTATAATTAAAAAAAGCAAAACAACGAACTTATATCTATGAGGACATCTTCTTCATTAGGTCTTCATCCTGCATCGACATGGCTGTAAGTTTTTTACCTATTTTCTCGTGAATGTCTAAATACTTTGCCACGCAACGATCAATGCAGACAGATTCGCCTTTACCTGAAAGAAAGAGAAAATTATATTAATAAATAATTATACATACATATAATAATAATAATAACTAAATATATGAACAGAGAGGTTTAAGTGCAAAGAAAGCATTGCCCTCCAATTGCCAACGACTGCCTCAAAATACTCAACTAGCAGCACCATCAACTTGGTCTGGGTGTCGGGACACAGTAAATATGTCAGCAAGACCGTTCTGCGGAATTCTTTATAGGTACATAATCTAATCTAACGGAGCTTTTGAAAATGACAATCACCCCTATTCCCGTTGTCGTTGTTTGTAACTTTTTTGAGACAACCATTTGAAATGACAGTGAAAATAAAGAAAAAGAAATTAAATGGTTAAAAAAGAGTACGTAATTAGATCGGAACTACGTTTTTTCAACAACACGACACATGGGTCGTTTACGACATACGCCAATGGGAGGGAAGAAGGGTGAATATTTTTTATTTATCGCGTAACGACATAATCCTATATCATAATAAAATCGTGTCATTTCTTAATTTCAGCAAATAAAATCAGAAGCACAAAATTATGGTCATCGCCTTTAAAGAAGGTAAACTAACTAACAGATCTGTAACTTTAACGCCAAACACTAGGCTATAGTTATAAAAGCTTTCTAACCCCACCTAGTCCCACCATTTGAGCGTATTAACAGCAAATTGTACAGTTTGAGAACTACTATTTTGAGAAACAAATAAATTTTACAATATGGATCGAAAGCACTGGTAGCTAGCGCTCCAAGTTTTTTAGTATTAACTTTTAATTTATTAATTTAGTTTAATAAATAATAGAAAAAGAATGCTCTTTGAGCAAAACATTACGAAGCCAAGTTTAATGTTTAATGGCTGGAAATACATTTCTAGAAGGAAACTTTACGTAACTGTGAGCAATCTCTGTAACGCAGCGACTCACTGATGTCTGTGATAGAAGTGAAGACATATAGTGATCGTGCGCGTGCCAATTTTTGAAAAATCTGCGCTTAACGACTATAGTATGAGATCCACTTTTTTTTCTCAGAAATAAATCTTCCATTCGTCCCAAAAATAAAAACAGAAACGAATGGTTGTGACAAGCTAAGAGTTACTATACGGGCTAAAACAAAAAATAAATTAAAAATGATATGTACTCATCATTAAATGATGCAAGTTAAAAATCTGAGCTACGGCTAAACCTTTATCGGCTAATTTCCTTTTTTCATAAAAAGAATAGTTATAAAGTGTCGGGCTAGATAGTAAAATATTAGATTCTTTTCAGTTTCACTTTTATATTAGAAAATAGTTGCTTACCTAGTTCAGACTCCCCATATTTTGGTGCTATACACTTTTTGTGGCAAGCATTTGTCATTCTATTATATAAATCAGACATCATTTCAATTTCCATGTCTTGCATCATTTGGAGTTTAGCCTGATCGGCCTGGCTTATTTGTGGTAGAGCCATTGTTCTGATTATTTATTTATTGTAATTTGGATAGATATTTATGGTGTTGACTCCTTTACTTTAGCTTTATAGGTCAAATCGTCTATCACTTTTTTGATAATCACCAGTATTTGCTTTTTTCATTCGATCTCGAATTTGCATGCTCTCAAGTCGTTTTTTATCAATCGAGTTTTTTGATAGGATAAATGCATAAACGCCAGAAAATGTTATTACTCCCCTGTTTAAAGTAAAAACATTGATTTAATACATACATATTTTATAATATTCAATTTATAAAAACAAATGTCCTTACCAACCAATAGCAATTTTACCGAAATTTCCTAACCCTTTCATTCCTTTACTAGAAATCTGTAATCCAGTGCAAATGAATGAAAAAAATTTAACCTCAAATTCTGGAAATTTGAAAGATGTCTAATGCAAGGGGTTTCCTTAGAATTGAGTATCATGAGGTGTTACAGGGAGGCTGCAAACAGAATACGATTGAAATTATAGGACTGTTTTATTGGCAATCTATCTCAGTGAAGTAAAGTAGAATCTTTAACACGCAATCACAACAACTACCCACTGCTTGACACTTTCGAAGACTCTATTTAGTTGTTGTAATTGCGTGTTAAAAATTCTACTTTACTTTCTTCACTGAGATTACAACGACGAAATCGAAAACACAAATAAATTCTATGGCATGGATGCCAGTTTCTTACATCCTCATTCTATTAACTCAAAAAGCAAAATGATTTGTTGCGAAACTGCAGTTACAGTGATGCGGACAGCAAGAAAAATATAAATCGGCCCTAGCGAGGTATCCGTCGGAACGGAAAATTCTCCGCAACGCATACTCCGTCGGAGACTCAAATTACATTCGAGGTATCCGCTTTCGGAAAGAATAATTAAAATGCGACAACGCATTGATTTGATATGATGTTGTTTCGTGGTACATCAGGGATTTCCTATTAAGTGCTTGTTTTTTCGTTTGTTTTTGCCCTGGAAACAAAAATTAAAGCAACAAATACAACCAATTACTTTGCTAAAATGTTTTTTTCTTTATTGCTTTCATTTATCAACACTTCACTGCAATTCGTAAACAAATTCCGCAACTAATTCCTGTCGGAGCATATCGGAAGAAAATTCGTATGAAACTGTCAAAAATATGAATTAAAACGCACTTCATCGCACTGAAACGCAAAACGCCAGTGTGCGTTGCATATTTGTCGGAACAAAGTTCCGAAAAGCTGTTCCGACGTATACCTCGAAGCAAAAATCCTCCGATTCGTATGAAATCGGAGAAATTTCCGTTCCGACGGATACCTCGCTAGGGCCGAATATGACAGCATAATGCTATTACAAAATTTCAATAAGCAAGATACTGGCATAATACCATCGATTTTGTTTGTGTTTTCGATTTCACAATTTCTTTACCTACCAAATTCTATTTCATTGCACTGACACTTTGTTTTTGTGTGTAGCCAAGTCGTTCATGGGAATGAAAGTCATGGATTCATTTCTTTCCTTGCTTTGCGTTACATTACATTGCGAAGATAGGTGTTCAATAAAACAAACCTAGCCTTGTTGACATATTTTTTCAAGCACTTACTCGGCCACAGGAGTAAAATAATTATAATAGGGACTTGGATTTGTAACTCCAACTTGTCTACTTCTATTCATTCTACTTCTATCGCATTCAAGATAACGATATATGTTTGTGCATTATCTTAACAGAAATTGATTTGTGAGACTAACGAAAGAATGCTACGGTTTACATAAAATCACAGCACCTTTGCAATCACAAAAAAATTACAAGTAGATTTTTAGGTTAGTTGAGAAAAGAAAAACCCTTCTCTTTTCTACTCACAAAATTGAACTGTCTCGCCCAACACGAGTTTCATGGGACCGGTATGTATTAAAAATAATATAACGTAGCATATCACCCAAAAAAATATCCTACTTTAATTATAAAATAAAATTGGAGTAGTATTTGCAACAAATTCGCTCGAATAAAAAATACAAAATTATTATCCACAAACCAACAGAGAAGCGATTTTGTATAATTTTTCGGAATTAAATCTTTTGAACAGCCCCTTTCTCGGTGACAGCTACTACTAAGAAAACTAGTACATTAAAAACGATAGCACGGCACCACTGTGCATCTCCATAAATATCAACAACTCTCCAATTCTACAAAATTTGATATTTTTACTACTACAAATAGAAAAAGAAAAGTCAAACAACATACAAAATAGACATGCCATGTCATTTTTTGCCAAAAATTATTTAATTTTCATCTTTATCAGCATATATTGATTAAAATAAATTCAAATAGTTAAAAATGCCATCAAAAAAGAAAAAATATAATGCCAGATTTCCGGCGGTAAGTACAGAAAAGACGACTGTCTGAAAACATCCACACCAAAAACTCGCCCTTGCGATGCCATTTCCGAAGGCGGCATTTGGGAAAGTATTTTGCTTTGCCTGGCAGTGAATGGAATTATGTGTTTTGCAATAATAATTTACGTACCTATATTTACTTTTGTTTTAACTTGAGTAATGTAACGTTTAAAATAACAACAAAACTTTGTTATGATCCCATGATTTCTGGTGTGTATGCGTTTAAGCTTTTTTTATAAGTGGTTTTTGTGTATCTAGTTTTTAATGTTGTTTTTGTTTTATTCTAGGGACGTATAAAAAAGATAATGCAAAGCGATGAGGAAATTGGAAAGGTGGCACAAGCGGTTCCTGTTATCATCTATATCCTTTTCAAAGATTTTTTTATATTGTCTTACAGTCTATATAATATGCGCAACCAAATGGTTGCATTGTGTTGTTGCTTTTTCATTTGAAGAAGCTAGTGTTGCTAATTGTGGTAAATTCAATTATTGTCTACTAATCACATTCGAGATTCTTTAATAGTTTCTAATAAGAAGAATATAGGTACTGTATAGAGTACCTACACAATAATAAGAATAGGTACACCATTTTATAACGTCATTAAACGTCCTACGTTTAATATATTGTCCTTGATTTAATAGGCCTATCTACTAGTTTCCAACCCTTAACCAAAATAAGGCACCAAAAATGATACCTACATTGTGCGCATAAAAGCTAGGTATTTTTGTTCATTTTTTAATAGCATTTATTCAAATTGAAGTGCCCAATTATTTCGAAATCTATTATATAAAATATATTGACTTCAATCAAATAATTGTTACATTAACACGAGTAATCTTGAGTGCACATTTTTCACAATACAGAAGCGATAATTTGATAACATATTTTTTCGTTATAAAATCAATGTTTAAATTATTTTATGTTATGCAATTTCATAATAATCTTTCATATTTAGGCCTATTTCAGTATCTGAGTACTCGGTGCTCTATTTAATTTATTAACACGATTTTTTTGCTATACTTTGCAATTGAATAGTAGATTGTCAGTTCTTGCAGAAATGTTCCGACAAATAGGTAACGCACACTGGCGTTTTGCGTTTCAGTGCGCTGAAGTGCGTTTTTACTGATATTTTTGACAGCTTCATACGAATTTTCTTCCGATATGCTCCGACAGGAATTGGTTTACATTTTAGCAAAGTAATTGGTTGTATTTGTTGCTTAAATGTGTGTTTCCAGGGCAAAAAAAAAAACGAAAAAACAAGCACTAACTAGGAAAATCCCGATGTACCACGAAACAACATCATATCAAATCAATGCGTTGTCGCATTTTAATTATTCTTTCCGAAAGCGGATACCTCGAATGTAATTTGAGTCTCCGACGGAGTATGCGTTGCGGAGAATTTTCCGTTCCGACGGATACCTCGCTAGGGCCGATTATAAATTATAATATTTTCCGTTTGTTTGATCTATTCTCACAAATTAATTGCATACAAAATTGATTTTTACCAAGTTGACTTTGATAACCGCAAACTTCAGTCGAAAATACACTTGTATTAATTGAAACTGGTTCGAATTCGTGCAAGCAATTATCGAAGTGATTAACTGAATCGATCCCTCATATGAGTAGATTTATTAGGCCTGTCTCCGTATTCAAAAAACTCGGCGTTTGGCTCAGATGTTGTGGTAGTCTACTGATGAGCCCAACCAAAATATCGCATACTACTTAAACTGGTATGCACTGATGGTGGTCGCAGTGGCTCAGTGGTTAGTATGTTGGACTACTGTGCGAGTGGTCCCAGGTTCGATCCCCGGGAAAAACACAAATTACATCTAAAGGTTTTTGCCACTGCGCCACCTCTCGCAAACGTTGAAACATCAACTGTCCTGAAACGGAATTGGCATAAAATTGTAGGTCCCTTCCTCGTCCCAAAAATAAAAACTCACGCAACTAATGGTTGTGAGAAGCTAGGCCTAGTGTGTCTACACGCCTATTGCGCCAACTATTTATTTTTTTTAAACTGGTAGACAACAAACTTGTTTACATATTCCAAAAACTGTGCAACCTACATATAGGGACATACACATACATATTATGTATATAGTAAAAATAATATTTTTTTGTTAACATTTTGAAAGTATTTTCCTTAACTTAGATGTTTTTAAAACTATACCTAAAACCCTGGAGCTCTTTGTAGAATCATTGCTGACGAAAACTTTGAAAATAACAAATTCCCGGAATGCTAAGACTCTATCACCCTCTCACATGAAACAATGTATAATGGCCGAGAACCGTTTCGACTTTCTACGAGAACTTGTCAAAAACATCCCTGACATTAGTGTTGCAGAAGAGATCAGTAATGATAGTTCGCCTGAAGCCACTATCGATCCATCGGATACTCCATATGATTTAAGTATGCCATCCACGAGCAACACCAACGAAACATCTACTCAGAAAGTAACACCATCCAATGGGTGTGTGTCTCTAATACGCAATAATGGTGTGACCAGAAGCTGTGGCACCACAATTGTTGCCAGTCCATTACAATTATCAACATTAAATATCGGCGGATCTGAAGAAGGTCGAGCTCATTTAAAACGTGAATGGGATGTTATAAGTCGCATAAATAATCAGATACAAACAACAAAAGCGGCAGCACTTGCAAATATTTCCAGTAAGTCTCTAACAACTGAAGGCACACCACCAAAACTTTTCCGAACTGATTCAGCACCAGCGGGAATAGGATCACCACAACTACTAACAACAACAACAACAACAGCATCATCATCGATCCAGCAAGAGCAAAATCATCACAAACAACCAAATCAAGTGCTGCCAACAGATCTCCGCCGTTTAAGGCATCAAACAAAATCTGTACCTGGTAACATTTGCACAGAGACCGTATCGTCGCAAAAAAACAATATCAAACCGCAGACACCAACAACAACTGCCATTCCTCCAACAATTGTCAGCATAGATTTCTGCAACAAACCAATTGTGAAAATAGACTATAGTAACTTAGCTTTACATGACACAAACTATTCAGAGTCACCGACGTCGTCATCATCGTCACCGACTGTAGAACTTATCAATAGGAGTCCAATTTGTATTCCTAAAACCCCGCTTCAGACACCAACAGCAGAGAGTCCAGTCATTAATATAGATCTATCCAACATCGTAACAAGTGGAACATTTGCAACGTCTTCACTTCATCCCAGTGTTATCAGTTCGAATTGTGCAGGAGTCCCAGTACCACCAGCAATACCACCTTCAACCAATAAGAACTCATTTTTGGAATTGGACGAGGATTACGACAACATTTAAACAGAGGCAAACAATTAAAGGGAGACAGATACAAACTAAAGAATACATTTATTTATCTATTAGAGATAAAAAAAAAACAAATACAAATTTGAGCAAATGTTCGAAATATTCAACTTTGTTGGAATCGTTTAAATGAAATAAATAAATAGAAATCATGTAAAGAATTTACATACATATATATTATAGTCTAGCTCGATCCATATTATCCAGTTGCACACGCAGTGCTGGTTGATGTTCCCTTTCTACAGATTTGTCTCTCTGGAGTAGTGTCTACGACTATCCGTGTCCATTAATCATTAATGTTAATTCCTCATTTTTGTCTTATAAACACATAATACTTTGTTTTATATCAAAACAACTACAAATTCCAAAATATAGGACTTTAAAAATGATTTTTAAAGTCTTATATTTTGTATCGGGTACTAGAATAATACACGATATGCAAAAAAAAAAACCTCTACTGTCGAATAGAGATGAAAAAGAAAAAAAACATTCATTGGGTGTCCCGGTTTCGAATTCCCGTTGCCGTTGTTCTAAACGACTCATATTTCACCTCGTTTTTTAGTCGGTGTTTTTAACTTTTTTGAGACAAATGAACTGAATTGATGGTTAAAAGTTAAAAAAAAATTCTGAACATCGTTTTACAACGACACGAAGCATGATTCGTATACGACAAACGCTAACAGGAATAGGAGTGATTATTACCGATTAATCTAGTAAACCATATTACATAACAAAACAATCACAATCATAAGTAATATTTTCGCCGGAATGTTTCCCATTCAGCAATCAGAATATGTGGTTTTCCATTGGTACAAAAATATCAATCTTTTTTGATCTAGATCACTTTTCATGTACCATGCAAATCTGATGTGCCCAATGGAAAATCACATTACATTGCTTATCACTGTTTAAAACAAACTAGAGTTAACCTTTTCCCGATAGATGGCGTTAGTTTTGATTATCCCATATTTCAGCAGCTTTGGCCCTACTCTGTATTTCGTTCCGAAAGTGACATTTTCCGAAACCAAATATTAGTACTCTATTTCCAAAGCGGAATGAAATCTCCAAATGTCAAATGCATTGATCGCATTGATATACGGAAAATCGAAAGTATTACAGAGTACGAAATCAAAAGCGGAATGAAAAGCCAATTCGAATAGGAAATAAACACCCCTATTGTCGTCGTCGTTTACGACTCTAAAAAAAAGCGACACGACTGTTTGGTATTGGCGACTGAAAATAAACGACTTTTGTCGTGGCGACGATCGACAAATGGCGTCTGAAATGTCAAAAAATGTGGATTGTATTTTTCGACGACGATCGTCGGTATTGCGTGAGGCGTTTTGTGATGACGTTTGTCGTGGAAATGATACATTTCTGTCGTCGACTATTTTGCGGACGACTGTGTGATAATGTGTTAAAAAAAGTATGTGTACCTACTTAATTATTACTTAACAAAAAGACAATTATAGTTATTTTGCAGAATGGAGATAACAAATAAAAGGCAATTTCTACATTTAGTGAACGAAATGCAGAAAAATATTCCTTTGGCAAAATCATTCACGAAGGCCTAACAAAAGTGAGGTTAATCGGCAATGGGACGACATGGCCTTATCTCTGAATTGTCTTGGACCATATAAATCTACGCGCTCAAGTAATGAGTTATTACACGACGACCCTAATTAAGGCCATAAAATCATTAATATCATTAAAAACACAGAAAGCGGAAGGATGCAGTACCTGGGTATCGTATTTTTGTATCCTTGCGGATGTGCCACAGGGGTATAAAAAGAGCTGCAACTGATATAGTTTGCAATAAGTTTTAACAACTGCGTGATCAAGTGTTAAAGAAAAGTTTGTGTATATTTAACTAACGAAAAGATAGTTACATATTCTTTAAAATGAAAATCACAAATAAAAGACAATTTCAACATTTAGTGAAAGAAATGGAGAAAAGGGACTAACAACAAGTGATTTTAATCGGCATATCCTTATCTCTGAATTGTCTTGGACCACCTTCGACTTCGATAGTCTAAAATACATTTAAAATCTGAAAATAATTAGGTTCGTTCGGGTACTTTTTTGCAAACGTAAAATTATTAAAACTTTGCTAAGAAACTGTGCGAATGCGACCACGTACTGAGTAAATTGAAAAAAATGAGAGAGAAATCCATCTCCCCTCTTTTCATTTTTTCGTAATTTTCTACTCGCGGAATTTCGACTTACTGAAAAATGAAAAAATGAAAACTGTCATCTAAGTGGCAGTTTGAAAAAGTTTGAAAGTTTGAAAAATAAAACTCTTTTTATTTTCGTCTTCAACGATGTCGGAGGAAGAAATTGTAATTGAATGTTCTCCTAGAACATATCAGCGCATTCAAAATGGTAGGTTTAATAGGTATTTTAGCTTATAAAAAATTCAAATCCAACTTATTTTATAGATTCTGCCGTTAACGTTTATTTTTTGAATGTCGAAATGACATTTCTTAAACTTTTTGTAAGAAAACCGGTCAGGTACTTCTCTGGAAATTGAGAGATTTCTCTCTCGATTTTTGAGATTTGACATTTTTCATTTTTCTACGCGGAAAGTACACGAACGAACCTATTGTTATTAACACAATGTATGCAATTTAAATTATTTCTACCACCCACTTAATGTCGGGCAAATCCAATGGATTGGATTTGGTTCGAATTTCCTTACTTAACTTTACCAGCACTTTTTTCTGGTTTTCTTCTTCGTCACTGCCTGGTCACTGCTTTCAAAAAACATGTCACACTATTCATTTCTGATTTGTTTTATTAAATAATTAACCAAGTCACAAACAAAACACCAGGGGTCTAATCGCGTAAGGCTAAAACGATCGAACGACGTCGTCTCGACGATACTTCTACTTCATATAACAAACAAACAACGATAATCGTCGAATCGATAGGACGATCATCGCTTTTTATTGCTTCACGTAAACAATTATACTGTCAAATGGCGTCGTCGAAACGATTCGATTGAACGATGGCTATTTTGCAATCGTTTCATCGTTTTTGGTGTATTTTGTTTATGTTTAGGTTTTTTAAAAGTAAAATAAATATTAAAGGAAACATTTTCCAATCAAAAGCATACATAATGTTCACAAAGGACACTGCATTAGCATTAGTGTGATGAAATGTGAAAATATAGGACAAAAATCCATTTTCTTCATACTTGTTAAAAGACAGTTCGAACCCTAGCTGTGTTCTCTTTTGAGGATGCAATCATAGAATTGCATTCACTAAATGCTTGGCTGTAAATGATGACAAAACAAAATATACTGTCAACGAGAAAGGAGTCTCAGCATCGAGATATTAGGTATATAAGACCCTAATCATCCCGGTCCTGCTGTATGGTGCAGAAGCATGGACTCTGTCAAAATCGGAAGAATACCTCCTTGGATGTTTTAAGAGAAAGAATCTTCGGACGATATTCGGTCCAGTTTGTATCAGAAAGCTGAAGATACAACGGCTGATATGGCTGGGGCACGTGGAGCGTGCATGGAAAGCAACGCATCAGCCCGACGAGTCTTTGAGTCCACCCCTGAGGGTGAGGGTCGACGTAGCAGAGGAAGACCCAACCTTAGGTGGAGCGCTTAATTGGACGGCGACCTCAACGAACTTGGTGAGCGTAACTGGAGGCAGCTAGCTAGAGGCTCGTTGGTTGAGGCCGTTGTCCACCCCGGATTGTAAGCGCCCCCAAAAGCAAAGTTAGTAAATGCTTTAAGCAAAATGCATGCACAAATCCTCTTCTTCCTCTTCTTTTTCTTCCTTTACAAACCTTATCAATATAATTTCTCGTGCGCCTATGCTTATTTTCCAACGTATACATGCATTTTCACATAAACGAGAACAAAACAAACAAAATAATATACCAATTTTATTAGTTTTCAGTTGTCACAGTTTGTTTACAGTCCTGCTCAAACTGTTCAAAATGAAAACGATGAACGATTCGATTGATCGACGTGATTGTGATGTTATATGAAGCAAACTTAAAACGAGGTCGTTTTATACAATCGTCTCAACGATGATAGTCTGATAAATTACGCGATTAGAGCCCAGACCAAATATAAATTCATCGACTGTTATGTCAAATCCAATGTGTCATAGTTTGTGGAATGTATGTGGGATGTGAGAGTTCAGAGAGTCGAGTCGTTTCAGTTACGCAATACCAAATTCCAAACGACTCGACACGACAAACGTCGCCAGTCGTTTGCGACAGACGACGACGACAATAGGGGTGAAAGAGTAGGGCCTCAGAGCTAGGCCATCACTTATCGGCTAAAGTCAGTGGGTTTACTAATTTATGTAATTATTTTTAATCCACAACTTAAATATTTTGTTGGTCATAATTTTATATGGAAATGTTCACCATTGTGACATTAAAGAACTTAGCCTGGACACTAATGATTATTAGTACCGGGTAATAACTTTTTTCGAACGAACGGTTTCCCACGACGATTCCACATTCATATACACACATAATAAGTACATACATGGAAGTAACTGTTACGGATCGCGCCAAATGCCAAGCTGACTAGTCAGCTTTTGCTTGCAATTGCTTATGTCAACAGTTCATGTCAACGCTAACACTAACCCCAGTTTTGCCCTTGATTTCACTTGCTAAGAGGCCTAAATTTAAAGCCGTCCGTAAAAATGACTCATGTTTTGTGTCGTTGTGAAACGATGTACAGATTTTTTTGTTAACAATTTTATTTCCTTTTCTGTGTGTTCACCATCATTTCAATTCATTTCATTTCTCTCAAAAAAGTTACAAACACCGACTAAAAAACTAAGTGAAATACGAGTCGTTTACGACAAACGTTAACGGGAATAGGGGTGATTAGAAGACGTCTTCGTGTTGGTCCCAACATAACCGCTAGCTATCTTGGTTCGGAGCGGAATAAATTGGAAAAATGGAAAACAACGCAACAATTTCAATTTTTTACTTGGTAAACTCACGCCCAGTAGGTGTCTCTAACATTCTATGGAGAAATAAACTGGTTGTCATTTTGTTTCACCTATTTTTCGCTCCGAATATACTCCGGAGACAGTCAGGAAGACAAGGATCTTCTCTGGAGGTATGTCAACAAGATTTGCTGAAGTAACGATTTTCTCGCCAAGGATATTTTTTTTGAAACGAAAGAGAGCCAGACATTCCACGAGTATGTGAAAAGAAGATTCGTCACTCTCAAGACAGAGTCTACATGTAGGGTCCTGTGAGATGGCAATTCGTAAAGATTCTCAGGTTATTTTTGTCCAGATTAATGAGAAAATTTGATTTTTTTTTGGTACAGGTCCATAAGATTCAATTTGAACCAAGCACTTGATGTAGTTCCTGAAATGTTTTTTTACTGACACCACAGAAGGGCGGTTCTGACCCCATAAGTGGCATTGTCGCGACGACTCTAGCCAATAAGTCAGCTGTTTCGTAGACACCCCCTGCGAACCAACGGCATTTAAACACCTTTTAAAGTTAAAAAAACATTTAAAATAATATATTTTATGTAAATATTTATTTTTATTTTCCTCTCATTTGTTCGCGTTAATTGGAAAGTGTGTATGAAAATAAATATACGTATCTCAGTTCTTCTTTTACAGACTTAACATGGTTATTTTTTTGTAAAAAAAAAATATTAATTTTTTTTTTCGTTTTAACATTGTTAAGCTTTTTTGTTTTGTCCCCATTTGTATACATATCATCGCTCAAAAATCCTGGAATAACGAACAAATTCAGCTTTGTTTTTTGTACTCTTTTTTTTTTTTTAATATTCAAAACAACACTCAGTCATTATCCCTTCTGTTCGGTTTTAGTCTTCAGGGACTTTCCAAGATAATTGCTTGCCGCGGTCGTACAGGTTCTTTAAAGCGGTTGTAAATTTTTTCTCTGCTTGCAGATTTAGATAATGTTTGTACAATTGTAGCGTTGTGCGAGCATCTTCGACAGAGTCGTGCGTTTCTGATTGAATGTTTGTGCCTAAAACAGAAAAACAATTTATGTCAATAATTTTTAAGATAATTTCAGAGGGCATACCTAAAAAGTGCCAGGCTAAAAATCGTAGGGACACCATTCGATGATGTGGCAAATGGAAAAGGTGTACTGTGTCAATTATTTGGTCGGAGGGCACAATCATGTTGATAACTCTGAAAATATGATGCTTTTGGTATATAAACTATAAAATATTATAGTATGAATGTTTATTTACCTGAAGTCATTTTTAAGACCATGACCAACAAATATTACTCCAATATCGACCAAGTATTTGAGTTTTTGATATGAATTTTTCAATGCTGTTAGACGTTTGTTACTAAAGTTTGCATCTAGATCGCCCGGTTTTATACCAGAGAACTGCGTTAAATAATCGACCACTTTTTCTTGTGTTGATATGTAGTCATCCATGAAAGGAACTCCCTCATCAGGTCCTTGCCTAAACGGAAAAGCAATTTTTAAAACCTAGTTGATGATAAGCGTTATTTTTTTTTTATATTACCCTCTAATACAGGATATTCTTGCAACGCTCATGTGACAGGGCTTAATAGTTGCTGTTTTACCATCCGGGCGAATTTCGTTCTCTTCTGGATTGAGAGTCACAAATTCGGCATCCATTGCAACTAGATCGCCGGCTCTTGGCATTTCGCTTGGTTGCAGAGGTTTGAATAATGTTTCACTTTTAACCGAAGGGTGGATGGGATTTAACATGTCCTGCAAAAACAAAGAATTAAAACCCTGTGAATACGTTTAATGTGAACTTACTTGTATGAATGGATTAAAGTATGCGATATCTGTTTTAGTTTCCTCAGTTGAGCTTTCAAAGTCATCTTCGGAATTTATGCTACTGTAGAACAGCACACAGGGTACTTTCCAATCCAAAGTAAACCAAACCGATTCTTGTGTAGAAACTGGTGAAATACTATAAATTAAAAAAAACAGATAAGCATCTTCCACTCAAAAAGTGTTATGGGTATGAACGCATAAAAAAAATCCCCATGAGTCGCACACATTGAGGAACTGTTAAATCTACTTTTTCAAATTGTAAAATCGAATGATCGGGCGACGGGTAACAAGACCTGGCGCCTACTTTTGCAAATAACATATTATTCTAATCCAAAGTTAAGACTCACCTAAAATCATTAAAGATGTACCACTGATTTTCATCTTCTCCGGTTGCCGTTTTCAAATCATGATAACGTTTACCCACGTTAATTAAGGAAACCAAATTCTTTTGTGTTCCATCGTCTACTTGGCAAACTACAGCTTTTAGAGAATATTCCCTAAAAGTGTCATTTGCTACAAAAAAAAAATAAAAAACATATAAAATGCCAACATTAGAAAAAAAATTTGCGGTATCATACTATTTTTAGCAACGTTTTCTATTGGAGTTGATGTACGAGTAACTGGTGACTGTTGAACGTCGCTGTTTATCTAGAGTAAATATTTTATTAGTAATCATTGATAATGTCAATAATTTTACGAACCTCTTCAGATTTTGTATTACTGTGATCCGTTTGTACACTAAGCTCTCCATTTGCATCTATGGCCATTGAGTAGGAAAGCGGAAACCAAGAATTTTGTCTTGCATTAGGTGAGGTGTTAGTGGCTGCATTAGATGGAGATTTTCTTCAAAAAAAAAAAAAAAAAAACATTAAGAAAGGATTTGTTATTCGTTTAGTATACACACAAAGAGTAAAAAAACTTACCTATCGGGATGTAGGAAATGACAATCAAGGCGCGAACAATTCATACCATAACGACATAGTTTAGTGGTATTTAAAATTGCCGGGCTCTCCGATGGTGTAGCAACAAAGCTACGATTTAGTTGTCGCTTAAGAAATGACAAATCCTTTTCATTACTAAGGCCGCAATTTATGGAGAGAATTTGGGGAAGGCCAGTCACCTAGAAGTGTTATTAGAAAATAGTTTAATTATTTTTCGTCTCCAATCACTCAAAGGGCCAAGACCAATTACTAATTACTCCAAAACCAGTCGATGTATCGCTATCGCTACCATTGGTCGTTTAAGTGAAGGTTTATACCGGATGTTGTGTGCAAATTCCAGCCTTCTACGTCAATTGGTTTTTGAAAAAGATCTAGAAACAAAATTGGTCGTAGTGGGTTCGGACAGACATCGTAGCGAAAGTAATAAGGTTCCGTTTTTCCCTTTGGGTACGGAAGCTTAAAAATTATTATTAGAAATACATAACGTTGCTGAAGTCTTATGTCTCTTGTTTGGATTATGATTCGCGTCGAGAACAAATTTAGTGTTCATAACTTCTTCATATATGTTCTTTAAATAATGATTTACAAAATTAATTAAGTCCTTTTAACGTGCGACATATTTTGCTTGCAAAAGTACCAACAAAAGTTTGTTGGCAGTTCGTTCTTATGTAAGTTTTGTTAGAATTTATGCAGTTCAGTTCATTTTTTCATTCACTGTTTTTTTAATTAAAGTATTCATACATATGGGCGGAGTGGCAGAATGTATTGAGAGGTATTCCAGGTTACAAATTTGTCCACAGCCCACGTTTTGCTAATGCGAATGTCTAACAAACATCAGAGAACACAAACGTTCTGAGAACGCTTCTTAATTGAATCGTTAACAAAATAAAACTCACAAACAAATAGTTGCATTACGGTGCTGGAGACTAGGCACTCCCAAGTGAAGTGAACCTACTATGTTACCCAGGGAATGAATATTTCCTGGCTCGGGCGATTTGGGGTGTTACACCACATAATCTGAAGGAAATTAGATAGCGTCTCGTCCAAACGAATGTGGTGAAGTGAAAAAAAACATTAAAGTGTAGTTTGCTTTTTTTCCGGGGGTAAAACTCGAACTCTTCCTAAACGGCTGAACCGATTTTGATGAAATTTTTTGTGTGTTTGAGTGGGTCCAAGGATGGTTTTTGAACATATGAAAAAAAAACAACAAAAAAACGTATATCTAGAAAATTGATTGATATCTACCGAATTGATTGTACTCAAATTTGAAGAAAATATTTGTTATTGGCCCAAAGGTGTTTCTGTAAAAGTTTGAAAAATTGGACAAAGGGGCATGGTACTCCCCGTACAAAAAAAAAAAATACATTTTAAATGCTATTTCTAAAGTTGTAAAATTGTAGACATTGATGTACATTGTCCAAACAAACAACCGCGCGAAGTGTGTCTTGCATTGGAAAACGGGCCATGAGTGCCTTACAACAAAGTTATTTAAATCACTATATGTGAACCTGAACATTGCCTGATTGAAGCATTTTACAAAACCTGGCGGGATTGGACAAAAGGGCGTGACACCTCTCATAACAAAAAAATACATTTCAAACGCTATTCTTCGACAGTCATGGGAAAATATATATCTAGACAATACAATTTTTTGGCACGCGTCTGAGGAAATATCGGTCGAAGCACACGGAATACAGAGTCAGTCCGGACACGTCGGTTAAATAAAACGGCCCAGAACAATTGACGGACAATGAAAATGTACGAGCAGGCAAAACAACGTTTGCCGGATCCGCTAGTTGTTATATATAAAGAAGGACATTGTACTTATTGAACCTAAAATATACAACACATTTGGCCTCACCAATAATCATTTGTAATTATTAGTACCGCCCATTGTTTCACTTACCTTAACTGATTGAACTGTTGCTGAAAACTTTTTACAATTCTCACAAAATGCATGAATATTCTTTTCTGTGCCAAGTGATCCCTTGAGGATTGTACCAAAGTTAAAATGTTCCATATCCTTATTGTTGAGCGGATAAGCCAGATTACATGCCAAGAGAATGTTGTCTTTATATTTCTAAAATTTAAAGAAAACTGCAAGTAGATTTATACAATACAAAGTAAAAGACTTACTTCTTCATTGCACTTCAGACAGCGTTGTTTGCATGTTTGACGAGTCCCAAACAGTTTACTTATATCTGTTTCTTCATTGATTTTACTGCGCTCACGATCGTCTTCCTTTGATGTGGGTTCGTCTATCATACAGAAGATAAATAAAATGAACAAGGCATGTTGGATAAATTCATAGAGGAAATATTTATGTTCCTAGTTACAAATATGCATATAACTACAAAATCGAACAAATGGTATTTCTTTATTTCTAATATAGATTACCCAAACCGAGTTTAAAGTCGATCGGATGAACAATTATAATTTTTCCCATACAAACTTTGAAACCCTTTTGTAGTTTCAATTTTCCTAAATTGCTTCTTAGTGCTCAACTCCTCACCAAGGCCAAAAAGGAAATTCGTTTCAAAATTTTCCGTTTGGACTAGGCGTTAATCTCCAATCACAAATCAGTCAGGACAAACTGTTTTATGTGTGAGATTGTCTTTTATGTTTTATTTTACAGAGTGTTTCCAAGCTGAATGTCAATCACCCCTGTTCCCGTTGGCGTTTGTCGTAAACGACTAATATTTCATTTCATTTTTAAGCCGGTGTTTGCAACAAAGGATTTGAAATAAGAGTGAACCCATAGAAAAAGAAATAAAATCGTTAACAAAAGTTCGAAAAAAATCGGAATACCATTTATACAACGACACGACACATGAGTCGTATACGACAAACGCCAACGGGAATAAGGGTGAATACTTTGGGAAAGTGATTCTTGAGTATAATCTGAGAAAAAAATTCGTCTACAGTAAGTAAGTCTATCTCAAATGTGCACATAGTTTACCGAAAATTTGAGAAAAGGCTTTGGTGTACCTTGACCTATGCTAACACAAATATCCCCGCTAATACTTTTGACAGAAACTTAGTGCATGGATCTGATTTAAGAAGGAATAATACTCCCTCTAACTACGTTTAAATAAAATCAATAACTTTTTGGGCTTTCCAGATATATTTATGTTACCGGCCAAATCCGATTTCAAGCCAAACTAAATTGTCCTAGTCCAAGCCATTGCATATGGAAAGTCTCATTCAATACATATCTTTCGATTTTCACTTAATTTTTTTGATTTTAGGAAATATTTATTTGTATAACAAACTGTGAAATGGTTACTGTAGGATTTGGAGTAGGTGCGAGTTGCGAGTATCAAAGCAAGTCTCATAACTATTCGTCGTATTATTTCGAATGCTACGCATACAAAAAGACTAAAAATCAAGAAGTCTCCCCTTAACACCTTTCAAAAAGCGCTACGCTTCCGTTTTTGTCGAGCACATGTAACCTGGACCTGGACGAAAAAAATTAATTTGGAAAGCCCCGATGACTAAAGCGACTATTTCCATAAACTCCCCAAAGAAACTCATCATTTGGACTGGCTGCATAGCAAAGAAAGTGTGATAGTGTGGGCGGCTGCTTCGTATTATTGCACCTGCAAATTAAAATTAAAAAAAAAAAAAAAAAACAGAATTCTCTAAAATGTTTTTTTTGTTTAAGCGTTCTATTCAAGTGACGCAAAATTGGGACCCCACATTTTGCCGGTTTTTAGTTAATATGTACTTAAAGCTTTAGTTTTAAATGGCGTATGGGACACGGCGACGGACTGAATGTCGTCATTATATAACAAGTTTTTCATAATATGATGAAATTCATTGAATTCATCTCTTTTTAAAAATATTTCGCGCATCTTAAAAGAAAATAATCTTGAAAATCCAAATTATTTATTACGCACAAAAGCGATATCACCGGGACACTCACCCTTATTCTACGTGGCGTTTATATTAAACGACAAACGATTTTTTAAATCGGTATTACATGTGGCTTGTTTTTAGGCGTTTTATGTCGTTTAAGTCGTTTTAGTTCCAAAAACCAACCGTAAAACGCCAATTAATGACGATTACAAATTTACAAACGCCACTAAAACGACTCTGACTGTCTATTTAACGGAGAAAATCGTATTCAGTGTTAGGACTCAATTCATACGACAAGTATTCATACGTTATTATATATTCTGTCGAAATTTTGGCTTTGACTACATATTCATTTGACAGTTTATAAAACATTATGGTACCAAAATGGCAAATGCCATATGTTAAAAAAGCAACGAATTCATGGACAAATATCAGTGATGGATTAAATTAAATACAACAATAAAACCAATCACCTGTTTTTAATTCGATTGATTGAAACATTTCATCAGAATGTTTTTCCATGTTCCCTTCTTGCAATGATGGCTGTGCTTTTGTTGTTCTAAAGCCACTTTCGTTCAAAGCAATATAGTCGTCTGTAAAAAAAAAACAATTTAGTGAAACGCATAATAATAAAATAATTAGACAAACCATATGTAGCAGGATATAGCAAACTGTTGAAATAGCTATTCTTGTGCGAATCAAGAATTTCAGAATGCATCTGATGCAAGATAAAACGGTTCCAGTTCTATTTTTCGAAATATAAATATTAAAAACTTTGATTGCTTTGAAGACGCTGAACAATTACCTGAATCAAATTGATTAGATTGACATTCGAAGATCTATCGGACAGAATCAAACCAAGGGCAGATGCTTCTGGAACAGTACGAAACGATCGAAGAAAGTTGCTGGCTTGACATGGTGATGCAGCTGAAAGAATTACATTACTTAAAGATTTATTTAATACAGAATTATGTGCCAAACACTCACCCGTTGACTTATCAAGCATGTGAAAAAGAAAACCCAACTCACAAGATAAACAAAACTCCTTGATGCATGAATGAGAAAGCAAACATTTGCGTAAGGGTTGTATAAAGTACAAAATCTGCAACATGGAATTGCAATACGAATTGGGGAGAGTTGCTTCTAAGCCAGCAAAGCACGTCTGATTGTACTGTTCGAATTCGAAGTCTTGTGTTCCCAGCTTAGAATACTTCATGTCTACTTTTCGATATCGACGGGGTATGATTTTTACTCCATTATCCGTTGTTTTATTAGAGTTTTGTAAAGAACTGCCATTTGTTGCTGACCCACCATTGGTGTCCATTACATATGGTATCTGATTCCGCCTGACTAAACGAGGATTGGGTGAATAGCCAATTGGGCCTTGCATCTTCATTGCTGATAGAATATCCTGATCGATTGGCTTGGGGCGTCTGTATTGGTAACGAAGAAGTTCATCTGGCCAATCACTAAACCATCTTGTACCAGTCACTAAATGAGGTAAGACAATTGACGATAATGGAAATGTGGTATCTGTTATGGGAACAATGGGCAATTGTGGAACTGGATCAGCGAATTCTGTGTCTCTGGAAAAAGTGTTGAACTGAGGCTGCGGACTATTGACCGAAGCAATAATGCTAATATGTCCTGATTGATCTCCAAAAGCCATTGCTTGCGATGATGAGCTAATGTCAAATGACAGACATTGGCTGCCGGATGTATTGACCTGATACATACACACACGAGGCTCGCTTAATTCCACAGTGTCGACCAATTGAACTTGGCCATAAGAGGATACGACGGCTAGTCGCGAACTCTGCGAAGGAAGGAATTTCAAAAGTTGTGGATCAATGAGGACTTGGATTGGCGAAACAAGACGAAGCATTCTTAGATCAAACACCATGAGGAACCGATCAACTGCGAGTGTTCCTTGCCGGCCACTAAATCCACAGGAAATTAAATAATTGCCTTGCACATCGAAATCAGATAAACTCCCGGTGTGTGTTTTTATTGTGTGCTCTACATTTAGGGAGTTGACGTCACGCAGAGTAACAGTGCCAAATGGATCTCCAACAAAGAGATAACGCGAGTTCTGACGAAGAACTGTGCAGCCGGCTGTTCCAACGTGGTGCTAAAAATAAGAGTCAGTTATGATCTCAATGCTATTTATTGCAGGCTTACCAAATTTGTTTCCTTGAGTGATGTTAAATCAAAATCAATCAGTTCATCCTGAAGTCCAGCCATTACCAGCCGATGTGGAGACATCTGTTGCATACACACCATCTCAGTCATGTGCTTTGACCTGCAAACGTTAGTAAAGCCATTACCGGCTTTTCAATTATAAATTTGCTTTTGTACCTGTGTGTAAACTTTGGAATACCCCGCCGGATCTGATGACGTAGCGATGTCTGCGTCAGTGCCAATATACCAGAATCATTGGTAGCAATCTGACGGACAATATCGGTAGAATGTACTTGAAAGGAAGTATACTTCTGTAAGCTACCACTGTAGTAAGAGGTAACGTGTCCCTTAATGTAAAGAAACAAAGCGAAAGTTGGTATAAAAAAAGCAATACTTGACCTACTTTTTAATATTAGTTATATATATGTACCCCTTGATTTCCCATCCAAACTAATTCCTCATAGTCATCGAATGCTATCGCTGAAACACCATAATTTTCACCGCCATCCGCCAATACGGTTAGCAGCTCAATATAGTCAGCGTCTGAGGATCCAACATTAAAGCCACCAAAGCTGGGAGAATAGTGTCCCGTGCGATTTGGGTCATCGTAAACATCTAAGAAAGTCATTAATACATGTAAAGAGTGCCCATACATAATTGTTCTTTGGATTGGTTCTTTGTTTATCGGAAGGCAATGAATAGGATTGTAATAGCAATAAGATATTCCAGCACTTTCACTTACTTGAAATTGATAGAATATCATCTGACTGCACTATCTGATCCCCGCCAACGTATACAAAGTCCATTGTTTATGGAATTTCAGGCAGAAAATATCGAAAATCCAAAACCAATTGCAAAATCTTTTGTTGCATTCGACCCAACTTTCCACTTTATCGTCGTCAAAACAAAATACAAATTGGACCAGAGATACACAAATTAGATATCAAACAGTAACATGACTGTCAAATGCGTTTTACGCAATATGTAGTGTATTCGACTGGCAAAGAAAAGAGCGTGACCAAACTCCCCTAATCCGTTCACACGCTACGATTTTTGTCGTATGACTGGTGAATGTGATGGTAAAGGGGATGGCCGAACACGGATGGGGCGTTAGTACCCATCCGATTCTTGTAGGTATTCTCTTTTGGCCCTCTTCGTAATATTCTGCGTTTGCTTTTAAACCGTACTCGGTCGAATGATGTTCGCGCTAGACGTCTGCATTTGCTTTATTTTCGAATTGTGGGAGGTCTGCGCTGCGAAAATGCAGCTACCACCGCGAACACCGAATGAGCAATAGGAAACAAAGACAAATTGACAATAGAGGCGTTAAATTAAAAACACTGAACATATAAATGCACCATAAGTGCCCAAAAGAGAATTAAGAAGTGTTGTACGACAAAGATCGTGAGACCACAAGCCTAACAAGTTGAATTTAGGCCGCCATAACTTTTTTATGGAGATTTGTGGTCTCACTCTTACACATCATTATCCTTGACTGTGGATAAAGGGATCTTTCTCTCTGAAGTCATGCAAAATTGCGTGGTGTGGTGATGTAAATCAACCATAATACTAGATGAACCGGTGAACGTTGTACCACTTAAAATTGATTTGTTTGTAACTACTTCATAAGCGATTATAAATCCATGAAACTCGTTCGTAATTCAAATGAATTACGGGACTTCCGGGGCAATACCTAATAGCCTATTCATACCGCAATGAAAACTGAGTTTCGACAAAAGGTTTACGAAAACTGATTGTGAAACTAATGTCGTTTTCGGTTGGTCGTCCAGAACCGTTCGGAAGAACTCTCCGCGATTCTGAATTCAAATCCAGAAGCAAAATTCTCTTCTTTTCAGTAGAAGAACTGTCAGTTGAGTGCCAATCGAACGTTTTCAGAAGTGTCTCGACTCGACTGTCACGACTTTCATGGGAAGGCACGTGCATGTGCACTTAATGCTGGACAACACCATGCCCCAGGACTTTGATTCCCATGAACGACTTGGCTACACACAAAAACAAGGCATCACCATCACACGACAGTGCAATGAAATAGAATTTGACAGGTAAAGAAATAGTGAAATCGAAAATACAAACTTTGAAAAGAAAACTTTCAGAAACTGGCCTGAAATGTCAAAATAAAACACATAAAGTTCGCGGGAAACGCCTTTCGTGATTTCTAAATTCCTTTGGCTTAATCGTGTTAGTGGGAACAATGTTATTTGATAGAGTCCAAACTTCAGCTTGGCAAGTCAATTTTAAGTGAATAGAAAAAAAAAACGAGGGAGTCATTTTCGGTGTAATATTCTGTCAAAAAATTCTGATCGCCTGAATGGAAAATATGCTCAGAATGACGTCATGTATTCTTCAATGACAGTCGTGGGACCAAGAACCATTCGATTTACTTCTAAACACACCGAATCTCTGTTCCATCAATCAACTTATCGGTGTGCTAAATTGTACTAATAATTGGCTTCGACTCGAAATTGAAATTTGGGAAGTGGCAAAGGTAACATAAATACACTACACAGTGTTTTGTAAATACGTTTATAAATTGGATATATTAATTACTTTAACAGATTACTCATAATGCCTTGTCTAGAAGAGCATCCTAAAGTGGCAGAAGTTGGTGATACCGAACAACAGCCTGCGATGCAAGAACAGACCGAACCACATCGTGAACTGACTCAAACCGATTTACTCAATAATCGACTTTTGAAATCGTTTTTAAATCGCATTAATAGCGGAGACATAGCAAACAAGTTCAATAATCAACATGAAATAGCACAAAATGGAAGTGAATTTGATGATTGAAGAAGAAACATTTTTATATAATGGATGATTATGTGTATATTTTTTTTTTATTAAATTCCGGGTAGAGTATAACTTTCAGTCATACTAGAGCAACTCAAGAATACTATAATTTTAACAGATTGCCTGTTTTCTTTAGATGCAAACATGGAACCTGCTTGAAATGCGCGTTCATGAAATCGCTTAAACATTTTTTGTGTTTCCAACGGTTCAACAACCGTAACTTTCATATACCAGACAACTCGGATTCGGTGTGGGGTGTTTTTTGAAGTTGATGGCTTAAGCTGCGGCTACAACTGGCTGCCACATCCCACTGGCTAAGAAACAGGATGGTTTCAATCATACTCATATAAATCTCGAAAGGGTAGTGTATTTTTGCTCCACCCGTCAAGCAATTTTAAAAAAAGCAATCGTATTGCAATAGTCGAAACCATCCCACACTCTCTGCTAGGTTCCACATTTCACTTTCACTCGAAATGAAATAATGAATTTTTGTGTTCTACATTCCACTGTATTCGATTTCGATTTCAAAATTCTCGGAATTGAGACAAAGTGAAATTGTGATTTCGAAAAAATGTCATCGCTCGAAATGCAGAACACTGAAAATGAATTCACTCGATTTGCAATTTCGAATTCACTCGATTTCTGGAACCTAGCTGTCTATCTAGCCTTATGCAATTAGAGCCGTATCGTAAATACAAAAATTATTTATGAACGAGTCTGTTGGGAAGCGCCTCCTATACTGGGATATATTCATCATGACTAAAGGCCTTCGAAATTACTTTTTTTAAATACAGATCTTTGCTAATTGCTTAATGTTGCCAAGATGTACTGCGATACTGGTAAAAACCAATTTATGGTTAGGATTTCTTCAAACATGGTTCTTAGAATTTATATTTCGCTTATTTGTTTATTATACATATAAAAACAATATTTCTAGTAAGAAAAAAAAACGAACGGATACGTATATTTTGTTTTAGCTTTCTGTTTCCATTTCTTCGGCGGAATCATCATCCTCCTCCCATTCACCGTCAGATACACTCTTTTCTATAATTTCATCTTCTAGGTCAGAGTTTGACGAATCTGTAAGAAATATAGGTCAACACTAGCTTTAGTAACTTTACTTGTATTTACATTAAGGACATGTACAAACAACTGCGTGTTTCCCACAACAAACCAATAAACAGGAAACGAGAGTAATGCTTATCTGATATCCGACTACAGGATACATTCCTTGTATCTGCGACGTCACGCACTAAGCTCTACGCTCGATAACTTGATTGTTAAGTTAGAATTACGCTTTTGTATATGCATTGTTTGTACATGACTTGTGTTGCTCTGCTGGGACAGTTGGCATTAGCTAATTTAGTTTACTTACCATTGTCTTCATATAACAAAGCGTTTTCATTGTTCAAGTTGTCCTCTTCGGTGTTACGTTTGATTTGGCTAACAAGTAATTGTAATCTTCCATTGAGTCTAAAAGATTATTTAAAACTTAGATTTAATTGAATAAATTGAGTTTGCATAGATCTTACTTCGAAATTTCCATTAGACAATTAGCTCGTTGCTCAATTATTCCAATACATGGTCCAAATTTGTCCAGCAAATCATCGGCTCCCAAAGCCATCAGCTGACTTGAATGTGTTTGCGCGAGAACTTTTAGCCATCTGGCTGATATTTCAACACTAAATGAAATGCAGGTAAGAATTTACAATAATAAAAAACATTCATTCATTATATACTTCACTCGTTTTTTCTGCATCAAAAATGTTAATTCATTTACTAGACTGCCGACATATTGCACAGGTAACTTTTGCAGAGTCATCTGAATTACTTTTGGGTCGTCTGATGAAAGTACTGCCATCAGCATCCTACAGAAACAAAATTAGTGACACTGGTAATGCTAAAAAAAATAAATAAGCAAACCCCGGATCCCTGCTATGCAAAGCTTGTATTAGTAGCTGTACTTTACTCTGTGCCTGTGGCTTCTCTCCAACATTCAAGTTTAGATTTTGTAGCCTCGATTCAAATGGCATTTCCACTGCCTTTAGTTTTTTTCTCAAGATAGTCGCTCCAGATTTGTAGTCCACGTCATTTACATCAACGAATGGAGCTATGGTTTTTATAGAATTTCCAAATGAATTTTCTTTCTTTGCTTCCTTCTTTGAGAAGCGTTTTTTGGGATCCGTTCGAACCAGGACTTGTAGTTTTTCAGCGTAATTTGGTGCCTATAATGCAATTTTTAATTATACATATGTACAGATAAAGATAAACAATATATTGCGTACAATTTGTTCGAAAATCATGAAATGTTTATCGCCGTAACCGAAAAGAATTTCCATTCTTGAGGCATGCTGCAATGAAACAGCTATAGCCGGAATGGGCTCGATTGTAGTTGCACTATCAGATGCTATTTCAATGGTGACCTTCGGCTTGATGGGTTTCTCCGACTTTATGCTAATATAAAAATGCGGTTAGTTATGTTTTATTGATGGGAAGACGTACCTTTCTAATGGGATCAAGTAGACATGAATCACCCCACTTCTGGTTACACTAGCCACTTTAAGGTTGCCTTCATTATCCAGCTGGCATGTTAAACAATGTGCAATGTCCTCCATAAGAAGAGTACAAGTCGCCGATTTGTTTTTCCCCTTTTTGCCAATTTTCCATAAGCATATGATTCGTTCCATTTTGGATGCAGTGACGGCATACTCAGCGTCTTCTGTGGCAAAAGTGTTTAGTATTGTTACCTCCGATGTATGTCCCGTGAAAGTTTGCACTAATTCTTGACTATCCACAGAGTAAACTTTAATTTGTCTTGACCCAACCACAACATTGTCTGAATTTGCCAGGTACGCAATAGTGTGAGGCTTTTCATTGCCAACAGACCACGCATTGACTTGCCGTTCATTTCGCAAGTTCCAGACAATTACTTGACAATCTTCACCGCAGGTGTACAAATTTTCAGAATTATCATAGAAAATTGAAGTTATTCTCCCGGTGTGGCCTTCGCCTTTCAAATTGCGTTCGACCTAGAACGAGACTTTTATTGACTGATCACATTGAAATAAAAAGTGAATACTCACATTTCCCAAAGAATAGGAATACAGTGAAACTCCTCCAGTACTTGTGCCCAAAGCAATATAAAGCGAGTTTTCCGTGCCTATCGATTTTCGTTCCTTCTTGGGCTGTTAAAACATTGATAAAATAGGAATGTCGGAACTTCAACAGGAGTTACAAAAAATATACCTTCTTTTGTAGCTGCGAAACCGCCACCCATGTCAAAGCACTGCAAGGACCAGATAAATGCAAGTTCGGTGTATATTCCTGCTTTAATTCGTTGGTTTCTGTATCCCAGATTTTAAGAATTCCTTGGTCATTTATCAATGCAAATAGTTTTCCATCTCGAGAGAATCCCGACACGTGCTGTCCGCCGAGCGCCATCATTTTTTTTAGCATTTTTTAATACAAAACAAAACGTCAAAATGCTAAATGTAAAAGTAGTAGATGAACAAAATAAAGCAATTGAAGGGGGTGTCCAATGAGTTAAAAATTTTAACCCAGATGGTAGTAAAGCCTAGTACGCTGCTGTTGCGAAACGAAATTTTCCGGTGGTCTCCAAATGCACCGCGAAATTTCTGCGAAAAGACAGCGGAAAATAATTTGTGGAGAGTAGCATCAGCTGCTACATAACTGACATGAACATTTGACAACAGTACGAATTTTTATTTTGGAAAAGGATCCGCACTTTTTCAAAGATATCAAAATCTCAGCACTGTCCTTATTAAAAATTGTTATACATGCCCGCTCGGGTGGAACATTGGAAGTCATGGGATTCCAAAATATTCCTTTATTTTCTATGAATTTGTGCTTTTGAGATCGTCATGGATGCATTTGCCTTGCCTGTTGAAGGCACAGAGACTCGCGTCAATGCTCAATCGCAAGCATACGAGTACACACATGTCTGCTTCATTCTGCCAAAGAAGTCGGCCGACTTGAAAACGCCATCGGATGGTATCACAGTCACCCCGGCTATGGCTGCTAGCTCTCTGGTATCGATGTCTCAACTCAAATGCTTAATCAGAACTTTCAGAAGCCATTTGTTGCAATTTTTGTTAACCCAGTTAGAACTATGTGTCTGCTGGAAAAGTTTGCCTAGGCGCTTTCCGTACATACCCCAAATCTATAAGCCACCAAATGAGGAACTATCAGAGTATCAAACGATTCCATTGAATAAAATTTAAGATTTCGGCGTACACTGCAAGCAGTACTATCCGCTTCAGGTAACCTATTTCAAGTCGGCCCTGGACAGAAAATTGCTTGATTCTCTGTGGAACAAACTTTTGATTTTTACTCGCTCCGTGTCTGACATCGAATCGGTGTCCATCCGGAGGCAATCCGAACGCTTGTGAAAGCATTCGATTGACACTCAAATGACAGTCCTGAAAAGAAGAGAAATTTGCTTGTGGATTTGAATTCAGAATCGAAACCCAGAAGCACTAATACATTCATACACTATAAACGGCAAAATTGTTGAACGTAATTTTCTGTGTCGCATTTGATAGTTTTGCATTTTAAATCAGATAAATGTAATTCGAAAAATAATATTAAAATTATCACGTTAAACACATCTACTAAAAAAAATAATTATAAAAGAAATCTCATCATAAATATTCCGAATATGTATGAGTGCATTCCAAATTCGGCAGTAGTTAACTATTTTAACTACAGCGTTGACAAGCTGTAACAGTTCGAAGGAGAGGTAGTTAACTAATGTCGTTTTCGATTGGTAATCCAGAAGCGTCCGGAAGAACTCTCCGCGATTCTGAATTCAAATCCAGAAGCAAATTTCTCCTCTTTTCAGTAGAAGAACTGTCAGTTGAGTGCCAATCGAACGCTTTCAGAACGATTCTGGATTACCAATCGAAAACGACATTAATTAACAAGTAGAGGCAAAAGTGTGGTCCATTTCACTCATACTAACAAAACAACTGTCATGGATTCACGTATTTTTTTTTTTTTTCTGAAATCAAACATGGATTCGACTGCACGTGATGCGGTCCAACAACAACTCACTACCACATGAAAAGTGAAATGTCAACATGAAATTAGTAACAATAGCTGTCCCAGATTCCAAAAAGTAACTAAATAAACAATCGTTGTTAATTTAGTTAAAATAGTCAAACCTGGAATGCAGTGCTGATATATCTTCACCATGTTTTGCACAAAATTTGCAAACACGGTGCCGTTTCTCCCCTACACGACTTTCCGTAAAACGTAAACCAATAAACGCCAAAATGTCAAATCATATGTGAGTGGGTTGGTAAATCTCGAGCAACACTAATGTTGATTTCGATTCGCAATCTCAGATTTTTATTTCAGATGTCAGATTTCTGCTGCCCAATCGAACAAAAAAATTGCTCTGAGCTGTTCTTTGTTGGTGTTGGTGGTGTAGCTGCCACAATTTGTTTACATTTTTTTTTGCTGTGAAGATTTTTTTTTCGTAGAGTGGTTGCAACATGCAAGTTTTACATACATTTTCAAATAATTATAAAAGATATCTCATAATATATACTCCGAATATAAGTTCACCACGTTTTCCACTAAATCACAAACGCGATGCTTTTTCTCCCTTACAAATAATAAATACTGCAACTGGAGAAATTGCTGGTATGAAAAAGATGAACCAGTATTATCCCAAGACGACGACGAGGACGATGAAGATGTGGCACAGCATGAATATGAAAATAACATATCTATTATTTGTTCCATATTTATCCAAATTTTAGTTTAAATTATTTAATTTAATATGCTTTTTCACTAGTTCTAACTTTTTCGGCCAAAGACCATCCGTAAAACGTAAACAAACAAACGCCTAATGTCAAATCATTTGTAGGTGTATTGGTAAATCTCGAGCGACTCTGAGAAAAAATCTAGATTCGCAAAAGTGCTCTCGAATCTGAAAAAGATTGCTTTTTTTTGTACGAATCGAACGAAAAAAGTGAGCTCGGGCAAGAAAAAGTGCTTTTTTCTGGCGAATCGAAATCAACATGAGAAAAAAAATCTAGATTCGCAAAAGTGCTCTCAAATCCGAAAAAGGACGTTTTTTTGTACTAAAAGAACGCGAAAAGTGATCAGCAAGAAAAACTTATTTTTTTGCCAATCGAAAACGGCAATAGTTTGTGCTTTGTGGTACGAAAGCTCGATATCTTATCTACCTACGACTATTATTTTATAAATGTCATTTATTTGTGATGTTGAAGTTTGTTGAATCTTGAACTTTTTTGGTCTGGTTTTGATTGGTTTTGATTTTTCGTTCTTTAATTCTTTTTGTTTGTAGATTTTATTTTGGAAACTATGACGTGGGGTGTGTACTGTGTAATTCAAAAATATGTATTTAAAGAAAAATGTTAATTTTATGTTTTTTGTATGCTATACAGGCATACGGGCTGTCTTTGCTACGTATAACATTATATTAGCCGAATTCATTTGGAGGATATTAAGGATTCTATTAGAATATAACAAGTATTCAAGACATTATCCATTTAAAAACAAATTGCAAACGGTTTTAAAATATGGATTACATTTTCCTTATTTGTCTTACTGTTTTTTGGCCGTCATAGTTGCAATAAGTATAGCAATTGTATCTAGTCAATATGAGACTATACATTTATCGGCAATATATGAACGTTTTATGGAACAATCGTATTTAATGCTGTTGTGGTGGCTAATCCGTATTGCGGAATTTAGTAAGTCTATGTTCGAATATGCGGATTTTATACGTTCAAACAGCGGGTTAGACTATGCAACTGGAATGGCTTCCAACTATTTCCACGGATATTTACTTTTTACTTTGCCAACTCAAGATCAACTAAAAGGTAAATTTTGCATTATGTTTTTACTATGTTAAAGATGTTTAATACGTCCTTGTTACATTGTTCTTTTCAGGAATCGCAGAAAGAATGGAGCAATATGAGGACGTTCATGGTGTTCAATTCGCTATAAAGCGATTAGTCATCCTCATTCCACATTCGTTGCACACGAAACCCATAATAAAAAGTCCTTTAATGGATAAACAAGTTGAGTTTTGTTTTTAACATTGAATAGATATTAAACGCATTAAATGTTTCAGAAACCACTCGAGGCTGTTAAAAAAGACCGTGCCGGTGTATCACGCCCTTTCACAAATGATGTATATAGGCTTTTAATTGATGGACAACCTTATTACTTATCGGTAGAGGGAGCAACTCCTCTATTAAGCTATTTCGATTCACTGAATTCGAATTTAACTAGTACAAATCAAATGAAGGCTATGCAAAGAGAAATAATGCTCAAGTTTTACCGATACCTAAAAACTATTTTAGAAAAATGGCCAGCTACCCAGGGACAGTGTGAGCTTGTATTCTATAATGGTGAGTATATAAGTTCTATTTGAAAGTATTTCGACGATTTTTTACTTCAAACTCGAGGTGCATACATTTATGCGTATTTGTTTTTCATTTTCACATACATACCCTATATTCATACTTCTCAATTCATCATTACAAACGATCGACATTCATATTAAGCTGTGCATGTTTCCCAGTCGATTTTTGATTTCTTAACTTTCATTAGATTGTCAAATGCCCTTCCACGTAGCTCTTTTGGGATCGAAGAAAAGTGGATTCCAAACCCTGGAACACTCAAATTCGAATTCAAATCGATTGTCCTACACGAAGGATCCCATTTTTGATTTTTTTAACGTTGTTTACATATCAGTAATTCTCTATTGTGTTTTATTTGATGCATGTATTATTCGCGGGATATGTTTCTCCGATGCCACATCTATGTATTCTTCTACCAATCTCAAGCTGTTCTATTCTCTTCGTCGTTCTGTCGTATACGCTCGATCGTCCTCAGTTCCACTTCCACTAGGACGATAATCACAAGCGAAGCGGGTTTACTTTGGTCGATGTTTCCTCTGACAGAATCATCTCGCCAACTATATGATTTGCATCTGCCAGGTGTTACAAACTGTGTTATGCAGAAGTTTAAGTCTTCCGTTTTTCTTTTTTAAACAGAGTTCTACGTCAGGTGGACACTTTGACTGGCAAGTTTTCTTGTGTAAACTCTCCTCATTTCGTCTGCAAGGATATCAATTGGCACCATTCCGACTGGGACCAGTGCCCGTACCTCTGAAACCGTTTTAAATGCGGACATCGTCCTCAAAGCACCAAGACTATAGACTGACGATAACTTCCTTTTTCTGAAAACATTCTGTGTATTAAGTATGTATTTTTTATTTTTCCGTCGTTTCACAGATTTTCTGGAAGCCATGGTTTTGCATGTGTTTCCCCTTAAAGCTTTGTAGGGTTCACTGATTAGGACAACGTCAACTTATCTCTTTGCTGATCTGCGCTACCAGGTTCTGTGTTGCCTTATAGTGGTTTAGATTGATCTGGTCAATCTTTTTAATTTTATGTTAGTCAGAGCATTCTAAAATATTGGGCATTTGTTCTCCAGTTGTATGTTTTGTTAACAGTGCAAACAAGGTTATGCGAATGCTGACTGATAACCAATTAAGTTTCGACTTTAAATATGCCGAAGCTCAGAATTGTTAAATTAATAAGTTCCGAAGACCTCTATTTCATTTTTAGCTCATCAAACTTGAAATTAAAAACTGTTGTAATAACTAACTCAATTCGTTTGTAAATTCAATTTGTCTTCTATGTAAATAATACAGACTACACAGCTGATGGACAACCGCAAGATGTTGGCGAAGTACTTTGTACGCATATTAAAGAAATATGGAGGAAAGGTAACAAAAAACCAATCTGAATGCAAAGATAGTCTTTCTTCGAGAGCTTAGTTATCATTTAGAGTTAGAGTTATCATGACTTAATTTTCCATTTCAAAAAGTTGTGATTTTAGTGTAATAAAATAATTTCCTATATAAATTTAGCAAAATTGAAAAGATGCTATCAATACGAAGAGTGAAATTGAATATGTATTTTTAATAATTTAGTTTATTACATAGATACATATCTACATGTTTTTACCTACAAATTAAATATTAAACTAATGCCGCAAAGGTAATTTTAAAATATGTACTAATAATAGAAAACTAAGCAAAATAAAAATTAAACAATTTGGCTGTGTATTTTAAATTTTGTGTTTATTTTAACAAAAAATTATGTGATGCTCTAAAAAAGATCCCTTTCGATTTTTGACTCATGTTGGAAAAGTATGCGCCTACATCTGTCAAAGGATGTTTCAATTATGTACTACCTACGACTCCAAATGAATGATCGATGAACATTTAATAAATATGTACTACATAACCAAAGTAACGAACAAAATGAGTAATTTGATTATGTGACCTATTTTATTTCGATATAAACGGTATCGGAAATATGTAGGTACCTACATATTATGGCTTTATGTCCACTACATTTTCTTTATTATATTTAGTCCTTTCATTTTCTATTAATAGCTGATTCTGAGACGCTGTTAGCATGCGACGCTTCCACACCTCATAGTCTTCAACTGCAGGTACCTTTGAACGCTTTAACACTTTAGTCGAATTTTGTGAATAATCTTCCTTTTTATCATCAGCTCCAGTTTCAGGGCTTTGCACTTTTATAGATTTTGTATTTACATGTGTAGCTACTACTTTATCCCATCTTTGCTCCAACTGTGCCCATTGTGAAGGCCGCAAGTGACTAAATGCCAGTATTTTTTGTTTGGATATACGTTTTTGGGCGATCTTGCAAGCCTGATATACTGCCATTGCTGGATATTGTGGATGTGTTATATCAATGTCCGTTGCTTCATTCTCAACAAGATTTTTGTATACCTCCAAAAGTTCTGTTGCTCTTTTAGCAACCTCATTTATGCCCAATTTAATGCAAATATCGCTCACACAGACTTGCTTATTGAGATCGAGCAATTTTTCAAACATTCTCTTGTTGTTTGCATAGTGAGTCTTCCGAAGACCGGAAAGTTTGAGAGCATTTTCCTATAGACAGAATTTAACCGACACATTCTGTTTAATTTTTTTAAAGAAACATACCTGGTCAAATGGTATGCCAAGGAATATAGCAGCCAAGTCTATACATAGCACACTTTTTGCATACACGTTTAGGGTGGCACTCACATTTGTTGATCGAAGTTCTAACAACCGAAGAAGTTCTGTAGTTTTCCTGGGAAATAACAGTTGCAATATTTAAACAATCAAATGTTATGCTTAAAGCATACTCAACTATTTTCGGCTCATCTTGAAGTCCCATCTTTAGTATTAGTTGGTTAATCAGTTCTGCCATTGCTGATATAAAAAGAATTGATAAATTAATTATTTTAAAGAATTTCTGATTTTGTTTGAGTTCGTTTTGATGTAATAATATTTAGGCGCGCAGTTATAACAAGGATAAACTGTCACTCGTCACTGTCACTAGTTATCAAAATGGACGCGTTTAAAGTCGCCTTAATATGGATACGATTGGAACCGTTCAGAACAGCACGATAATGTAGCATGTGCAGTGCCAAAGTAGTAGCTATATGCATTCATTTAACTGTTTATAAAAAGATCACCGAAAACTCACAAGGCTAGACTGTTTTTGTAAAGAAATGTGTGCGCAAAATATTTAGCAAATACTCTGAGTCAACAAAATAGCAGACTTTGAATTTTGGTAGCAATTTCTTTGTCTTCCACGTTTTATTCATACCAATCTGAGTAAACGGTCGGTGCGTCGCTTTTCGAAGATGTCAAAAGTTGGAGTTAACTCAAATCAGTTTTTATTCATACGAAGCTTAACAATTGCTTCGATTTTGACATTTATTCTGAGTAAAACTTGCTACGTTTTATTTATACTACCCATTGTATCGTTTATTTTTTTTAGGTATTAACTTTATATTTGTTCACTTTTCCCCGTTTTCGTCGTTTTTGTAATTCTAAATTCAAATTAAAAGTAAACAAAATTCAAAAAAAAGGCGTCATCACTTTTGTCACTTGCAAATTTTGATAGACTGCAAGGGAAGGACACACGTGCAGTGTCTTACTTTAGCATGTGTGTGTTTTAATTGTGGGGACGAATGGAAGAGCCCTGTTACAATTTTATGCCGAGTGCAAACGGCTGAAAATATACAGTAGGTAATATTCTCGTATGTTCGTCAGACGTTCTCGAGAGGTGGAGCAGTGGAAAGAGATCTTAAGACGTAATTTCGTGTGTTTTCCGGGGATCGAACCTGAGACGCCTCGCTCAGTAGACTGGCACAAATAACAGTCACCCCTATTGTCGTCGTCGTTTACGACTCTAAAAAAAAAGCGACACGACTGTTTGGTATTGGCGACTGAAGATAAACGACTTTTGTCGCGGCGATCATCGACAAATGGCGTCTGAAATGTCAAAAAATGTGGATTGTATTTTTCGACGACGATCGTCGGTATTGCGTGAGGCGTTTTGTGACGACGTTTGTCGTGGAAATGATACATTTCTGTCGTCGACTATTTTGCGGACGACTGTGTGTTAAAAAAAAGTATGAGTACTTAATTTTTAGTTAACAAAAAGACAATTATAGTTATTTTGCAGAATCGAGATAACAAATAAAAGGCAATTTCTACATTTAGTGAACGAAATGCAGAAAAATATTCTTTTGGCAAAATCATTCACGAAGGCCTAACAAAAGTGAGGTTAATCGGCAATGGGACGACATAGCCTTATCTCTGAATTGTCTTGGACCACCTTCGACTTCGATAGTCTAAAATACATTTAAAATCTGAAAATAATTGTTATTAACACAATGTATGCAATTTAAATTATTTCTACCACCCGCACTTAATGTCGGGCAAATCCAATGGATTGGATTTGGTTCGAATTTCCTTCCTTAACTTTACCAGCACTTTTTTCTGGTTTTCTTCTTCGTCACTGCTTTCAAAAAACATGTCACACTATTCATTTTTGATTTGTTTTATTAAATAATTAACCAAGTCACAAACAAAACACCAGACCAAATATAAATTCGTCGAATGAAATGTCAAATCCCATGTCTCATAGTTTGTGGAATGTATGTGGGATGTGAGAGTTCAGAGAGTCGAGTCGTTTCAGTTACGCAATACCAAATTCCAAACGACTCAACACGACAAACGTCGCCAGTCGTTTGCGACAGACGACGACGACAATAGGGGTGAGTGGTTTGTGGTCTAGCCCTAGCACATTAATCACTGAGCTACTGCGCCTGCAAGCAAGCGTGCATCAAGCTGCAAGTGACGAAAGCGTGCATATGAAACGCAGCTACGTGGACAGTAGGCCTCAGGCCCCTATTGTGAGTGTCGATAGTTGATCGACTACTGTCGATCGATAGACAACTTTGATTGTCGATTGCGATTGATATTTGTCGATTTGACAGTCGCTTGTAGTCGATTGCAAATGTCTGGTCGTTGTGTATAAAAAAGAAGAATTAGGTATTTAATTATTTGAAAATAAACTCACAATTCATTTTTCAATAATTTCCACACATAACCGATATTTGACACAAGACAGCTGATTTCGAAAATGAGACTGACAGCGGTTAATGAGGCGGGTTACCCCTGAAATCCCGGGGCACAAAATCCCGTCCACAAATGCCCGAAACCCAAAATCCCGAAAAACCAAAAGCCCGAAAAAAAAAATCGCCGCGATTTTTAACACCAATCATATTCACTGATTTTCGGGATTTTGTTTTCATGTTTACCCGGAAATTCAAGTTTTTCATCTGAAATATCTCGATACATATCGAATTGATCGTCCTTAAAATAACGCTTGTGTTAAAAAAGAATTTAGGTCCCACCTTAGGAACTTCATTTGGTTAATGAATGAGAGAAAATATTGTTTATTAACTTGAAAAACCACAAACCCCTTCTAGTCATTGATATTGATAGCCTTAGCTTAAGTACTCAGTTAACTTTAGTTAAGTAAATCAAGGTCTTTTGGCTTTGTGAGAATCACAAAGAACGAACTTTAGTAAATTTACTGGACGAGTTATTTACCAAAACATACGGTAGAAAAACTCTTTTGCTAAATGTTCCGATCACTTATTTCGTTAATAAAAGTCCTTCGTTTTTGTGAGAATCACAAAGAACTAACTTTTTTCCTTAAAAGTACATTTACCGGACGAGTTATTTACCAAAACATACGGTAGAAAAACTCGTTTGCTAAAAGTACTTAAGCAGTAGTTTTTCAGCATAAATGATACAAATTTGTAAGGGTAATGCAATTTTTCCAAATTCGTTCTTTTAAGAATGACTAAATGATTCTTTAGAGATTTTATTTGATATTTCGTTTCAATTTTATAAAATAAAATTTTGGTCATTGACTAGAGAAATCCCGATTGGATTTTTATTACAAAATTTTTTTTGGGATTTTTGCTTTCGGGCAAACATTCTTTCGGGATTTTGTATTTTCGGGATTTTTCCAAATTATGAATTTTTTTTTTTCGGGATTTTGTATTTTCGGGATTTTTCCAAATTATGAATTTTTTTTTTCGGGATTTTGTATTTTCGGGATTTTGCTTTTCAGTCAAATGATGGGTTCCCTAATGAGGCAATGCTTTTGTGGATTCCATTCGGATTTTATCAAGTAGGTACATTTTTTGTAGTTCGCAGCATAGGTAGATTTCATTCGGGGATTTTTTACGAATGGATTATGTGAAGGGCTGATCAGATCATTCTAGGATCACCTTCCAAATTTGTCGAAATTAGTAAATGTAATAGAAATTGGGGTATCTGAAGGTTTTAAGTATCTAGTCCTCACTCATGACTCTCTTTAGGGCTCCAACATTTTCATCTGGCGCGCGAAGTTTGTGCTTACATGTTTCCGACTAATGACTTTGTGAAGTTCCATCCGTTGGATGTTCATATGCCTCCTCGTTATGCATCCTAGCACTGCAATATGAATGTACACAATTATTAAGCGCCTCTCCAATGCTTCTCTCTACCACCTTCTTCCTAAACGTTGCTTAATTTTGGCGTTAATTATGCTTTTAATTTTACAATTCCCAAAAGTGGGTAGGTTTCATTCCGAAAGAATTGTAGCGTCGAACGTGTCTTAGAGTGCATCTGCCTTGATTTCAATGTATAACGATTATCGGGAACGAACCGTATTTTATTTAAAAGCATCTTTAATATGATTATATTTTTTACAATATGTTCGTTTTAGTTACAATTTTGAATAAAAACGTTTATGCATATTTCGTAGTATGTTTAGAAAGGCTATTCAAACATAATAACAGTCGACTCGACACACCATCGTCCAAATTAATGCCTGTATAATGCATATAATCTTATGTTTATCGTTTATACAAAAATAGTTTTACTGTGTAAAGGAAAATCCGAGACCATTTCAATTCAATTTCGTTTAAATGTATGTAAATATGTATAACAAATTTGTTTTTTTTTTTCGTTTGCTTTTGGCTAAAGTAAACAAATTCAATATTATATGAGGAAAAAGTATAAACAACTATTCAATGTATGGATTTATGTATATATGTATTTTCTTGTAATCTTATTTATTTAAAACTTTTTTATTATCATCTTTTGTGCATTATTAAAAAAGGAAATAAACATTAAGCAATACATTTCTTACAAAAGCGCTGATTTTCGAACGATTTTCCAGAGATCTCTTTTCTTTATTCTTACTTAAAGTTATTTTTTAATAAAACAACTAATGCCATCGCACTTAGCATAAGGATGAAAGTAACAAAACTGCACCAGACACATGTCATAATTAAAATATTCACTCTTTAAGGCGATAAACATCATAACTGCAATTAATGGCATCCATTTAACTTCTAATGGATAAGATATTATTAAAGTGACATTTAAAAGCACACTTTAGGCTTTTCATTCAAAATTAAACAGCGTTTTATGATTTACTTCGTTCTACAATAACGAACACTTTTCCTGTTAGACAATACAAAAAAAAGATCAACATTTTGCGTCTTGATGCTTCACAGAAAGTGAACGAAACATTGTGGATGTAATGCCATCCGAGTTTTAAGAAAGTAGTAATTATTTTTAGTAAAAAAATGTTTGCTGTAAAAATATATAATATTTTAAATCTGCGTCCTCAATCGTGGTCTGGGCAGATCACCGAAAACGGCATCGCCATGTACGCTCTTAGCAAGTGCTTTGATGCTAGCTGCGATGTCAACATTGTCATCGAGAATCTGTAAGTAAAACAAAGAAGTTAACAAATTTTGGAATGATTTTTGTATTGCGAATGCAGAAATAAATATGTATTTAAATAGATAAGTTTGTGAACATAATTTCGTTTTAAAAGGATTTTCCGATGGCCAATTGTAAAACAAGGTTCAGATTTTTTCGAAAAATACGTTAATGGAAAGCGATAGTAACAAAGATTTTCGCTTATTAAGAATTTACCGCCGATTTTTGTTTAGAAATGTTTTTATAATTTTAGTGCTAATGCGAAATATGTATATAATTATAATTCTTCTACTATTCTGTATAACTAAAATTCCTCTTTTTGTCGAAAACTCAGTTTTCAGTGCGGTACTTTACTATAATAGCTTACCCTCTTTACTTAGTCTATACACCACAAACCTAGTGGGTGGTAAACGTCGTATTTATCCACAAACAAGGCAAACCAAGCGGGAATCCAATAACGTCGTTTTTTGACGTTGTTTTTTTCTTAAAAACGTCCCTTTTTGGTATTAGAAGGAAATACATAGTTTTTCAGGGAATAACTAAGTACCGAAAATTTAGGGAAATCCTCTGCTGAATGCACTATTAGCTACATTAGGAAAGTAAAGACGCCACTAACCTAGACAAAATTCTGACACTTCAAGTACAATAGACCTTATAGTTCGACATCCGAGTCAGATTAAAAAAAAAACCTTTTTGAACGAACATTTTGCATGTTTCACATTCACATTTTGCACATTTCTGGTGTGCAATAAACGATATGCTATATTCGAACCCGAGTGTAATTTATTCCCTTGTGTACTGGAATGCAAAAATGCTGGAATGTAGCACGTATCAAAAAAATTCGGCAAGAGTAACCAATCACTGGAGGAAACAGACCACAGCTCAACGTCTTCAGTTAAAATTTAAAACTATGAAACATAACATGTCTTGTACTTACATCATCATCTGAATCCGCGACAATAGTACTCTCGTTGACAGAGTTCGCTATAGCTATTGGCAAGCTTTTAGCAAAATGATTAGCATTCTGCTTTCTAGCGTGACTACCAGGTATGGGAATGGCAGCTTCCAATTCAGCCAGCGCATCTATTAAAAAGTATATTACTAATTTGTATTATATAAAATGTAAACCACATTACGAACCTTCTGCATCTTCAGCACTTTCCTCCACGTCGGACATATTCAGCGGATGCGATGCTCTTGGCACCATAGAATAACTCTCTACTCCTTCTAATTCAAACAGGCAATCACCATCGTCCATACCACTTCCACCATTCGAATTGGAAGAATTTACGTAAAAAGTACCATTTCCAATGGGAAATCTGTGACTGCCCACAGCACCAATGTTAGTTTGTTGCTGCCTATTGAATGTCGGGCTGTTGCCAACACTCATCGGTGTACTATCTGGCGTTGCTGGTGGGGTATCGAAGGTAGTAACCTTCTTGTTATTGAACGAGAATACGTTCTGTGCGTTTATTTGAGTATTGCTGTCCATGGCACTTGCAGAAGAATTGGATGTTGCTATGCCACCTCCAATTACGATTTTAGTCAGTGTGGTGGGCGTGGTTGGTGCACTCGCCGCATTGTTGGCAGCTCCCATGGCATCGATAATTTGTTCAGGTACTTGGTTAACTAGACTAACTAATATTTGATATTCTTGTTCAGACTTTTCACGGAAGCTCTTCAATAGAGCGAATTGCTGTTCTGTATAACGGTGTATACGTTCGTCCGTATCAGCGATTTCTTTCTGCAGTCTCATCTGCAAGTTCTGTGTCAACGATCGTAAACGATTGTTCGACTTATTGCTTCGGCTATTAAAGGGATTATCGTCAATTTGCTGAAGCTGGTGGTTCATAATTAGAATACCAAAGGTTTCTGAAAATGATTTGTCAGCCTTACGGTGAACCAGCTCTTCGTTGGTTGTCACCAGATTGGAATTGATCAAATAGATCCCGTTTGAGGTATGTTTACAACAAAGAGCCGTATTGCAATTCATGCAAATGTGAATAACCCACGAGTTACAAGGTAACATGCAAACTAAGTCGCGTTGATGGATGGTTACTGAAAGTTCCGCCAGCGGTCCAGTAGCCTATAAAGGAAATAAAAATTGTTTAGTAAACATGGGCGCATAGTAACTTCTGTTGTTTAGATATAATGTTGGTTATGATAAGATAGGGTGACAGTCGATTAGTATACAATTCATGTTATCACACAATTGATTTCCGACGAGATTAGTCGCTATAAGGCTTTCATAATACATAATACACACTTTAAGTTGATAAGGGCTTGTTTGTGCCCTCTTTTTTTTTTGTTTTAATATTCATATCATAATATATCAAACTGTAAATCTTTTGTTTTGTCGAAACATAAAATTGCCATATATCGCAGACAATATAAAAACCAAATAAAATTTTGTTGTGATGGATTTTGTTAAAAGACACGGGGTTTTAAAATACTGTCGGATCTTAAGAAAAGTAACTAACCCAATTACCCAATTCACGTCATGTATAATGCATTCATTGCCTCATTTTGTTTTCATAAAACTTAATACCTACAATGTGCACCATTGCCTTTTTCTCTATGCCTCTAAATTCTTGGACTCGTGCTGTTAGTTAGGCCTCAAAGGGTCATTCATATTCCCTTGAGTATTTATACAAAATGTGAAACTAAATGTAATTAAGGTAATTTTAAAATTTTATCATTTAATGGACATTACTATGGTAGTTTAGGTACGGGTGGCAGGCGACAATGAGTGCAGCGCCACTTAGGCCAGCGTAGGCACATTGTAATACCACAGGACCCCTTGAGAAAAACTAAAAACTAAAACAAAACTACCCGTTGAAACAACAATTAATTTATGACCAAGGATCAGTTATTGCAAATGAAGAGCCCATTCCATCATTAACAGAAAAAATATAAAGCAGTGATTCATATTTTCTTATTTGAGCTCACATAGTCCACCCTCGTAAATTTGTATATCGTTTTCTAGAATGTTTGCATAACAAGTTTCTTCTAGATATTTCCATTTCGTTATTTCGCGTGAGTTTTGGTGAATCGCAGTCAATACTTCCACCGGCATTCCCTGCGCCTTCCACTATTTCTTAGGCCGTGTATTAATTGCGCTTAGTAAATATCTTTGGCTAATTTTTTAACACAGGCATAAAGTGACTGTTCAAAAGAGAAGTTCACCAAACTCTAGTCTTGGAACATTTACAATTTCACACTTTAATTCAATTGGAATTTTAGTATTTTATATATTGTCTTTGTTTTCGTCCCGGCAGAAGCACAACCGACCAGTTATTCACTCTCAGAATGGTGCTTGAGAAGGCTTGGGAGTATGCTACACCTGTTTACGCATGCTTCGTAGATTTGGAGAAAGCATACGACCGAGTCCCTCGAGGTAAACTCTGGAGTGTATTGCAGGAGTATGGAATTGATGGTTCTCTCTTGAGAGCCATTCAATCTCTTTACACAAACTGTAAAAGCTGTGTTCGGATAAACGGCGTTAAATCAATACCTTTCACCGTGGGCGTTGGACTTCGCCAGGGGTGCGTCTTGTCTCCTCTCCTTTTCATTACTTATATGGACTGGAAGAATGTTTCGAATTGGGAGATCTGAGGATAAGTCATTTGCTCTTCGCTGATGACTTGGTCATCCTTGGGTCCTCTCAGACTGAACTTCAGCGCGCACTCGATCGGTTTGTAGCCGTTTGTGTTGAAGCTGAGATGAAGGTTAACGTGAACAAATCTGAAGTGATGGTCGTCTCCAGAACGCCTGTTCAATGCACTCTGCATGTTAGTGGAGTCCCATTGAAACAGGTGGAGAAGTTTAAGTATCTCGAGGTCTTATTCACGAGTGATGGAAGGAGCAATGCCGAGTTTTCCTGTAGGATTGGTCAGGCTGGGTCAATTTTGAGACAGCTTGGTCATTCTGTTATTAGGAGGACTGAACTTGGTGTCAAAGCTAAGTTGTCAGTCTTTAATTCGGTGTTTGTTCCAACTCTTACCTATGGTCATGAGGTTCGAATACAAGCTGCCGAAATGAGATTTCTCCGTTGTATTGCTGGTGTGACTCGTAGAGATCGCATTAGAAATACCAGAATACGTGAGGAACTCAATGTCGAGCAGCTACTTCTCCGGACGGAGCGGTCCATGCTTCGGTGGTTTGGTCATGTTAAACGCATGTCCCCGACCAGGATTCCACGAAGTGCTATGGAATCCGTACCATCAGGCAGGCGTCCTCTAGGCAGACCTAGGATGAGATGGTTAGATCAAGTCCATAATCTCTCCTCTATCCGTATGGGGATTGCCCTTGATGATTTGGAGTCGATGGCGGAGGATCGAGAGCTATGGAGGGTCCACTTGAGCAACCTACACCCGCGACCCACTTAATGGACAAGCGGACCATTTGAAAATGAATGAATGAATGAATGAATGAATGAATATATTGTCTTAAGAACTCCAGCAAATTCCAAGTGTCAGAAAACGAATCGGACTCACCAGTGAGCTCGGTCTTTGCCCAACTGCCTTCAGCTGCGTATTCCTCTATTATGCGTTGTCCATCTGGGTTGGAGTCGGCTCCTATAACTCTTCGTTGAATCTCCTTTTCCAAGGTTTATCTACAGGACCGACAATTTTACAAAGCGACCGAGGATATCTTCATTAGCTTTAGATAGAATAAACACTTCAGCGCCATAAATCAGGATTGTGCGATGATCAAGGACTTATACATAATCTGCTTACTTGTTCGGGATATGGCTCTACTGCTCAGCCAACAAAAAAAAAACAGCTTTAAAAGGAATTATTAATTCTCTGTTTAATTTCTGTTGAGTTGGTATTAGCAGAACTAACATAGAGGAAGTCCTAGATTCGCCGAAGTTATGTGGAGGGACACATGGTGAGAGCATATTCCTGGCTTTCCCCTCGTTAACCGCTGAGCCTATTTTAGCCGCTTCCGTTTTTATATGTACTAGCAAATGTACCAGCGACAGCTCGCAGTGTTCTTGCAACGGAACGACCGAAAAAATTTAACCCGTATTCACAGAAGCCCGTAAATGCAAACACAGCATTTCGAAGTTGACCGTAAAATAAAAGCCTGTAATAAAGAAGCCCTTAAATGATAATTTTCAAACAGCCCGTATTTGCTTGCACAAATTCCAAATACAACAGTGACCACAGTACGTGACATTTATACTCTCGGATGTTTGTCAGGCGTGTCATATACATATTAATGTACATTTTCAAGTTAATGGCCCAAAATGCTAGCACCTGACACTAGTTCTCCATTAAACAAATCCAATTTCATCCCACTCTTTCAAACGTAACTGCTTTTAACCACCTACCTACTTCATCCACTTTGCCTTAATTTGCTATAGCTCAACTCTTGTTATAGCAAATTAAAACAAAGTATGTAGATGCTGTAGACATTATCAATTCTCATTCATTAATGCAAAATGATCTACATATTTAAATATCAACCAATAAAATAGGTTATAAAGCAATGAGTGCGAAATTTATTTTCTAAACAATAATTCTTCTAATTAAAAATATAAACACAGACACACATTTCTAATTCATACGCCCAGAGAGTCTGATCTGATCCGACAATAAAATTCCATCACATTTCGCGACTTTGCGTAGTTAGTCCGCAATTCAGCGCACAATCTCAGTCTGGTGAATTAATGTTTACATTAGCATTACAAAAGATAAAAATGAACCCAAAACAAAACTCAACGTGCACATTTAAAAGAAAATATGTACATAAATAATAATATTTTGTTTGTTTTGTTGCTCTGCCCTTCCCTTTCGAGGGTAGCCATGCGAAAATATCTAAAAACCGCATTAGGTGTGAAATCGGTTGCCATTGTGTAAATTCTAGGCAAAAATTGCCATATGATACGGCAGAGGAGTGCGAAGGAAACAAGGTAATTGGAAACTTTATTTTGATGGCAAAATTCCATGCAAATATTGTAAGTAACTTTGCTAGTTCGCTAAGTTTGTTTATTAATAAAACAAATATTTGCTACAGCTATCGACCAGACGGCTGCACGCACACTATGCTCTTATTGGTATAGTTATGGATTTGTTTTTCTTTCAGTATCTTCTAAGGTGTGTTCAAATTTATTCTAGGATATAGGGTAGATGTTGTTATGAGTTCAGAATTGAATTGAAAGATCTCTTGTGCATTTTCTGTTTTGATGTTAAGCTACTACATAATTACACATTTCAAAAACATACTGATTTTGTTCTCAAGTAGTGTGTAAACAAAATCTGACGTCATATTGACGCACGTTAAAATTTGACATAATTTTTGACATTTGTAATATTAGCTTCAGTAACATCATTACATTAGGCGGCATCCAGTTCAGTCTCCACAACTTAAATGAAACTTGGCGATAACCTTTTTTGTGTATGAAGTATGAAGGAAATAATTACAAGACATTTAATGTACTTACAAAAAATGTATTTTAAGTTATAAAATACTATACTAGTTTTTACGATTACAATAATTATTTAGTTACGTTAAAATATATAAAACAAAATAGGAAAATATCTGAAGTGATGGTAAAAAACCGGAAGTCCCGTCAATTTTTCTTCTTTTTTGACAGATCTCCATTTTGATTTATAGTTCAAACGCAACACTCCTCCACCCTTGCTTAGAATTTCTTGCTTTCAGTTGAATTATCTGTTGTTTCAGTAGGCACTGGCACTGGTACGTCGTTCCTGATGTCAGGAATGTAAATAGTTTCCTCAAATTTCTCGTCGGTCGTTTGCTCCGTTAGTGTTGACGACTTTTATGCATTATCATTACTGACCACAATTGAAACTGGACATGTAGCCTGCGATATGTGCCCGGCCACATAAAAAAAAAAAAAAATAAATAGGTGGCGCAACAGGCGGTAGACACCCTAGGCCTAGCTTCTCGCAACCATTCGTTTGTGTGAGTTTCTATTTTTGGGACGAATGGAAGGGACCTACAATTTTAAGCCGAGTCCGAACGGCTGAATTAAGAAGCTTTTTCAGGACAGTCATACTCTCGGATGCTTGTCAGACATTCGCGAGAGGTGGCGCAGTAGAAAAAATCTTAAGATGTAATTTATGTTTTTCCGGGGATCGAACCTGGGATCCCTCGCACAGTAGTCCAGCACACTAACCACTGCGCTACTGCGCCCACATATGTCCGATAATAAACTGGTTCTGAATCGGTGAATTGAAGAACTTTTGACTTATCTTCCTTTGGAGTATAGTTCGAGTATGACATCTTGAGAAAATTGGCTTAAGTTTGAACTAAAGCCTTCGATTAAAAGATGCGGAACATATTGTTCCAACAAAAATCTAGCTAGACGCAATTTAATATCGCGGATCGTGTGTGCCCTTCTTCAGGTAGTCCTTTTTAGTGCCCGCCATTCGCTCCATACTTTCGTGGACGGATAAAATGGAGCTGAAAATAAATGTTATATGTACTAAATTATTTTCACAGAATATTTTAAACTCGATAAAAGTGAAAGCTGTTCCATTATCGGAAAAATATCAAAGAGAGCATGACTTGCGAAGAGTTGGCTTAATACATACATTTCACATGATGAATATGAGTCCACTACCAAAAAGAAACGGTTTCCTTGGATCGGGTCAGCGAAATCATTGTGAATCCTAGACCATGGAATCTTTGCTTCTTCCCAGGAATAACCTGTAGTTGGAGAATTATTCGTAGAACCTAGTTTTATGTCCTCATAAAATTTGTCGGCAGCATACGTAACTCCTCGCTGGAGCCTTCATGTAGACTATAAGGGTATGATTTGTGCGGAGAGAACTGATAATTGGTAAACTTTGGGAATCACTACTCGTTAGATCCAACATCCTTTAATGTAGAAAATCTCGTATTTCCTGTTGAACAAAGTTTTGAATTCTGGATCGACTGAATTTCGTCAACGCTTTAACGCTCAGTGGGCAACACGTAAATGAACGTTGTCCCTTTTTGTGTCAACTTTTTCTTTTGCTGAAGAGTTAGGAAGCTGAGCGGGCAAACGGCTAAACGCATTGGCATATCTTTCCCAGGTTTCTAACGAAGGTCGTAAAGCATTTTTAGGTATTTAAGAAGATGTTCCAGCGTCTTTGGAGTAGGTTCTAAAGGAAAAAACAATCCGTACAGATTTCGAAATGTCGACAATACAATAAGGCCGGCTGTCCACGTAGCTGCGCTTCATACGCAGCTTGTTTACAGCTTGCATATAAATAAACTAAAGCTCTGTCCACGGAGCGGTAAAATCGCATTTGATGCGACAGTAAAAAAATTACTCCGAAGAAAGCTTACAAAATGTTAAAATAACGAGTACGATATCTTCATGCGTGATTTGCCGTAGCTTCCTTATCATGTAACTTTATGGAGGATTGTCAAGCTATAGCACTGAGCGCTATTGTGAATATTATATTATGTAGTTTGACGATCGCTATCGTTTTCTTAAGTTTGAAAGCAACTGGTATCTGAATTGGAAGACATGTAAATTTTGCTGTCATTCTCAAATTTGTTGTTGTTTTTCAAAAATCATATTATTTCAGGATTTATTATATAAGGACTGTTATTGAAATGTTAAAAAAAGCCGCGAGAAAAAAAAAATAGGATCAACATAAATGCACTAGCTCTTTTGGTTAAACTACGCGACGGCACGAGCCAGCGCCGAAAGTGTAATACATTGCAGAAACCAAGAAAAAAAATAAAAATAAATAGGCGGCGCAACAGGCGGTAGACACCCAAGGCCTAGCTTCTCGCAACCATTCGTTTTGTGTGAGTTTCTATTTTCGGAACGAATGGAAGGGACCTACAATTTTATGCCGAGTCCGAACGGCTGAATTGAGAAGCTTTTTCAGGACAGTTATACTCTCGGATGTTTGTCAGACGTTCGCGAGAGGTGGCGCAGTAGAAAAAACCTTAAGATGTAATTTGTGTTTTTCCGGGGATCGAACCTGGGATCCCTCGCACAGTAGCCCAGCACACTAACCACTGCGCTACTGCGCCTACCAAGAAACTGCAGACAAATTGAACGATTGCATGTTTTCAGTAGCAGGTGTCATTACAGTTATGTTTGATACCACGTAAAGTTGGGTAGACCTTAGGTTCTTCTCTACAGCGTTGGATAAGAACTATTTTGGCGTTAAAATCTCAGAAGACAATTTTAATGTCTCGTGGAGACAGTCTTTGGGGAGAGTACGATAACTACGGCGCCAAAAATTGATAACGGTATTTTGTAGAGGGGTTAAATACAAGCACTTTTTACTATGGGAGGGGGGGTCTATCTTACTCCGTTTAGGCGGGAGGGGTAATTTAAAGAAAATTATACTTTAAATGGAAAAAAATACATTAAAAAACAATGGCAACACTTTTAATAAAAGACTATATCATTTTAGAAAGCCCAGAATATGTTCTTTCATATTATTTTTAAATTAAGTTATTCCCTTAAATTGATTTTGAAAAAAATAATTTCAAACTTGAAATTTTAGGACAAAAATTGAGGTGAGTAAAATAATTTTGGCGATGAAAACTAATGACGGATTTATGTAGAGGAGTTAAATACAAACATTTTTTACTATGGGAGGGAGGGTCTATCTCGCTCCGGTTAGGCGGGAGGGGTAATTAAAAAAAAAATTATAAATAAAATTAAAATAAAATATTAAAAAACAATGGCAACACTTACCACAAAGAACTATAGTATTTTTCAAAGCCAGAAAACCGTTCTAAATTGTCTAAAATTCAAATCAGCAAAATTTTGTCTACCAATGGGAAATTTCTGGCCACAGACTGTATCTGAAGAATGTTGTTGATATTGGGTAAACTAATATAATTAAAAGAAAGTTTGCATATACTCAGCCTTGCACCCATCCCAAAATCCAACAGTGACCCCAAGCAGGGGGGTTGCAGGGGGGCAGCATACGCATTTCAAGGCGCAAGGGTAGTAATTTGTTCTCTAAGCGGAGCGACATATAAAAGTAATTTTCAATTTTCTCAAAAATTAGAAGACATAAATCAATCTGGTTTTGAGTGTTCGATTAAGAATTGATTTAGGCAGTAAAAACTACAAACAAGTTAAGTATCTATTTGCTCAATATTAAAAAAATCAGCATAAAAGTTTTATTTTTTAATTTTTTTCCTTAAATTTCAAGTTTGAAAGTATTTTTTTCAAAAACTATTAACAGCTATAACTTGATTTAAAAATAATATCAAAGAAGAGATTCCTGGCTTACAAAATTCATAAAGTCCTTTATTGTAAGTGTTGCCATTGTTTCTCAATTTATTTTTTTACATTTTAAGTATTATTTTTTTTAAATTGCCCCTCCCGCCTAAACGAAGCCAGATAGACCCCCCCCCCCTTCCATAGTAAAAAATGCTTGTATTTAACCCCTCTACAAAATACCGTTATCAATTTTTGGCGCCGTAGTTATCGTACTCGTGCCCAGTCTTTGATAGAATTAGCTTCTTCTTCTGTGAGGCGGTGAGCGCATATCAGACTAATGTTAAAAATTTAGCCTTGATCCAGATTGTTTTAAGGACTGCGGCCAAATAGATGTTTTCCTCTGTAATAGATACCGTAGTATATGCCAGTTAATTTCATGTTTTTTTGCCTACCATCTGAAGTAGTCAGTTCAGTTTTCCATCGTGCCGTAGATTGACAATATCTACCCTAGGCGTTTTACTTTTTTAGGTCACTCGAGTATTTTGAGCGTGCTCGAGCTCAGATCGTTCTGATTTGTTTATGAAACACACTTGAGCACATATAGCTGTCAGAACAACAAAGCTCGTCCGCCATCTTAACTATTTTGTTTATTCTTTGATTTTTTTCAGTCAAATGTGACTTTTAGGCTCAGCCTGCCCAGTAAATTTATTCTGAGCTCATAGAGCGCGCTCTGATCATTCTCTGAATGAAAAAAAGAAACACAAATTCTAAGCTCTGCTGTGTCTGAGCTAAAAAAGAAACACGAACTTCTTTTTTGACAGTTCAGGATCTGCTCTGAACTAAAAAATAAAAAAACGCCATTTGTAGCAGTCCGTCTCCGGAGCTTTTGGTTACTTCATTACAAAAGTTGATTATCTATCCACAGCAAAATAAAGTGTATAACAGGATTTGCAAAATAATTCCTGCGCAATATACACGATAAATCCCTTTGGTACGCCATAACAAATGCTTAATTTCCTCGAAGCTGTTTCGTCTATTGGTAATTGGTCTGTTGTTTTTCACTGCATGCGGCCTCTTCGAGTGAAAATGGAGAAAAAGTCCTTCATCCCTCTCCTGTGTACAATTAACTTGTCTTCCTCCTTAATACATTCACTTTATCTCTTCTCGCTACGACAACGCTTAAAAACAAATTAAAGCTCATTCGAATAGTTTCAAATTAAATACAGGCATTATTGTCATCGTCGTATTTGACGTCACCGCTGTCTATATGGTTTATGGCTCGCTCTGTTTTTCTTCGCTTGTATAGATAATTCTAATCATCGCGATGTTATTTTTTTTTTAGTTTTATTTCAAGCAACAGTTGATGTGATGAGTGTGGCTATTTTTATTTTTAATTTAGAATATACTACTTGCTGATGGAATAAGTAAAAACAAAAGTTAAAAGATTATTTAGAGGATTGCCTATCCATCGCGTGTTTATTAATTTATTTGCTATATCATAAAGGATTTATTCATTTCAAATATATATTAACCACAAAATATTGACACTTTAAAAACAAAAAAAAAATTTCCTGCTTTTATCATGTAGTAGGGATTCTCCTCATTCGTAATAAAAATGTGGGAACATGGATTATTCGAATTCTCCGCATCTCAAATCTTAAATGTAAAGTATTTTTTTAATTCATTAACTTAAAGTTTTTTGTGTAGAGAAAAACTGATTGTGAGTTAATTCTTTAACTCAATGTGGCATACATAATTTTATTTCGATTTCAATGTTTCTGTATTTTAACGGTTGACTCAACTCGTTCATAATGTTATTGACAAGCTCCTATCTATCGCTTCGGTTTTCTGCCAGCTCCATCCAATTTGAGTTGACGTTGTTCTATTGCCACAGCCGTCATGCATGGGAACTTTTGCAATCCGGTTTGCCAACAACTATATTCTGTGCGCAATTCTGTCGTTTGCCAACTCTTGGCACATATCTGGATTTTGTTGCATGTTAGCTTGCGCGACTGTTTTTCTTTCTAGAATGATGTTCTGTAAGAGTTGAGAGAGCTGGAATGATTTCAGTAGGACAATTTATGATGGACCTCTCTGATAGACTTCTGCGAAACCAAATATCTCCGCTAATACTTGGGTACTACAGAAACTTTGTTTAAGGCTTTAATTTTAGAAGGAATAATAACAATGAAAACGTTTTTGTTTTTTTCACGATTTCAACACCTTTTAGAGCATAAAACACCATTTTCAGCATATTTATGGCGCTATAAACGGTTTTTTTTAGAGCATATTTCCGGTTGCCCTATAGTAATTAGTAATGACAAAGTGAATATACCTTATGGAGAGTATAAAAAGACCCCCTTTATTATGGTCTAGTCTAGATGTATTAAAAATCAGATAAATCTATAGATCTCAAGCCGGCGAAAAGAGGTTGATGGTGGCTTGTCACTGTCGAGTGAAGGAAACATTTCAAATGGACTGTGGCAAAATAGAGGCCGGTGTTCTTCTCTCTAAGCTTTCGGACATTACGGAGGACACAAACTCACAAGCAGAGTATTTTAATCCTCTTGTAGTAAGACGCACAATATTACACGGAGGAAGCACTTAGACCCATTTTTAAGACAAGCTGTAATATAATGGATTGTTACATGTGCCAAAAGAACCCTTAAAGTGCCACGCTTTCTCAGGGTGAAAAGAATATACCGTTGCAATGGACGTTCCAATCCAACAATGACCCTAAACATATACTGTGAGATTTGTGACTAGTGAGGGATATGTTATTTTGTGGCCACGACAATGGGAAATTGTAGATCAGTAAATTAATCGTATGAAATGAAACAGGTCATGGTAATTTCGGGTATAATTTAAGGAAGATGTGAATTAAAGAGGATGATACTTATTAGCTATGCCTGGAGGAATCTGAGACAGCGGCACAGCTTTGGCTGACAAAATAATAAGGATCTTGGGACAACATTGGGCAGAGACCCATTGGATTAAACAGATCTCACATAAACAGTTGCTAGCATTAACATTAACACTAGGAATCGAACCCAGGGAAGAACTCTGGAGAAGTCCAGAGAGTCTCTCTGGGTAAGGCTTACAGTGGTAGAGAGATGAAAAGAGACTCGACAATGGTGGTCTGATTCGAATATCTCTCGAAATCTATATAATAATAAAATAGGATGAACAAAAATGTTCCTTATGCAGAGTGAATCCTCCTTTTCCAGTCACTAATAACTCGGGCCATATGCAAAATTTCCAAAATCAGGAAAACTATTTTATATAGGTATTTCTTATATACATACCTACATAGTGTAGGTACACAAACCGAGTTTGAAGTCAATAGCATGAAAAATATGAATTTTCGATACAAACTTTTCCTCTTTTGGAGTTCGAATTTCTCCAAATCGCTTCTAGTGCTTACTTTTGTCATACAAGGAAATTTGTTTCAAAATATTTGCTTCCTAGTTCTTACCGTTTGAGTTCAGCGTTGATCACCAATAAGTTAGAATAAATATATGATATTTTTTCATCGAAAACTTGTACGCCATTTAAAAATAAAGCTGTTTTTTCTGAGAAATAAATGGGAGATTTTCTCAATACTTGGCCAATGCGGTGTTTCACGAAATAAGACCCTCTCAAGGACTTCTACGTCCAAAAATCTAGAATTCTATTGACAAATGTTTTGTTGACATGAGTTTCATAACATTACAGTACATATATGTTTCGATAGTTCGTAAAGTTCAATTGCCCAAAAAATAATTCCCTATGCTATGATTATAATTTTTTTGTCAGTTTTTAAAGGACAGTTTCAAAAATAAAGGACAAAATCCGTCCTTTATTGAAAATAAAAAAATACAGGACAGAGGTAAAAAAGAAAGGACTATATGTAGTATTTGTACTTCAATTAATAAAGAAAAACGAAATATTATAATTCAGGATTAATTTGTATTCTAAAGAAAGCTGACTCAGAACTTATTTTAGGTTACAAAAATCGTGGTAATCTACTGACAGACGACAGATGTCAAGAATGTCAGAAAAGTTCTAAAAATGTTGGTTTTAAGGTAGGATGACATTTTATTGACACTCGGTCATACCGCGTCTAGCGGATTTCGGCGGAACCCTAATCACAGGATAAGTCACTCCATTAACTGTCAAATCGTATGAAAATTTGTGTTTCGAAAAATAAAAAAATTAAATTTAATAAGTAGAGACTGTTATTTACCAAATTTAGTAGTGAATTTAAGAAAAGGAATATTAAAAAGTAAATCTATACCAAAAAACCGCTATAAAAACCAACTAATAAATAAGTTTTGATTCTTTTAAATATGTTGCGGTCAAATAAATGTAATTGTACCTTTCCCTCGTGAAAACAAAAAAATACGTGATAATTGAAATTAAATATGTTGAAGTTAATATTTTCTATGTTGAATAGATTTTGTGGTCAAGTGCAAGAATGATGGCAGAAGAAACCATACATTAAAAACTGGGGAACTCTGTGGAGTTAAATATTGCACATCGTACAGGAATCCAAATAATGTACATCTATGCACCGAATTCCCAAAAAAGTTCATAATGATCGGAACAATCGAAAGAATGTTCTTATTTGTAGCCGCCACTTGAAAAAGAACAAATTTTAACTCCTCTTTCACAAGGATATCTTATATTATTTCCTTTTGGACTAAGTATTCTCAACTAAAAACCTGCCGCAATCTTGTATTGCGTGTGGAGAAAATTAAATCTAAATATGATTTATATTAAATCCTAAAGGGCAACAGATAACACGATAAAAAAATTGTTCTATAATTGGTAACTTCGAGTGCTTTGTTTACAATTTTTTAAGGCATGATTTTATTCACATCTCTTAGTTTTTCACAAATATTTTACTTGTTTTATATACTTTGACATTTTGTAGAGGCATTTTGATATCAAATTTGTTAATGTCTATACAATAAATTTAAAATAGAATGTTTTGCGCGCGCTTCCAATTTATAATTTCAGTAGGAACTTCTGGGATGAAATCAACTGTCACAAATCTTATCCTGTGATTCTGGTACGTAAAAATCTTGGTAGGTGGCGTGGAAATCAATTTACCGAGTCACATGTGCATTAGTTTTGGCTAATACCCTATTCACACCGAGTCGAAAACTTGATTTTCGCGAAAACACTAGAAAACTTCATTGAAAACAGAAGTTTTCCTATACAATCGTTGGGTTGTTGAAGCAGACACACCTTTTGCCACATTCAGCAAATCTGCTCTCACTCAGTGCTGTCGTTTCTACTAATCTGGAATCTCTTGTTATCTTTGCTACATAAACAGCTAATTATTGAGTTTTTGTAGAATTTTAGAACTGCAGCACTACCTACCACAACTAAATGGTATTTTCAGATGTTTCGATTTTGATTGTTGCTTATGTTAATTATTTTATGCATTCAACCATAAATTAACGATTATCTTAGTTAATTTTGTTTTTAATTATCCGCGGTACTAATAATCATTTTTAGTGTCCAGGCTAACTTTTACGAGCTCACAATGGCAGGCAAAAATGTCCATATAAAACTCTCTATTGTGACTGTCGAAATATTTAAGTTGACGGTTAAAAATGATTATTGGTGGGCGCAGTAGCGCAGTGGTTAGTGTGCTGGACTACTGTGCGAGGGATCCCAGGTTCGATCCCCGGAAAAACACAAATTACATCTTAAGGTTTTTTTCTACTGCGCCACCTCTCGTGAACGTCTGACAAACATCCGAGAGTATAACTGTCATGAAAAAGCTTCTCAATTCAGCCGTTCGGACTCGACATAAAATTGTAGGTCCCTTCCATTCGTCCCAAAAAAATAGAAACTCACACAAAACGAATGGTTGCGAGAAGCTAGGCCTAGGGTGTCTACCGCCTGTTGCGCCACCTATTTAGTTATTTATTTATTTATTGGTAAGGCCCTATGTCAATACGAGCGAAGTTTAGTTAATAAAATAAAAGTGTAGTCGCCACAAACATTTCATAGCTAATTGAAACGTCAAATGAAAGCTAGTTGGTGTTTGGTGTGAATGTTTCGACGAGTTTTCGTAAACTTTTTGTCAAAAACTCAGTTTTCAGTGCAGTGTAAATAGGCTAGAACACTGTAAACTGATTGAATAAGAATTATTTTTTTAATTAAAAAAAAAAAAAAAAAAAATCGAAGAAATTTATCGACGAAATTTATAAACAGATACACAATCTACAATATTATTATGTATGGTACCTAGGTACCATAGGAAAACTCAGTTTTCAGTGCAGTGTGAATAGGCTAGAACACTGTAAACTGATTTAGAAGAAATTTATCGACGAAATTTATAAACAGATACACAATCTACAATATTAGTATGTATGGTACCTAGGTACTTTTTAATAACATAACCATGTTAATCAAATTATTTACACACACATATAAGGTAGTACAAAAATGCCCCAGTTTAAATTAGGATAAAATAGATTATCTGTTTGCATATTTCCGTTTTATTTATAAAGTCGACCTTCAAATAAAAATCGTTATCGAAAATCGTCTTTAGATATCGACAAAAAAATCTGCATTATGTCTGATGTAGATATCATTATTAAACTAATAACAAAAAAAAACGAGTTTTCCTACTTCTAAAAAATCGAAAGTGTAAACAACAATAACGTACATATGTACATATATACTAACCCACGTACTCGTCTATTACACTCATTATAGAAAGAATAAACAAATTCCAACTGACAAATAATGGCACGGGTGTGAGTTGTGAGATAATAATATGTGCACGAGTAGTAAACCTCAGAAGTACACTTAGGTAACAAGCACAACGTTGCGAATATAAATTGAAAGCATTACCCCAAGGAATTAGAAACAAAAACAACGTTGAATGAAAAGAAACGAAAAAAAAAAACAGACAAAACCGAAGAAGACAAAAAGTTATTTATTTTGGTGTTCAAAGTGAAAAAGAGCACAACATCAAAAACAAGAAAATAAAAAAAAACATGTTTACCATATTTAAGCCTACGTTATCTTCTGTTCGTCATGAACTGTAGCAGCACAACCAGTATTTTTTCTACTTGGCATGGCATACATGTGTGTATATCTAGCACCAGCCAAAGTTATTATTATTTGTGGTATATCGACCGACTCGCACGACTCTCACTCACATCGTTACTTTAAAGCGATTATTATTATTTATTATTATCTTTTAAATAAATACGATAAAATAATAAACAAAAGCAGATAGTAGCACGAGCATAATTTATTTATAACCAATCGCAATCCTATATACCGATTGACAAATGAAAATAGGTTACAATTTTATGCTGAATTGAAAAGCGTTCTCAGGACATTTGCGCTCTTGGATGTATGTCAGGCCTCAGGGGTTCGAAAACAATTTTAAGGTTTAATTTTTGCTCTTCCGGGAGTCTAACTTGAATTTCCTCGCTTATTAGATGAACATACTAGCGCACATTCACACAAACTAATATCGTAATGTCAATATCGAAAAGCTAGGCTTGTGCTTGACATGATGCTTGCCAGTGTAAAAAGTTTGTATTTGTGAGGATGTACATGTCTTCAAGGTCCTGTTCTGATAGTTTCTTGAACTGAGCCGTTTAATTCCTATCAGTGACTTGGCGGCAACAGACAAGTCTAGGTTTTGAGGTTAAAGTGGATCATTGAAATGAAAACTGACAGACGAGAACAAAAAAGGTCTGTTCCTTTGATTTTAAATCTTACGAATTTTTATTCATTTTTACTGAATATCGTTCCTTAATTTGAAAGACAGCGGCTTCGAGAGAGCAAGATATTGCCCCTTCGCCTTCACTAAAAATCTTACAAGTTTTTATTAAACAAATTTCTTTTAGTAAGAATTGTTACAACTGTCAGTCGCCTGAAAATTGTCAGATGATTTGAAAATAGGTTCGTCCGTGTACTTTCAGCATAGAAAAATGAAAAATGTCAAATCTCAAAAATCGAGAGAGAAATCTCTCAATTTCCAGAGAAGTACCTGTCCGGTTTTCTTACAAAAAGTTTAAGAAATGTCATTTCGACATTCGTAAAACAAACGTTAACTACAGAATCTACAAAATAGGTTGGATTTGAATTTTTTATAAGCTGAAAATACCTATTAAACCTATCATTTTGAATGCGCTGATATGTTCTAGAATCTAGGAGAACATTCAAATACAACTTCTTCTTCCGACATCGTTGAAGACGAAAAAATAGAGTTTTATTTGTCAAACTTTTGAGCTGTCACTTAGATGACAGTTTTCATTTTTCAGTAAGTCGAAATTCGGCGAGTAGAAAATTACGAAAAAATGTAAAGAGGGGAAATGGATTTCTCTCTCATTTTTTTCAATTTACTTAGTACGTGGTCGCATTCGCACAGTTTCTTAGCAAATTTTTAATAATTTTACGTTTGCAAAAAAGTACCCGAACGAACCTAATGTGTTGTCCTATTTGGCATGCGCGTGTAGCCACTTTTTGCATTTGTCTTTTGAATTCCTGCGATATGAAAAACAAATTGGTATAAAAATGGTATCAGAAGGCGGGAAAATAATGTAGTTCTTTTCTCTCCTCGACTGCTTTTAGTTCAATCAGTACAAGCTCTTCCACATACTTGGATTTATACTTGAATGCTATTTATGGAAAAACAAAATGCATCTGTCATTTAGGCAATAACGCTCAAGCAATTAAATCGATTTGGAAATAACGCCCAAAAAATGCATAGCACCCAAAAATAAACAACAAGATGGAAATAAAGCCGAAACAAAATTAGCAATTTAATACGTATGGGAACCCCCCTGCTTGGGGTTACTGTCAGATTTGGAGTATGTGCGAAATCGGATACATTGAAGGTTTTTTTTTTGCTGTACAAACTCCCACCTACTCCAAAATCCAACAGAAAACCCAAGCCGGGGGCTTGCATACTTATTCCACTGTTTATGTATTTCCAATTACTATTTTGGGTTTTAATGCTTGTCAAAAAAACGAACCCTGCAAAGGAAATAACACCCAAAATGACGAAAAATTTCGCAACAACAAATTGTACAAGTTTTTTTTTGGGCGTTAATTCCAAATTGATTTGAACGTTATTTCCTTGGGCGTTATTGTTTAACGCCATTTTTCATGATTACTACAAAAGCGTTCCCTAACGTTTTCGTAAGTTGTTCTTTTTGAGACAGAATTAATCCCCACCCACCCTAGACATTTTGTCAGTCTTTTTCATTTTTACTACAAAAGTAATAGAACAGATCTAAATAGAATCGAATGGGCGAAGTGGTTAGTGTGCTGGACTATTGTGCGAGGGATCCCAGGTTCGATCCCCGGAAAAACACAAATTACATCTTAAGGATTTTTCTACTGCGCCACCTCTCCCGAACGTCTGACAAACATTCGAGAGTATGACTGTCCTGAGAAAGCTTCTCAATTCAGCCGTTCGGACTCGGCATAAAATTGTAGGTCCCTTCCATTCGTCCCAAAAAAAAATAGAAACTTTTTAGTAGGAAAGCTTTTTTAGTTCAGAGCTGAGCTCTGAATAGACCTCGAGCATTTTGACCGTGCTCTAAACCGAGCGTCCTCAGATTGTTTTGATTTGTTTATGAAACACACTTGAGCACAAATCTAGTTACCTTCTGTGCCACTACAACAAGGCTCGTCCGCCATTTCAACTTTTTTGTTTATCCTGTTTTTTTTTTTTTTTTCTGCCAAATGTGGCTGTAAAGTGCGTAATCAGCTTTTGACTCAGCCTGCTCAGTCAATTTATTCTGAGCTCATAGAGCGCGTTCTGATCATTCTCTGAACGAAAAAAGAAACACAAACTCTGAGCACTGCTGATGTGTCTGAGCTAAAAAAGAAACACGAACTTTTTTTGACAGTTCAGGCTCTACTCTGAACTAAAAAAGAAAAACGCCTATTGTAATCTTTCGTTGGAAATAAATTCATAATGAACTACGTCTCAAGGGAACTATCTCCCAAACTTATGAACTAAATCCCACTGCATATTTGGTGGGACTTGCTTCATTTTTGGTTAGTGGGAGTTAGTTCCATGTGGGACATAGTTCATAGGGCCGTGAGAATAGCTACTAATTGTGACATAAGCTGCCAGCAACAGTTGAATTTGTATTGTTTGATGAATTTGGTATGTATACCTATCCCTGTTTTGTCAGAAATGTAGAACGAAGATCGGTTGTGAAAACCTTGTGTAAAATTCTATATGTATCTTAAAAGAAAATAAATATTGTTGTCGTTGTCATATTGGTGATAATTTATATGACATCTTAATAAGTATGATTTGGCGTTTCAATTAGTTCCTATAAAAACTACGAAACTACACTGTTCGACGACATTCATTAGCCACTACTTTATACCATTTTTTTATAAATAGGTAGGTGTATAAACAACATAAAGAAATTACCTATAATTGACATTCAATGCATACCGGCGACACGGGCTACCGCGATAGCCTAATAAATTCCAGACATTTGAAATGCCAATGACTTCTTCCCTTCAATGGGATACTGTATCATCGAGTGACACGTGACACGTTCGAACGAAATCAAAAGAGTTTGTCTCTGAGTCGATAAAAAAAAAGAACTCTCTACTTTCGATATGGTCGACAATGATTTTAATTTTTGTACGTGGGCGGGCTACGAATTTGGACCTATTGATGGTGCCAATAACAGCGAGTAGAAGATCACAATTTAAAAATTTAATCTCTCGGGTGTTGCTGTTACTCTCTCTCTAGCTTATTGAACCATAGACGATGGACTATACTACTATACATTTATTGCGACGATGGTTTTTGGCGGGTGCAATCGTTTAAACAGAATTAAAGTAAATTGCCAAACAGAAGTAACACAGCAGTGGAATATTCGATATACGCAGTGTATCTCAGCTGTTTTCATTCCATGCGGCCTGTGTTTCGCTTACACGATCTTAATTAAATAATTAACTATAATTGAGTTGATTGGAAGCGGCCAGCAGGAGGTATAAACTGGCTACACACATACCAAGTTGATTAAATGTTGTTTACAAATAAATGTTTTATTTCGACTGGGATTAGTCACTTGTGTTTATTTATTAGGCATTCAAATAGCGACAGAGTTTAGCTTGACTTAATTAAATTTAGCTGGGGAAGCATAAAGTTTCCATAAAACTCTCTTATCTTTTTTTTATTTTTATTTTTATAGATATTATGTTACATGTGCGATAAATGTTGACCCATTTATAAAATATATGCAAAAACATGCAGTTTCAAACTCGTTTTCGGCCACATTAACTAGAGTTTGGCAACCCTTTAGATTTTGTAAAGAGGGATAGGCAGATAATGGAATTTTTAAATTGTTTCGTATCTAGTTGGACTAATTAAATGAATGTGAACTTGTTATATTTGCTACATACATTAATGAATACTATGTAGAAGATTTGATATTAGATATACGTTACTAATGTCATGTATGTAGTATGTAGAATCTGTAAGGAAATCGATTGTGACACCAACATTGTGCATATCAGTGATACACGAGAGCTTACATTTATTGTATCTGTGATGTTTTTATAGAGTAAACTTTGCCACTCACTATTGGTTTTATCTTTATTCTCTCAGATAGTAGATACTTTCACTGTCTCTACATTTTATTTTTCTTTATGTTATTTGATATCAATTTTGCTATCGATTCTATATTCCGACACTAGACAGGTTCGATTTGTTGCGCGTGTGAGCAATAATACGCGGTCTACAGAGAGACAGACAAACGAACTATGTACTTAACTTAAGCTGCGATTTATTTTGACAAACAGTCAGATATTTGACGAAAATATTTCCACAAAAATTAAAGTCATGTCACTTTTTGACACGCTCAATAAAATATTTGACAAATTTAACAATTTCTATAGGCGTATTTTTTTGGGAAGTGAGTATAACAAAACCAAAAGTGAGTATAACAAAACCAAAAGTGAGTATAACAGTTTTGCATGTAAAATTAAAAGTGAGCTAGCTGTAGATTCCCAAAAAAATACGCCTTATAACAACACTGGGTAGGAGAATAGGTAAAAGAAGAAAGAGAACGAGGCATTCTGAACACGAACGTGGTCGAACAACAACGTCTTAGCTGAAATAGGCTTTTATAAAACTTTCTCAACATTCGCCCGTTGTTCGGGACACGGGTACGTAAAGAAATGTCAAAGTTTATATTGCGTCAAGTTGGGGTATATAGCTCGCTACGCTCGCGGCAAAGACTCTAAACTCCAGTATAATCACGCCACTTCGGCGTTTAAATTTATTTTTTTCGTTTTACTGCAATTTTTTTTTCTTTTCTAAGTACACAATAAAAAATTTTACTTGAATTCTTACCGCCATTTTGAGATCTTCCTAAAAAAAACTCAGGAAACAAACAAACAAAACATACGACTGTCTGTCAAAGTTTTACATTTGTGATTTGCGTAATTTTCCGCTGTTGATTTCCGAGCCTAAATTGTCGCGGAAAATTTTAAAGTGTGCTTAAACTATTCTCCATACAAAATCTGACAGTTCATTTACGAGGTGGTAAATTTCTGCAGTTTACACAGTTTATGAGGCTTTTACGCTTTTAAGTGAATACCCTTAATAATTAAAAGTTTTTGTGTGTTTCTTTATTTCGGCTTTAAAACAATAATTATTTCAGTTTTTTTTTTTTCTGCCTCAGTAGATGGCTATAACCCTCCCAGATATAGATCTCATCCGCATTGGCTCTGCCGTCTTAACAACAGACAGAACTTCTAATTGGAAGACACTACATACTTGTATACATACATGGTTCACCGTAGGGATCGCGATGGGAACTGATGGTGCCTACTGCCGTATGAGACCTATCTCTCATATCCCTTTTTAACCTAACCTAACCTATACAATATACATGTCGTAGACACTTTCAGATTTGGATCTACGGAATAGATGCCGGCTCCAATGTTTTCCATTATTTTTGAGCTGTCCGTATAATAGACTGCGATTTTGCATTGCTCGATTATTCAATCCCTTTGAATTTCATATCTTTCCGGAAATGATACCTCTAACGGAGTGTCGAAATCGACAAAAGGGTGGATTTCATCAGTTTGCTCCTGTACCCTCATCAATAGCTCCGCTAGTATGGTACAATGTCCAAAACTATCTACCCTCTGAAGTAGCCGAAAGTTGTGATCCGTAGTGCACTGTTTTCCATATGTTGCTGAATATGCAAACCTAGCAACGTGAGCTGCAGATAGGTGTCCAACGATGCCTTATGGGTGCTGCCAAATGCACCTATTATGACTACGTTTGACGTTTTCTGCACCGACGGTAGTTTTATTCTTTGTCAAAGGTCTTTATTAGGCCGTTATCGACATTGGTGCCAAAACTAGACGTGGGTCTGTATAGCTTGTCTCTATAGATCCTAATACAGTCGGCTTTGAAATCGATGGAAAGATTATGAGTATCAATTTGGATTTCCTGTTTTTTTTATGATCTCTTTATGTTTCAAAGTTTAAAAACGCTGTGACAAATAAGGTTATTTAAAAATGGGTTTTAGGCGTTCACACATTATGGCAGATAGGATCTTATGCACGTTGTTAAGAAGACTGATTCCTCTGTAGTTGGCTATATAGGTACATACATAGATAGTTAGTACCTACCTTAGTTAATTGTGTTGTCAAAATTATTTGTTACTACATACCAAAAAAGAAGTCATATATGTACGAAAATTTAATAACCTGCATTAGGTATTTTTATTAAATTATTTTTTAAATATATCACATACACATGTATCTAAATACTTTGCCCTGTCCTGTTCTCATAATAGTAGTTTTATAGCCCGAAAAACGTGCATCAGGTGATATTTTCCTCAACAGAAACAACAATAAACAAAGAAAAATGCGAAAATAAATCCAACTAAAAATAGAACTTGTGTAAAATTTGCTCCGTGTGTTCGAAAAACAAACAAATTACATTCCTCGTTCGGAACTGTTTACAATGAAGTATGTACCTACTATACGAATGTTGAGAAAATGATAAAAACGAAGTGAAATCGATGAATATAATTTAGTAGGTATGTTAAAGAATTCACAATAATTATAAACAGTGTAAGTTAACTAGATATACCTATAAATATTTATCTGTGTACTTGATTAAACTACATATATCTACCTAAGACGAGTTGTAAAATATGTAGGTAGGTATATAAATTTATTAAAAAACCAAAAAAATAGTAGGCGCAATCTAGCACTAGCTTCTCCAAACGATTCGCTTGGTTGATTGTTATTTTTGGGACTAACGGAAGATACCTATATGTATATGTATAGTTGCGTTCATGAAAATAGTAGTGCTGCTCTACACAAAACTTGAACCAAATGAAACGGTACTTTGTCCGTTGAAAAATATAAGGATGCAAACTTTTTGTTTAGAATGCAAAGATGGGAATACAAATTTCAAAATTCGGTTACTTTCGGTCAAAATATATTGACTTTTGACTATTTTAGAGATTTGCACTACTATTTTCATGAACACAGCTGTAGGTGAACCATTTGACGGTTTCTTTTTAAAAAGGCTATACAAAAAACCACTGCTCAATATTTTTCAATGATTGCTGCTTTAAAAAAAGAAAACCTTTCAATTTATTATGGAATACATTACATAATTATTATGTATTTCATTCAACCCAATTTGTTATACCTATATGTATACACATATTTTCGATAGTTTTGGCTCCTATTTCACGAATAGCTTCACCAATATTGTTCTTGACTGACCGTAGCATGTTTGCATAGAACGAATACGGGAATAAGTTGGGTTATCAATCACCATACCAGTTTCACGAACTTTCTTCACAACTTGCGTACATTTTATTATTCAAGAGTTTGTCAAAGTTTTTTTCGCAATCCACATACCTAATCAAATCGCGTTCCACAAACTAGCGAATAAAACATTCGTTCGAAATTAACCTCAAATAATTAGAAATTGTTGGTAGAAACTTGTGGCTGAAAATCGCGAACTGCGGCGATCAAAAAAAGTTTTCATGTGAACGTACTGTCAAAACTAGCAAATATTCGTACGTTCGTAGGTAGTTGGTCGTTCTCATGTGGATAGTCCTTTATCCGGCAAACTCCTAATTGAAGTTTGTTGATTCCTTTCTAAAAATCTGCTGATGTTTTGCAGCTTTTTATTCTCGTTTTCTAGGTAGGTACTTGTCTAACTACCTACCTATTTAGGAATGCAAAAGAACCATTTATTTACGTAATCACTGACCAACCATTCTTTTTGTCCAATTGCAGGTTTAGTCGCAGATCCTTTTCGCCATAGCTACCTAATCTATTTGTGGTGTGGCTCAGTGATTTGTATTTACAAATCATTTATGCAACAACATTATGAACATGGAAGAAAAAATACAAGTACATTTTGTAATGGGTTAATGAACAAGACACAATTTGTTCAATTTTGCAAAAAATTCTCTTTTGAACAAAATAAAACTTGGATGAGGAAAAGTGTTTGACAAAAGGTTTCTACAGTGATAACCTCTTAGGCATTAGAGACTAAGTGCTTGCAAAGTTGATCTGATCAAACCACATCCAAATGGACCGCGATTAACATCTTAATATTAACTCGTATACTATCCTTAATATGAACAGAATATGCACAATCTGTTTATCATAGACACGTTTTTGTAGGCACAATATTGGCTTTTTAGTTTCTTTTTTTAAACCAGAAACGAAAAATAAATTATTTCGCACCCACGTCTCTCAAATAGAAACCTGTCTGCTGAAACAACTTAATACCTATCTACTACTTGTACGTGTATCTATGTTGGTAGGTTTTAATTCCAATTTTTGATTGTAGAAATTCAATTAAACGATAGAGGGATTCGTTCTGATAAAACAAATGGAATACATAGAAAACAAATCTCAAGGACTTTATAAATTATAATAGCATTCCTCCTCTACATTTCAATTCAGAGTGCACTATTAAATAATAAATAACTTGTTCCATTGGTGACAAAAATGGATAAGTGAAACCAAGGCACATGCAATGGTAGGGGCGTTTAGAAAATTTAAATTCTAATATCGGATTCAAATGGAAATGCTAATTTGTTTCCATATTGATTGAAGACGCTGTAAACATAACAAGCACTCACCTGCTTTAGAAGTTCCATGCATTGCGTGTAAAATACGCAATTTCTGGGGTATCTTTGAACAAAAGCACAAATTACTTCTGCAACCAATGCCTCATTGCACTGATTCTCGTCAGTAGCATTGGTAGTGTTGCTATCGGAAGAACTCCGATTATTAGGCGATTGAATATTCTTATCAACCTGATGAATATTACCGATGCTAGCACTCCTACTGGTATTACTGCTCGCAACAAAGTTTAAACATTTACATGAAATCAACATTGTACACTTCACAAATTAATACACTTTAAAAAAACAAAAACCGCTTTTTTTTATATCTTACAAAATGTGTTACAGAATAATAAGGAAAGTTCTTAGTTTTATCATACACCCAAGATAAAAAAAAATAAAATATATTCGAAGTAATTTCGTCTTCTTCGTCGTTCAACTACACTTTTAAAACTTCTCTTCGTATCTCTTTCTAACACATTCACATTCAAATTGGATTTTGCCCTTCGCGTTCAATTGCAAAGAAATTTATTTTTTTCAGTCGATTTTCTTTCTTTAGGGAAAATTCACTGGTATTGAATTAATTAATTTCAATGTCGGCTTGTTATAACGTTTGTAAGAGGTTCCGCGATTTAAATTAATAAAAAATAAATCAATTAAAATAATTTCCTTCCACTGCTGTTCCCATCCACCGAAAAAAATTAAACCAACATTACCGAAGACCAAACCGAAGCGAATAGCAGAACGAAAATAAAAAATAAATGTATTCCCTTTTATGTCTTCTTTATTTCTTCCTCTATGCTTTTAGTTTTTACTTCATGTGCTTCTTTGTTCTTTTGAAGAGTGAACGATGAACGAAACGTGAACGTGAACGTGATTTCTCAAATGAGGGGTGAATTCGAGATTATGTTGAAACGAAACATATGAATGTGTCCAGCGAGAGATTTGTCTAGTGTGTCGAGTTCGAAAGGTCGAGTTGAGTGTTGTTATAACCTTTTTTTTTAGAATCGTGTCAAAATCGTGATTATTTGTAAAATTAGGCCTGTTTTTTTCACATCTATCTCAGTGAAGTAAAGTAAAGTAGAATTTTCAGCACGTAATTTCAACAACTTATGTAGAGTCTCGAAAGTGTCAAGCTATGTGTAGTTGTTGTAATCGCGTGTTAAAAATTCTACTGTACTTTACTTCACTAAGATAGATGTGCAATAAAACAAGCCTAATGATTCGTCCCAAAAATAGAAACTCACACAAACGAATGGTTGCGAAAAGCTAGGCCTATAGTGTCTACCCGCCTGGTTATTTATTTTAATGATTTGGCATATTTCCTCAAGCTTAAATTTGATTGATTTTATTTTATTTTATTTTTTCTATTGCGTTTTTTGTTGCGGAAAAGTAAATAATAAGGAGGAGACTTTTCAATGAATCGGCCCTAGCGAGGTATCCGTCGGAACGGAGAATCGTCCACAACGCATACTCCGCGACAACGCATTGATTTGACATGATGTTGTTTCGTGCTACATTGCGGATTTCCTATTTTTAGTCTTGTTTTTTCGTTTGCTTTTGTCCTGGATACACAAATTTAAGTAATGACTACAAAAAATTACGTTACTAAAATGTTTTTTTTCTAATTGGTTTCATTAATCAATCGGCCCTAGCGAGGTATCCGTCGGAACGGAGAATTTACCGCAACGCATAGTCCGTCGGAGACTCAAATTACATTCGAGGTATCCGCCTTCGGAAAGAATAATTAAAATGCGACAACGCATTGATTTGACATGATGTTGTTTCGTAGTACACCGGGGTTTTCCTATTTAGTGCTTTTTTCGTTTGTGTTTGCCCTGGAAACACAAATTAAAGCAACAAATACAACCAATTACTTTGCTCAAATGTTTTTTTCTTTCTTGATTTCATTTATCAACACTTCACTTCGTAAACAAATTCCGCATTCAATTCCTGTCGGAACATATCGGAAGAAAATTCGTATGGAACTGTCAAAAATATCAGTAAAAACGCACTTCATCGCACTGAAACGCAAAACGCCAGTGTGCGTTGCATATTTGTCCGAAAAGCTATTCCTAAGTATACCTCGAAGCAAAAATCCTCCGATTCGTATGAAATCGGAGAATTTTCCGTTCCGACGGATACCTCCCTAGGGCCGAATATGTACTACTTCACTGCAAATCGTAAACGAATTCCGCAACCAATTCCTGTCGGAGCATATCAGAAGAAAATTCAAAAATATCAGTTAAAACCCCGCTACGGCCGAATAAATCGATGAGAAATCCTTTGAAAGTGAATAATTTGAGATCAAAAAAAAGCAGACAAGGAAAAAAAAGCTCAACGAAAATATAACAATTTTTCGGGTCGATGAATTTTCGACGAAATACTGCGATATTAAGCAAAAAATATCCAGTTTTATAAAATTTAACTTTGTTATACTAAAAAATTGATGGTGCAAACGACCGACCACATTTTTTATTTTTAAATATAAAAATTGCTAGTCCTGAAGAGTGACCAATATATCACAATAACTGAAGTTAATGAGGGAACCTGTCCCTCCATTGTTGCCATTGGTGCAGAGTCTCGAGCAATCGAGTCTTCTTATTTTATTTCTTTTCCTCTGCTCTGGTCTTGTCATTTGTCATTGAAGAAGGTGTGAAGAAATAAAAAAAATCCAATTGTCTTTATAGGAATATTTTTCTGATTTTTATAAAAAAAAAACTTATTATATTATTAATATAAACTGAATACAGTAAAAACTTTTACAAAACAAATTGATTGTGAATTCTTTTCTAAATGATATGCAATTTTAACCGCACTATAAGAATTCTCACAGTCATTATCAAATGGGAGTCTTTGCCACAGCAAAGTCGTCCTCTGATAATCTTTTAAAGTCAATTGCCTCAGATAAATTACAATTGAATATGAATACTAAAGATGCATCCAGTGATGAACGTGAAGAAGGTGAAATTATCGATGAATATGAGGATATCATTTCATCGGATGAAGAATTTTCCATGCGACAAAGGATTGAGGAGCTGGAAGCAAAGAATGCGGAGTTGGAAAAAATCGAAAATATTTCGGGTGTCTATGGAAATGGAAGCTATGGTAAGCTACAAAACAGAAAAAAAAAACTAGTTTAAGCATGAGTTTCTTCATGATATTTTCTCAAAGCTGGATTTAACAATTTATACAAATTTCCATATATGTATGTATATAATCATATAATGTATATCTGCCAAATATGAAAGTTTTACAGGAACAGCCGAAGAGACAGTATAACAATAAAATTACAGTGGTTTTAATATTAAAGTTCGATATTACGAATGGGTCTAATTGGGCGAAGCAACATACTAGTTGATGAGTTGTTCGTCGAATTTCAGTTTGTTGATTACTAAGTCTTATCATGAGTACTAAGACAAAGTTCCGGCTATTATAAGTAGCTGGCTTAGGTTATAACTGCGCTTGAAATAGATAAGTTCAAACCCGGAGATATCAGAATCACTGAATAAAATAAAAAGTGTTAAACACAACAAGGTCATATATGACTGTGTGTGCTTATTGAACCTATTAGACCTACTATTGTATGGTTGATATTCCTTACTAAATTTAGTATTCCGTTGTAATGCAGTAAAACTATTTGTGCAACCATTCACTCTGATTATGACAGTTTTCAACTCTGGTTGTTTTTCTTTTTCCTTATTAGATTACATCAAAAGAGATGCATCCAATCATCAAATTGATCGATACCCACTGATATCCATAGATATATCCGACGAAGAAGAAAGCTATCCACCAGCTCCCCAAATGACGCGCATTTCGAAACGTCGAAAATCGCTGCAACATTCATGTTCACGTCGAAAGCTATTACCGACCAGCAGCAGCAGTAGCAGTTATCGCCGTAGGAAACAATCATCATCACCCCCACCAGCGCCGCAATATCGTGCCTCCGATAAACTCTTGTTGTCCATGTTTCATAATAGGGTTGCAACACATGCTTCATATTCGTCGAAAAGAAAACGAAAAAGTAAAAAATCGCATTCCACAAAAACCTCTCGAAAGACACGAGACTATTACATTAGTGACAGCGATAGTGACTTCATTTTCGACAACTACAACGTAGATGTGCATGATAGTTATGAGAATTTTAATAGCTCAGACGCTGAGAAAAGTTACTCCCTAAATCGAGACGAACTTCGAGTAGCATTGGCAAGAAACCCGCACCGTATCGAGCAGCACGTATCGCTCAAGGATCGTTTAATAAGAAGGAAAGAGAACACTAATACACTTAATGAGAAAAATACACAGGATACCGAAGAAATAGTGGAAGAGCAAAGTAAACCCGATTCATCGCACGAAAAATCAGACACAGAAGATAATGTTGAGGAACAAGAATTGCGAATAATCGCTCTTAAGTCGGCAGTCATTCGCAAACATTTGGTCCGAAAGAAACGCAATGAAAATGTTGCCTATTCGCCCTCAGATTTTGATGGAATCTATGCTAATGCAACATTATCCCCTTCGATAAACAATATCGATGATGCGGAGCCATGTATGGAGATAAGCCCAGTACCTTCACCAAAAATGATTCTCAGCGATGATGATACCAAACCTATTGATATGGACATTGCAAACAGCGACAGTGATTGCGATTTGCCATCCTATGAACAGTGGGTACCAATTGAACAGATTCCGCTACCGAATACAATAGGTATGCTTGACGAGGTATATGTACCAACGCCGTTGCGATATGGAGAACAAAAAGCTATGCCAACGGAGGTAAGGTTTGAAAGCGCAACAGTGTCACCGGTAAATTTGGATTCTGAAGTAGACGAAGAGGAATTAGCATTGCGGGCGTTGTTGTTGGCAAAGATGAATTCGCCTAAAGTCAATAAGATTGTAAAAAAAGAACGCCCAAGGGCGGACGATTTATATACTGCCGATAGGGACACTTCTATGGAAGCAGAAGCATTGCGCCATTTCCTCATTAACAATATGAAGAAGAAAGCTCAGTCAAAAAATTCCTCAGCAAGTGTTTTAAAGGAAGCGGTACGAAGACTGACGGCAAGGAACACATCAAGAAGTCCAGCAGATAGTTTCGCTGAAAATGCATCTGGTAAGGCCAAGTCCGAATCAGTTTCTCAAACTGACGAACAAACGCATGTCGACCTTGGCCAGTCGATAACCGATATGGAGAATCTTCAAATAGATGTGCAACGGCATCCTGACGAAATTGTAAAGAGCGAGGAGCACTTGCATAAAGTTGTAGACGATGTGGTGCATGGTGAAAATGCAGAAACTAAGTCAATGGAAAAATTGGATACCCACGTAGAGAAAAGGACAGAAGCGGAGATTCCCAGTCAGCATGAGATTGAACCGAAAGAATTTGCGGAGGATGATAAGGAAGTGCATGCGGAAGAAGTGGAATCTAATAAAATTATTTCTAACGAATCGCCTGAGGGGGCTCCCATGCACGAGGTGAACACTAAAGAAAACGATGTCTTGGGAGCAACAGAATTGCAAGAAGATGAAGCAGTATCTGATAGAGTTGTAGAGAAACCAATCGCTTTGGCACCTGAATGCGTTATTGTAAGAACGGAAAAAAGCGAAGAGTCGAATTTGAATGAAGAACAGAACAAAAACATTAATGAAGGAATTTGTACGGGAGAATCTAGTTCTGTTGCAGTAGCTCAAGAAAGCGTTGAAAACATAAATTTAAAGTCGAGTTTGGAAGAGCTTAGCACTCTACCCCCTTTGGAGAAAGATGCAACTTCAGTTCTTGAAGAACAAACAACTGATGGTAAAGAAAAGGTATTAGATAATAAATCGATCGCAGAAAAAGTCAAAGACTCAATTCCCGTAGTGCAAGAGGTAATATCAACTTCAGTCATTGAACAGCAGGTCCTTCCAGAAAAGAACGTAAAGTCAACTGTAGAATCAATCACAGATAATATTTCTGAAAGTAAATCAAACTTGAAAAATTGCGCACAAGTTAAATTGATACCAGAAGCAAAGCCTAGAACTGATTTAACCCCATCCAAGACACTCAGGGTGAATGAAGTCAAAGAAAAGCCCGACCGAGTTTTAAGTAAAAAACCACACAACAACTACGTTTTAAAAAAAAGCATTCCATCTGCAGGGATTAGTCCATTACCAGTTGCCAAAACGCCAGCGCAACCGTTGACCACATTACGTACTAAAATTGTGAAGCCAAACAAAGTTATAAATCAACAAAGCACTGACTTGAAACGCAAATCATCAGACTTTGTCACTAAAACTGTCATTCCTCCAAAGAAGACCAAACTCGACGACTCTACGAATCGTCTTATTACATCCGCTGAAGTACCACAAGTTAAGAAACTAATTATACAACTCCGTGCCTCAGATAGTGAGAGTGAATATTCAGCAATGTCAGCTGACGATTATGACTACGATGGCAGAGAGGATGCTCGTGTGGGAAGTTTCATAAATAGAAACATAACTATAGGCAATGAATATTATGACATTGCAAGTCCGATCAGTCTGCCAATGGCATCGCCATACGATACACCATCGCGGGTGGACTCACCCATATCTAGTGTCACACCAACTCCGGAACCATCTGTTGAGAAATCAATCGTTAATGATTTCTTTGAGGCGAAATTGGATCAGTTCCTGAAGAATGTTCGCTCCAAAGTAGCCGATAGTACAAAGACGCCGATGGAGCATGATGTGTCAACGGTGGCTCCAATAAATACACCAGTGGTAAGTTCTAATCACAATTACATTAGTGAAATCATATACTCTTTCATTTCTTTTAGGCTGTTCGTCATTTACCTGAAGCATCCCAGCACGAGTATCGTCGTCTTATAAATCGTATGAAACTGCTCGAACGACAAAAACAAGCCAAGAACCTACAAGTAATTGTAAAAACCGAGGACAGTACTGTCGCAGCTAACGCTGGACGTGTGATGACAGAAACTGATAGTAAAACTCTCGTAAGAAAAGTGTTGGTGAAGAACGCTTCCGCGAATAACGCGAAACTAACCTCTAACAAAAAGACTGCCGATGTTAAGACTTCTTTAAAAGTTGTCGATCAAAACTCAAAGACGTTAGACAAAATAACAAAATCTGTACCTATAGCTTCAACCGCTAAAAAACCAGCAATAAGTCCACAAAAGTCCAGCCTATTGCCGCAAAAACCATCAGTTCCTCAGCCAAAAACTTCCAAAGAGAATATGTTACACTTGTATGAAAATACCTATCGCAAAACGGGGTAAATTAAAACAAACAGTAGTTTTCATTACGGTTTTAAGTATAAGAAAGCTATTCTTTCAGATCTTCTATTATATCGAATTTGGATAAAAGCATCGAACTAGTTATGTTGAGCAAGAAAGCAAAAATGGCCAAATTCAAGTATGAACATCGCCTGAGGGAAATTCAAAAAGAAATGGACGAAGTTCGGCGGAATATAGAACAACAACAAGAACGAATCACAAAGATATACCCGGAAATTTGTGGTTCCCATCGAATGGTTGAGTCGCTCACGGCTAGACGAGTGAAAATCAACAAGACGGTGAACGCCTTAGGAAAGAGTGTCATAGGTCCGGAGTATAGGTATGTATATTTCAAAATGATTGTTTTTGCCAGGTGTTTGTATCACTTGTCTAAAGGACGTAAATGTAAATTTTTATGGATTTCTCTCTCAACTCCCTTTTTATACCCTCCGCAGGAAGGTATATTCACTTTGTCATTACATTTGTAACGCCAAGATGGAAACAACGGAGACCACATTAAGTATTATATTCTGAATCATGATCACTTTCTGTCCGTCTGTCTGTTGAAAACACGATAGTGTTCAAACGAATCGACTTAGGCGAATGACATTTTGTTGAGAAGAGGACTTCTTTTTACGGTCGTCAGGTTGGCATCGGATAGACCGATGATAACACTTTTACTTGTTGTATTTATGATTGGCTGATAGTTTAAAATTCAGCAGAACAATTGTTGAACCAGTTTGAGCTTCTAATGAGGCATAGGAGACTTCAACTATCTAGGTTTGTAAGATCGTTTAGATCATTGTAATAGAAGCTACCAAATGGAGTTTCCGTTTTTGGGAGAGAGCCGGACAAGTACAGAGAAAGTGGAGAATGGTCTCCTTCTCCTCTTCGACCAACAAATTGTACAAAAATCGCTAAACCAGTAGATAAAGAAGTCGCCGTACTACCGCCCGGTTTTAAAGGAGAACCGGTCTAATTTTTTTGTTTTTATTTTTAAAGCCCATTTGGTACCCACGAGTAGCGAAGAAAGGAGGTCCATCGTACAAAGATTCGCTGTATACAGATAAGGCTGGCTGATCCGGAGTTCGCCAGGTATCCGACTTTAGCGACTGAGCTAAACTGGGCCCCAGGTTGATAGTGGGTTGGGCCCAGGAGAAAATAGGATGGGATAATATAGAGAGAGAGAGAGTAAGGGATGATACATGGATATGAGTGGGAGGGAAAACAAGCGAGGGATGGGGAGGGGAGATTGCCCTTTGATTTCATGGTTCTTCTAGAGAAATTTATGAGAATCTTTACCATTTCTCAGCCCCCACAGCTCCCCAAGTTCGGCGCTCGGTGGTGAGGGAAGTAAGGCAATTCGCAGGAGTTTTCTGATAGTATATCTAGCCCAAATTTCGCTTCCCTAGTCCAGTGCTGTGTTGTTTTGCTGTGGATTTTTCTGTTGTGGATTGAAGTTTTTGAAGAACTCCTCCTAGGTACGCATTGATCGATGAGAGAGATGTTGTATTTTGGGACTTAGATTTAGCTTTATTTAAATACTGATCCTTGGGACCCTCCTTGTTTAATTTGCCTGTATTTTGCGCTGTAAGTCCGGAATCCAACGTATATTTTTCTGTCGCAGAGGTAATTTGCAAGGATGCGTTTACTGCAGTTTGGTAGCGATGACTTAATGATGTCTTTCAGCATAGTCTATGTTGGTTTAGTTCATTGCCGATTTGGCATTTAGGGCTGACGTGTTGCTGTGGAGTTTACGGAAACCGTGTTGATTTTTATAAGCATAAGTAGTTAGGCTACCTTCTTCTTGTTCAATCAAGTCATTTGCATACAACAGATACAAGATTTTTGCCTTCAGATCGGAGTACAAAGAATTTCCACATGTCCCTTCGTTAATCTTATATTGTACACTTGCTAACATATTGCTCTATGTTATGTCATCGCGTATATAAGTACATCTGGCACTGATAAGGAAATGAGGTTAATACTCACTCAATGAAGAAAAAAATAAACGTTCTAACAGCCCACTGGAAACGGTGAATGGACTCGGACAAATATTTGTTTTCTCTCACTCATAACTGGAAACATTTCGCAGAAAGAAAAATTTAAAAAAAAAATTAACACGAACATGTATGTCTCCATTCCAATATTTTTGAAAGAGACACTTTCAGACATCCACGCTTTAAATTTTCATCACAAATTTACATATTTATAATCATTTCAGATGTTAATCTCATGTCACTTTAAATTGTAAGTGTGTATTCCTTTTTTTCTGTTCTTTTATCTTCCCCTAGCGTAAACGACGACCAAAAATCAATCATATCAGAAAAGTTAAAAAAACTTGCCGCCGAAATCAAATTTGTAAATAGCATGAAACTTAGTGATGTTGAGAAATGGGAACGTATGGACGGTGGAAGTTTATCTGATAAGACAGCCGTTGTTACTCCTTCCAAAGACTTAAATGGTTCAACTTTAGAACCATCACCCGCCATTAAAAAAGAACCACATGTGCCACCATCAGTACAAAAAGTGCCCTTAGACGATAGTGAAAATTCTCCTACAACTATTGCTCTCGATGTATCTGTGCCTGAAGCTACTCAAAAAATGGAATCAAAACTGAATGATACTGTTGTACCTGAAACCGAGTTGAATGAAGAAGAACAAAAAAACCCAACAAATGGACAAGAAGTGGGTGTAGTTCTAGAAAAGATGTATTTTCTTCCATTTTTCTGTCTTTGCGAATAATTTTCTTATTTTTGTTTAACGAACTTTTTGAAATGAGTTTTTGCAGGAGGCGTTAATAACTATGCCGTTGTACGATAAGGAAGCGCTCGACCCACAAAAAATGGGCGAAGCCCAAAAAGAAGAAAAAGTGCAAGTGGGCGGTGCAAAACTACAAGATTATGTCTCTCCATTGAGTCATCTCCGAGACGAGAGGTGTGTAAAATTGCTGAACGTTTTTTTTTTCTTCCTTCATTGTCTTTATTCTTTTCTATTTATATTTCTATTGCTGTGTGGGGATAAGGAATGAAATGAAAATGCAATATTCCTATTCGGGCGGCTCTTTGTCATTACTTTCACACATCAGAACATTATACTTTGAGATTCAAAGGCTCTGAAACACTCTTACCAAAAATTGTAACAATTCAGCAATTGATGTTAAATCTCAGTTATTGATGCATTCCTTATCAACGCACATCACAGTCAAGGATTGCCTGTTTAACATTAAACTAAAAATTGATTTCAATTTATTTCTATTTATAAATACCGGTTTTTAATTTTAGACAGGCAATCTAGCAATAAGACAGTTTATTCTTGGCTATTTTCTTTTGCATCGATATTATTATAAAATTGGAACATATGCCTTTCTCTGTGTTTCGTTCTTTTTTGTCTCTTTCTCTTTCTTGGTTTCTGTGTACACGCCCCGTGCACATCGCTGTGCAGGCAAATAAATCCAAATGGTATAGTCTGTCCGTATCAATTGATGGGTCAATGCGATGATAAGGACTGTAAATATATGCACTTGGACAATTATGATGACAGTTCTAATGTATTGGAGGAGGTCGACCAACAAAATAAGGAGACGGCTTGATTTTGTTTGTTTTATATAATTTTTGCCTGTCGTATTTATTTGAGGTGCTAACGAAGACTTAACGGTTTGTGTTTGCCATATCCAACAAAAATCATGTCATCATTGATAGACAGAAACCGATACTCAGGGTAAGTTAAATAAATAACTAATTAACAATTTGAAGAAATGGAGATGATAAAGAATTTCAATTAACTTGCATTTTTTTTTTATTTTAATTTTTGTTTTATACTTCTTTCTATTTTTTTTAATTTATTTCCATTTTGGGAAAAGAAAATATTCTTATTAAATATAATGGAATATTTTTGAATACCAGCCACAATCAAACCTTTGTTATACATTTTTCTAAATTCCCATTTACATAATAAATAATAAAATTGTTACACAAAATCTACGCTTATACACTAAAAATAATCTTTAAAACTTAAAGAACATTTTCCTTTTAACAGTTTTGGTTTATTTTTCCCCCTTAGAAGATGAAAGTTTCAAAAAAAAAATATATATATGTATTGAAAAAACAAACAAAAAGCAGTGTTGAGACAAAGGAAATTTTGAATTTCCTTTGTTTATTTTTTGTTTGTTCTGTGTTTCTATTCCTGTGATAGAAATCTCCACACCTGTTTTGCTTACAAATGCACTACTGTATGGTGAGAACAAAAGTTAAGTGATCAGCGGTAAAAATTTGAAATTATTATCTTTGTTTTTAATGATAAGACGATTTGCCAAATATTTTCGTTTTTTTTTCTTTATTAATTATGATATTTTACGATGTATATGTAAATATAAAATTAATTTTAATTTAAAACAAGGAAACGTACTTCAAAGATTTTTTTGTTTATTTTTTTTATTTTTGTTATATTCATTTTAATTATATTAAAAAATCATATATTTGTAATTGTATGTACTAGGAAAATAAAGACGAATAAAAATATCCAATTTATATAAAAAAAAATTTGTTTTTGGAGTTTTTTTTTGTCGAGGTGGGTTGCCTTTGCTAATCATTCATTTTCGTCCATATATGAAACATACAAATAACAAAACAAATGGCAACACACGACAAGGCGGGGTTGGAGTTGTGTGAAGGTGAGCTATCGTCTTCATCCGTCTGCGGCTGTCTCCGAAACCACTTTCAAACAGGGCAACGCAACGGTGGAGAAGACAGTCAACAGCTGGAATCTGTAAGATGTAAGCAATCAAAAAGTTTTAGAAACCCTGGTGAAAATCAGCCCTCATCAAGCGGAAAAAAAACTGCAGTAAGGTAATCATCCTTTCAAGCCGCATAAATCGGTATTTTGCCGATCAAAGTACCGGATACTTACTTATCGGGCTCCCGACCCGTGAAGAGTCTCTGTATGAGACACTGCAGCCTTCCATCCTCTACGATCCCGAGCACGCTGCTTCCAGTTGTCGAGACCAAGCGCTCTGGCATCCTAGATGGCTTGGTCTTTGAAACGGAGGTTCGGTCTTCCTTGTCTTCTCGAACCTGGGGGCTGGGATTCGAGGATCCTCTTAGTTGGAGCATTTTTGTCCATTCGTTCGATGTGGCCGAGCCAATGTAGTCGACGTGTTTTGGCTTTTTGGACTACATCCACATCTTGGTACAGCTCATAGAGTTCGCGGTTGTATCTTCTCCTCCATTCGCCCTCGCACACAGGACCAAAAATCCGCAGAAGTATGTTCCTTTCGAAGGAGCCCAGTATCGGCTCTCCCTTCTTGCTTATCGTCCAGCACTCGGCGCCATAAAACAGAACTGGCAGGATAAGGGTTTTGTAGAGCACACATTTCGTTCTTCGAGTTAGGAGTTTTGAACCCAGTTGTTTTGCCAAACCGAAGTAGCAACGGTTTCCTAGGGTAATTCTTCGCCGGAGTTCATGTTTACTGCGAGGTAGGTGAACTCCTTAACTACCTCGAAGTTGTTGCTATCAATAGTGCTGCGTTTTAGCTTGAATTTCTTGGTGAAAAACTGGCCAGAAGAGTTTATTCGCTTTTAGCGCCAAGTTTCGCTTAGGATGTATCTTAGCATCGAATCTACTATGGCCAGTACAATTAAAATGTATGGTCGCAGTTTATTAGCTTTAACTGTCAAACCTAAGCTTTAGCTTTCGCTCCGCTTCTCGCGTTCATTCTATTCTGTCCGTAGCTTTAGTAAACAACGATCAAAACCAAAACATCGGGAAATAACCATTATCCATTATCTAGTTGCGACAGGCAGTGCTGCCGTTCTTAAAGAGAACAAGAGATTCCACATTTTTTGTAAACAAAAAAGCTTGAAGAAATAATATAAACGGCAGCACTGAGTTGCTGAGCTCTCTGAATGTTGCAAAAGGTATGTTTGCTTCAATAACCCAACGATTGGAAGTCGTTTTTGTGGTGTTTTCATGGGAAACGACCGACCGACTTCAAACAACAGGTTTTAAAAAACTGAAATATTTTCTGTTTTCGATGGAGTCTTCGAATGTTTTCGAGAAAACCAAGTTTTCGGTTTGGTGTGAAAGTGAATAGAGTATAAGACTGGAGGCAAGTACAAAATGTGGTTTTTATTCCCATAGCCGGTAAGCGTGAAAGTCACTTTGGGAACAATCAGCATTTTTTATTTTATTCTCAAAACCTTAGCTTAGAAAGTAAAGAGAACGTGGCAGCGCTGATAATCCTGTACAGAAACCGATAGAGATAACGACCGATACAAACCTTGCGTAGAATAAGATTCGGTGCTGAGAATGTGAAAAAATTATGTCTGCAGACTACAATGACGGCGAAGCTCCAATATCGGAGCTAAAGACCAATAAAGCTGCTGACGCTGAGCCAGACGGTTTACTTGTTGGGCTTTTTAGAGCAAGCTCAAGATGGCTTGTTAGGGGCATGCAGCAAAAAATTTCCAAAATTTTGTGAGATGAATGCATACCCGATGAGTGGAATCTCATCAGCATCGGCTGTCCGGTCATCAAGAAAGAAGACCTCATTAGCTGCGTCAATTTCAGAAATATAAGTCTCTTTTTAAATATCGCATAAAGCCAAGGTCCTATCTGCTACGCCTAAAACCCTTGGTAAATAACCTGATTATGCCCTATCAGTGCAGTTTTAGGCCATGTAAATCCACCACAGATCAAATTTTCACATTTGGACAGATCCTGTAAAAAAGCAAAGAAGTCCAACCAGCATCTATAGAGCCAATTCTTGTTTCGGCATCTCTGTAAAACTCGATCGTCTATTTAGGATGACGAGGGGATGGCTGCTTCATCAAGGCCGGTATAACCACCTTACTGAAACCGTTGATGCCGAAAGAGGATTAGACAGGGTAAAATATGTGACTTCATATATATACTTAAAAGAGTTGTTCGAAATTCACAGGCAAACACATTAGGCAAACGTCTGTTCAATTAGACGCCTAACATCGACGAATCAGACAAAATTATCACAATCGACAACAAAAATTAAACGAAGAATAATTCTTGCCAACCGCAACTTCTTTCGACTAACAAGGTATCCCTATTCCGAACAACTAAGGAGAATATCTGTATTAAACATAGATCATCCTAGCCCTCCTGTATGGCGCTACAGCTTGGTCTTTTTCTGAAATGGATGAAGATATCCTCGGTAAGTTTTGGATAAATACTCTTCGTAAACAACGAAAACACTATGTGCAAGCCATTACAGTGGGAGCCTTATTGCTACTTGCGACTTTGAGTGTCTTGCCTCATTAAGAGGTTTTGATGGTTACTGAGGCAGTCAAATCTTATCTAAGTTTGCTTGCACCTATACTGGCTTAGTCTTCGAGTAAGGGCTAAGGTTGACCGTAACATTCTGTCTCCTGCCTATTGCCTCTGACAGACCATCACTAAGGAGGTAGACTGATGGTACGTAGCAGAAGCGGGTGATTGAACCAGTCCGCTTTGCTGTTAGACCAAAAGTCAAAGTCAATAGATGGATTGTCTGTTGGAAAAAGGGTGGGAGGTAACCGTAGCAGTCTGCTTCCCGTTTATTTTCTTTTGACAATCAGTCCACAGGACAGAGACTGGCCCATTCTTCTGCTTGCTACCGAAAAGAGAGATCGCGATTTGTTTTCGGTGAAAAGGCGAGGGGTGACCGAAACAGTCTAAACCCCCATCTGTCCCCTATGTCAAAGTGAAAATAACCGACGTAGACAGCTCTTTGTTGGACGGAGGTTTTTTTTTTGTTTGGGCTCAGGCCCTGTGGGCAGACTGTTCGACGGTTGGATGCAGCTATTGGTAGAGGGGAGCAGTCCTCTCGTATCAGGTTGACTGTCTCCTTCATTCAATATCGCGCCATTCAACGAAAGGTCTCCCCTGGCATGCCCTTTTGATCCCAGGAACTGACTGGTTTTGCCAGGACTAAGGCCCATTTGTGAATAGCTACGCGTTGCTTTTTGAACTTTTTGACACTTAGGCTGAACTTTTTACCCCGTCTAGCCAATTTGGTTCTAAATTCCGCGTCCGAAGCAGACGCGTCGATGGATTTGGAATCCGAGTCCGATTTGTTGTCCTATAGTTCGTCGTGTCCGTGTCGGTTCGTTGTCTTTCAGTCCTGGTTTGAAATTTGTTTTGTGTTTGTTTGATTTGTTTTGAAGGTCCATAAATAATTCCCAGTAACCCAGCGAAAAAAGGTCCACCCCAACATTGCCGGTTCTGCTAGGGTAAGGCACTAAATACGACAGGCCCTGCCAAACCACTTGAAGGAGCCTGTGAATGACTGACTCAAACCCAAAGTCTTTCATCCCTCGGCACGGTTTGCATAAAACGTTCACACCACCACTGGAATTGGGTTGACTATCCTTTAGCTTCGGACTACCCTTCTCCGGAGACCTTACAGTATGGGAATACCTGCTGCAATCGCCCTCCGGTATCAATTAATAGGTACCTACTAAGGCATCTACACCACAAAGAGGATGCAAATAGATATAGGCATGAATAATGTATATTTTTTCTGACCAAATCGAAATGCTGTCAATGAGAACAGGTCATCTATCATAATTCGCGCAATTTGACGATTGGCACGGACTGCTAATTAAACACACACTTACGTTATTGGCATATCTATAAGAGCATCCAATGGGAGATTAGGTAGTAGACCAATCGTCAATCGATAACGTACCTAACCCAAAAAGAAAGAAATCTCTCCACCTGTCACATTGGACATTTCACCCCTTTTGCTTTGTTATTGTAGTGCCTTATCACTCTAATGTGACACTGATTACCACCGAAAGTAAAACCTTGTCATAAATCGTCGCGAAAAAAAAAAATCAATCGTTATAAACGTCAAAGTCCACATAGGCCAGATTTAATTTGTAAAATGCGGAGCAATCGAATCACCAATACAATCGCATTATGCGAATAATAATAATACAAATATTGTATTTGAATACTTTGTAGCTTTTATTTGTCTGCTATGTGGTCAAACAGATAAGGCCACATTTTGCAGGTGATTCACCTCAATGTCTCTGTCCCGGGATTATAAGAGTGATTTTGAATTGTTGTTCATTTTTGTAGCATCGTAGGTCTAGGTACTATTTATAATCTAGAGTAAAGGGAGATTGACACTTGTCGATCCCACCCGATCAGCTCTGCGCTGGATGAAAACGAAAGTCAACACTCTCATTGTGAGAGCAAAAGACTAGCAGACGACAGTCAACGGTCCAATTTTACAACGACAAACAAACATTTAGGAATGTGTAACTGTGACTGACCCAATAGCTGAATAAAAGACCTCGTGTATCCCAGCACGCGTCCGTATGTTAAATAGGTTATGTTTGGGTCCAAGAATTATCAGACCTGGACATTGCCCTCTAATCAAAATAAACTGTCAAAAATATCCAAGCATACAAACGACAAATACAAAGTAGCCATTCGTATTAGGTAGTTAATCAAGTTGCTAATTTAAGTACATATTTACATCTTACACGATTTTTTGAGAAATAGTCGCGTTGATTTAGTATACGGGACGAGAAGTAGATTAAGAAAAAAATAAAAAATAAAAATTATAAAAAGTAAACAATTTTTTTTATTTATGTATTGGCGCGTGAATGCTGATAAAAATTAAAAATAACAGAATTTACCAGACAACTCTAGGTGAAAAGGTCAAAAGTATTAAATGGAAAACACCTTTTTCTTTTTGTAAATTTTTAATAATTAAAAGTCTGGAAGGAAGTGGGCCAAAAGTCATTAACGAAGCCGAGTTTTAATTGAGGGATATGTAAAAGACCTCAACCAACACCTTCGCAACGATGCGCTGCATAGCTACATAGCCTTCATTTAAAAAGGTTAAAGTTAATTCGTTATTTGATATCTGTTTACTAGCTATAGGGTTTTCGAATACGCAAGGCTTACAATATTCTATAAGTACAACTATGAATTCCCCTCTTTGTGCTTACTTTAAATAGACGAGTACAAAAACACTTAGGCCGGAGTAGGCCATTGTGGTCTATTGTCCTCAATCTACCCATTGGGCCAAAAGCAGCTTAATATAAAGCGCTGGGGGTGGTTTGGTTAATTCTTATTGAGTTCGCCATATGTAGTATCGAGTTTGGCAAGTTCTTCTGCTGAAATCATTTAAAGGGAGACCAAAGGCTGAGGTCATGCATCTGGATGCTGTGTCCCATAATAATTCAGCGCACAAATTAGAGTGACACCTCTACCTATAGGTATACACCCGAATATTTTGCTTAGATACAATGCAGTGAATCAGTCAACTGTTTTGTAGCTTTCGTTGAATAAAATTATTACCAGCCGGGATCAGCGTGTTATCTTCATGGACACCGAAAGCAAGGTAACATGGAAATAACAATAATAAAATGCCCCTTTATCGCCCGTAGACCGTAGTTGACCTGTAGAACTACGACAAAGACTGGTTAAGATTAGGTAGAGATGCCAAAGAAATTCTTATCTCAACAAATGAATCATAATGCAGTCAATTTAGTTTTGAATCCACATTGGACGACACCTATGAAGGGGGAGGCTAATGGAGCAGATGATGATGAATTGATGAATAACTATATCTACCTTAGTCATTTTAAAAGTATTAAAAGAATTGCGAGGATTCAAGTATGACCAAAGCCATCAACGAAGAGCAAATGATTTATATTTCGGTATCCAAAATCGAAACGTTCGTGTCAAGGCTACATCCAGTTCATAAGAAATAGAAAGGGGAGAATGCAAAACGCACCCTCGGCAAAATACAGTGAAAGGTATTAATTTAACGAATATTCCCTAGCCTTTTGTAGTCGTTTGTGCTTCTGGGAAAGTCGCACTGCGCAGCGCATCTTTCAACCTTTACTCGATCACACTTCCGTAACGCGTTTCTAACAGTAACAGCTTACCAAATGTAAAGGCAATAAATGTTGAGATAATCAAATATCTAGAAGGCGACAGGCAATACGGATTTCGGAGCCGTCGTTCCACTGGAGACCTGTTAAGCTACGTAACGCACTTATGGACGCAAGCAATTGAACAACACGGCGAATCAAGAGCCGTAGCCTTGGACATATCAAAGGCATTTGACCGAGTCTGGCATAGGCAAGTTAACGACTTATGGACTACCACAACAACTCTGCGGATGGATGCAAAATTGTCTTCTGGGAAGATCGATCCAAGTTGTTGTAGATGGTGTATCATCTAATTCGTTTGCTATAAATGCAGGAGTGCCTCAAGGATCTATTCTATATCCAACTCTATTTCTTCTCCACATCAACGATTTGCTTGGATCGACAAATAATAATATCTACAGCTTTGCTGATGACAGCACTCTTATATCCACCATCTCGAATAGTGGGCCTGTGAATGCGGCTACATCACACAGTCAGAGATGTGAGCAAATTAGTTCTCTAAATGATGATCTGGACAAAATCTTGAAGTGGGGAAAAGACAACTTGGTTGTATTTAATGCAAACAAGACACAGCTCACAACATTTTCTAGGAAAAATGGATCAACAGTTCCTCAGATCCAAATGGATGACCATCCAATCCATCCCAAGGACTCAATGCACCTTATATGAGTCACAGTCAATTCAGGAATCACATGGCAGGACCACATTTCCTAATTTCCTCCTTCTCTACAAAGCTCAGGTTAGACCAGGCCTGGAATACTATTCCCATATATGGAGCTCGGCCCCGAAACATTCACTTAACCTACTTGACAGCATACAGAGACGAGCAGTTCGACTTATTGGAGACTCTACACTCACATCAAATCTACAACCGTTGGTGTACAGAAGACAAGTCGCTGACCTATGCTTGTTCTATAGGTACTTCCATGATAGATGTTCCGAGGAACTCAAAGACATTATCCCTCGAAATGCAACTTTTGGGCGCCCCACAAGACAGGCTGCTAATGCTCATGACCATACAGTACACTTGACAACCGCGAGGACATCAACTTTCCAAAACTCCTTTTGTTACAGGACAAGCAAACTTTGGAACTCACTTCCTGGGGATATATTTCCCGAAGTAAGTATACAATTTGCAGCAATTTAAGCGTAGAACTAACATACATCTGCAAGCATCTCGGGGCGCTGTTGAAGCGTTATAGGTTCGCCTTTCCCGAGAGAAGAATGTATTTAAAAAAAAAAATGTGTTTCCGCTCTTTATTCCCTTTATGTAAATGTTTACACAAGAAAGTCATTGAGTAATTTAATACACTCCAGAATGTTTACCAACTTTTAGCGATTTTAACAAAATAATATGACTTCATCTATCTCCTATGAGTCCTATGACTATTTTTCACATAACTCAATATGATGGATCTGTCATCCTCAATGGCCTGCTATAGGTTCCATCTACATAAGAGGTCTGTTCCTTTACTTTTGTAGTAAAAATGGAAAAGACTGTCAAAATTGCATTGGGTGTGGTTGGGATCAGAGGCGGACTAAGAGGCAGTGGCACCCGTTGCGGTAAAGCAAGCTTACACCCCTTACAAAATTTTAGAAAAACACGAACAAAGATTTTATTTAAAGGTGCTTTCGAACTTTTATTGCACTGAATGTTTCGATTAACTCAATTCACATCGCCCAGACGGCTGATACCACGATTTGGGAATTTGGTGCGCAAAAGATCGATTGTGGCATGGGCTGTGTGGCATGGCACGCTATCCTGCATGAACCAGAGGTCCAAGTCCATGTCTTCAATTTCAGTAAAAAAAAAGTCGGTTAACAGCCTCATTTTCGAAGAAAAATGGTCCATTGATGGCGAGTTGATGTTCGTGAATTGAGTCTCACACTCTCGGCTACAGTAGCCACATTCTCGTCTGTGCGCACCGTACGACGACGGGGACCATGAGTGTTGTCCACTAGCATACCAGTCTCACGAACTTTTTACACAAACTTGCGTACATCAGGGGCGGTGGGTGCTTCATTTCGGCCAAAACTTCTTTTCAAAAAACGCACTGTTTGGGCTACATAGCACTCACTTTGGAAATATGTTTAAAATATTTTCCAACGTTGTTCAAGCGTAAAGCGACTCATTTCGTTCCGCGGAGGTATGAAACTGACTTTCTATACAGCAATATTTTCGGTTGAAGATCTAAGAAAACTGCAATGTCTTCCATGACCTAAGACCGATGAATAAAGTCATTGTAAAATGTATCCCGATATTCTAACATGGATCTTCGTGTTTCCTCTTCCAACGTCAAACGAGTATCTTGAGCCTTTGCGCCTGGCATAATTTTCTTCTTTTTTGTTCTTGCGCTTTTCAATTGAAATTTTTAGCTCAATACATTGTTCTCTTGTGTATATTATGGCCTTTTTCACGGTTTCATCACGATGTTCATGAAGAAAAAATCGCTAGCAGGGGGTATCATGCGCCCCTACATACATATTCTACTGTTTATGCATTGTGGATATAATATAATAATCTATATTATGTAACAGTGGGATATGTATGGGGGGTATGCTGCTTTTTCAATTCTCCCTACATTTTTGTTGTTTGGATTTTATTTTCACTTCGATTTGGACTTTATTGCACTTTCGAAAATGAAATAAAGTCCAAAACTCGTTTTATTGTTTTATTTGTGTTTTTATTTTGTGTAATGTGCAAAATAGTTATTTTGCTGTTACTGATGGCACCCCCTATTAGTCTGCCACCCGGGCGGACAAGTTTTATTTATCGTTAAAATAGAATTTGCAAAATGAAAATGCGATGCTGATGCTTAGTTCATAATTCAACAAGCGAACATCATAAATATTACTAGTTAAATTCCATCGTATTCTTTTTTGTAAATAGGTACTTCTCCGGGACGCTTCATCATCGCCCCGAGACGCTTGCAGATGTATGTTAGTTCTGCACTTAAATTGATGCAAATTGCAGTCTTCTGGAAATATGTATATCCCCAGGAATCGAATTCCAAAGTTTGCTTGTCCTGTAACAGAAGGAGTTTTGGAAAATTGATGTCCTCGCGGTTGTCAAGTGTATGTTTATTTGTTAATCCATAGTCGGTATACAGGAATACAAAATCAATATAGGTATAGCTATGTATATTAATTAATACCATTTATCCGGCATTTCGCTCCGGTTACAGAAGCACCTAGAGTTCTTTGCTTATCTCTCGATACGATAAAAAAAAATGTTACACATGACATATCAAACTGAATCCCTCTTTTCCCGTCGCTAATAAATCTAATAACTCGGGCTCCAGGCAACATTTTCAAAATCAGAGACAAATAAATAAATAGGTGGAGCAACAGGCGGTAGACACCCTAGGCCTAGCTTCTCGCAACCATTCCTTTGTGTGAGTTTCTATTTTTGGAACGAAATGAAGGGACCTACAATTTTATGCCGAGTCCGAACGGCTGAAGTGAGAAGCTTTTTCAGGACAGTCATACTCTCGGAACTTTGTCAGAAATTCGCGAGAGGTGGCGCAGTAGAAAAAAACCTTAAGATGTAATTTGTGTTTTTCCGGGAATCGAACCTGGGATCCCTCGCACAGTAGTCCAGCACACTACCACTGCGCTACTGCGCAAACAGAGATATTTATTTCTTATATACAGTAGGTACATAAACCGACTTGTTTTAAGTCGATCGAATGCAAAATAAGAAAACTTTGACCCTCCTTTTCCCCCTTTTGGGGTTAGAATTTCCCCAAATAAATTTTAAGTGGTCACTTTGGCCATAACATTAAACAGACCTAGGTACAAAATTAAACAGTTTTTTGTATGAAGGCAATTTTTTTTTTCACCACATTATTAATGGCTACAATTTTTTCGTCTAAGTACAAATAAATAGTATTTGTCAGAAAAAATATTTGGAAATGTCGGCAAAAATCGAAAAAACGTCTGAAATTTAATAGAAATCCTCTGAAAATAAATAGAAATCAACAGAAAATCAGATATTGGAAACATTTTTTTAAAACGTCTGGAGTAGAAGGAGAGAATAAGTCCATAAAAAAAAAACAGATGAACTTTGAGAATCGGTATTTTATTCTTTAAAATAAATGTTTTCAGACGATTTTTATATTTGTCAGACGATTACTATTTCTTGTTTTCAGACGAAAATATTTTAACCAATTACTAATGACTCCACAACCAGTCAATGTATCGCTGTCATTGGTATTTGTCGTATAACTAGAGGTTATACGAATACCTGGGGCCAGTAGGTACCACGAAACAACACGTATTGTTAAACAGTAGCAATTTATCGGAGCAATATGTTAAAATACTCCCATTGCACAATACCTGTTATTTCATTGTACAGGCACCTGACGTTGTGTGCAAATTTCAGCGCTCTACGTTGATTAGTTCTTGATTCGTTGATTAGTTCTTGAGATAGACCTAGGAATAAAATTGACTCAGTGGGTTCGGACAGACATCGTAGCGAAAACAATAAGGGGACGTTTTGTCCCTATGGGAACGAAGCCTTAAAAAAGAATCATAAAAATCGGCCCAGCGGTTATTGACTTATAACAACATCGAGTTTCACCTCGAAGGTATTAGTCTACCTTGCCTCTGCTTAAGTATCCAAATTCGGTCAGAAGTAGATGTCATAAAAGCATTTTGCAGCGGGACAAAGTGCGTTATTACAGGGCAGACTAACATTTTATTAGAGGAGTTCAAAAGAACCAAGCTTCCGTAAGGTTTTGTTAAAAACACAAAAAAAAAAAAAAAACAGATCCAGTCGTCGACTATGAGAGTGGTCCCATGGCCTCGATTTCTCTTTTCTATTCATTCATTAATTTTCATAATTCTCCCACATCGACTCTTAAATCAGAGGAGAGATTATGGACTTGATCTAATCATCTTATCCTGGGTCTACCTAGAGGACGCCTGCCTGATGGTACGGGTACGGGATCATGACGTAATCTCGAATGACAAAAATCTCGAAGGGTAAAAATCTCGAATGCAAAAATTTCGAATGTACAAAAATCTCGAAAGTACAAAAATCTCGAAAGACTATATCTCGATAAAAAGTAAATTCGAGTTTTTTTTTGCACCCACTCCATATCCCATTTTTTTTTCGAGATATCGGGGTAGACCCTGATGGTACGTATTCATGCACGTCTTGGGATCCTGGTCCTGGTTGGGGACCAGGTCTTTTGACAGCCGAATAAAAAGCCCATAAGCATTTTAATTTTAATTTCATCATTTTTATTTACTTAGAAAAATATCTAAAACTTTAAAAAGATCACAGATCAAAATAGCATTTCGCATTTCGTTTCGTTTTACAAACATTTTTTTTGCCTCTAAAAATTAACACACACAAAGGAGTTTAAACATTAATAACATAACAACAACAACATATAAAAAAATGGTAGATATATACGGGAATAAATACGGAATGATAGTAAAATAATTTATAATAAACTTTATATATAAATTGCAAGTAAAATATGCAATTTTTATGGGTTCGTATTATGAACAATAATAATGGTCGCCTTTTTTTTAGGTCCTCTTTCCATAATAAATGTATTTTTTACACCATTCCTGCACATCGTCCTCATTGGCACAACATAAAGGATATACGATTTGAGACTTTGTTACTTTAGCACAACGCATGCATAACTCCATCACTTCCATATCCATATCGCATTTTTGTAGTTTTCGTATCGTATCTCTACTCAGATTACCATGATACTCGCTGGCATCAATATTTGTATCGTCCTGGAACTGTGTACGTTCTGCTGGATGACACATAACCGTAGTGCAAAGTAATGCGCTTAATAGTAAGCATAAAGTTGGACAATACATCAACTGAAAAGGAGTAAGAGAATTATGGTTAAAATTGTAAATATTTTCAACGATTTAGAACGCTTAAAATAAAACTGAAAGTGTTGACATAGTCGCACTTTAATTTTAAAATATGCGAGTACTTATACGTATAATTTGCTTGGCTTATTTTTAGTACACGGGTTATCGGAGAGGGTTGCATTGAACACTCTGTGCGTTGTTGGTTGGCTTAGAGTAAATATACCACAAAAATATCATTGATTGGAAGAAAATACATTTCAGACTTGTATTATCTAGTTACTTGACATATTAACCAGAGATGCAGATGATTTAAAATGAAAATCATACAAATAATAAGCCTTTTTGATGCTATACTGAGCAAGAGTTGGAAAGATTCGGAGAGAAAGGGTATATGCACTTAATATGACTTTGTACCAAATTCTGACCTTCTTTACTGTCGAAAAAAGCTTACAACTATGCGCAGATACATATAATATCCATAAAAGCCAAAACAGTGAAACAAATATGAAACAAGGGTTATGGTGGTAATGCTCTGACTAATATTCAAGAAAAAGTCTCAGACTGGGGCCGAATATGTCACGAATGATAAGAATTAAAAAGCATGCCTTCATTTTGACTTGTCTGCATGTTAATTTGATTTTCCGGACTTTGGCCAAAAGATGTCAAAATAATGATAGGAAATTGTTGACTCTTTGTACTGAAAGATTGAATTGTAGATTTTGATGAAGTACAATACGAGTTTAGGATGTAGTTTAAAGGATAATAATATAAAAACAAGTTTAATCTCATTACTTCAGTATGTAGTCAGTTTTTTTTTTTAAGTTTTACCAACAGGTACATGAGCCTTTCTCTTGAATTACGAAGAATTTTGGTACATTTTCAGTAAGCAACTTGAGTAGAAATTTTAACGGACTTTATATTTAAATCAGGAGTTTTAATTCTACACGTCGTAATGTCGTTAAGGAAAATTGCCTCAGATGATATAGAAAAATACACTAATCTCATTGAAATTAAAGCCACTTGATTACAACCCTTTTACAATTCACTTAAACACACAAAAAAAATGAATATATGAAACCATATTAAAAACTCACGTTGAAATGCATTTTTTCAAAAATTGAGACTTGCTTTTTTTAAATAATATTGAAAATTAATGGAATTTGTTTCACTTAGTAATTCACGTGTTACCGTAGACAAGAACTGTATCTGTACTCAAATACGACTTCGTAGCAGAACTGATATACTTCCTACATTTCGAACATATTTTATATACGGGAATCTTGTTTTGAAAAATCCCCACCTTGGATTTGTGTTCTCTTTCGCACCAGAACAAACGAGATAGCACGATGTGGACACCAGATGATCCCTCGCCAAAAGCCTGATAGCCTAAAAATAAGGCTATTATCATATTCAAAACAATAATGAGTGAATGTATATATTTGTCTAATCACCACCCACAAGTAAACCCTAATTACACATCTAAGAGCGGATCTGAAATCAGAAAACAAGCTGAAATTTGAAATCACCGTTCTTAGCGCGTGGTGAGTCGTGAATGCTAAAGCTGGATGATAAGGCGTGTACTCGAACACTATCTCGCTTGCTTTATCTCTATACACGTACGTGTGGTTAGGAGGCCTCGATCGAATGAGGCTCCTGCTCTGATCAGATCGTTTAGTTCAGTCAAAGCGAAGACAAACGGTAGGAGGTTTTGGCACCATGCCCGCAACGAGGTGCTGCATTGTGTTTTAAATAATGTGGACTATTTAGGAGTCGTGCAGGATTCAAAAATAGAATACGGTTTACTGATAATGTAATCGGTCTAAAAATATGCTTGAAGCGTGTATCAGTAATCGATCAGGCAGTCAGCGTCATCGTTCATAGTGAGGTGCATAATTTGTGAAGAAGATGTTTTTCATCGTTATCTATGTCTCGGGCTAACAATGTTTTACTCCGATGAATTAAGAACGCAATGAAAACGCAATTATAGCATGTAAATCGAAGTTCAATTTTAATTGCCTGACTGAGAGCGATAGGATGGTGGCGGTGCATATGTTAGCAGGGAATACATACACTGCAGTTGTAATTTGTTTTCATTTAATTTTCATAGATAAGGCCTCCGAGACATGCGGTGTAATCAGGGCTGGTCGGAAGAGAACGTCATTATGCGATGATTATATGACTTCCTAACAATATGCTTCCTTGAGCTTGAGGAATATGTCAATGTTAGTGTTGAATTACTACATTGATTGATAATGTAGTTAATAGAGAAAAGCTTGTGCGAGATATGAGAATTGTAAAATATGCTATTAGACGATTTGAGTTTTAGTTAGTGTTCAAAGGTTGATAAAATGTATGTTAAAAATGCCTGCAATAGCTGTTTGTAAAGGTTAAAACATTTTCGTCAGAAAATAAATTATTTTCATCTTATAATTTGTTCATATTCATCTGCTAGTTTTTGTCAGTTTTTTTTTTGTATATTCGTCTGAAAATCTGAATAAATCGTCAGCAATCTCAAAATTCATCTATGAATATTCCCTTTCACTCAAACTTTTTAAATTTTTCAGACGATTACTATTTGTTTTCAGTCGTTTCCAATATCTGATTTTCTGATGATTTCTATTTATCAGACTATTTCTATAAAATTTTCAGACGTTTTTTTCTATTTTTGCCGACGACCGACGTTTCCAATTTTTTTTTTTTTCTGAAAAATATTATTTAATTGTAGACGAAAAAATTGCAGCCGTTCGTAAACATTTGTGCAAACAAAAATAAAACTAATTTTGGGTTGATAGGTTAGGTACTACAGCAGTGGGTCACCTAAAAACGTAATGTGTCTTTCGCACAATGTTTTTTAAGGATTGATTACAATGAAATACTTTTTCTTAACATTAAATCGCGTTTTCTTAATCAGTTATATCAAAGGCAATAGGCGGGGGTATACTATTTCGGTACCCTCCGTCTATTCTCGAAGACCCTTTTCGACGTCGCACAGTGGAGCAGATTCTTCTCAGGTTCTGTACCAGCCACACTTCTTGCAAGCGAACCGCTAAAAGCTATACAGGCGGGGGTTAGACTGTTTCGGTCATCCTTCGTCTTTTACACTTTTCGCAGTCAAAACAGCAACGCAGATTGCTCAAAATACTCTTCCTTGATCTGTACCAGCCACCCTTCTTAAGGCCCGAAACACACATGCGATTTCAATCGCACGACTGCTTAGTCGCAAAAAATGAAACACACACATTTCAATGTGAATGCGCGCACATAATTTTGGATTTTATGTGCGCGAATTTGTATTGAAATGTGTGTGTGAAATCGAACATAGGAATATAGTTCCCATGTAACTGTCTTATACTTTCTTTTTCGCATAGTTTTTTTTTCTGGCCACTCCCCGAAGCTGTGGCATTGTTCTGTAGTAAACACTCAGCACATAAACTTAAATTTAAATATTTGCTATATTTGATGCTAAGTTCGAAGATGAGCAAGATCGGATGAAAACTACTACTACCTCCCATACAAAATATATAGCTATTTGATGTTAAAAATTAAATTTAAATAGCTACAGTAAAGATATCCAGTTTAAACTTTGCTCATATTGTTTTAATAATATTTAAAAATTGTTGACAAGGCGCAGTAGCGCAGTGGTTAGTGTGGTGGACTACTGCGCGAGGGATCCCAGGTTCGATCCCCGGAAAAACACAAATTACATCTTAAGGTTTTTTCTACTGCGCCACCTCTCGCGAAAGTCTGACAAACATCCGAGAGTATAACTGTCCTGAAAAAGCTTCTCCGCCGTTCGGACTCGGCACAAAATTGTAGGTCCCTTCCATTCGTCCCAAAAATAGAAACTCACACAAAACGAATGGTTGCGAGAAGCTAGGCCTAGGGTGTTTACCGCCTGTTGCGCCACCTATTTATTTTTTTTTTTTTTTTAAATTGTTGAAAAAAAATAAGCTTGGTCGAATAAAAAGTAGCCATACCTCCCATACAAATATATAATTTTTTAATACTAAAATATTTTTTTATTTTTACAATAATATAGTACCGGGTATTTGAGCTTCGGCATAGTCGAAGATAATTGTCTTACTGGTTTAAATATGTATATTTATCGCTGAAAATACAACGATACCCGATTTTCTTCAAAGTATTCTAACTATGCAACAGTTGGTCATTCTTGTTCTTTAGCACCGATGACTGTTATTTATAATAGCGTTTGCATTTTTTTTTATATTGAGCTCAATCAATTCAGTGGTCTTATCGAAATATACGATTTTGAATGTTTTTCTTGTTTAGGAGGTGCCACGCCCCTTTTTTCTCTAACCAGGGAAACTTTTAAGTAACTTTCTTTTTTGGACTGTTATGAACATTAAAAAAAGCGGTTCGCAATGGCCAACGAACAGTATTCTATTTTTATTTATATAATGTAGTTTAATTGCACATTTTACAGTAAAAAAAAATTGGTCCTGCATATAATAAATAAATAAATAGGCGGCGCGACAGGCGGTAGACACAGGCCTAGCTTCTCGCAACCTATCGTTTTGTGTGAGTTTCTATTTTTGGAACGAATGGAAGGGACCTACAATTTTATGCCGAGTCCGAACGGCTGATGTGAGAAGCTTTTTCAGGACAGTCATACTCTCGGATGTTTGTCAGACGTTCGCGAGAGGTGGCGCAGTAGAAAAAACCTTAAGATGTAATTTGTGTTTTTCCGGGGATCGAACCTGGGATCCCTCGCACAGTAGTCCAGCACACTAACCACTGCGCTACTGCGCCCTATGGTCCTGCATATAGCTTATGTTAATACTTAAGCTCAATATAAAAACGTTGGTGCTCATGTAAGCCCGATAATGGCGGCTTAACCACTGAAGCTATCCGCCTTATAGTATTCACACCATCATATGTTCGTGTGATGCTCCGAAATGTTCTTGTTTATGTTAGACAACAGACAAGCATAGGTGGCGCTGGTTTTGCTTTTTCCTGGTTTTCAGAAATTCTTATTTATGTATTATTTATTTATGCCTATAAAATTGTTTCAATTTCTCAGCAATGACATTAGGATAGAAATCGAACCCATGTAAGAATTGTCGGGAAGTCCAGTAAGTCTTTCTGGGTAGGATAGATAGTGAGGTAGAGAGACGAAAAGGGACTCGATATGGTCGCCTGTTTCAAATATCTCTCAAATCTCATAGACAAACAGTTAGTCCCAACTGATTGGCGATTGGTGATCAACGCCCACCCTAAACGGTAATAGCTAGGAAGCTGACATTTTGAACCAAATTTCATTTTATGACTCTTATGAGCATTGAAGATAGATTTGGGAAAATTCTAAATCGGAAAAAATTAGGTCAAATTTTGGGGTCGGTTTATGTGTATACTTTTTACGAGTATAAGAAATAAAGAAAATATATTTCTTCGATTTTCAAAATTTTGCTTGGTGACTGAGTTACTAGCGACGGCAAAAGAAGGATTTGTATGGGCGAGGGAGACTGGGGGTACACTAGGTACTTCCGTAACAGGAGCGAAGCCGCGAATGGATGCCAGCATAATACAAAGAAGGAGTCATAGCTTTCGGTCTAAATAAAAATTGCGACACTACGATAATAGAGGAGCTTAAAAAAGAGTTCGACATATTTGCTATGGGCACCTTGGGTCAGTGGTCGGGTTAGTAACTTTTGTTTCCACTACTGAATTACTGAGCTGGGGTTCCTGCAGTAAAAATTGCCCAATCAACAAATGCGAGTAAAGCGAGTAAAGTAAAAATAGGTACAGACTTTCGCATACACCATCAAATTGTTAGTCCGTGCCATTCCAATTGTGACAGAAATAAAACTCACACGAATGGTGACAGTGACACTTAATTTCGTATATAAAATGGACGATTATTCCTTGAATCTGTGTTCATTGCATATTATTACTATTTTGGCACACACATATTTAGTGATAGATTATCTCAACTTATTAGTCATACGAAGATTTACCATGAGAAAGCAACGCAACGCGCATCAAACGTTTTCGATAGTGTTCAGAGTGACAAGCCTCTTTTTCGGGTGACTTTGCTTTGAAATAATCAGATAGCAGAAACTTTTTTTTTTGTATTATATGGACTGAAGAATTTTCCACTAACGCTGTTATCTATATACGAAAATATTGTACTTGGTAAAAGTTAAAAAAAAAAAAAATAATAATTTCTTTTTCTTATGTTGGTAGTTGCGAAGCAGTAAATTTGGCGCAACCGTATGATCCGTATGACTGGATTTGATAAGTTTTAAATTCGCATTTCTGGTTTTAGCGATACTGGGATCATAAGTCAGAAAGCGATGACTCGTGTCATTGACATGAACACGTACGACTATGTATATTAGAGCGAAACTAACGTACATATTTTGCTTGATTATACTATACATACAGTGTATGTTCAAGTCAATATTTTGACTTGTTTAACTTTCCAGGGACATGGCTAAATCGATTATGTAATGACAAAATGAATATCCCTTCCTGTGAACGGTATACAAACCTGTGGTAAGTATGCTGAAAAGCCCATAAATCCGTAGTACATTTACGAATCGTTAATGGCTAAGATGAGAAAGCTGTTAAGGCGCTTTTCTTTTTTAGTTCAGAGCTGAGCTCTGACTGTTGCAATTCGGTTGTTAGTGGATTCGTATATGGGTCAATATTTCAAAACATTAATATTTTGGACCTCGAAATGGACATTTACTAAAATAATCAAATTTAATATTTTGTTGGTTACTCTGTATTTAAGAAACATTATTAAATATTTTAAGCCAATGGGCCACCAAATTTTGTTAATTTTAAATAATTTTTTCACGGGAATGACAGAACTAACATGGAAATGACAAAATCCTATCTTGGTAACGACGAGACATTTTCGGTTTTTTTATTTACACTTTTGCGAGGCGCCATGATAAGCACAGATGACCTTTTATATCAATTTGAAATAAAAAGTGAAAATATTTGAACATTTTTTGCAACATGATTGAGTATGTCATTTCCGTGCCAAAATTGTCATTACCGTGTATGCCACGGGAACCATGGAAATGACGACATGGAAATGACATCGAAAGGTATTTCTCTAAAATAAAACCGAACTTTACTGAATATTTTCCTAAAAACGCATACAATTAATTATGTACATAAAAAAGGCATGCATTGGAAAAAATATTTGATTTAATTATTACATTATTACATTCAAAAACACTAACCACGGTAATGACAACTTTGGATAACGAAAACATGAAACGCCTTAACCACAGAAAAGAAAAATCAATTCTGATATATATATGGGCTTATTGCGAAATGTTCCAAAAACAATCAATATGTCCCGTTATTAATGTGAAATCCGCCGCCTAGTTTGCGGCCGTTAATTCATTTTTTTTTAAATATTTACTTTTTGTCACGGGAATGACAATTTTTTGGGGACAATCACTAAATACCTTCCACGTAATTTTTTAAATTTCCTTAAAATAAATAGTCGAATAATTAAAAAAAATAATGTTTTTTAGCCTATAAATGCCTGACCGCAGAATATTAATATTTTGAAATATTGACCCATATATGTATTAGTTTCAAGAGAGGCTATTCAATACTATCACCCCTATCGTGGAATCCACCGGTGGGAATTATTCACGGAAAAGAATATATTGGTATCGTCAAAATCGCAAAGTGAACCGTTCCCAGTGTGGGTAATGTGAATGAGTTTCAATGTATAGTTAAAAACTTTCAAATCGAATTTTTCCCGAACGGGGAACTGCTCACTTTGCGATTTTGACGATACCAATATATTCTTTTCCGTGAATAATTCCCCCCGGCGGATTCCACGATAGGGGTGTATTGTATATTTGACCTTCATCTCTATGTCCAACCTTAGTACATATGTAGTTATACTATCCTCATATTTTAATCCGGCACGTGTTGAATTTCAGTGTTTAATTCATGTGCTTTTTTCAAAGGAAGTGATTGCATATTTTTCCAATAACTGATAGTAAAGTCATTTGCATTCGACAGTCCCAACATATATGCTTCTATAGATAACAAAATGTTAATTTATTTAAATTTATGTTTAATTAACGCAAAATTCTAGATCTACAATATAAATGATTAAAATTGGCATTATTACATCATGTCTACCTCCTTCCACGATTATCTAATAATTGTAAGTCTCAGGCTTACAAGTCCTTGTGAACATTTGGGTATATAAAGTATTATATTATATTTTTAGTTATCGAATCATTAATGGGCGTGCTAAATTTTGACAGATATATTATGAAATACAGTCAGAAATGAATATTTTTTCGACTGAATGGATTTGATTGATTTTGATTTTGGAGATAATTTTGTATGGGAGCTAAAATTTAGCTCGAGCAGCGTACTAAGGTTATATTGACTGACAAATTTTGGGCAACCCAATCTTGGGCTTCAGGTTAAGCTATTGAATACTAAAACTTATTTATCCAAACAGAATTTAACAATATTGTAGTTACAATTTTCTGCACGTAACAGCGTAATAGCTTCACGTTTTAATTTTTCCATCCATCAGAAAGGGATTTTCAACTAGATTTCAATCCGTAAAAAGCTTCTCGCAGTCGATTTTTTTTTTGTTTTCGGCTTATCAACACCGAAATGTATGGGAACTTATATTGTGACGTAGATCAGAGCCAGAACTGTCAAAAAAAGTTCAGAGCTCAGAATTTGTGTTTTTTTTTTCGTTCAGAGAATGATCTGAGCGCGCTCAGAATTAATTGACTGAGCAGGCTGAGTAAAAGGCTGATTACGCGATTACAATGCTTACAGTATGATTTGACAAGAAAAAAAAAACGGGATAAACAAATGTAGTTGAAATGGCGGAAGAGCCTTGTTGTTCTGGTACAGAAGATAAACGAAATTAATAAATAACCATATGACAGCAATGTGCTCAAATCTGTTTCATAAACAAATCAGAACGATTTGAGCACGCTCGGTTCAGAGCACGCACAAAATCGCACGCTATTCCGAGCTCAGCTCTGAACTAAAAAAGAAAAATGTCTATTGTAAACTATAACGAATGTCAAAATCGTTAATACATCCTTCATTCATTTCTATAAACGCCTTTGCATTTTCGTAAAATGTTTCATATTCCTACTGTTTCGTGTTTTGACGTACATTCGTGTACTTTTCTGATAGTTATAATTTATAAATAATGCCTAAGGGTTGTTGCTCTATGTAAGGTCGTAGCTTAACACGTGTCTGAGTTTTTCTATTCAAGTAAATATACAAGTACCTACTTATATGTCTATTAAAAATGTAAAAATTCTTATCATCTTAAATGCGATTTGTACCGGCGATGTAATGTTCAATCGCATACTCGTAGTGAAATATGAGCACACTTATCGCCTGATTTGGAATTTCATCTTATTCACTGCTCAGTAAATGTCCAAGCCATAGATAAAATCGGCTTCACTATCTGAGAAACAGGGCTTCCTAAAGGACACAGAACAGATTCTATTGCAGGTTGGTTTCTATCTAAGACTCAACTCATGACATGATCAAAAAAACCAGCTACTCCAGAATGTGTTTTTTTAACGGAAGAATGTGGCAGAAAATGTACTTGTACTGTGTAATAGTACTTCAGGACTTCAGGAATACCGAGCTAGGAAAAGTGGGAGGAGGCTACTGATATATACTCGCGCATATTACACTACTGGATAGACTCATTGTTCAGAGTTCAGGGAAACCACACAGTGGCGTAACGTGTTGGGGCGGCAGGCCCAAGGCGGCACATTTAGGGGGCGCCAAAATCTCACAATCAATAAAAATAATAATATCTTGTAAATCATTTTTTTTATAATTAGCTAGTGCTCAAAGGGGTTTTGCTCCCTTATAATGCTAATACACAGCACGAGTTAAAGATTAGGAAGGATAGAGAGAAGGTTCTGGTGCACATTGATTTTAAACAATTGTGGATTGAAATGAGAAGCAAAAACAGCGCGAGGCAATTGATTCCACATGCGTGTTGTTCAACTTATAAAATAATCTCTATATTTTGCATGCATTGTGTTGGTGTGTTATTTGACAGTCAGCTATTTTTAAATTGCAATTTGTGTTTACAAATGTCACTTGTTTTGGTATTACTGAAAGTATGTGTGAATCTTGCTCTCGAATCGAGATTCGCAAAAATGCTTTAAATCTGCTTTTTTTCCTCCCAATGGAAAACGAAATTCTAGAGCAGAAAAAGTGCAAAAAAGTTATTTTTCTTACCCAACGGAAATTGTCATAAAATCCATTTGCATGCGAATTTTCTTCGGACTTGTTAGGCTCTAAACAAAAGAATGCTAGTGTTCAGTGCAGCCACGATTAGATGGCGCTTAACAACTATGCTGTCGATACCAAATGCTGACAGACCATAAACTGTTCAAAATACTGAATTTTTTTTGGTGCATCTGTAGCGCTGGAATTTCTTCCTTCCAAATGCGACAATTTTTGTGACGCGAGTCTAATATCTGAATAAAGATTTGACTGCCAAATAGTGGATCGACTTCAAACTGTTCAAGCGCTCAAGTACTTAACTTACGTAGCAAACGAAAATCTCCTGACCATTTGCAAAGCGATACTATGGCGATACCATATAAAGAGATGGTGTCAGCTGTCAAATTTAGTCACGTACCCTATAAAAAGTGTATTTCAATTGTGCTTTCAGAATAGTGCCGCACTTTTCTACATACAATAAGAATATTGGTATGTTGATAACAAAAGTCTAGACAATGAAGCACACGTATTTAACCTAGTGGCGCTTTCAAAAATCGCGTAAAGCGGGTTGGCATGTGAGCTATGGAGTTTGAGTTCAAAGAGGCGAAACGTAAATTTGCCTTTTTGGCCTTTGTACACAAGCGGGATTTTCTGTTTCCTGTTAGACTTTAATCTTGAGCCAAGTGCTTGTTATTTAGTTGCTATCTAAGCGACCAACACCTGCGCAACTAGTGATCAGTCAGCGTTCGATTGACTGTCACACTTATTACTGAAATTTCATTTGTGGATAACAATGTCTGCTGTAAATTATAATAATTAGTTTTATACGTTAAAAAGGCTAAGGTCCGTTGAAAATGTCTACGTTAAAACTGTCTACGGACTCTATGACACTACCGACCGTCTGAACGTGAATGGTCTGCTTAGCAATAAGAATGCTTAGACTTAAGTTTTCCTAATTTCGTTATGTGATTCACTTTATGCTTTGGACGACTTTTTGCATTTAGGTAATACCTACGATTACTTATCGCTATTTGGTCATTCACATTAGTATTTAGACGAGTGTTTCCGCGAAATACATAGTTCCTTTTATCTCGCTTCGCCATCTGAACTCATTCTCGAAGTAATTATTCGCAATAGATCATCATGGCTTGGTGCCAAAAAATTAGCTGAACTAATTATTTAGCAAAACAAAATTGTATTTATGTTTACATATGATTTGGAATACAACGTTTTGTAATATTCTGGTTACTGAATTAAATGATTCAATAAACGTCAAAGAAAAAGTAGCAAAAACAGCGATGAAGCATGTGAATGAGAACATAATTTCATTCTCAAACCAGGAACAACCTTACATTTTATACAGATTGTGCTGACTCACTTATTCATCTGCTGCAATATAGCAGACAATTTTCGTCATATAAATTTAAAATTTATATTTATTTTGTTATATAACTTGATGAGAAATATAATTTAAATAGGAAATGTACCCTGCATATTTAAATAATCTCAAATAGATCCTTCTGCGCATTTTAGTTTAATTTATTAACAAATCTAAAAATTATCTCTTGGTATTTATTGTTGTTATTATCAATTTGAAATAAACAAATTATGCTAACATTCTCCTGCGTTCGATACTAGAAATAATAAAATATGCAACATCAGTCACAAACAACATTCTAAATATTTGCAACACACCTTGTAAAAAGTGCCACAGTAATTCTGACATGTAAATTATGTACCTATGCGCACTACAGCTCATTTACACCATCCGCACTGGAAATTGCGTGGCCTGAACTCATAATTAAAGCGCCATTTCGGAATGCGCAATGATATTAAAACAAGCAAGCGCCTTCGCAATTAATTAATCAAATGCATCAGTAACTATTTTCACGTACACAAAATTTCAATTGACTTGAAAATGCCAAATCATTACAACGTAGACGTATGTATAGATACTCTCGTATGGAAAACATTACAATTGCATAATATATTTGTAAAACGTAAGCTTATAGTCAGATAAGGATGAAATGCAAATGTAATATAAAAATAAGTTCCACATACGCCATGCATGCCCGGAGAGATACAATATATCATATTCATTCATCAGAACAAAAATGCGCCAATTAAGTTGTAAATTTCACGTGCGAGACTTGTGCTACTGAAAGCATTTCCTTTTTAGCGCGCGTTTGTTTTACATATAAAGCAAATTGCATTTAAAGTCATCTATGCGATGTATTAGAAGTCTATACGATGCATTGGCCGTCAGATCAATGATCTCCCCTAGTGATTGGCTTCGTTTGAAGGTCAAATGATCAAATGAATATTTTTATATGAATTAAGAATTTATTTTAAGTTACGCTTTAATTTATCTCATGCAATAATTTAAAATATTTCGTTAGTTTCGCTATTGGTTGTGAATTAATTTTGTATTCAAGAGGCGTTCTTTTAAAATACATTTATAATACAGAAGATTAAATGCAAGGGATGTTTAAATAATTATTTACATCACTCACGCAGTTTTGATCAATGCTCGCTTCAAAAAAGGACATTTTTTCAATAAATGGAAGATATTGCATACCTACTCATATTTTACAAAATACGAGGAGGAATACCTTGGAAGTTAAGCATTTGAAATCAAAGAATAGCAGGCAAGAAAAAAAGAAAGCGCAACGAAAATATAACACTTTCGCGTCGATGAATTTTTGGAGGATGTTATTTTTAACGAACAGCTGTTTTCTGTGACACTTATAATATCCACAACGTAAATAAAAAATAAATAAATAGGTGGCGCAACAGGCGGTAGACACCCTAGGCCTAGCTTCTCGCAACCATTCGTTTTGTGTGAGTTTCTATTTTTGGGACGAATGGAAGGGACCTACAATTTTATGCCGAGTCCGAACGGCTGAATTGAGAAGCTTTTTCATGACAGTTATACTCTCAGATGTATGTATAGATGTTTGTCAGACGTTCGAGAGAGGTGGCGCGGTAGAAAAAACCTTAAGATGTAATTTGTGTTTTTCCGGCGATCGAACCTGGGATCCCTCGCACAGTAGTCCAGCACACTAACCACTGCGCTACTGCGCCCACAACGTACTGTCAAAATTTAGATAGAGAATTAGCTAATGTTTGGAGAAAAATGTGCACGACTGGGTCGCACGAAACTTTCTCGTTTATTGCGAATCTCGCAGAATCTCCGATTCATTTCAGCAAACTTTACGTTTAAAATCATACCTACTCAAGATGCACTCAGGTTTAGTAACTGAACCCTTGTTAATTAAAAACGTAATACATACTACATAAACATACGTATTAACTACAAAACTTTATTACTTTAAAATTTCACCCCGAACTGACACTTGAAGGATACAAGTAGGCGATGAATTTCGAATTATATTACCACTGAAGTTTTGGGCTTTGCAAAAATATACCGGGTGTGAATACAGATCGGGATTTGGATCATCTTTGAGAAATATTTATAAAACGTCTATTTTCGAGTTTTCTGAGAAAAACTAATTACGTGATCATGTTTAGAATGCTTATGTTGTCTTAAATATGTATTTTGATCAAAATCGTTAGAGCGGTTTTTTGTAAAATTATGCTGACAAACGTTACAACTTTGGATTCGAAAAGCACTGTTATTAAACTGTATTGATTACGGCGTATTCTTCAGGATATAAACATTAATTACATTAAATTTTCGAGATATGAGCAGCTTTTAAAGTACCAGTTTTAACGATTGGGGTGGAAATCGAAGGACGCATTCATGGTTCAAAAAACACTGTTTAGCTCAAAACTTTGCAAATGGTATTACTATGGATTTAAGCATTACCTTCCAGTTACATTTTTATCATAATCGAAAATGGCGTTTTAAAGATATGAGCGGTTTTTTAAAGTACTATTATTAGGGAATTGGGTGGATATCAAAGGACGCAGTCTTTTTAGAGAAAAACTGAGTTTGCTATAAAGTTAAGAATGACAATAGTACCTTAAAAATACGTTTTTTTGTTTTAATAGTTTTTACCGAAAAACTGGGTATGCATTCATGTTCAGCATACCTACATTAACTCAACTATCAATTTTGGTTCAAATCGTTAGAGCCCATTTTTGAAAAAATCTAAATTGTTTAATATTTTATAAAATTTTTATATGGGAAGTACCGTTAATATTAGGGCAAGCATGAAAAAAAAGCCTCCTAGCGGGAAGCCCACAAACTCTCAATACGAAGTTTGAAACAAATCCGTCCAAGCGTTTAGATTCCCCAGGGGTGGGACAGACAGACATACGGACGGGCAGAATTGTGAGACCCACTTTTTTGAGTTCCCCTATCATCGTAATTTCAGAATTGATCAAAATCTCGAGTTCGAAATGTTGTACGAAAACAATATACAATTTCTATTACTACGTATACGAGAAAGTAAAAAACTAGAAAGCAGCTAAAATTTGATTTCGTTCGAGCTGCGTACTTAGCTTAACTATAAAAATGATTCAAATCGATGAAGTCATCCAGAGTCCAAAGTCTCCAACAAGTATCTCCTGCTCGTATATGCTACTCAAGACTTCTTGATCTGCGGAGGTGTTATTCCAAATAGAAGCACGCATTTGAAGAATTCCTTTGTTCGTAAAAGATCACACATGAGTGTAGTGGTTGCGCATACTATGTATAGTATATTAGACACTCTTGCGATAGTCTGTCGGAATTATTCCAAATTAAAAGATAATGGAGTGTTGAAAATCCGTTTTTTTATGTCATACGAACAATTGGGGAGAAAGAGAGATAATGATAGAGTGTGAAAATAGTCGCGCTCCATTGACCACTCGACGCGCAGCTAGAGGTCTAGCATGAGCGGTGCGAAACCGAAATTATATTTCGTTTTGTTTACGTTTCGTTTGAAAAAAAAATTTAAAATAATAACAAATGCACAGATGGAATCTATCTATTGTTTAAATGTATTTTCAATTTTATAGATGAACTTTTACTTAAGCTAGTATTAGACGATAACATGTCGAATCAGCGTACGTATGCTGAAAGCTAATATTTAAACACATCTGAGGCTATTTCTTTGATCCAACGCAAGTTCAAGTTTTGGGAAATCATCATCAGATCTTCACTTAGCAATCTCATCGGATATCTCACTTCAGAGTCTCAGACTCTGGCCAAAGCCAATACTGAGCGTCAGAAAAGTCGACTCTAAATTTGAACCAAACGTATTGCATCAGACGTATAGATCCAAAGGACTTTTTTCTGTGATAAGCCTCATGTCGAGCCTGCCAAACACCCTGCCAAAAACCTGAAAATGGCTTGGATGTCTTCGACTTGATATTTTTTGCCTAAAGAAGTTCCATATTTATACCACATATTTCGCTTCATCGGAGATCTAAATAGTGAAGCCTTTTAGCACTGAGACAGACCCTCACTTTGCTATACTTTTATTTTTATACAATTCACAATAGAAATAAGTGTCGAAATTTTTTTTTTATGATCAATATAAATTATATATTTTGCTACCCGCACGTGCGTTTTCGCGAAGAATTTTTAATTTTATGAATTCATTAGGCCAGCCGAACATTTGCAGATCTGTTCCACAAAATGTTTATTACATCCAAATACCGCTTTTTGTACTAGATGTTGTAAGAATGTTCCAGGATCATCCTAAATATAAGGATGGACTTCAGCAGAGCGATATTGTTGAAATATTGCAGCAAGAGTAAGTGCTTTATAAAAAATGCATTTTATATATTTCAATGCTAATTGATTTTGTATACTGACAGAAAATTCGCTAACGGTGATCTATCATCCCAAATCGAGACTGCTGTCAGGAGTTTAGAAATTTCTGGATTTATACGATATGTCGATAATGGATATAGAACATTAGGTCCTCTTGCCAAACTGGCTACAGCAAAAACACCAAGGCAACAAGCAAAAGCTTGGCATACCATTCAAAAAGAATATTCTAATATTTAAATTGTATGATGAAATGAAGGCGGCAGATACTTTTGTGAGCCAAATCAACAAAATGTATTGTTTATTCATGAAAATTAAATAAAGCTTGGAAAGGTATGTTGATGAACGTTTGATATGGATTCTATTACAATTGGAATCATTTATGTGGTTTAAAGTGAAATTTTTAGAGCTAAGGTATAGAACCTACCTGGCACTAGCTCTTGCGAACGTCTAACGGACATCTTTATTAAAAAAATTATCGATAGATTAATACCGAAGCGATATAAAATTGGGACCATTTATCCCACTAATGAAACTCACACAAATGAGTATTCACACTACGCAGAGTATTCGGTGACCAGGAGGTGCATGAGAAATGAGGACACTCCACGCGTTCTTTACCATCAAAAATAGAATCCTTGAAAGGTAATAATTTTCAGAAGAATTAGAGAAACTTTCTGACAGGTTCATAAATGCGCTACTTGAATTTACAAATGCCTCGGGAACGAGTTGACTTGCCAATCCGTTTCTCTTGCCTCACCAACCCAATTACCTGAAAACACAACGTTGATGGCTGTCAGAGTCGTTATAGGTATTGGCGCTGCACTTTGTTCTCTCACACAACATTTCAATGATCTTTGACACAACTTTTCCAGAACTAAGTATAAGTACTTACCTACTTTGAATAGATGACAAGCAAACTTCCTGGATACTTTTACATTTTACACATTTTGTATTCATATTAAAACGTTTGAAATGCAGAACTGACTAGAACCTCTTCCAGAACCCCTGGAGGGCTGTTAAAGCGTTATTGGTTCACCTTTCCCTAATGAGGTACATTATACAAATGCATAGGTTTTTAAAAAAAGGAAACACAATCACGCAGCAGGTTGGTTTTGTCTATAGGTACAATCCCAGGATTGGGGTTCTGTGTTTATGTTTCTGTAACGAATATTTAACTCTTCGCAAATTATCAACATTCGGAATTCAAAAGAATAATGACCAAATTGTCATTTTTAGCTGGGTACCTGTTTATCGCCAAACACTATGCAATGGTTATTTTCCGTTCACCAAATAGTTTACGTGCTAAAAGTCTGCAGTGATATATGTTTTAAATAATTTATATTACTTCCTGTAAGCATGTCTGTTTTGTTTATTAACAACAGCTTCTCTAAAGTATGCAATATTGCTGTATTTTATGCTTTTTCCTAAGGGACAGATATTGTATTCGCGAAAATAGTTATAATAATGTGCATTAAAAGGTTATCAGCGGAATTAATAAAAAAGCCCTATCCGCTCTTTAAAACATCTTTTAGCTACCATACGGATAGTGGACTTATTCGTTTGATAACTTTTATTATTAATAAATACATCTTATATCCATATTAGCTATCCACTCTTTATCACTAAACGCACGGCAGCACTGCGTCCAAACTGTACTAAACATGGTTGTAAATCTGTCATATTCCATCAGCTGACACTATCATGCTCAGAGCATTTTCGTTTGCGAATTTTAGATTCTCTCTGAAATTCTCTTCCAGCTTTTAAATTTCTCGCGTCCAATCGAACTTTTTGTTGGTATACGTGTATTTGAAATATGTGTATAGCAAGTTAACTGTGTGTGCAAGTTAACCACTCTCTATACGCCGAATTCGTTGAATTAAGTTATCCGCTCCTTAAAACATGTCAGTGAAAGCTAAGATATGTTTATAAATAATATTTACGACTTAAAATATGTTTAAGAGCTAATTCGCTACTATGCGGTATTTATTAATACGGGGGTATAAGATTAAAATAGTTTAAACTCCAGAGTTTTTGAATAAAAGTATATTGATTATTCAGGGGATTCTTTTGTTTTATGTGAAAAAGATTGGTGACATAGAGATTTAAGCTTTTTGGCTTTGATTTATAATTAATGTCCGGTGATCGGCAGCAACTAGATGTGCTCAGCTCCACATCTCAGAATCGACTGACTTCAGAAATGCGGATCAAGCTCTTTTATAGAGAGACAACAGATGTTACTCTTTGGCACGTAATTGACTTGTGTGATCATGTTCTAAGCATAGGACACTACAATAATGATGAATTTATTGGCAAGTTGAATGATGGAAAGGAATAAAAGTTTGCATAACCTTCTACATTCCTTAGAGCATGCATTTTTTTAAAATCCGTTCTTAGGGAGTATTCTGCATGTCAAAATTTAAGTCTGTACGTCCAACGGTGTGCGCTGGGGCGATTTTCGATTTTATTTATACCTAGAAATAGTTGTTTGTACAGAGAAGAATTTGTGGACCATTTTTTACAAGCATGTATAAAAACATTTTGTTTACATTTTTTTTAGAAAAAAATATTTCGCGATCTTATTTAAAATACTTACCTATGTTTAAATGTAGATATTTTAATCAAAATATTTTTTTTTTTTAATTTGGCAAGTACCTACCTAATGATAAAATGCTTGGTTATAAAAATAAAATTCTTCAATTGTGTGGCTTGAGATTAAAACTGAGTAAAAATTGTGGTTGAAAAAGCATTTTTTTAAAGCATCATTAATAACAATTTCAGTGAAAATCGAACGGTCCTATCATTTTGAAGATATTTACATTATTCGAATAATGCATGTTTGTCAAAATCGTTGGTGCCACTTTCATTCATTCATTTTCAATGGCCCGCTTATCCATTAAGTGGGTCGCGGATGTAGGTTGTTCAAGTGGATTCTCCATAGCTCTCGATTCTCCGCCACCGACTCTAAATCATCAAGGGCAATTCCCATACGGGTAGAGGAGCGATTATGGAATTGACCTAACCATCTCATCCTGGATCTACCTAGAGGACCGCTGCCTTATGGTACGGAGCACGTCTTGGGATCCATAGTTTAATATGACCAAGCCACCAAAGCATAGAACGCTTCGTCCGGAGAAGTAGCTGCACGATATTGAGTTCCTTACGTATTCTGGTGTTTCTAATACGATCTCTTCACACAACGGAGGAATCTTATTTCGGCAGCTGGTATCCGCGATACCTTCTTCACCTATTTCAATATGACTCCACTAACATGCAGAGTGCATGAACAGGCGTTCTGGAGACGACCATCATTTTAGATTTGTTCACGTTTACTTTCATGTTCATATAATAATCAAAACTAAAAAATATACCTAAAGTTAAAATAATGATAATGCATTTTCTATTACATATTAAGTTAAGAATAAAAATATATTTCTTCAAAAATAGGGTTTGCAAAAATCGGAAGTTTAAAGAAAAAGCCAATTCTCAAAAATATGTAGGTACCGTGATTTGCATTTTTAGTAAATAAATTCCGACACAAATTCGGTTTGCTGTCTTGTTAACTATTCCCATGTCTACATTAACTCACCTACCTATCAGTTTTGCTTCAAGTCATTAGAAAAAATTATTATTTTTTTTAAATCGTTGTAAATATAGGAAGTAGCGTTAATATTTTAGTAGATACTAAAAATAAAAAAAACATGGTTGGCACAACAGGTGAGGCCTAGATTCTCACTACATTCGTTGGTGCGAGTTTTTATTTTTGGGACTAATGAAAGGCCCTACAGCTACAGTTTTATGCCGAGTCCGCCGAACGGCTGAATTCAAAAGCTTTTTTTAGTACTGTTATACTCTCGGGTGTTTGTCAGACGTTCACTAGAGGTGACGCAGTGGGAAAAACCTTAAGACGTAAGTAGTGTTTTCCGGGGACCCCTCGCACAGTAGGCCAGCACACAAACAAAACAACTGAGCCACTGCGCCCAATTATACCCGTAGCCGTAACATCCAATAATTGTATGTTTAAAAGTATTGGTAAGTATGCCATTAACCTTAGAAGAATTTCAATTATATTTATATCTATATAAGTGATTGCAAAATATATAAATAAATTATTGCCTCAATCACCCTTAATCGGAATTTACTGATATCAATGAATGACCTATAAATATCAGTTTAAGTAGATATTAATATGCCAAATAATATTCAATAAATTATTTTGCTTGCTTCCGAGGGTGTCAAATGATGAGTCAAAATCAACGAACCTTGCGTAATCATGCTCTTAAAAAGCAATTAATCTGATATAAATTTAATAAAATATAAATCGGCACCTGATTGAGTTCTTTGTATTAACATTTTGTCATTATTATTTTGTGATTTCTCAATTGGTTGGTATCCATACTCGTATACATACCTTTACAATGAGCAACGCAAGCTTTATCAGAATTGTATTACGAAGGCACTGAAAATGTTGAATTACCTTGGACAACAAATTGGAAAACTCAGGAATTTTCAAAAAAATCTACTGTACTGTATATTTTTTGAATGTTAATTGAAAGTTAAAAATTGAAAGGAAAATCGGAAAAACCATGTTCATTCAAGTGTTGATTCAAATAATTAAAAATAGGGAAAAAGGCTCTACATTGTGAAACTGATAGAAAATACTTACTTTAAGTGGTCCCACAGTCCAGGATAGGATAGACCCGGGAATACACCAATGAGATTAAATACTTATAGGCAGTGTTGGCACAAAAAAAACGTGAATCCGGTCAAATCTGATCGAATGACCAGATTTTTATTTTCTAAAACCGGTAAAAAAAATCCGGTCAAAAGTTAAAATCAGAGTTTTGGACCAGAAACCCGGTCAAAAATAGATTATGGTAACATAATATTTATTACTAAAAATATAAAACAAAAGTTAACATTAATTAACCGTTTTTTAACATTAGGTATCCAACGATTTTATGTGAATCTTGAGTTTGTGAACTTGTTTTTTATTTCGTTTGTTTAAAATTTACTGAAACAAATTTTTCATTTTATATGACGTGTTTTAAGTCCTGAAATACACTTTTAGTGCATGGCCATACACGCCTTGCAATGTACAGCGATTCAGATAGATTTTGAGTGAGTAAAGGTAGATGGCACAGAGAATGCACAGAAAATCCGCATTCAGAAATAATTCTGGCATGAGCTGGGCAGGGCATGAAGGTTATTTAACGAATTTCAAATTGAAATTCATTGTTTAATTTCCTCTTCAACATTTTAGCAAAAGAAAACGTTCAAAAATTAGCCTAAAATAATTTATTATCGTGCTCCCGGAGCAGGATTCCATGCGTGATGTTATAAATGGCCCATTATTGGCAGTAAATTGGTTCCTGTTTGAACTTGGCGTGTTTGTAATGTAGATGGTAAAGTTTTATTCAAATTATAGAAATCTAGGCCTAGGATGTCTACCGCCTCTTGCGCCACCTATTTAATTATTTATTTATCTTTATTTATAGTCAGTAGAGCAATTTTATTTTTCCAGTCAAAAAAGGTTTTTCCGGTTAAAAACATTTTTCGTTTCGGTCAAAAAACGGTTAGACCGGATTTAAAAATTTTCTGTGGTCAGAGTAAATAGATTTTGGTCAGATATGACCGGAATCCGGTCAGAATGGCATCACTGCTTATAGGTAATCGGGATCGGGAGTTACACAATGTGCTGCGCCATACATGCCTTCCCATGAAAGTCGTGTCGGGCGAGACGGGTAGATTTTTAGGTTAGTTGAGAAAAGTAGGGTAGATTACACTAAAAATCCCTTCTCTTTTCTACTCACTTAAAATTTACCAGTCTCGCCTGACACGACTTTCATGCGAAGGCTATTCTCTTTTGCACTCCGATGGTACGTACACCATGATTTTTACGCCCTCTAGGTCTAGATTTGGCGTTGGCGCTCAAAATTGCGCATACAAAAATACACTCAAAATAAAATCGTATGGAAACGCACGGAAATTCCTATGGTGTAAATTTGGAATTAGTGGGGGTCTTTATGGCTAACTGCCTCTAGTTGCGCACACCAAATTGGCTGAGGTCTCCATCTACTTGTGGCATAAGTAACTCACTCACTACACAAATACAAAATGACGGGTCAGCGAAATACGCACACTGAACAGCAGATAATTACATTGGCAACACGGGCGAATTAAGAACACCAAGCGAGTAGGGTCGAAGTGAAGAGACGCATGTCCTTCGACAAAAAACATCGACTTTGCATCCATCAGCTAATACCCTAGGCGTGTTTTTTTGACATCTATATCAGCAAAGTAAAGTAGAATCCTCAGCATGCAATGACAGCAACTACACTCTGCTTGAAACTTTCGAGATTGTATAATATAGTTGTTGTAATTTGCGTGATAAATATTGCTGAGATAAATGTTCATTAAAACACGACGCAAGCCAATCAGCAATGTCGGCGATATAGCAATCACCTAGCATAAGGAGGGAAATTTGTTTAACGTATGTACCTACCTCGAAAGTAGCTGGCCCACCCAGTCAAAAAAAAGTCAGGACACCGCATATATCCGTGTCTGCCAGCCTGAGTCTCCTATAACAACATAACATAACGCTATAACTCTTAAGTCGCTCTATAGCATTGTTTTCAGGATCTTTCCTTTTGGTAGACTTTGATAGAGTCAATACTAAAAATAATAATAAAAACGCAGTCATAATTGGTGTAAATTATTGATTTATTGTTTTCTCGACAAAAACACTTACAATAATTCATATACATATGTTCACATGTATTTATATATATATCACTGAAAAATATACCTTGGACTTTTAAGAGTACCTATTATGTACATAATCAGGGTGTGCTTAGCTGAAGTGCTATTTGAAAATACTTTTGTTTACCTTCAATGCAAGAGGTTGATAGCGACAATTATAAAGTAAATAAAGTAAACCGGGGACAAAAATATCGACATGCTCCCCTGATGGCCTTACACGCACTCTAAGCGATGTTCTTATACATTCATATGGTAAGTACAAGGGTGGTGCGTTAGTCACGCTCACGCACTAGTTTTAGTAATTCGTAACTTTTTTATTTACAAAATAATTTTTAAAAATTAAATAATTCCAAATATTTCATGTTAGTTGTGCAAAATGATGTCCTTGATATTTTAAATCCTAAGCTAATTTCGTACTTGTAAACCCCAAAAGTCAACTCTCAAAGTTATTTATCAGAATGAATTATATATAATAAAATTTAGACTATCCCAGCAAACTGGCCATCCGCATTTAGTTGACTTCAAGCTTCAAGTTCCCTGTTAGCCGGCGAGATCATCTGAGAATTCGTGTCGAATGCTAGTGGAAGTTGCTGTTCTCGAGGGCTTGACATAGGCCGCAACGTTGTCATATTCACAGTTTTAACTGTAAATTACAGTTTTTTATACAAGCTTACAGTTTTTAAAATGACCTCCTAGTACAAATTACAGTTTTTTTTTAAAGTTCAGATTTGAAAGAATAAATTAAAATGTGCTTTAAATCGTAGTACTTCGTTTTAAGCATGTTATTTTATTTAAAATGAATTGTTTTGTGTTATTTTTGTTTAATAAAACTAAAAAAAAACCGTAATTTCAAAAATATCGTTTGGTTTTTGAAGGTTACAGTTTTTTGGTTTGGTTTTTTGAAAAACGAATCTGGCAACATAAGGCGTATAATAGGCGAGGGATAGGTTCTGTCTCTTCAACGCCACATATTTTGTAGAAGCCCTTGTGCAGTATACCAAGCCGCTATATTTGTAGACCTATTGCGCAGTAACATCGCAAAAATAAAAATAAAAATTGCACAAACGCAGGGGCGAAGTTACTTACTTACTTATCGGGCTTTTTGGACTACATCCACATCTTGGTACAGCTCATAGAAGTATTTTTCTTTCGAAGGAGCCCAGTATCAGCTCTCCCTTCTTGCTTATCGTCCAGCACTTGGCGCCATAAAGCAGAACTGGCAGGATGAGGGTTTTGTAGAGCACACATTTCGTCCTTGTAGTTAGGAGTTTTGAACCCAGTTGTTTTGCCAAACCGAAGTAGCAACGGTTTCCTATAGGGTAATTCTTCGCCGGATCTCCACTAGGGTGTCATTCGTGGAGTTCATGTTTACTCCGAGGTAGGTGAACTCCTTAACTACCTCGAAGTTGTTGCTATCAATAGTGACGTTTTGTCCTAGGCGGTGGACAGATGCTTGTTTGTTTGTTGATAGCATGTACTTAGTCTTGTCCTCACTTCAAGGCCAACGGATTTCGCCTGTTCTTCAATCGCCGTGAACGCTTCTATCACGGCACGCTGATGGTAGCGACCGATGATGTCAATATCGTCCGCATAGCCCAGCAGCTGGACGGATCTATTGAAGATAGTGCCACAGCTGAATCAGTTTTGCCGGGATTCCGAATTCGGCCATCGCTATATAGAGCTCCTGACGATGTATGCTGTCATACGCGGCTTTGAAGTCGATGAATAGGTGGTGAGTTTCGACTTGAAATTCGTTGGTCTTTTCCAGGATTTGTCTCAGTGTGAAAATTTGGTCTATAGTCGATCTGCCGGGCCGGAAGCCACACTGGTACGTGCCGATTAGTGTGTTGCAGAACGGTTTAAGACGTTCACACAGTACGTTGGATAGGATCTTGTATGGGGCGAAGTTAGGCCTAGATTATTATTCGGGCCATATTGCTCCACCAATAATTTATTTATTTATTCCTTGCATTGTTTTACAACCCTTAATTTCAATACAGCTGACTCCATACTTTGTATCGCGGCTTGATTTACAGAAGACCCTTGCGCCTGTACCGATATCCATATTTGAACCGTCTTTCCAACCTCTGTGACTGCTTTTGTTGACCCATTTTCCTCTTTTAAAGTAGGAAAATCACATTTTTTTTTTAAGTCGAAGGTGGAAGATCTGTGTCTCTTTCTAGGAGCTCTATTGCGTTCAATGGATGTATGTCCGTAGTATTTTGGTGAACATATAGTCCAGAATCTCCATGTCTGTTTTGGTTGAAATTTTAACCGCCTGGTGATTCCTTAACGACTTCCTTGACCCAATACAGGCTGCCCTGTGGAATTTAGTAATAGTTGAAAAACTTCTTCTCAAGAGCTTTGCACCATTCAACTAAAGCCATAAGTGTTGAAATGAGAACTCATAGGAAATTTACTGGGACCATAGTGTTATTGCAAGCGCCCACAATAAAGCCTTTCTGTTCCCAGTATCTTTAGAAGAGCTCGTCCGTCAACTATACTAGATCTTATTCTCATATGAGTGGTGAAAAACCGCGACGTACTCCAGAGCAGAAGTTCTGAAATAAGGAAATAGGTTCGTGCGGCTTGGGTCTATAGGATTTCTGCTGATAAAATGCAAACACACGTATAGGATATATAGTATACAAATACATTGTTAAGGAGAATGATATATAGCTCGTATATCCTTCCTTCCCCTATCCAATTAAAATAAAATCTTTTCAAATGAGCTCAAATTTATTAGGGAAGCATATCTACTTCTACATCAACTATCAAAAACTATTGTCCCCATCTAGATCAATCGCAAAAGATTAATCAATATATAGGATACATTAAATTAATTGAAGTAACCTGGAAAACCTGTCAGCTTAATTGTCATGCTATTTTTCTAATTACTTCACTTTTCAGAAAACATTTCCCATGAGAAGGGGGCGAACACATTTTGCGAACTTTTAATTATTTAGGACTACGGCCTAGAGGGTGGGAAGGGTTTTTTTTTTTAATTAGTCAATGTATTTGGGCGTAAATCCATTATACCTACACGCGTGTCTGTCGGCTGGGAATAAGTAATCAAGTTATTTTGAATGCTTTTCGAAGTTGATAGTTGGAGAGGTATAGTAAATTCCAAATCAATGTGGCTAAGGTCATCAGTCGTCATCGGTGTATCTGGCCGCGTGCATAATTCGCAGCTCTCGGGAACTACCGGAAGTTGAGGCTGCGCGTACTGATGGCGGTTTGTTCTATTTTGTTGAAGTCATTTTGACCAATAATAGATAATTTTATGACGAGTAATTTTATGAAGAGTATAACTGTCCTGAAAAAGCTTCTTAATTCAGCCGTTCGGACTCGGCGTAAAATTGTAGGTCCCTTCTATTCATCCCAAAAATAAAATCTCACACAAACGTGTAGTTGTGAGAAGCTAGGCTTAGTGTTGCGCCAACTATTTATATATTTTATTTTTTAAAAGGAACTTACAGTTTTCGGCCGTATCCAAACTTACAAACGGCTGAATAGAGAAACTTTCTAAATGTAATCTATGCCTACTTTTTGGTGTAGTGGTGGAGAAACTCGGGTGGCAGAGTGTTATACTGTTCTCCGCCGCGGCTCGAACCAAAGCCGCTCTAAGTACTACACCATGGTCACCCTTAGGGTTGTTAATTTGTAGGTACTCTATAGGATACAGCCGGTAGTTGTGATAGTGGACAAAGACATAAAGGTGTTTATTTTTAATTTACTATACTAAGCCATTAGTTGAACTCTCTATACTGGTAAAGATGAGTCCCATGCAACCAATTTAATCGGTGAGACACAACATCATCTCATTAAGCGCTGCAACAGGCTAACAGAAGATGGTGTGATCTTAACAGCTGTAACTCCTATTTCTACCATTTAGGTCACCTATCTATGATTAACGCTATGGAGCCTGAAAGGGCATTCAGCATGTTTATAGATGACATACTATCGGAATATGCCTTCCATAAAAACGTCTCTATCGTCATCCCTCCAAGGGAAGACTATATGAGAAAAATACAAACCTAATCCTTCGCGACTTGACCTAGTCTGGTATACAGACTAAGATGAATTCAGGGACTGCATCTGACATTTATGACCTCATAGCGAATTTTTCAGTCAGTCTAGGCAAACATTCGTCCATATTCCACGCTGAAGTCCTTGTCCTTGCCATTAACCAGTGCGTTAGAATAAATTTGAGTTCTAATACACGTGGTAAAACCATATTCATCTTTTCAGACAGCCAAGCTGCTCTGAAAGCTCTGGACTCGTCTGTCATAAAATCGAAGCCGGTCCTTGAAACTTACATGGCCATCTACGAACTTGCAAAAAAAACAAAGTCATCCTACACTGAATTCCAGCCCACAGTTGTTTTGCTGGAAAAGAAAAAGTTGATACACTAGCTAAAGTCACAATGCCACTCGTCGGACCTGACCCCTTTTGGGGTATCAGTAAGCGATGCTTCAGGAAGCACATCAGGAGCTTAGCTGAAATTGAATCTAATGAATTGTGGCTTAAAACATCTGGGCAAAACTCCACCAAACAGTTCTTTCAAAAATGCTCCCCTAGAAAATCATATACTATCTGACTAATCTCGATAAAAAAAACCTCAGATTCCTGACAGGTATAATTATTGGCCATAGCATAGCCTTATGAAACAACATCTCCACCGAATTTGAGTTTCACCGGACCCAACGTGTAGACTATGTCTGGAGAGTGATGAAACCTCTATTCACATTCTCAGGGAATGTCCGACTCTCTTCCGCCTCAAAAAGAATGTCCTTGGCGAAGAAATCGTTTGTTCAGGGGCCAGATCACGTAAAATGAAAACGATCGAACGACATCGACAATAGCAGTCTCGGTTTATTGCCACAGATATGATAGAGACAGCATGTGCAAAAACGACATGTGTAAAAACGACATCGATCAATCGTTTTATTTTACGTGATCTGACCCCAGTAAATCTTGCTGACTTACCCCCAGAAAAGGTACTTGCCTTCCTGACTGTCTCCGTAGTAAAAAGATGACTCTAGGACCTCACCAGGGAAGGCACAATAGACTTCTTTAGAGAGGTCGTAGTAACAGAGCCTAATGTAGTCTCTCCCGACCTAGGTATAATGGTATAATTTAATCTAACAACTGTAACCTTACGAAACAGACATGGCCTGGCCACGGATAAGTCGGCGAAGAACAAAGAACCTGTTAAATGTCAGCAGAGCACTTTCCGATAGGAGTACTAACAGGTCACTGTTCACTAGGAAGACACGCTGCTAGGCTTGAAATCACCGCTAATGATTTTTACCACATCAGTTGCATGGATGAGGAGGAGAAGGAAACACATTTCCATACCTACTATGTAACTGCCCAGCGCTATCCTCGATAAGAAAGGAAACTTTAGGAGAGTACTTTTTCGAGGAGCTTGCAGATATTGCCGAAACGGATATCAGTAAATGATAGTGGTATTACAATGGGCCTAGATAACTTGGTGCAAGTGAATTACTCCGTATGTATCTAACGGATAATTGCCAGGTTGAGGATAGGTACCTAGGTAGGTAGGTACTCACATTTAATTTGAATGAATCACTAGGGTCGAAGTCGCAGACCATCCACACATCCCAGAATCAACATTATTTCCCAATGTTTACCTACAATGTGTAGGTACCTAAACAGATTCTGGAATGCAGAGCATAATGCTAATCCTCATTAAAATATTTGATTACGATCTTAGTTGTTACGCTGCTGGCTCTATCCATGTTTTGCTGTTGGCAATTGGTTACCTACAATCCTACATAACCCAGAAAAATTGAAATCCTTCCTAATCAAAGTAGTTACGCAGGTATTCCCCACAAAGAAGTTGCTCCTAGTCTAGTCCTACACATAAAAACATAAAGACCTAACCTATGTTAAAAAAACAGATGTAGAAAATAATTTTATCCAGATTTGTGACGATGCAAATTCGGATGTATCTACGCTCGTCTTCATATCACCATCCCTCACATTCCGTTTCAACCAAAATTTTGCCACCCCGCCCTGAAACTCACGTAAACATTGCAGACAGCAGCCATTATTTTATTCTCCAACCGGCATGTTAATGAATAAAATCCTATACATTCGCATTGGATTGATATCTTTGAGAGTATGAGTGAGTTTGCAGCTTTGCAGCAATCGAAATTTACAGCAATTTCTCTTTATAATCAATTTTTCTAAAGAGAATTGAAACAGAATTCATTTTTTCATTCATTTTCGATTCATCCATAGTCGCACAAAACGGACGCGGACGGAACTAGAATAAAATAAACACAAGTAGAAGCATAAGAAAGAAAAAAAAACACAAATACATTTATCGCCATCGCCATCGACAGCTGAAAGCTGAACAAACCTGACTTGCTGCAGCAGTAACTTTCCTTCATTTGGCAAAGTTGGACGTGAATAAAGATTCAATAATTAAATGGTTTTCGCGTAGTATGGACGTGAGCTACAGTACATTCTCACCTAAACCAACAACAGCAATAATAAAAAATATTATAAAATTGCAAATACAAACATTTCTTATATGGAAATGTCGAATAAGTTTAATCGGCCGTACATTCTATATACTTTATCCAACATAAACTAAAAAGTTAAAACGGTGTGTGACGAAAAAAATATTTTCAAAAGTTTAATATTCGGCAAATATAACTACCTACCTATAGTCTCGTATTTAAAAATAGCAATTTAGCGGTACAAATTTTTTTTTGTTAAATTATTTAAATACATAAAAAGTGATTATCTATAAGTTGACAAATTTCAACAGTGATTAATATTGAAAGTGTAGAAATTATAAATAGTAAAAAAAAAAATAATAATCGTACTCTGGCCAGTATTTCGAAAATATATTTAAAAAATAAAATTTAAATTAGATATTAGATATATCTATATATTTTTTAAGTGAAAATAAAATAAAAAAGAAATTAAAAATGTGGTGCATAGTAAACTTACCAAATGGTACCCAACAGGCTGTTAAATGGGATCCCAAGGCCATCGGACAGGAATGCTTAGAAAAGGTACGTTCTTGAATAGAAAAATAAATATAGGTATCTCATATTTAATTTTTTGTCATTCCTTTTAGTAAATATTTTTGTATGATTTTAAAGTTGTCATCGTACTTCGATTTTAAATATTCTGCTACTTTTTTTTTTGAGTATCTACTTTTAAAACTTTCCTCAAGTATTCTTAACTGTTTTGAATTCGTTTGAAAAATGAATGTTGAAACCTACTTCTTCGCAGAGTTCGGATGTAGCTAGGAAGTCCTGGAAATGCCATGAATGTGAACAAGTTTCGAGTGGAACAAGTAGCGCATAATAAAGGAGATACCTACCAAATGTGGAGGTAGAGACAGTAAAGTACCTCATGCTCCATAAAATAATGTAGCTACATATCTATTTTCCTTCTGAAGAGGTGTTGTTTGCCAGAATAGTTTTTTTTTTGTTGCATAAATTACATTCCACAGTCAATTGTCATAAGTGGTGTAACAGCACAGGAGAGTTATAACGATATCATTTGCATTCCTATTTTTGAATGGGTGAGAGGATGTATAAAATGAATATGAATTGATATCGAGGATGGAACATTTTGTACATTGTACCTACCTACCTGACAACTTTTTGAATAAATTAATTACACACATTTACTTTGCGACTATGTTTAGATTTTACTTGTTGAACTTTCTGAGTGTTTGTCTTTATGTAGGTATAGTTCCCAAAAATAAAAAGGCACTGGCACACTAACGAATGGTGGTTGTGCATGACGCTTAACCTATAAATCCGTTCAGTGGACTGATATTTTTAAATTATTTCAAAATTTTATTTTAGAAACAATGTTTCTGTAGTTAGGGTTAAAAATAAGGCTGACTCATGTCATTGGGACAACGAAAACGGTAAGAAACCGAGCTTATGGGAAATGGCAGATGGGGATTACTTTTTTTGGTAGAAGCCTGAAGTCTGAGTTAAGAGCATTTCCTTGTCAGTACACCATGCCTAAATCAGTACTCAGTTCAAGGCAAAAACTGATGGTTTTCCAGCCTCACTATTTTCTAATGTCATTTTTAGAATTATCTACCTTGATAAGTACTGTAGTTGTAATTACTGAGCGAGCATATCTACAGGGTGTTCCAGTTAAGCGGTATAATCATTTAAGGGAAGATTCCTGAAGTTACGCCGAACAAAAAATTGCATGACAGAGGGTGGTTTATTTTCACAATATATCCCGTCCCTTCAAAGTAGGTGATCTCTAATTTGTAGGTGTTGCCACTTAAAACGCTATAACTTCTAACCAAATTATAGGTACAAAAATAGTTTTATACATTTTGAAAAGACAATTTTGTAGCGCATACAAGTCTTAAACACATTGGGTATATATCTGTGCTGCTACAAAAAAGTTATGGCACCTTAAACTCAAAATTTTTAAAATTTATGTTGTTACATTTTTTTAATTAAAATGCTTTTTTCTTAGGTAATACATTTTGATTTTTTTTATGAAATGTTTATCCTTGAAAACTTTCCTAAAAATTATGTTAAGCAACTTTTTTACGTACGACCAGCAAAAGTTGTAATAAAAGCCATTTTTTTGACACACATTCCTTTTGTAAGCTTTGACTTAACAGCTAACCCCCAGTTTCACAGTGGAATTTTAAACTACACTTTTAGTTTAAACTTCAGTTCTTGTTGAATTCGGTTTCACAGATTCCTTTAAACCTTGAACAGATTCCATTCTGTAGTTTAAGTTAATCGAAAGTATTCTCCCGTTTAAACCTCAGATCAGTTGACACAGTGACGTTTCAATTTAAAATCTGCCGATTGTCAAAAACGCTAATATTTGACTTTGTTTTGCGTGTTCTTTGAAAGAAAAGACAAGGAACGATTTTGGAAAAAGCTAACTACTGCCAAATGCTATTCATTCAATTTAGTTAAACTGAGTTCAATTGAACAGAAGTTCTGATTACATTGTGAAACCGAACGTGTTAAACTTCAAATTTAAACTCAAGTTCAAGTTTAGTTAAACTTTAGTTTAAACTTCCACTGTGAAACTGGGGGTTTTTTTTATACACAAATTGGTCGTCAAAAAAAGTTTCTTATAATCTTTTTCAACTTCCCCTTTTATGATAGATATAGACAGCAAAAGCTGTCAGAAATGTTTACTTAGTCCTGACTGATCCTGACACTTGTAATAAATCAACTTTTTTACAACACAAACCTGTGATAAAATCTGCTCTCCCCAGTGCAAATGCAGTTTTTAAGTACTTCAACTTAGAAATAGATAAAAATATGAATTGGAGCTCGCACATTGCCACACTTAGAACATATTTGTTCAAAGTCACTACAATAATGTTTATTGAGTTCATATTCTTCAAGGAAATAACTTGAAACTGTTTATTAAAGGCTGGCGCAATCTAAGTTGCAGTATGAAATAGTCTGTAGGGGTGGAACTCGTGACAATAAACTTCAGTCTTTCCTTATTTCTCAAAATAAAAATTATTAGAATTAGCAAAGTCGAAAGGACAAGGGAAACACAGTTTTCCATTTTATTAAAAATCAAAAATTCTTCCTCTTAAGGATTCTGTACTTTTACAAAGTTGACAGCAACAATGCGTGGTATTAGTAATTTTTAGTATTGAAGTTAAATTTTTCGATCTCTCAATGGCAAAATTTTCCATATATCTAATATTATCTAAATGTGACCTACAAAATATTTGAGGTAGCTGAAAAATGATTTGGGACTAAGTCCCATAAACTAACTTAATAGCGTGTTATATAAAATTAGTAGGGCCAGTTTCAAGACTATCTGATAGCCTATCCGGATTTTATATGTCAGATAAGCTTCAATTTTTGGCTTCAAAGGTTTCTGATAGTGATATCTGACAGACAGTCTTGGATAGCCTATCATCCGGTTCAAGACGCTTTATCCGGAAGATAAACAAAATATTTATTTGAAGTGGCGGGGAAAAATATAGTTTCAGAGTATTCTTTCGTTGACGGGCGTAGACTTTACTTACTTTTGGTGCCGCTTACAGTCCGGGGTGGACCACGGCCTCAAACCAACAAGCCCCTCCAGCCAGCTTGGTCCCTCGCTAGCTGCCTCCAGTTGCGCACACCAAGTTGGTTGAGGTCGTTCTCCAATTGTGCGCGCAACCAAAGGTGGGGTTTTCCTCTGCTGCGTTGTCCCTCAGGGGTGGATTCGAAGACTCGGGCGTAGACAGCAGAAACAAAATAATAGCAACTTTTATCTGGTGAATATAGCGTTATGTGTCGGCTAACTATCCGAAACTTTATCCGGAACATTGGAAACTGGTCCCTTATAATTATAAAATAAACGAATATAAGTTTATAGCGAGTTTATACGAGTTAGAGAGGCAGATACCCTACAACTTATGTACTAGTTGTACGTACATATAGGTGTAGTTGCATTTTCTTCGGTTTTTCCCTCCTCTCACACTCAACTTTATACACACATATTTCTGCAATTAATCTCATTAAAATTATATAGGTTCTCAGAATTTAATTGTCCCACAAACTTTTCCTCACACTATAGGATATTTTTTTTTATTATTTTCAACCACCCTCGACTCGCCGTTAAATCGATTCATCACATTTTTTTCCAATCTACATATAGCAACCCTCTATACTTCACTGTAAGGCTTAATTTCATAAAACCGGACTCGTTTTTATTTTCCATTTTTTTTTGCGTTCGTATACTTGCGTTTAACGTACATATTTGGTTTTGTATAGCAATGGGTTCAATTTGGAAAATTATTCTGTTCCGCTCTCACGGGAATATGACTATACGTAAGGTACCTTATAGTAGGGTACAATTTAAAAGTCGTAAAAAATTGTGAAGACGCGAGGGGTAACAATATATTTTATTGTACTTACCTACCGTTTATACTATGCCTACAATTTATACCAAACGATATATCCTGCCGAGTGCCAGAGCCATAGTCCTTCTTTGATTTTTTTTTTTTTGTTATTAAAAAATTGTTTGAGTAATGATTTTTTTTTTTAAATGCAGGGGTATACACTGTGAGAGGTATATACGCTTATGGGCTTTTCGCTATTGTATTTTCTCATGTCCTAAATGACGGGCATGACTTAAGCTTTGACAAGAACAAAAGGAACAATGAAACTGACAAAATGCTCTTGAATCCACCACCCTCGCACTATTTCATATAAAGTGTACAAGTTGCACATTCGATTCGACTCATTTTTGTAGTCGTACCTATTTGTGTATACTTAAGACTTTTAGAAAACCTCATTTCGATGACAATGGCATGGGTGGGGTGTGTATTTGAGTGAAATAAAAGTAGAATTCAACGTGACGATGAATAACACGATTTTCGCGTCATACTTAGTCCAAAATTGATTATTATTTCATATATAATGGGTTATCCATGTCATGGTTTGGAAATACGTATAGCTCTGTGTAAACACCCTCGTTCCTATAATAAATAATGGAGCATTGAACTTGAACGATACCAATCTCGATTTTGACTACTAGAGTGCTAGCAGCTTATCTATCAAATTGAGAGTGGCATTCGTAAAGAAGCGTCCGCCAAGAAAAGTCGTCTATGGATAGAAGATATAGGAATTTAAATTTGTCTATAGATTTCAGCACTTTGGCTTCACAATCTTATTTCTTTTGTTGTCTTTGTATTTTATCCTCTGTACAGGCAATTTTTCGGTGCCGTATGACAATTAGTAGATAATCTGTAAAGGAAACTAATACGAAAAGTTAGGCACACCCTTCCTTAGATGGTAGTGGACCAGAAGGTTCAAGCAATAAAATTCATAGGCAAGGGTAAGGCCGGGCGGGTACAGCTAGTCTGAAATAAAAATGTGATGTGCCCAATGGAAAACTGCAAAAGTGTCGGAACAGCTTCGTCAAAAATATCACGAGATGTGAGGAAGTAACGACCGACTAAGTTTATTGAATTCCATTTAAATAAAGTGTACATTTAATTTTAAAAAATGGCCATAGGTATTTTTTGAAAATTAAATTAATTTTTTTAAATGCACATCTGGTGTTCTATTTTAGTATAAGCCTGTCAATAGCTTTCTTTAGCCTAGGCATTGTTTGCAAAAGGCTCGTGCAATATTTTGTGACACCAGCAACACTGGGTACCAGCAACATTCAAAAATATGATTCCTCCGAGTAGATATATACTATACCTACTTATCCACAGTTGGTGGTGGATTGTAATCAAAAAAGCACTTAAAGAGAAGTTTGACTATGTATACTCTCATTTAATGCAAAGTATGTATGTACATGTATTGTATATGTCCATACATTAAATCAACCATTAAATAGCTTGGCTTTTGTGAGATACACACTCGCTCGAGGGTATCACTTCCGGTATCACTTTTGTATCCACTTTTCTCTCTACTATAGTTAATTTAATTTTACGAATTCAATGATTCGTGCGAGTTATAATGTAGAGACGAGTATTGTCGGCACTGATGGAAGTCACTAAAACAGTGGAGGGAACTGACAATGGATACGGATAATCAAATTCACTGAACATTTGTTCATCTCAATGGCATACTGCTTCATTCGTTAAACTCAAATTTCCGTTTTGATAATATCAAACGACTTGTACAAAAAAAAATCTGCATGAGCGGGTGGTCATCAAAGTTGGTATATTCAAGTGATTGATGTGCTGTAAAATAAACAAAAAAATATTATATTTCATCAAAAATAATTTAATCAACAAACGTAATTTATACTATAAAAGATACGCTATATCAACGCTCACCTTAAAAAAAAAAATAATAATTATTGTCTTTGTCCTCAATATACATTACTCAAGTAGGTATAAAGATAAGATTTCACACAATAATCTTTTGTTGTTTTCACTTTTCTGAACACAGCAACAAGTATGTTAAAGCAGGTTAATAATTTTATCAAAAAATTATGTTTGTTGCTTATTTGTTATCAACAATTGTTTTTTTTTTTTTTTATAAAATAGACCTTTGGAACTGTTGAAGTTTGAAAATAAAGAAATAGGTGTTGCGATAACAAATTGTAAGTCGTATATTTTTTTATTAAGTAGTAAAGGTATCTAAACATCTATCTAATCTATATACATAAATGTATTTTTGTACATTTGGACATCTCCAACTATGAGACCAGCAATTTATTACTTAAAGTAATCCTGATGATTGATTGATTTGGGACAGAACAAATTATGTAATGGATGAGATACATTCTTAAATTCAACATTAAAGATTCACTGTCCTCTGTTGCATTTAAAAAATTAGTGTGTAATGAAAATTTAAATCCATCAAAATTATTTTCAAATTTTACTTATCACTTTATGTATTTCATATACAGGGTGGGTCAAATACAATTTTCTTTTTAAAAATGCAATAAAATGAACAAAATTAAATTTTTTCCATGTTTATTAGTAAAAGCAAACATTCCCATTAATTATGGAACACAAAGTCGTTCAAGTGGCTGCCTCGGCTGGCTTCGCAGTAGCGCATTCTGTCACTCCAATATTCCAAGACCTTGTTGATGGTTTCGGCCTGTAGCTCACAGATTGCTTGGATGATATTGGCTTTAAATGCTTGAATCGTTTCCAGATTGTTGGCATAACATCGGTCCTTTACGGTTCCCCACAAAAAAAAGTCCAAAGGGGTCAAATTGCAGTTCCGAGGCGGCGGGTGATAACACAATTTGGGAATTTGGTGCGCAAAAGATCGATTGTGACATGGGCTGTGTGGCATGGCGCGCCATCCTGCATGAACCCGAGATCGTCCAAATCCATTTCTTCAATTTTGAGTAAAAAAAAAAACGCCCACCGTTGACAGAAACGTTGTTCCCAGCCTCATTTTCGAATAAAATTGATCCAATGATGCCGCACAATCCGCACCAAACTGTCACTCTCTGTGGATGCATTGGCTTCTCGACAATAACTTGCGGGTTTTCCGAACCCCAGATGCGGCAATTTTGTTTGTTAACGTAGCCGCCGAGATGAACATACGCCTGGTCAGAAAAGATAGTTTTTCGCCCAAAATCGTTGTCCAATTCAAGCTTCAAACTGCGAATACGAAGCGGTCGTGCGCCTTCAATTGCTGAGTCAATTGGACTTTGTAAGCGAATAATCCGAGATCTTTGTGCAGAATTCTCATCAGGCTAGTATGTGAAATGTTGAGCTGTTGAGATCGATGGCGAGTTGACGTTCCCGAATTGTGTCTCACACTCTCGGCTACAGCAGCCCCATTCTCGTCTGTACGACGTGTTGTCCACTAGCATACCAGTCTCACGAACTTTTTGCACAAACTTGCTTACAGCAGGCGCGGTGGGTGCTTCATTTCGGCCAAAACTTCTTTTCAAAAAACGCATTGATACACAGCACTCACTTTGGAAATAAGTTTTCAATATTTTCAATATATAGTTTCAAATATTTTCAATATTTCAACGTTGTTCAAGCGTAAAGCGACTCATTTCGTTCCGCGGAGGTATGATACTGACTTTCTGTCAAGATTTCAAGCGGGAAACAGAGTCAAAATAACATATGATTTAAAAAGAAACCACTAGATGACCCACCCTGTATATGGATTGGTGGTCAGTACATATTTCCTAAATAAAAATATGTATCTACAAAAATACTCCCTTTTGTCTGGCCTTGTGTGGCTTTTAAGAGCTCGAAGCTCTTTTCCTCGTGGATATGGGAAGGGGAAAGAACACGTGGGTAGATAGATAGCTCACTTGAGCTCTAGTTACAAAAAAATCTACAAAGTGAGATTGAGATTGTGGTGTGCTGCTAACGGCGGTACATTCCTTTTTTATAAATTTAACAACGCCTTAAGTTTTACTATACCAAAGACAAGTATACATATATACCTACTCGCATACATAATTGTATTTGAAGATAAATAAATTAGTTAAGTATATGCTCAAGCCAGCTGTGTCTTTTTCAGGGGATGAAATTTAACGAGTACTTAACCTTATCAAGCAGCATTACAGTTGACAAGCATGAATATATATTTTTATAACAGGCTTGAAAATGTACCATTAAGTGTAGGTACATTATATATTTTTTTTATTTATGAACTTTCAAGGATACAGGATACAGCTCGTTGTATACAAACATTGATGAACATGTACAGTACATAATTGTAAGACCCATGAGAATGTTACAAATTTTACGGCCTTTCAATGACTATAATAGTAAACATCTCTCATGATTTGAAATGAAATTGTATAACTGCAGTTTCATAAATCCCACACGTTAGTGTCCATGAGATGTCTGGCATAAACTTTTCCATTGATTTTCTGTTGCATTGAATTGAATTATGCAACAAGGCCCTTAGGGCCGTTAGAGGCACAACCAAAATGTATCTATTTTCCATGGCAAACATAATACCCAAGGGGAAATACCAAATAAAATCCAATAAACGTAATTCTTTTGTATTTCAAATGCAAAACGCAACGGTGTCCGCCTGTCAAAGCAGCACGAATGTATTCTGTAAGAGTTAGCATTGTTGGTGTGTATTTCTAAAGAGTCATGCTTTTGGACACGTGCACACAATGTGTACCAATATAATTGGCAAAAGAGCACACAACTTGTTGTTAATACACCAGGCTACCATTAAATAAACAGTTGAAAGTGGAAATGTACCAATATTGCAATTAAGATAATTTACGTCGAACAGCCCAATTCAGATAATCAAAATTGCAGTTCCGTAAAGCAAAGCAGCAGACAATCTATTTGAGTTATGAATATGAATAATAAATTTGCGGTTTGAAGATAGATACTCTATCATCATGACTCGTGTATCGTTTAATTAAATATTTATTGAAAGCAACGTTTCATTTATCAAGTATGAAAGGCTGACATTTGCACAAACACTATCTGAGAATAGTCTTGTGGTGGATGTTTTTCTCCTTGGTAACACACTCACTTATTCCAATGCCTCTCTTTATGTCATCTAGGAATTTATTTTATTTTTTACTCTAAAATTATGATTATATAGTTCTTGCTGCAGTTTTATGTACTCACGTGGGGTCGTGTGGGAGGACTGATTGGATATGATTCAGTTCCTCTGCAACCGGAAATGATGTATGTTATAATTTAAATAATAATTGCAAGGGTTTTGATTATGTCATTTTCCCCTTTTGTTTTTATTAAAAAAATTATCTTTTATATACAATATTCGAATAACACATTTATTTTAACAAATTAAATTGAGGCAGCATTTTTGTGAGCTTTTAAAGGTCTGCTCAAAATAACGCGAAAGCGGGAAATACATGGCGAGGGTGGTATATTCAACCGTTTGCGGCGCAAAACTCGCTTTTTTCCTTTGGTTCGAGCACACGTTAATAGTAATAGCAAAAAGCAGAAACTACTGGTTTTCGTATAACAGTAGTCAGTCAATGAGATCAATATTATGGTTTTTAATTTATTGATAACTAGCTGTGCCCGCAACTTATTAGGCGTCGTGAAATATAAGTTGCTTAGTTTATTTACCTATAATAACCATAGCAACTGAATATCTACCTATTATACCTATTATAATATCAAGCAAATTTCAGACATAATTTTCATAATATACACATCGCACGCTTCTCCTTCCAGTGTTTTTCTAAGAGACAGTAATAAAACGACAAATATGAACGACATAGCCTAAAACCATCTCACAGTCTTAAGAGACATTAAAAAAAAGTTACATTGAAATCTGCTCAGTAGCTTTCGCGCTTTGAGGTAACAGAGAAAATTCCTACAGTTTTATATAGGTAGCTCTTTGCTCGTGCCCTAGAACTGTATTGCATAGATATATTTTTATGTATCAGGACATTGCATATGAATGTTCCAAATTTTACAAACGTTGCCTCCCATGACTGCGTTCGGAATGTATTTTATTTTTCTATGGAAGGCACCACGCCCCTTTCTCTAATTTCAAACAATCTTCATAGAAACACTCCCGAGCCAATAACAAAGATTTTCTCAAAATGTTAGCTCAATCTATTCGGTGGGTTTCGAAATATACGATTTTTAAGGTTATTTTTTGTATGGTAGGTGCCATGCCCCTTTGTCCATATTTTACCAAACTTCACAGAAATTTCTTTGGGTCAGTAACAAAAATTGAGTTCAATCGATTTGGTGGTATTTCGAGTTTTGCTATCATTGGTGGTGTATTCCCATACAAAATGGAAATTTAGATTTTTTTCGATTTTCCGGCATTTCATGTGAGGTTTTGCAAATTTTCTTATTTGCTAAATCAAGGCGGACAAAATAAAACACGAGTCACCAAATCGGTTTAGCCGTTCTCGAGTTTTTGTGTCACAAACGCACAACAACAGCTTTTAAATTTTCTTTAGGGTTTGGAAAAAAGTTCCAAAAATCTGTAAAAAATGTAATAACAAAATAACAATAACAAAAACGTATTCCACTTCGACAAGATAAAATACTTTATAGATATTTAAAAAAAAAATAGTTTCCCATCTCCAAGAACAAATGAAAACATCATTTTTTGAGTTTACTCACTTTTGACGTTCACTGTTTTCGAGACACTTTATTCATACTTGTTTAATTTTTTTCTACTTTCCATTTTTATTCAAATATTTTCTATGGAATTACATATATTCGAACTTGGATAGTTTTGATAGATACACATTTTCAACAATGAACTCTACATAATAAAACACTTTGACGAGTTGATATGAATACCCTTCTTATGCATGCAGTCCAATCATAGCTTGATTGTAGACTTCATTTAACTAAACTGATTCATGCACTTTAGTGTAGTTATAGTATATGAAACGTGACTTGTACCAGGATATGAGACAAACGGGTTAGTAAAGCTGCAAGTACTGTGAACACGTTTAACAACTTCAAGGGTTGACTTGAAATAAAAAAATTGGACTTGAAATAAAAAAAATTTAGATACCAGTGACACAAGTATCTTTTTAAGCAATTGTCATACAGAATTACATCATCTCTGTTATTTTTGTATAAGTTCTTTTTTTTTGTAAGATTTAAAAAAAAAAGCTACTTCCTTACAATTGTTATTAATAAAACCAAAACCACCCGATGGATTTTTATGTGTCCAAATTACGGACTACAGCTTTGTTTCTTTGTATTCGAAAATTCTTCTGAGAACTTACATTCCTCATTTCCAATTGTCATGCTTATTCATTTCAAGGGCTAGGATATGCTCAAGTGTTGCCGGCACAACTCTCAATCTTCCGCCACCGACTCTTAATTATCAAATGCGATGGGTAGAATAGAGATTTCGGACCATCATTCAGATCTAGACCATCTTATCCTAGATGACGCCTTTCTGATGACACGAACCTCACCTCTTGCGAATGTCTGACAAACATTGAAGAGTGCAACATTGTAATGCTTCTATATCTAGCTGTTTTGAAACTCGCACATCAAAAAACAAGGCTAAAGGTTTATTACACCTTAGGGCCAAAGTTCTCAATAAATTTATTATAAACGACTATAAGAAAAATTGTTTTATTCAAATATGTAGCTATTAACTATAATTAGTGGCTATAAAATCGCAGCGACACTTCTAAACAATTTTAACGCTTTTTGTTTGCTTTTCAATTAAGTTATCGTAACAGTTGACGGTTTTTTCGAATGCAAAAGTCACTTCACGGATCTAAAATCCGCCCGTTTAATATTCACATTATAAAAAAAAACATTCACTCATTTCTTTCTTAATTTTATTGTACCTACCTACAAATTTGTAACTTATAAACCTAGTTTCATCCCTTTTCATTCAAACCTCCGACCAACTAAAATCTATAGTTACTAATATTATCTCGTAATTCCAAAATTACCTTCGGAATAGCTTCTCAGTGTTTTTTTTTTTTTTGGTTCTGATAAATGTATCTAAATTAACATGCTCTACAAAAATATATACAAACTAACATCATCATGATGTTGCTCATCACCATCAGACCTATCACTTGTTTGGTACGTGAAGTACAAAGTCCAAATTTATATTATAGGTACACAGCAAATGTAAGCGAAAGCGAAAAAGGGGAGCGGAAGAGAAGAAGACGCATCAGACAAACAAGACCCAGAAACTATTTTATTGACTTTATCTGCCTCTTTTTAATTGCTAATAAGAAGCGTACATATTGTGTATCTCTCGCATTTTGGCACCAATAAATAAAATAGCGTCTTTGACGCTAATATCATTGCAACTTATGTCTGTTGACGCCGTTGACCTCCGCACTGGCACCGCCCGCCGCCGGCCGCCGAGCTGCCTTCTTGTATACGTATTTGTGTTATCTTTCTCAAGAGTGCTTGTAAGATAAATTTTTTATCTTAATTGTTTTTCGCTTTCGTGTGAACGTTTAAAGGACTTATTTAGGTGTATCTCGATTAGAGAATTAAACTTAAGGTAACTTACCTAACGTTTTCTGATGTAATATACAAATCTGTATCATAGCTCAGTTTGACTTATAAGACCCAACTTTTGTAGTTGTCAAAATATTTATTATTATTTAAACGTAGATACAGTACCATCTCCACAAAAAAGTTCTTTTGTCGAAAGAAAAATTTAAATGTTTTCCATTTCGCTCGAAATATAAAAAAATCGAATTATAATTTTTACCATAGTAATAAAAACTTTTTTTTTGTTTACAGTAAACTTAACGAAGCTCATGAATTTTACATCGAAAATTCACTGCGACTGTAAATTTAGTCATGATCATGAATTGATTATATTATTGCATTATACACACATTCATGTTTGTTTCTTTATATTTAAATAATTAAATAAACGACACACTATTTTTGTTTCGACTTTCTTACAAAAAGTAATTTCTCCCACTCATTGCCTAACTAAAATAGGACACGAGGAAAAAAATTTAAAATAAATCTAAAACAAGAAGGCACATGCCTGATTAAAAGCTTATTTATAAAACTGAGTTTCACATTATATTCATTTGTGTCCACCGAATATAGATAGATAATAATACATTCAGATTTCTGGTTTTTGAATATCGAAATGTGACTTTGCCATAAGTTGTTTTATAAATACACTAATAAAGTTTTGTATTTTTGCTAAATTGTTTATAAATTTGCATATTATGACTCAATAAAAAATAATTTAGAATTTCTACCTACATGTTTTGTATAAAAAAAAAAACAGTTCAAGGAGATTTAGAAGAAAAGTTAACATTATTTTTTTCATTGATCTTTACATACCTACAATCTACATGATGTCTGGTGTAAAAATATTGACAGCACGTTGCACATTGAACATTGCACTCACAATAAAATATATAGGAACCATTGACAAACTATACATGGACTGCTAACAACCAATTTTTCGTTGAAGCAAATATAAGCACTAGCTCCTTTGGTGCACGGTGGAGAGAAGCGAAAACACTCAATTGTTATCGAGCAATTCATTTTGTTGATTTTGTTTGAGTGCTCCTTCTGCCATCTGTTGTTCGGAATAATTTGAATAAATCGTTATTTTGCGGAGTTGCAATGTTTCTACAATGGATGGCACTGTGTTCTATGTAAAAAAAATAGCAATGGCACGCAGAGGTTTCATACGTACCAAAAGGGCGTTGGTTGGTTGGTTGACATTTCACTACCAGTCCATGTATGGTATGTCATTGATTGGGACAAATGCCATGGTATAATTGAATGCTTATACACTTTGAAATAAGTAGGTATGCATGGACATGGACATCTTCAATAATCAAATTTCAAAATTACCTCGACCTAACCTCAAACGTCAAAACTATTTAAAGTTGGTTATCAAAAATCAATTTATCTCGAGAAAACTCTGAAATCCACTGTACCATTTGGTTCTAAAACTTTTGTATATATGTCTTTTACAAACGATTTAATACGTTTAGCTGATTTGATTCGGTAAACTAGCGACGCGATGGTGCAAAGAGCTTAAAACGTTCTTAAAGCGAAGACATACACCAGCTCAAAAACAACAGACTGCACGGGCTCTGGCATTTATTCAGTAAATCCAAACATCCAAACCTGAAAGTGTCTATACGACTACCGGATTCAAAGAGTGTCTTCCAATCTGAATTTCATCACTCAGAAAAAAAAAACGAGCTAAAATCAAGAATATCAGTGTCATTTCAAGCCTGTTCGTTGACGAAAGTATGGTAATCTCGCAAAATCTCATTCCAAGTATAAACATTTTATTTTGAGCTGGTTTTTTCAAGACAAAAAAAAATCTTCTTTTTGGGTTTTTAGTAAGCTTAAAAATCTTAATTCAATCCTGGTACGCGATTATTTTAAGAATGTAGTTCTTACATTATGCGATGCCTGTATGTAAGAATTAAAAAATCTAAAATCAAGCTTGATCATACTAGGTTTTAGCTTGCGATTTTTCTCTGAGTGCAGATTTTTCTTAAGGCGGCAGGGCCAATGTAGATAAGATCTACTTAAATCTAGAAGGATCACCATCTACATTGATAGCCAGGCTGCACTCTAGACACTGAAATCTACTAACATCGATTCTGAAATAGTGAAGAACTGTTGCACAATGCTCATGGCACTATGCAGTCAGAAATGAGTGAGACAGTATTGGGTACCAGGACATTGCGGAGTAGTTGGAAAGGCAAGAAAGAAAGGAGGTCGTGGACATTAAACCACATCCGTGCATCATAAAGGCAATATGTTTTCGGAACAGAATTATAAGGAATGCCGACCGCAAGTGATAAAACCTTGGACCCTACTCTCTATTTATATATCTCACTGAAGCAAGTTTATGGGAAGGTAAAGGTAGTTTTTTCAACGTTTCGAGGAGAAAGACTTCACGAACTATAAATGGCTACTTGATTTCTGCAGGGACACTGATGGGTTTTGTTTTTTAAGGGAAAAATAATTATATAATCACAGCTCATTAACCCATTAAGGCAACGTTTGCGCTTTTGTTGGTGCAATTGAGTCTCATGAGTATCTTCTGCTGACTACAGCAAAGGCAATTTAGCTTGTTCGCAAACCCATTTAGTCCAGGAGCCTCGTCATTAAACTTGATATTTTGGTATAAAAAAAAAACTGTTCTCAAAAAAAGTCTGAATCATACGAACGCATACTTCTGGTGTATAAATAAAGTTACAGCTAATTTGAGAGAACTATAAATATTACAATTTGAAAGTTATTCCTATTTAAAGATGGAACAACTAAAAAATTGCCTATATTGGGTTTCTAAAATAAAATATTAAAATACATATTTGGTTGTTGAAAGTTACTTTATTTTATTTTGGTCATTCAATAACACCAAAGGTTCGTCCCTGTGCAAAAATTACTTGTAGAAGTCGCATCGACGCCTAAAGGTGAGTTTCCACATGTCGGTTGATTGACAAAGTTTGACACCACCGTCAGTTCATTTCCACTTATTTCAATTTTTGGCAAAAAAATCGTTTGTCAGTTCATTGACAATGAAATTTTGACAATTCACTGAAAGCTATTTCCACTTCCGTTGCCAATTTGCAATTGTCATCTCTTTATCAATTATGAATTGTGGCGTCGCGTGAGCAATAATTCTTTTTTAAAAATATAAAATCAAATGAACAATTTTAAAAAAGAAATGAATCGCTCTCGCTTTCTGTGATTTGTTTGTCGAATATGAGTTGAAGCTGCAGGCAGAAGACGAAGAAAGCCGAACATTTTCAAAATGCAAAATGAGTATGAAATGAATAGAGCTGACTTCAAATCTATTTAGCAAAGGGTTAAACCATCATTCATAAAAAAAGAAACATTCATGCGAAAAGGGGTGGGCCCTGTTCCTGTAAAAAGATTGGCATACCTTGTATATCAAAATGTGTCTATTCATTGACAAACATGATGCCAATTAGTTTTCTCTGACAATTAAAGACGAAGTGACATTTCGTTTGACAATTCAGCTATTTCCACTTGTCCAGTGGTTTCATAGTCAGTTTTTGACAAACGCTGTTATAGTCAATTCATTGACAGCAATTTTTCGCTATTTCCACTTGCCAATTTTTTAATTGGCATAAAAATACGTCAATTTTAAATCGACAATTGGAGACCCAGCATTAAAGTTATTGAGTCTAGCACTGCCGATCGGCACCAAAGAAACAAAGATGGAAAATACTTCACTGGATTCTGTTTTACTTTAACTGGTGAAAAATAAAAAAAATATTTGAATTCCCATAATCTTCATAAAGCCTCAAATATTAAACCCATTTTGAGTGCTTTGATTTGTTGGTAGTAATAAATGAAGTATCTTAAGCAGACTTACTCATTAAATGGGCGCTAGGTTACCAATTTCAAAAAATACAAAAAGGGGTTTTCTACAGGGGAAAAGTGTTCAAAAAAAGGGGGTTAAAACTTTTCTTTGAATTATTGAACAGCAAAGTCAAAAAAATGTGAAAATTAAGTGAGATGTAGTTCATTGAGTGGATGTACTCAACTCAGTTTGTTTTTCACTTCAAATGCGGGCGAATGGTAACCCTAGCACACCGTGCATTTAGCTCAAAGACTGAAAAAAAAAAAAAAACATTTTTACAGATTTATATTCCTAAGATGATCTCAAGAATGTATATATTCACAGAAACAGTAGACACCACTGTTTGCATACAGATTATAAACTGATTTTCATTTTCTTGCTAATACATTGTGCACATGCACAGCCTTGATAAATTTGCGATTGCGAAAAAGAAGGGAACTCTAGACAAGTTTGAATAAATGCTACTTTTTAAATGTAATATTGGGAGCGTTCTTAACAACGCACTCTTCAGAAGCATACAATCATATAAAATAAACAATTCAGTTACTCCGATTAACTTTTTTTATTTTTATATTTCATATATGTTTTTGAACTGACAATGTTGTTTTTGTTAAAAAACAAGGAATTCTGTTATAAAGTAGAGCAAAAGTAGATATTTGCAAAAAAAAAAAAATCTGCGGATATATCTACAATTCACAAATTGTTATTTCAATTTTGTTTTCAACGACAAATAGAAATGCTAATATTGTTAGCAAACAATTTCCTTTTTTAGGTTTTTATTTATACATTTATTTAACGAAAACATTTGCATAAAATTGCGAAAAAAAAAAAATAAACAAAAACAAGCCACACGAATTCGATATTATCTATTATTTGTTGTTATCTACACTAATACTACCCGTGTTTAAATGTAGCTACCTTTATATACTTACATACATACATGTATCTGCATAAGATATCTTTAGATATTTCTTTCAGACACTAGCATAAAAAATGTATTTCAAATGGCGGTGAATAATATGGTAAAGAAGAAAAGTAAACAACACAAAGAGTAGGTACAGCCGTCCATAGCAATCCAGCGACGTAATTGCGTCTTGGATACGATTATTGTATTAATAAAATATTTCCGCAACCGCAAAAAACATGTTCTTGCGAATAAACTTAGCCACGTGCGCTAATGAATATATGTATGTAGATAAAAATTTTATTTTTTTTATATATATTCTAATGCATATTAGCTTTACTGATACTTGTACAAAATGAAAAGATTCCTTTGTGTTGTTTGAAATTATTGTTGGTTTGTGAATTCTGTATTGAATGCTTAAGATTGAAATGAAAACAACTCCACATACGCATAAAATCTATTATGATAGTTTAATTCTTATTATTTTTTTTTTTATTTTTGACTTGTTTTTGTTTTGGTTTTGTTTTTGTTTTGTAGTTGATTGGTTTCATTTTGAGATCTACACTTTTGTTTGAACTGATGTTATATTAGATATACTCGTTCTTAATTTTGTGACTTGATCTTAGGTATATAATTATTTTACTGTTTTAATATTTATTTCCGTAGATATACAATGGACCTTACTAATAACCAATTTTAGTTTCAACTTTAACTCTCAGTTTCACAGTGGAAGTTTAAACTAAAGTTCAACTGAACCTGAACTTGAGCCTAAATTTGAAGTTCAACTCGTGCGGTTTCACAATGGAAATAATCTGAACTTAAGTTCAATTGACCTCAGTTTAAATAAATTTAATGAATATAATTTGGCAGCATTATACAGTACTTAGATTTTATAAGACTTTTTCAAAACTGTTCCTTGAATTTTCTAACAAAGAACACGGAAAAAAACGTCAAATGTAAAATGTTTTTGACAATCGGCAGCTTTGAATTTGAATTGAAAAGCCACTGTGTCAATTGAACTGAGGTTTAAACGGCAGAATAATGTCGTTTAACTTAAACTACAGAATGAACCCTGTTCAAGGTTTAAACGAAATTGTGAAAACGAGTTAATTGTTGAACGGAAGTTTAAACTTCCACTGTGAAACTGGGGGTTAAATCACTGTGAAACTGGGGGTTAAATAATAAAATAAAGTCTCCCTAAAGTGACCTACTATATATGTATCCAAATAAATCAGTGTTTTACCATTTCTTATACAAAAATCCTTACCCAAAACAACATTAAATCCACATCCTTTGTGAGTTACGTATATTCATACAATTAATTGTGAAATAGCTTTTATAGAAAAAGCTACAACTGACTAAATTGAAAACGGACAAAACAAATAAAAGCAAACAAAAAACATTCCAAACAGTAAACATTTAACGCAACCTACTCCATTTTCAAATAATCCTTTACTTGTTTTCAACTCCCATTTATCGTCTAATGGAATGCAATTTACCTAGAATCGAAGCTGTGTAGGTGCTCACAATGGTTAGTTTAACATGCCATGTTTTTCAGTCCTTTATCCTTCTTCGTATATGCGAAATGTTTTGGCTTTTCACAAAAATCTCCCTTTTTGCAAATTGGTATATAAAATACTTAACCCTTGTACCACCCCTTGTCTAATGGTTTTTAGAAACATTGTGGTATCACGCAAAGTTGGCTTCTAACTTTAGCACTACCAGACTATAACCTAACCGGGGATTGTCGTGATTAACATTACTTACCTATAACCTATACATAAAGCTTCCAAACTCATACCTTACGCCGATATCTATAGAGATAGACAATCCCTTTTAGATTTGTTATAAGACTGTGAGGCAGAATCACTTGCTGTTTAGGTGAGAAAAGATATTAAACTGCATTATAAACTGTCAGACGTTCTTGGAACCGCACAATGTGTTAATGGTTAGTTATTTTGACATTACAATGCCTCCTAGGATTTATTATTTTTGACGAAATTGCAAAGGGGGGAAATTTAATGCATACATGAACATGTATCTATTTATACGTACGCTATGCGCATGTATGCAAATGATACATGCAAATATACCCAGGACCAGGACATATACTAGACAAGACACGTTAGATATGGTGTGACAAATTGTTTGGAAAATTAACTTAATTGTTTCTTTAGCACATTTTGCTTACAGGGTAATTTATTGTTATTGCTTTTACGCTTCGTTATGTTAGAGAATGTTCAAGCTGTGAAGCGTCACAAAAGGGTAGGAGTCTACTTGTAAAGGAAACCAATGTCTGTCTGTAATATTAACTATGTTAGGAATGGAATTTGTGTGGTTGCGTATCAAATGATCACAGTTGGTTTTTCTTTGTGAAAATATATAAAACACAAAAATTAACACTCACTTAAACGAATGGTTTTGAGAAGCTTAGGATTCTACATTTGCCTGTTATTTATGCAGAGAGTGGAGGTCTATTCGATTGGGTGTACCTTCGGACTTTTGCTTGCAAAGAACTATATATTATTAATAAATTTAAAATAGAAATCTATATATTAATCGCCGACACAATTTTTTGTGGTACATATTAATCCTACTTAATGTAAACCAATTCTATTTTTCTTTTTTCCAAATTGAAGCTTACCACTCATAGATGTGTCGAAAAGAATAATAATTAAAAAAAATGTTCGCAAAATAGATAAAATAATATTTTTACATTATCTTGGTTACAAACAACAAGACTGAAAAATAATACTTCGCCTTTGCTCAGTTGAAGCAGAAATTGAGAAATTTAAGAGAAGCATACACAGTTCTTATAGTATTGTATTTTTGTTAAAAGAATAACAACAACTCAGAGTTAGCAATCACTTCGGTTGATGCTATAGCTATTTGGAGCCACAAATAAATCAAACATTTTCTTGAAGTCTAGAATTTCAATTTGAGCGAGAATCGTTGTTACTTTTCGCTTTTCCACATTCCGAGTAAAGCTAAGCTAAGTATGCAACTAAATTTTAGCTGCTCTCCAATTTTTTTCTCTAAACATTTGCTAAATCCTTAGCTACATTTTAACATGTAGTGCGTTGTGTATATAAATGTTACAGAAAACAGCTGTTTACAAATCCTTCGGCTCGAAAAAGTGTTATATTTTTGTAGCGCTTTTATTTTTTCTTGTCTGCTATACTTTGATCTAAAATGTTTGATCCCGAAAGGATTCCTCATCGAGGTATTCATTGAAAAAACTCGTCCTTATTTTTTTCGGAACTCAAGAACACAATAAAAAAACTAACAAATCTGTAAAAATTGAGCTTGAGAAAATGTGCTAAACCATTGATGGGCGCGCTAAATTTTGACAGTATGAAATGAAAATTATTTGAATTTTTAGCTTAACCGCTCGCCTAAATGAATTCGCTTAAAATTAGCACAGCTAAATTTTGCAGAGAAATTTCTATAGGAGCTAAAGTTTAGCTCGAAAACGCACTAAGCTTAATTATAGCAAACACGGCATGATTATCAGCCAACAAATTCTTCCCAATAATAAATCACTTCCCCATTAAAACCGCAGAAACCTGTCGCAGTTTGCGTAAAAAAGACTGGAACGGGAATACAAAATATGTTCAATCGTATTCTCTGCTCTATTCACTAATTGGCCTTGGCGCCATTGTGCTTATCGCTTAATTGCCGCAAGTTCTATTGATTCATTCATTCATTTTCAATGGCCCGCTTATCCATTAAGTCGGCTGCGGGTGTAGGTTGCTCAAGTGGATCTGGATCCTCCATAGCTCCCGATTCTAAATCATCAAAGGCAGTCCCCATAGGGGTAGCTGAGAGATTATGGACTTGATCCAACAATCGCATCCAGGGTATACCTAAAGTTGTATTGATAGTTGGCGAAATGTGAGGTTCATTTCTTCATAGAGTGAAAAACAGAAGTGTCTTCCCAAATGTCAGACTTTAAGTTAAACTTAGAGGAGTCTAATAAACTGGAATATAGCCCAGTTCAAAATAGTTATATTTTCAACCACAGTGACTCTTTACTATGAGCTGGTGTGGTGGTTCTTTAATAGCAATTCCTAAACCAAACTCTGACTAAAATTTCCCAACAGAAATAGTCAGGAAAGACCCAACCATCGTTGATGCTCCTCGACTTCCCACATTCCAAAAAGTTATAAGAAGGTGTCTTTGATTATTTGTCGTAGATAAATTGCAATAATTCAGTTCTAGAACTGTATATAAATTGAAAAGTATTTATTTTAGATACTTTACAACTGATTTCCAACTTTTTTAATGACGGTACTTGCAAGGATCAACTTTTTAAGAAACTTTTTCTACAAGCCTTTGAATTCCTAATAGAATTGTGCGATCTTCTCAGTTCTCATTTCTCATTCCTTATTCTTTTGATTGATTTTTTTACGCGCCTATACAAACACAAAAGACGCAAACGTAATCATTTCCAATTAGAAGAATCCATTTGAGAGAAATTCGTTCATTTCTTGTTAGTGCAAAAATTTGCCTCTCGCCGGTCTAAAACCCAATTTTCTGTGATAATTTGTTTTTAATTTAAGTTTAATGGTTACATTTTTGTCTGTTTCTTTACATCTCCTTCCATTACGAATTTCACAGCTCTTTTTGCATTCCGAGCAATGACAAATAAACAAACAGGAAAAATGTGTCCCTTTTCAATTATCGTAAAAACGTCGAAACAAGAATTAATTCTCACCCCTGTCAGAAAAGGATCTGTTAGGTTTAAATTGACAGTGAATTTAGATGAAAGAAGAACAATATTATTTCATTACTTGTAGTCCCGTATATATAATCATTGTTAGCTTTCTATTTTCTAACATGCGGGGCTACAACAAGTAACAGTAATAAAGGAACAGAAATACATGTACATTCCTAGAGCAACATGAGTGTTGTTTTATATTTTCTTCCTTCTTCCCACATACATAGAATTTTTTTTATATTTGATTTTTATTCTTAGGAAAAATAGAAAAAAATAACGAACCCACTGTGTGGATCCTAAAGCAAAGCTCCTTCAAAGAAAATTGATTTTCCTCTTTCCTGAGCTTGTTGTGCTGCTTTCAGTTGCTTTCTTTCGTCTCTACAAATAGAAGGCTAAACAACAACAGGCGATACGGAACCACTAATAATGCCCATGGCTATGTGAGCCATGGATAATAGTTTTAGTTGTATGGTGGGGTTTTGACATTGGCCCACCGAACCGACAGGTGTTCAGGGTGTGGGTGGTGATATAGATTCACCTAATCTTCTTTGGCACAACCATCTGTAGTGTATGCCGAGTGGGTGGGTGGTGGTGTATGATGGTTGCATGGTTCAATGGGCTAGTGAACGTGTTAAAAAAAGGAAAACCAAATAGAATATGCCTGGTTGAACTACAAGACCATTTTACGAGTACGAGTACGAGTATACTCAGAACTATATGTGTGTATAGCAATGACACGAGTGACATTGGAATTTGCTATGAATTTCTGGGATTGAAGTTGTAGGGCTTCCATTTTGCTTTCTATTTAAAGGTTTCAGTCGCACGTTTAGTGCTGCAGGTGCTGCTGTTGTAAATGGTTCAACTTTGCCGATTTGATATAGCTCTGTTTCCTTGCGGTTTGAGATTTAGCAGCCCAATATGTGGGTGATTTACCCAATTGTAAATCAATTTATGTAACAATAACTGTAACACGAAAACGCCTTCAGGATTTCTGGTTTTAATAATAGGATGTACACCTTTATAAATATGTATACTTACATCACAAAAGTAATTACATTTTAACCACATTCAACATTCACATATATAAAATTCATTTCCGTCAAATTAAAACCCCTAACAACTTGCTCGTAAATTGGTTTTTGTTGATTAATGGAAATCAATTTCACTTCAGGAGCATATAATACACTGACCCTCCATTTAATAAAACTGAAGTGATTTATCTTGTTTTCAGTAACTTTTCATCAAAATGGGTTTATATAAATCACAAAATCAACTTTAGTGAAATTTTAAATTACTATTGGATTCCATAAATATTTTCACTTGAATTAAGACCAAAAATTAGGAACGTGCTCAAAGTTATCCAATAAAACTACGAAAAAAAAAATCCTTCTATTTAACTAATTTATATACATATGTATATATAATGTATATAGGCAAATGTGTGGTTTCAAAGTTTCACCAAAAAATACCACGAGAAAAGAGGAAAAAAAAAATAGACAGCAAAGTCAGGAAAGGAATAAGTTTTCTTCTCATTTTGGTGGATAGCATAAGCGTGCAAAAGATGCCGGTTCATAGTATGAAAGATATCCCATGGGTATATATACCATACATAAATTTTACCAGGCAAATACACATTCACACTCTCCCTCCGGAAGGGATTCGAAATAAATCTAAATGTAGAATCATCAAGGCGTTTCGTTTTAGCGCGTTATAAGTATACTTCTTCCGAAAGTTTTTTTTTCTCTTACAAATGCGAGATAAATGCATCCAACTGCCAAGGAAAATTCATGTAAGAACTATGACTAATATAAATGGCTTCTTGGCTTCTCAGAGAATTCAAATGTAAATATTGTTCAACACGCTCAAGGTTTAACTTGAAAGCTGTAGTACATGGATATCATATATATTTTTGTTATTTAAATGTCTTTGCGAAGAGATAGTTCCTTATTTGATGTAGGTATATAATATAAGTACTGTTTGTAATTTGTAGTGTTGACAGTTCAAATGTAGCTGAAATAGGCTGCCGTTTAAATGTACGTCCCAAGTGCCACTTTATTTTCAAAAATCATAATCCACACGTATCTCCTTTCTTATGTAACTTTTGAGGTTTTTTATTAAATAAAGAGTTGTTGAATATACAAAGAAAAGTAAAAAAAAAACACGAAATTGGGGTTTAAAGTATTTTTAATTATACAAATATTTGGCTATGTCGGAACTCCTTTTACACACATGTTGCTGTGCTAAAAAATGTTGCGCATCTTACCTCGTTTGAAGACTTTCACAGATTTTATCTTTCTTGTTTTTATGTTATTATTTTTTGAATTTGCATTTTTGGAAAAAATATCTTTTAAACTAATATAATTCAAGCTCTAGTTTTAGAACAATTTGAAGCTACTTCCGAACCAGAATTGAATAGGAAACTAACTGACTGTGAGGAAATCTCTGTGTACCAAATCCTGAGGGCTGCGCCAGCGAAGCCGGGGGATAAAGCTAGTCTTCTAGTAAATAGAAATGGAAATTACGACTCACTCACTGACTCATCAAAGTCCAGCCCAAACTCTTTGTCCTAGAAAGCTAACATTTTACACAGAGGTTCCCTTTACCCCCCCCCTTTAAGGGGTAAAATTGCAGATCAAGTTTGTATGGGAACATTGTTATTTTTCATCCGATCGACTTCAAACTCATCTTGTGTACTCTATGTAAGAAATAAAGAAAATCTATTTCTCCGATTTTGAAAATTTTTTTTATGGGCGATGACCCCTTTTAAGGGGGGCTTTTCATGACCTTACTTTATTCAACTTGCCATAATAGTCATAAATCTAAATCAATGCAAAAAAAACGTAAAACCATTTTTAGGCAATACCTTTAGATTCCAGCGGTGCACTTACAAATTAACCACATACATTTTGACCTGTTTTCTCCAATAGGGTGTTAAACCTATTTTTCAGAGATACATTCTTACTACGCCTTAGGTAGATTTCCTACGCGATATATAAATATCAAAGAGGAAATTAACTGACTGTGAAGGAATCTCTGTGTACCAAATCTTGAGGGCAGCGCGAGCGAAGCCGGAGGCAAAAGCTAGTACTCTATATCACTGTAAGAGGGCCGCACCGGATGTACGGAGTAATTGTCCTACACATGATCTCCTATGGGTCTTTAGTATGGTGCACAGCAACTGGCATTAAGAGGTAAATGAAATAAGTTGTGAGAAGAGCAACCAAGGCTTGGATTGGACATGATTCTTTATATCCGTACCATGAGCTTGTTCATCAAAAGTTCAGCCACAAAAGCAGCTCTAAGATTGATAGAATTCCAGACCACCTAAGGGCATGCTGTGATATTAAACACAATAAAGACAAATGTGGTACAGCATTGAATCATTGATCACTATTAGGCACCATTCTATCAAACTCTTAATTCTCCGATATATTAACAAAATTAAAAAATAGATGGCGCAATAGGTCTAGGTTCTTACATCCAGGGGGGAAGCGAGGAGTGACAACGATTCTCGCTAGTTGGGATTGACCTGATGACAATTTCTGTTGGGAAATTTTTGTCGAATTTCAGTCTATGAATTATTGTTTTGAAAGAATAACATTAACAACAACTCGTAGACACAGTCACTTTGGCAGGAATGATAGCTATTTCGAACTACACCACTAATTCATCATCAGACTCCTTTTAAGTGATTGTTTGAATAGTTTGAATTCTGACTGTCAATTCTCCGCATATAATCCACTTGGGAAGACATTTCTGTTTTCCCCTGTCAGGAAATGAACTTGCATTTCGATTTTTGTCAATTGACCAAGTGACTAATATGTAATTTGTGTTTGTCCTGGGATCCTTCGCATAGTAGTCCAGCACACTAACCACTGAGCCTTGTTCCAGGTTATAGAAGAAAAAAAAGGGCGGGTCCTTTGTCAATACCAAATTATTTATAAAGAGTGGATGCAGGACTATTTATAAACACACCAGCAATATTGGGGTAATAACCATTAGAAAATATTTTAAAAGCCAAGCAAAGAGTGTCTGTAACTACACTCAACGGTAGCTTAAAATATTATAGTCAATTTGAGAGGCAAAAAGGTAACAAAAAGCAATGAAACTTAAGATGCAAAATGGGGATATTTTGTATTTGATATACATAATATATGAAGGAATATTTTATTTACATTAAGGTACGTAAAATTGTGACTTATGGCTCCTTAACAATTTAAAAAAACATTTACCTATACCTACATAACATAATTGTGAACAAACAGATTCAACTTGAGAGAAAAAAAAAATCTCTTTCGTCGGTCACGTACATCAAATCACTTGGGTGGTTACATTTCCTTTCCCTCCATCATACAACTCAACTAATTACAACAAACTCTCTGAATTAATGATAAGCTGTGCCTTTTCTAATTATTTATACCCATGCACACGTTTCTTATCCAAGCTGCTTACGGAATATCATCCGGTCCTTTTATTTTACTTTCTATCCGCCCCTTGATGCGTGTAATATAGAATTAGCCATGTGTTAGGGATTCAGGATCAAGAAGCTGAAATTTACAATCACAATGTTGTCTTCGTTTTTACTTTCCTTCCTTTTAATGCTACATTTTATGTGTATATAGCTTCTCTTTAATCGACCAAAAGTTGATGGTGTTTATAGTCTGGATATATCTTAAAGTTCATGGCCAACAATGCGTCGCCATATCATTGGCTAAAAATGCTGTCCTATTTTTATATATTTCTTGGCGATATCCCAAAAAAAAAAAAAAAATAATTTGAATCAAAGAAAACGAAAGAAATTAATTTCTCTGGTTTGGTTTTTGGCAGAAAAAATTACAGATATTTTATATAATGACAAAAATCAATTTGCCCGACAAGATGAATGAAAGCACGTGCTCTAAAAAAAAGTATAAGTTGTACAATTTATTCGCATTATATAGGAATGAATAAAGATAAGATTATTCAGTTCTAAGCAATTTTGTAATTACTTTATTAAGTATTGTATTGTATTGTATCACATTCAAAAGTAAATAAAGTGAACGTAATTAGGGCAAAAACAGCAAAACTGCTCGTTGTCAGTTGCCAACGAAATAATGACTTCATCGATCGTTTGAGAGGTGAATGGTTTTACAATTGCATGCCCTGCAATTTTTGCAGTTTATTTTGTATAGGTACGAGTATGTATATGTAGATGTAGAAAATAATATAACTTTTAGGAAAATATGCCTTTTGCGAGTGCTAATTACTCTTAACGTTGTTAATAATGTATACGTAAACTTTCTTGAAATGGCTGTGCGGTTTAGAGCAAGGGGATCCAGATTCGACCACCGGAACAACAGAATTTATATCGAAAGATTATTTTTCTTCCGCAAAAGTCTGACAAATATTCAGCTTTTCGGACTCAGCACAAAATTGTAGGTCTTAGATCCCTATTCCTTTCGTTGTCAAAATAAAAACCCAAAAACAAATGAATGGTTATGAGAAGCTATGCGTGGACTTAGTACACCATCTATTTATGTATCTTTATATATATAATTCTTCAGTACGTGTTTGTAACCGAACTCCTCCTAAACGGCTGGACCGATTTTGATGAAATTTTGTGTGCATGTTTGAATGGGTATAGGGATGGTTTCGATTCACAATTGGACCCGGTAGGTGCCGCAGCGATCCGATTCCACAAAATTTCAAATAATAAACACTTTACAATAAAAAAATTTTAAAAGCAAGAATAAGCTCATGAATAAAATTTTCTAATAATATGCACTCAACAAAAAAAAAATCATGAATAAAATTTCAAATAATAATACTCAAAAAAAAATCATAAACAAAGTTTCAAATAATAAAACGGCTGCAGAACAATTGACGGACAATGAAAATGTACGAGCAGGCAAAACATTCTTACTTATAAGAATCCACTCTAGTTCCAATGTATAAACAACAATATTTTGCTTTTTTTTAGTTAACTTCCTGCTGTATGTAAATTAAAAAGGTGTAAACAAATTATGAAAGGTGAAGTGGTACAACCTTGACTTAGAGAAATGCAAAATTATAAAATGCGTTGTACTTAAATATTTACAATTCACTTTGGACTTGTGCACTCAAAGCAAAATCAATTGAAATTCGATTTCGTAATTACATTACAAGCACAAGTATACTTTAGCTGTATATGTATGACCACTATACGGCTCATGCAAATCTAGTACAGCACTTTACCCCACTAGTTAGCATTGCGCTTTGCACAAATCTAAATATTGATCTGAATATCAGGTTAATATATTTTTTTTTTAATTTAAATTTAGTTATTCTAGTTGTAACTTGTTAAAGAAATATTTTAAACGGTTCGGTCAAGAGATTTATTGGGATTTCTTGTAATCATCCAAGCATATTTTCAGTAACGCTCGTTTCTGAGTAGGCACGTTCCGCATGTTGCTTATCTGTTACTAGTAGAAGCAGCACCCGGTATGCGGTTAACCTCAGAGTCCATCTTTAGAGCGAATATAAATTAATTGAATTATTAATTAAAATCATGTTATACACATGAATGAAGATAATCTCTGAACATTGTGGTTTTTAAGATAGCGAAGGAATGTACTTCGAAGGAATGCTATGTTCAAGGGGAAGAGTTTTTATAATGCATCAGTGTAGGTTTAGGGATATTGTTAATAATGAAGATTAATTTGTAATTGTGTAGCTTGTAAATATTTAAATCTAAGTAGAGGTACCCTATGACATGTTTAAAATCTGCATACAACCAAGTGCACAACAAATAATAAAAAAAATAACAAGTATACGCCCAAGTGAATTCAAAAGATTACACCAAATTTACATCGTTTGCGTTCAGTGACTTATACATTTTTTTAACTTATAAGTGTTCTTTTTAAAGATTATTTATATGATAATTCAGATGTATCGTTTACATATAAACATTTTTAAGAATTGAGTAAAAATAAAATGTTCAAAGGTATTTGAAAAAAAAAAAAAAAAAATGTTCAAAAGCAGGCCAATTGTTTTGTTCAAACGACTAGTATCTTATCACCGAAGCAGTGATGATGATAATGGAAATCTTAGATTTTAGGCACTGCTGAATTTTTCCAAACCTTTTGACAGGTTTGGGCATGAAAGTCTTTGTAACACCGCTGTCAATTTTATACAACTTTTCATATTCCGTCACTAATTTGATGAATTTATACCTAACTCTCCTTTGCCAGCGGCTTTGCTCGAACAACTCTCAGGACTTGGTACACAGTTAGTATCCTCTTTTATATTTTTATAGAGCAGGAAATCTACCTATAAAAGTACCTAAGGAGCAGTTAGTGTCTCTGAAAAATATTTTTAGAAAACAGGTCAAAAATTGTATGATCAGTTTGTAAGTAAAGCGCTGGCATCTGTAGATAAGAATTGCCTAAAAATTGTTTCAACATTTTTTTTGTATTTATTTAGACTTATTGCAAGTTGAATGAAGTAAAGTCATGAAAAAGCCCCCCTTAAAAGGGGTCATCGGGCATCAATAATTCTGGCACCAAGTAAAATTTCCAAAATCTGTGAAATTAATTTTCTTAATTTTTTCAAACCGAGTTTGAAGTCGATCAAATGAAAAATAAAAAACTTTTACCCCCCCTTTTACCCCTTTAAGGGTTGAATTTCCTTATTCCTTGTATAAATCGTAAAGGGAATCTCTCTGCAAAATTTAAGCTTTCTATAGGGCAGAGGGTTGATGAGTCAGTGAGTAAAAATTCCATTTTTTATATATGAGATTCAATCCTTTCTTTGTCCTTTCTTTAAAATGTATTTTCCAAGATAACTTGGAGTCTAGAATAACACCGATACATTTCGCCTCAGATGAGAGATATATTGTGGTGCCATCTACATTTACTAGTGCGAAGTATTCCGGTATATTTTTCCTCCTAGTGAACAAAAAGATCTCAGTTTCCCCCAAACTGTTCTGTTTTGCCCAGAGAGCTCTTTAAGAGCAGATTCCATTAGTTTATATACATACTGCCATCGGGAAATCTTTAAACTAATAAAAAATCAATGTCAATATTGAACTGATTTTCTTACCTATTTAAGTAAAAAAAAACGAACATACCAGCAAAAGAGGTCAACATTTCGTTATCCTATCCGTACATTGAACTGATAATAATTTTTATCAATAATTTGATATTTCACTCTATCCGAAAACTAAAATCTTATCAATTAAGTAAATTTAAATTATACACCCACTAGTGTTAATATTGTCCTAAGTCCAAAAAGTACTTATGACTTATCGTATTTGTGTCATCCTCCCTGAAACCTATATGAAATCAGTCGGTGCTATCTAAATCAGTTTTATTATTAAAATTATATTTTAATCTATAATAGAAATAATTGTTGCTACTTATCTAGATCTAGAGACTATAGAAACAAGAAATGCTTGTCGCAGGTATTGCTTCATGATCATGACTCATAACGGTAGTAATTCGTAAAAATAGTAATCAAAGTCCATTGATCGCGGAAGTGCAGGGTGTCTCAGATAAAACAGCTTAGTCATGAGGGCGAACAATTATTATTTATCTCTTGCTATAGCCATTCTCTGTTTTTGATACAAAGAGGTCTTTTACAATTCCTGACATTTTAATAAAAATTAACCTAGTCGTCTACTAAATAAATACTTAAATTGAATTTAACAAAATGTTTTTCTTTTTTACTTGCAGGTAAAAATAAAAACATATCTTAATTAATTTTGCTCCATTATCTTCATGGACTCTCGGCGTACTCATAACGAGTAGTATACACATTTGTAGATACATAATTGATTGGATCAAAAAAGAGAATAAACTACTACAGCGCGCCGTATTTATAGATTTTGGTTTGCATGGAAGAAGTCACGTAGATATTGAATTTATATTGCATTTCGATATTTTGACAAGGATGATGTAAGTTTTCTGTTTTCTATATATTTTTGCATCATTTATTCACTAGTTGCAGTTGGTAAACGTTTTGCCAAGACTGTGGTATAAAAAAATGCAGGCGCCAACTTAGCAATCTTTTTCAGAAGAAAATACGATAATCGGAAGTATGTAGACTTTGAACTCTACATCACCATCTAGGTATGCGCGTTCCGGAAAGATCAGAGAAAAAGCACAGCGCAAACACATGACTTTCATGACATGGCATAAAATTTAGGGGTTTATCGTTGAATGCAATTTATTGTGAAAATCACGAAATATGTTGCATTTATTACGTATTATTATAAACGTATTATTTATAAACGTATCTTTGTGTCTATTTTATTGACAGTTTAGTAAAATCTATTATTGTCGGATGCGGAAAATGGAAAATAAGTAATTAGCTAAATTTCAAACTAACATGCGATATGCACATTTATTTAATTTTTTTAATTATTTGCGGTTGATTTTAAATTGCATACCTAATGGGATATATTTATAAGCAGGTGCAAGTACAAGTAAAGTATATTGGCTAGCATTTATAGCTCTCACGACTCTGGAGCTAATGGTAGGCTACTACCTTAGCTAATGACTATAAAAAAAATCACTCTCAGAAATAATAATAGTTCTGAATGATAGACAAGTTATTTGCTTTTCAAATGAATAGATTTAAATGTTAATTTAATGCAACCAACTGCAATATAGGTGTAAACCACTTTGTTAGCTTACGTAAAATTAATATATACGTACCAATAATAAATTCTGCAATATTTTTCTTTACCTAGCTTGATTTTACTCAATTAGCCTTTCTTCAGTTACATAAGATGATAATAGGTGCAAATAAAAAAATAACAATTTAGCTTATGCTTATAATCTTGAGCTAAGTAGATGACTAGACCGGACATACGGGTGCGACTGGAACTGAGACGGATACGTTATTTTGAGAATTAAGTGAATAATGATCTGAGCCTCGGAGCTCTGAGTATAGACTTGTAAGTTTTTTTTTTGTACCTTCTGATTTGCCAGAGTGATATAATGCTTGAAGTGTAAACATTTTGGTGAAGTTAGTAGCTCCTAAATTCCTAATGTAGCTGATGATTCATTCCGCAGACGATTTCCTTAATTCTTCGGTACTTATTACTTCCCTGAAAAATAATTCACAAATGATATGCTAAGCTATTTCGTCTTTCTCAAGACATTGGCCGCGTTCAATACGCTTTTGCCTAGCTAGTCAACAATCTCTGATTGGGCGATTTGCCTTCAAATCTAAGCAAGTTTCGTATGTTAGGCATTATTCTCTGCCTAAGTTCTATGATAAACTATCGCCTAAATATTTAGGTGCCTAAGCACATTGAACGAGGCCATTGTCGGCACTCCAGTGAGTCGACTTAATGCATATTTTTTTAGGTGATATCGTGAACCGCGGTGACCTGTTAAGTAGCCTAATAAATTTTTGATATATATACTGCCTGCGCGATAAAGTATCTTTTTCGCATCTTTTTTGATGGGTTTAATAGCTTTCTTGACCTGTGTAAGTCCAGCGATGTTCTCTCAAACTTGTTGTGTTCCCAGTTTTTTTCTAGCCGAATTTTTATATAACTTGGGGATTGTACAAAAGGTTCCAGTCATATGAAGGGGGTTTAAGAGCTCAGTATTTTCATTTCCTTCATGGCTGGGAACCCACCATAATCTGGTTTTGTTTCTGGTGTTTGGAGGGTATTGAAGCTGTGCAGTACTGATTTGTAGTCAATATTGGGTGAGGCTTTTATAGTTGATTTTGACTGTCCGTCAGCCCCTTTGATATCTGAATTGTAGATAATGTTTGCGCATTCTTTAATGCCATGGAGCTCTGCCTGAAATACACTGGGGATTTTCCCTATTTATATATATTGGGACATTACGATTTGATCCATAAATACCAGCTCCCACCCCCGATTTCATTTTGAAACCATCCGTGTACGTACCACTTTAGGCCGCTTTTGCAGGGTGGTCAGTTTCTTGTCCATGCTTCTCTGCTTGAGATCTCCTTAGAGAACCGTTTGTCGAAGCATAAGGTTTTTGGGATGCGGTCTGTGATCGCGCAGATCAGTTCCGGGAACATAGTCATTAGTTTCGGGTGATCCATATGACTTAAGTTTAGATGAGGAGGAGTCATTAGTTCCGGGTGATCCATATGACTTAAGTTTAGATGAGGACTCTAGGTATGACTGCTCATAATAATTCGCCAAATTAAATCAGAATTATAATGGCGCAGTATTTGTTAGTGTTTGAGGTTGTTAAGGACTTTGTCTATACCTAGGCTCCGCTATGAACTCAGATAATGTCACCAGCGCTGAGATTAATCGAAGAATAACTGTTGCCAATCGCTGTTTCTTTGGGCTAAGAAAGCAACTGAGTGGCAAAGCCGTCTTTCGAACAACTAAAGTGACCCTTTAAAAGACCCTAATCATCACAGTCCTTCTCTATGGTGCATCAGAGGCATGTACTCTATCAAAAGCGAATGAGGTTACTCCTGGTTGCTTCGAAAGTAAAATTCTTCGAGAAATGTTCGGTCCGTATGCATAGACGGTGAATTGAGTATGAGATACAACGACGAACTGTAAGGGCTGTATAAGGCGCCATCGATCTAGCCAGTAGAGTGAAGGTCCGGTTTAAATAAGGATGATTTGTGTAGTCCTAAGGGATTGGTAAGGAATTCTAGCCAGTTCGGCTTAATCTTGCGATCAATACGCGTCGTTTCTGAACTAGAAGTCTTTGTCCATCTATGATTTTTTTTTTGTTTCTGGAAAGTGATCTTCTATTCATATGAGTTAAATGTGCCACTGTGCACTAGGTAAGGTATATCTGATCTAGTCGCATCCGGATAGAGATACCACAATTAAAACATTACTACTACACATATCTAATCCCATTACACTCATTGGGTTATATGATACAATATTATTAATGCTACAGTTTATACAACTTAAAGGTCACAAAGCGTATATCTAATCTCATAAATAGTAGGGAAATTTAATATTGTATCTCTATATGCATCTTTTATAGCTTACATGTTACAACCAGTTCGCCGTGTCTATTCAATTTGAACTTATTAAAATAATTTTATAGTCAAGTTAATTGCAAAAAATAGAAAAATTCCAATACTGTTGATTCCAATGGGGTAGATAGCTCAAAAAGCATTTGAAATAGTATTCGCCTACAACGAAATAGGTACCTAGTTAATACCCATACATTTCTTATATTATTATTCACGCTCACGAATAAACTATTTTTAAATAAATCTTATTCTTCTCTGGATTACAATGCGTAGTGTAAACATTTTATAGTTTAAATAATGTAACCACATTCACACTTCTTCCCCGTTTCATTTTGTTGTGGCTGTTCTCTATGTTAATTTAAGATATCCCGCCGAATTCGTTTTACATTTTTCTTTAGCTGATGTGCTTGCTTGTTTGGCTAAAATGTGGACTTTGAACGGTGCACATAAATTTAGTTTTTTTATTGTTGTATTTATATGGCAAAGCCAAAGATACATTAGAATACATATTAGATAGAGATATACAGCAATACCTACTTATGTGACTCGAATTGGAAATGAAATGCGGCGTGAATGTTGTCTGCACTGTAGGATTTTTTCTCTCTCTGTTTTGCGGCTTGATCTCTGAACTATAATATTATCTATTATCTACATTGGTATAAATTGTTTAATATTGACTATAGAACGTTGCTACTTCATTAAAAGAGAATTGTTTGATTTTATCTATAAACTGTCAAGTTACGTAATTGTGGGAGTGTTGTTAATTTATTTTGCGTTGCGAAATTAAACAAATGCACTTCTATATCAACTATAGGTACCTACCTTAGATAGATACATATATGTAGTTTCTTTCAGAGTGCGACTTTAAGTTCCTTTGCAATACCGATACAAATACATATTTTTGGTAGATTAGTTTTGTGTTGACTTTGCAATAATGGTCTCGTTTTTTTCTACTTGGCGTTTGTTATCAAAACATACCTACGTAATCTCTAAAAGTGGTCATGTAACTGACGGACAACGTGCAGACCAAACCGCTAACCGTATAATCTGTCATGAAACTTTAAAAGTCTAGCTACCTACATTATGTAGATAGTAAACTCGTACTAAGAAGCTCCTAATTTAGTTTGAAACTTTAGATGGTGATAGAGATGTAAAAATTGTTAAAGGTTTTTTTTTTAAATGACGTTTTTTCAAAGATATCTATAACTTCCCAATTCATCAATTTAACATGGTGATAGAGAATGAATGTATATTTAGACAAGTGTTTCGTAATATTTTGATTTTTTTTTTTAATTTTAGCCTAACAGACTAAATTACTTACAATTATCTACTAAATAATTCTAAAGGTGAATCACGTTTCACGTATCGCAGCATTTTCCAAAATTCTTCTCCTAAGATAACTCTTTACATTTTAATATTTAAAAAAACTGTCATATTAATTTTAGACTTTACAAGTTGGTATATGTATTGACATATATATGTGGACAACTTCGCGTTGGTTCCAACATTAGCGCTAGCTCTCGTGGTTTATAGCTAGGTACGCAGCTCGACCGAAACTAAATTTTAGGTGCTCTCTAATTTTTTTTTTTCTCGAAACATTAGCTAAATTTTGACATGTAGTGCGTTGTGGATATAAATGTCACTGAAAACAGCTGTTCGTTGAAAATAACTTCCTTCAAAAATGCATCAACGCGAAAAAGTGTTATATTTTCGTTGAGCTTTCATTTTTCCTTGTCTGCTATTCTTTGATCTCAAATTTTTCACTTTTGAAGGATTCCTCATCGAGGTACCTATTCATTTAAAAAAACTCATCCTGATTTACTTTTCCGCACCATAAAAATCCAACAGAAAAAAACCAACAAAATTTAGTTTGAAAAAATGTGCCGAGCCATTAATGGGAGCGATCAATTTTGAAAGATGAGCTCGAGTAGCGTACTTATGTCGTTTTCGATAGGTAATCCAGAAGCGTCCGGAAGAACTCTCCGCGATTCTGAATTCAAATCCAAAAGCAAATTTCTCTTCTTTTCAGTAGAAGAACTGTCAATTGAGTGCCAATCGAACGCTTTCAGAAGCGTTCGGATTGCTTCCGGACGATTCTGGATTACCAATCGAAAACGACATTAGCGTTACAGCGGAATAAATTGGAAACGTTCACTTTTTTTAAATGACATCTATTGTAAAAAATGACCCAACAATTTGAAATTTAACCGTTTTATTTGGCAAATTCACTCACGCCCAATAGGTGTCTTTAGCATTCTATGGTTATTCCAAGATAGTTGTCATTTTTTTCACTTATTTTTCGCTTGAAACCACGAGTTCTATAATCAACCTAATCGTGGAATCCGCCGGAATGGATTTTTAGTTCACTTATTCGATTCCCTTTCACTTTCTACTGCTATCGTGGAATCCGCGCGGGAAACATCTCCTTATCGACATATTTTTGGAAATGGTAGTTCCACTGTCAAACGGCTGTCAATAAAAACGTTTGTAGCTGCATTTAATCGGAGGCCTATGAAAAGTTTCTTTTAAAAGTGATTTAGATAAAAAATTATAGTGTTTTCACTTCGCGAATTTGACGATACCGACACTTTTTTTTTCGTGAATAATTCGCTTGTTCGGAACTGACAGGTGACATTTCACTAGCAGTCCATTATATAGTAGACAAAGACATGTCAATGAGTAGATATAATGTTATAATAAAAATGATTTAGAAGGTGTTTTGACTTTTTAAAACGAGAGTTACCTATATAAATTTTGCGTATCTAATTAGAAAAATTGCTATTTTGCCCCACTTTCCCCTAAAATTTGTTAAAATGTGTCCCACTGTCCCCTGACCTATTTTCATACGTAGGTAGATCCACAAATGACAAATCGTTGTCATTTTATTTGGCTTCCCATTTCGCAAGCATTAAAAACAGACTTATCTGTTATAATGTCAATTTCCATACAAAATAAACAGTCTGTTGGGTAAAAGAGTGTCCCACGGGTGCATGTCCCCCGTCCGTCCATGAACCACGAAAACGTCGAAAACGGAACACTGAACATAACTTAAAAATAATGATGACTAACTTCAATGCCATAAGTCACAAAGTTTGTTTTAAATACAAAAATAAGGTGCCCCACCCTGTTGCTGTTATGCCGTCGTAATAGCACTCAGACGTCAGACTCCATGCCCGACATAAACCCCTAATTTGGTTGAGTGGTTGAAATGTATTGTTGGGGATTGAACAAATAATTTTACCACTAACACTATGAACAAACACTGTCAAACTTGTCTATTTTATTTCCTCTAAATATAGGTAGGTATTTGTCTTGATAGTTTTGTTAGAGATACAAATCCTTTTCGTCTCAATGACAAATTTTTGGTTGACAAATTCTTAATTTAGCCTCCAGCTAAAACAGTAGGTAGGTACCTACTCAACATGAAGGGCTTTCTTTCTTGGTCCTTATTTGATTAATCGAGCTTGTTCAGCAAATTTCAAGCGAAGTAAAAATACTACAATGACCTAACCTTACCCAACTACGTGAGTCGAAACAGATACAAAACATAATCTGAAAGATATGTATATTGTATACACAACACCCAGCAATGTATACAGTACAGAAACAGATATGATGTAGCGTCTGTTGATTTTTAAAACTTAAATAGTGGGATCGGACAAAGTCCAAATAATTCACTTGTCGTAAAACAAAAACAGTTCACCCATGCATTCATATATCTATGTAGGTATATGTTCAAATAAAATGTGTATGGATGCGGGGATATGGAATGGATACAGATGTTAATGCGATGATGACAGAGAGCGCTTTAGCTTCTTTATACCCAGCTTCGCCATTAGCATCTATTACCGTTCAACCAACACAAATCCCGCTGCAAGAAAAAATATAAGCATGGAAACAAAATGTTTGGTTAGGTTTTGTTTTTCATTTGTTGTTTTTGTCGCTGTGCTCTGCTTTTATTTTCTTTATTTAGTTTTTCTCCTTTTTGCGTTCATTCTTCTCTTTATTTTTGTTTGTTGTTCTGTTCGTCGCCGTGCGTCGTTTCTTAGCTTGGGTGAACACCGCGTCAAATGGACATTTTCATGGCACGTGCTCACCGAGTGATCACACAAAACACGAAATGCTTCTCTGATATACGGTGCGGTGGGTTAGGTAGGGCAGCAGGCAGCAGGCAGCAGCAGTGGCTGTCGCTTTTGCTGTTGTGTTGTCTTTGGCGACAAGGCTATTAAGAAAGATGGTGGTACTAAACTGGCATTCTCTCTGCTGGGAATTTGTTTTCATCCGCCGTTGGCGGGGACATCGCAATAGGAGTGTTTCATTCTATATAGCACCGGATAATGAGAATGATGAGCTTTTATTTTAATACATACCTACATAATGTAGGTGTATGTTACTATCTTTACAAAACTAGTTATATCTACAATATGTATGCATATATACGTTCTTAAAACTCAAAGTATACCTATTAGCGGGCGGAATATTATGTCCTTCAAGTGGGAAGGACCCTAGGCATGACTTTTGTTTTTGGTAGATTCGAATGGAAGGTGCCAAATTTTCGTAATTTGTCGAAATTTATAAAAAGGGCGTAGCAATCCATTGTGACTCCTATTTATGGAAATTCATGTTTTTTTTTTGACAGACAAAAATATGATGAGTGGTCTAGTTTATGAGGATTATCAATGCGTGAATACATTTTTTCTACAACCACCCCGAAAACGTAGTTGACCAACTCGAGCAGCATTTTTTATACCTTCCAAAGTATACATAAGTACATCATTACATTCATTTTGCCATTACATTTGTAATGACAAGAAAGAGTCACAGGAGACCCCATACATAACGTATATATGTACTATACAGTGAGCGTTGGTATTGAAACTGTGCTATACTGTCGGTATGATAACACTTTAACTGGTTTTTTTTTGCATTAATTGACAAGTTGATGATTTAGGTGCAAGTTGGACGATGCTATTCAACAATTGAATGAGTTGATCAACTTGGCATACCTACCTAATCGCACCCCATTCAACACGTACCTACATGAGCATTTTCAGTTGAATTTCGTTGCCTAAAATGCCAGCAATGTAAAGGCTCCCTCACATAGAGCACGTTTTTAACGCCGCGTAGAACGCGCTCTTGTGAAAAATATTATAGATTCTCTGACGCTCTGTGAGAACGGTGAGTCATTTTTGTAGTGTCAAATGGAAAAATTACAAATTTCTTTACGATATGTGATGGACTCTATAAAAACATTGTTTTAAACGGTGAAGGAATTAAATGTCAACTGTATTCACCGATTTCTACTCTCTTTTTATTTATGTCGTGCACCCAAATTCTTTTTCTTTTTCGAAAATTACATAGCACGGCGACTAAAATCAATAAAACGTCATCCGAGCTGCTTGACATTTTGAGAGAATTTGATGGAAGCTATCTGCTGTTTGACGTCGTCCAACGCTGCGTTGAGAACGTCTCAACTTAACGCCGCGTAAAATAATACTCACCGCGGCGTTAATAACGCTCTTTTTGACGAAATTTTAAGTTAAGGACCATTCACATGGGAGTAAACGAACAAAGTGATGAAATGCGAACAAACCACTTTTTATGCATTTATAAACAGAAAATTGCACATTTTATTTTTCCAAAAGGTGGATAATTAAATTGTCCCATTAAAATGTATTAAGAAATCAAGTTTATAAAAAGTTTCAATAACGAAATTTTGAATTCCAAACTTTTTGCCGCGAACGAAAACACCCTTGGCGCGAATTGTCAAAGTTTATTCGCAATCCACATCATTTAATTCGCGTTCCACAAACCAGCGAATAAAATATTCGTTCGAACTTAGCCTCAAACTAGATATTGCGGGTAGAAATTGATCAGGATGACTGAAATTCGCGAATTGCAGCGACCTAGAAAAGTGTTAATGTGAACGGACTGTCAAAACTTGCGAATATTCGTTCGTTCGTAGGTAGTTGGTCGCTCTCATGTGAATGGTGCTTTAGGAGGCAATAAAATTTGTTTATTCAATTTAAAAGTTGAAATAACAATTGGAACGTAATTGGTTGAATCAGTTCCATTCCAGTTGCAAACGTAATATACGGCCGGCATTATCCGCACGTTCAATTGATTTGTCTGTAAATAGCGTCGCGTTTCTATCGCGCGTGTTCACTGTACACTTTATTTTGTGTATGACGAACGAGGTGGGTGCAGTGATTAGGGTGATGGACTACTGAGCGAGAGCTTCCAGATTCCTCCAATGGCAAATAGAAATTTCACGTACACTCCGAGTATTTTTCCGTTACCTCACTGCAACCTCTCAAAAACGTCTAAAAAAGAAGAAGATTCCATAAACTGTTCTAAGAAAACTTCACAATTCAACTGTTTTGTATATGCCTACGCCGTAAAATATGCAGTAGATACCTACCTACCTCTAGGTATGTGGGTAAATAATTCACGTGGAATTACCTCCCTATGTATCCTGAATCACCTACCTACCACATAATGTACAACATACCTATACCTAATAAGTACGCAATGACGTAGATACATATGGTATGTCCACACGTACCTATTTACAAAAATATGCATTATTTATAGCTATATGAAATCAAATACATAGCTTACAAATCCGAATTTATAAAATATATTAGGTACATTGTAGGCACATAGGTATCTACCCAACCCCAAACCCAACCCAAACCATCAACAAAACCTTTACGTTCCTATTAGCTAGATAGGTACTGAAATGGAATACAAATTTAAATGCAAACAAACAAAATATCGGTACCCAACGTAATCAAAAAAAAACACAATTTTAACAAAAGAAAAGCGTACGTATCAGGGATGATAATGCTGAACCCAAAAAAGGTAGCAAATTGCCCGAAAAAACGAAGTAGATTTACAAAGAACGAAGCAGACTTTGGCGAAATGCTCAAAATGATAAAGTTTGGTCTTCAATGGAATAAGTGGATCTATAGATGGATGTGTAGCAGTGGCGTGGCGTCCATGTAACCCGATTCCTACCGGGTTACCTTTTAAAAGTTTCAGTTTCAGCTACACAACAATGTTTACTTAAAAACGAGCAACATAAAACCCACGGGATAAACTTAATAATATGTATCTATTCATCTGCGACCCCACCAACTCAATTGAACTTTATACACACGGAAACACACACCCTTCGGGCCTTCTTCGCCTTCATTATTATTAGTATTATAACTGCCCACACTCTCTGAGCATAACCCAAATCTAAAATAGGTAACCCGATATTCGGCATCGGCGTCTTGAATATCTTTATTTAGAATTAAATTTGGAAAACTTTTGAATAATGGATAAAAATAATCTACTTTTTTTTCAATTATGTTTAGTGGACTTTGAAGGGTTAAACTTTGAAGCAATGGGCTAAAATTGTAAAAACTAATTGCTTCACTTCATAATACATTTTATGTATTGCTGCTCGTTCACCTTCATATTTTCAGAAGATATTTGGAAAATTGCAAATGAATTTTTGTATTCAATAAATTTGAAAAAAATCTTGGAATTTTATGCTTTTTTAGCTCAAAAATCTTGGAATAAGCTTTAAGCCCTAAAATCGTAAAAATACGATAAATCGTGGAATCTGGCACCGCTGAACCCGAAATATGACGGGTTATAAAATCTCTCACTGGATAGAACAAATTTGTCTCCTTTCTCTTTTGTACACTTGCGTTTATCTGAGTTTAGTCCTCTCTGTTCAACGCCCGCTTTCTTATGCAAAAAAATAACCCGCTTTTCTTCGGGTTATTTGGTGGGTTTTGTGTGTATCTTTTACCGCTGCGCTGTGGTGTTATTGAGTATAAATGTATCTGGAAAATAACACGCTTTTCTCCGACATATTTGGTGAATTTGAATTGTGTGTGTATCTCCTATCGCTGCGCTGTGATGAAGTCATAGGAATAGTCAGTTCCCTTTTTTACCTAATCATTTTCTGAGTTTTTCTGAGGGGAGTATCCTCTGTTCAAAGGCCGCTTTCTTATGCAACAAAATAACACGCTTTTCTCCGAGTTATTTGGTGAATTTTGTAGATATCTTTTAAAAAATAAACATACTGATGTGTTTATAAAGTTTATAAACAAGTCGCTAAGTGAGAAATCAAGTGTTTTGAGTCTTTGGTATGATCTTCGTACCTATGTAAATACGTTTGAAGAAATGTTTCAAAGAGTAAGTACATAGACGATTTTGCTGAAGCTCCACAAAAACCCCAAATGCTCGATTTAAACACTCATTTAAAGAACCTTTATGTAGAAATAAAGGACAATATTATAAGACATGATATAAATCATGTTTATACGAAATACATATGAAAGTTTTGCACTCAAGATGGAAAAATATCTTCATTAATTTAATTTCTTCCTGGAGTTTTCGATTGTATGGCTTTAAAAAATAACTGAAGGTTTTGTATACATAGATAGGTACTACCTACATCTTCCCTTCGACATTTTGATATTTTTCGACTTCGACTTACCATTTAAAATTATTCACGCCACGCCACTGATGTGTAGTGTGACAGAAGCACATAAATGATATTCTATAGTGCATTACATGACACATTTTTTTCCTGATATTTATATTTCGTTGATTTTTTTCGTCGTTTGATGTATTGAGAGTCAAATTGATCAATATTGTCTATTTTAAATGATATTTTGAACTATAAATAAACGAAGTAGAAATCAGTTGCTACGTAGCAGATGGACAATAATTAAAAAATGAAGTAGATCTACTACATATGAAGTAAATTATCATCTCTGGTACGTATCCATTCCGTGTCCGTTCACTCCTCTCACCTGTATCTTTGAAAAAATGCATGCAACCAAATGGCATTCAACTTACACACAACACGATCGCCAACGAGTCCAAAGTTCAGTTTCTGTTTGGGTCGCTGTTCAAAGTCCAATTCGGCTTTCACGATTTTCTCATTCTGTTTTGTGTTGTCTTCTCTCTCTTGTCTGTCGTGAATTCAATTCACTGAACTGGATATGCTAACAAAAAATAGCATTATCATATCATCACCTCTCTTTTAAATCAGCTTCTCTTGTGTAATTGTAAGGGATTTTTATCAAAATGAACTTTAAGATGAATTTAACATCTCCTCTTTCTTTATGCTCTATCTGTATCTATTCTAAAAGATACACCAACACGAACATGATATAAGATAAGAACGAACAGCGCACATGATTTCCCCGCTCAATCCTGATTTGTTTGCTCTTTCATTATAATTTTTAAGAGAATCTGTATACAGAAATCTGGAGAAATAAACAAAAAACTTACATGATATAAAAATGTTATTATAGATACGTGATACATGACACACACAAAGTCACTGTCACTGCACATATGATGACATACTGCGATACAGAATTTCTGAAACTGAGCAATGGGATGGAATCTGGGACTGGCGTAAGAGGACAGCTGCATCCTGCATCTGCAACAGCCCAGTATCTTCCTTCATCTTTGCAATTGTTGAATGAAAATAACGATGTAGGTACATAGATTGTATGATTACATCCGCTCGCCTTCCTAATTCTTATGTGACTCCTTTCTTAGTGGTTGTCTTGTTATTTCGGAACTTAAAAAATGTTTCATTCGAAAACTAGCACTGATATTAAGCAGCTTTCTTCTTTTGTTAATAAATTTAACAAAAGGCTCTTTTCATGTGTAGTTGTAGTAGGTACATAAGTACATTTATAATATATGTATGGATACCTACTTCTCTACCTAAATAATGTTTGTTTAATCTGTTTTATTAAAATTGGACTTCGAACTTTGCGGTTTTATTATTAACATTTAGCACGAATGATAAGTGCTTGCTAATTTTTACTTGGCATTTCGCATTTCAACACTGCATATATGTATGTATGTAGGTACCTACCTACCTAGATGACTAAAAGTTAAATAAAAATTTACATAAATATATTGCAATCTAATGAATGCTTGTTAAGAAATTCAAACTTTAAACTGGCGCCAGCTGGAACTAGGTACACACGTGTACACTGTACATATATCTTTTTGCTTAAAATTAGGACGCAGCATGTGTCATTTAAAAAAAAATTTGATGACTTTTTTCTGAGTATTTATGATAGTAGGTATAACATATTTAAGCCACATTTTTAAACGCATGACGTCGCTATAGTCTCATTAAACTTATATACAGTGAGCGTCAAAAGTGAGTGTACACCAATGCTCCTTTGAGTTTTCTGTGTGGTCTGGAAACAGGTCTAAAAAACCACAAATCTGTAAAAAGTTTGATAACGAAATAACAATAACAAAACGTATTTAATTTTTACAGCATACAATTTTTTATTGGTACCTACTTAAACAAAATTGTTGTCAAATTCCAAACAACAGCATTGAGGTTCACTCACTTTAGACGCTCACTGTATGTCTGTCAAAAATGTTTCTGTAGGAACTATCTAGGTACCTATAGTCATAGCCAGAGGTGGGATTCTGTAAAAAACGAAACGAAAACCGCTTTCGTTTTCACTAAACCTGAAACTGCTATTGTCGGAACGATAGCGTTCGATCGTTTTCGTCTAATTTTATAATTGTTTCATTAATTTCTTAGAGAGAATTCGGAACATTTTGATTAACTTGACTTTGCTTTTTCTGTATTCCCTCTTAGTAGGTAGGTACAACTTCACATAATTCCTCGGACGATGGGAAGCTTGTTTAAGCAGAACGTGTGATGTATAGAATAAATTCCTTTTTTTTCATGTCTAGGGTTTCCTTTAAGCCGTTTGAATAACATTTGAAAATGAAATAAGTCCGTATACTTTAAGCTTTATAATGTACCTACTTCCTACTAATGTACCTAAGTCGACAATAGCTACTACTTACTTACTTACTTATCGGGCTCCCGACCCGTGAAGAGTCTCTGCCTGAGACACTGCAGCCTTCCATCCTCTACGATCCCGGGCACGCTGCTTCCAGTTGTCGAGACCAAGCGCTCTGGCATCCGCGATGGCTTGGTCTTTGAAACGGAGGTTCGGTCTTCCTTGTCTTCTCGAACCTGGGGGCTGAGATTCGAAGATCCTCTTAGCTGGAGCATTATTGTCCATTCGCTCGATGTGGCCGAGCCAATGTAGTCGACGTGTTTTGGCTTTTTGGACTACATCCACATCTTGGTACAGCTCATAGAGTTCGCGGTTGTATCTTCTCCTCCATTCGCCCTCCTCGCACACAGGACCAAAAATCCGCCGAAGTATTTTTCTTTCGAAGGAGCCCAGTATCAGCTCTCCCTTCTTGCTTATCGTCCAGCACTCGGCGCCATAAAGCAGAACTGGCAGGATGAGGGTTTTGTAGAGCACACATTTCGTCCTTCGAGTTAGGAGTTTTGAACCCAGTTGTTTTGCCAAACCGAAGTAGCAACGGTTTCCTAGGGTAATTCTTCGCCGGATCTCCACTAGGGTGTCATTCGTGGAGTTCATGTTTACTCCGAGGTAGGTGAACTCCTTAACTACCTCGAAGTTGTTGCTATCAATAGTGACGTTTTGTCCTAGGCGGTGGACAGATGCTTGTTTGTTTGTTGATAGCATGTACTTAGTCTTGTCCTCATTTACTTGAAGGCCAACGGACTTCGCCTGTTCTTCAATCGCCGTGAACGCTTCTACCACGGCACGCTGGGAGCGACCGATGATGTCAATATCGTCCGCATAGCCCAGTAGCTGTACGGATCTGTTGAAGATAGTGCCTTCCGTGTTGATACCTGCCCTGCGCACTATCTGCTCCAGTACGAGATTGAAGAAGTCGCATGACAGCGCGTCTCCTTACCGAAATCCGGTGCAAGTTTGAAATAGATCGGAGGAGCTGCTTCCAAACTGCACATTGCAGCGCGTGTTTTCCAGCGTCACGCGACACAGCTGAATCAGTTTTGCCGGGATTCCGAATTCGGCCATCGCCACATAGAGCTCCTGACGATGTATGCTATCATACGCGGCTTTGAAGTCGATGAATAGGTGGTGAGTTTCGACTTGAAATTCGTTGGTCTTTTCCAGGATTTGCCTCAGTGTGAAAATTTGGTCTATAGTCGATCTGCCGGGCCGGAAGCCACACTGGTACGTGCCGATTAGTGTGTTGCAGAACGGTTTAAGACGTTCACACAGTACGTTGGATAGGATCTTGTATGCAACATTAAGCAAGGATATGCCTCGATAGTTCTTGCAAGACATAGGATCGCCTTTTTTGTAGATGGGGCATATGGAGCTGATAGTCCAGTCATCGGGCATGTTTTCTTCCAGCCATACTTGGTTGATGATTCGGTGCATGCTCCCTACCAAAACATCACCACCGTATTTAAAGAGCTCCGCTGGTAAACCATCAGAGCCTGCGGCTTTGTTGTTATTAAGCTTTTTTATAGCTAGGCCAACTTCTTCTATACTAGGTGGTGGAACTAGTTCTTCATTGACTGGACGCGGGTTCTCTTCTTGCCCTATCACTCTCTCTACATGATGCCCATTTAGCAGTTGCTGGAAATGCTGCTTAAACACATCTACTATTCCCTGCGCTTCGGTGACTAGGTTTCCTTCGCTGTCTCGAAGAGCCTGCGTTCCGGTTTTGTAGCCAGCAGCCAGTTGCTTGGCTTTTTTATAAAACCTCCGGTTGTTATTACGATCGCGCGACTCTTCGATCTCCTTGAGCTGGGAGGCTGCGTAAGCCCTCTTCTTCCTACGCAGGATCTTCTTTTCCTCTCTTCTCCTGGCTCGATACTCTTCTCTCGCTGCCCTTGTTTTGCGCTGCAGCGCTTTCTTGTGTGCATCTTCTGTCACCTTTTTCCTGTACACGCATTCATCATCATACCACGGGCTCTTTCTCTGGGGTGGCTGGTACCCTACAGTGGTTTCGGCTACCTCCTTGATGATGTCGCGGTACTGGCACCACTGATTGTTGGCGTCTGTGGTAGGTGAGCGCACAGAGGAGAGTTTCATGCTCAGGCGCTCGCTGTAGGCTCTGGCTACTCCAGGTGTGCTAAGGCGTCCAACGTCGAATTTCTTCTTCTGGGCGGTTCGCAGCTTCTTCTCGTTGGACAGCCGAGCTCTGAATTTTGCTGCGACAAGAAAATGGTCAGAGTCGACGTTTGCCCCTCGGAATGTGTGCACGTCGAGGATGTTGGATGCGTGCCTCGCATCGATTAGCACATGGTCGATTTGGTTGGCGGTTCGACCGTCTGGAGAGCGCCAGGTTGCTGTGTGGATCCTTAGCCTTGGAAACCTAGTGCTACTTATCACCGTATTACGAGCTGCTGCAAAATCTATTAGTCGGTAGCCGTTGTCTGTTGTCGTTTCGTGGATTCTGTGCTTACCAACTAACCCGCCAAAGATGTTTTCCTTTCCGATTTTAGCATTGAAGTCCCCGAGTACAACTTTTACATCGTACTCCGGACAGGCTCCGTAGGCTCCATCCAGGAGGTCATAAAACTCCTCCTTGATGGGATCTTCAGCCTCGTCGGTAGGGGCGTGTGCACATATTAGGCTTATGTTTTGGAAAGTAGCTTTGATGCGGATCACAGAAAGGCGATCACTTATCGGCTTGAAGTCAATAACTTTTGTCCTAAGCCGATTTCCCACGACGAATCCGCATCCTAATACATGCAGTCTTTTGTTGCAGCTGTAATAAATGTCGCAATCTTTTCTTTTCATCATGCCTGATCCTATCCATCGTATCTCCTGGATCGCGGTGATGTCTGCCTTGTACCGCGTGAGGACAGACTCAAGTTTTTGAGTGGCACCTGGGGTGTAGAGTGTTCTTACATTCCAGGTGCATACTCTCATATCGTAGTCCATTGACGTTCCGGGTCTGGTTGCCATTTGAGGAGTTTCGTTATCCGAGGCTGGTTGCGTCTCTCTCATAACTAGTCTTTTTTTCCATGGTCGGGAAGTTACCCCGACGGCACAACCCCCAACCTGGAGGGCCAGGCCCTGTTTTGACCCTAGGACAGCGGGCCGGACATTCCGATGTCAGTAACCCAATTTTGGGATATGAGCGCTGCCGTTGACCCATTTAGGGTTCATCCGCCACCAACTCTTTTCCAACACCCTGGCTCAGTATTGGAGATCCCTATAGACCTGTTATCCAAATAAGTCGAAGCAGCTCATATAGGGATTACACTTTAGTTCGACCTGACTGGAACTGTAGACGCCACCGTTGATTCCATCTAGGGAATTCATCCGCTGCCGCCTGAAACAAGAGGAAATGTCTTAGTGCGTAGACACTCCTCCCCCCTCTCTCGTTCGCTGCCACCAACGATCTTCCACAGGGGTTGGTTACCCCATCTCAGGTCGAGGTACTAGGCACCCACCAGTCACCAACGTGGAGGTGAGAGTAGGAGTTGATAGTGAGAGGCTAGAGTGGGAACGCTTGTGTTCTCATGTAATCGCATCACTACCCTTAAACCAGCAAGTCGACAATAGCTACATATTTTCAATTTAGCTTACTGTCGATTTGCTATACAAAATGTTCATCTTTGCAGGCCATTTTCATTTTCTTATTATCATTTGGTGGAGGGTTGAAGATGCGAAGTGAAATCTTTTGGTTGATAAGTCCCTACCTACCTATCTATAAAATTGGAATAAGTACCTAAGTGTGGTGTGAATTGCATTATCACAAAAGTTGTTCAAAACTTCCCTCTAGCAACACAAAAGAAATTATAAAGTGGTCGTAATACAGTGTGTTTAGTAGGTTGAAGATAATTGGGAAGAAAATGTCGAGACCAGTGCGCTTAGACGCATTTGTCGGCTAGTAGGTACTATATTTCTTAACTTTCTTGTTGTCCATTTTTCTTATCGTCGCAGAAGTGGGTTTCTTTTTAATTTAAAACTTATCAACTTCTTGTGCCTGAATAAAATAGATGTCTTTCTTTAATTGAGCTGACGCGATGCACAGTTTAATGCAATACGAAGTTCCTTTTCCTTGCTTTTGTATTTACGAATAGACAAAATCATAGTAACTAAACCGATCATAATATCTGGCAAGTTTAAGCCATCTGTATTGATTCCACCACACTACCAAACAAATAGGTTTTTGGTGGAAAACGGTTTCAAAGGACGTGGCCTAAAACCATCTGGCAGTCTTAAGAAACATTTCAAAATAAATTTCATTAAAAACTGTAAAGTAGTTTTTAGGCTTTGCGGTAACAAAAAAATTCCACCACCAAAAAAATGTATTTTGGTCAAAAATGGTTCTAAAGTAGGTACATGGCAATAAACGAAATAGCCTAAAACTATCTCGCAGTCTTAAGAAACATTTCAAAAAAGTTTCATTGAAATATGTCCAGTAGTTTTTCGCGATTTGAGGTAACAAACATTTTTTTTTACAGTTTTTTATACATATTATATGTATGCAAGTACATATTATAGGTATGCAAGTACATTTTGACTAGCAAGATTAGCATAATCACCCTTAGAGGACTCCTAAAATCGAAAGCAATTTGTCTAAAAATGTTTTTCCAAAAAAAAACCACATTTTTAGTTACAATGAATTCGTTGTCTTTCGTTAACGACCATATCATTTAAGCCAGGAAAGCAACCATATAATCGACACCATGTGCACACCACAATTTTAAGTGATACAGTTTCTGACTTCCGCAGACCAGAATGACATAACATAAAAAAAAAACATCAAACGAAATATGTAAAAGAAAACTCCAAAACACATCACTCATTCTAAATAGCTTTCGTCTTTCCTGTATACGATTGTCTCAATGATGTCGTGTACCCACTATAAAAAGTATAACAGTAACAGCATAGATGTGTTAAATTGCATTTCACATTTTTCAAAATAGATACCATCTGCGATGTACATCTCTATACTTATGTTATAACAACAGCAGCAGAGCATCAGTAAAGCATTAGAAAAGTTCGCCAGATTACTCTGTCTGTTTGTCCATCCATCTGTCATGTTCAAATGGTTCTTGACTCATCGTCCTTTTCTTTATTCCTCCTTGTTTCAGCCACATCAGGATTTGGAGCCGCTGAAGGTTTCTAAATTGTCAACAATCCTATACCAAACTCTCAAACACACAGGACTATAACCGACTATACACAGACATCGGGTAAACCCAGGTCGTGTGTGGTTTTTTTTTTTTTTTTGTTTGTATTCCCTGGAGATTTTTCTCATCTCTCATAGAATGTCATCGGATGAATTAAAGGGCGTTAAGGCGTCTCCACTGTGGGGTCAAAGTACCTCGAAAGGACAAACATTAAGGGTGTTTTTTGATGTGTCAAAAAATTGTGATTAATTACTTCTGACTTTGTTTACTTAGGATATAGGTCAAGGTATACAAGTGCGAGTATTTTATAATGGTGTTTGCTTATGCCAGAAAAACGAGGTCTTTATATAATTTGTCTGCAAATCTCAATTCTCGTAGGTTGATTGGGAAAAGTAAAAAAAAAAAAAATACTCATCCTATATATTGTGTACTTTACAAGGTACCCGTACCTGCGTCATATTTAAGAGCTCGTAAATTCAACCCCCAGAGCATGAAGTGCTTGTCATTTGAATAGATTACTCCCTATTCAAATGCGAACGAAATTTTCCTCTTATATACATATATATTTTTTCTTCTATATAGATATATTCTTTTAGCTTTGGGTTGGGGGGTAAAAGAAACCACACCGAGCAATGTGTCAGCGGTATTATGATGGGTGAAAAAGTACGGGGGGGTTGTTGTAGCACTCTTCGTAAGTATTATACATAACTATTCAAGTTTTTTTGATATGGCTGTCCTCTTGTCGTCGAAAAATAAACGGTATTTTGTATGTTTTATTTATCACCCTATACAGATATGTTAAATGGGGGTGGGTTAGGCATTTTTCAACACAAACTTCTGTTAATAGACGTTTTGCATTATGTACTATGCAATTAAGAAAAAAAGCCTGCTTTCGTGCATATTCTACACCACCTGCCTATTGTTGTTGCTGTGAAACGCGAAGGGTTATGATATGATTGCAACTAGACATTATTCATCCTATTCCCATATAAAGATAAAGGGTGTCCCATAATTCACGAAAAATTTGAATTTTGCTCCATTTAATAGTACAGTGATGCCAACATACATTTTGCGTTCGCTACGAATTCTGTCTTCATTTGACAGTTCTTTAAACATTTATAAAAAAAATGTGTTTATTAAAATATAGTTGTATTGGTAACGTCCGCTGTTTAAGGAATCGCGTGGTCCTTTGTCATAGACCTAAATCCTCGCCCACTCTCCTCCCCCATGATGTTTGTCCGTCGATAACAAAAAAGTAGGACAGTGAACAAAAAACTTGGTATAGAGGTACATTGTATGTATTTGTCTTGAAATGAAATGCATTTGAAAATCATATTGATAAAAATTCTGAATTGTATACCTATGCAGTCATGCGAATATACTTTTTATTTTCATTGTCGAAAAGTCCTCTCTCAAAAATGGTCGTCCATGCATCTATAATGTAGGTATGTGGGGACCTACATATGCATAGGTATACCTTACCTACATAAATCCATTTAGCAAAATGCTTAAATGAATTTCCATTTGTATGAAACCAACACAATCCAATTCGAAAAGTATCATATCGATACAAAGGCATACCATTCTCTGTCATTGACAGTTTCAGAAAATATATATCTGTTCCCTTTTATTTTTTTGTACACCCAAATGCAATGCGAATGTTTAATTTTATTGTTTTAGTTTTTATTGGTTTTGCAGAATTTATTGTCGTATTGCAAAATGTGCATGCATTACTTTGCAATAGCGGTATCGAAAGTATAACGCAGTCAAATTTGGGCGATAAAAAAATGACAACTCGTTTTATTTGCCAGTTCGCTCATAAAATCCATAATTGGCAAAAACAAAGAGGGAGCATGAACTTATCTACAAATAGATTCCTTTGACAAGTTTTTAAATTAAATTACAAATGAAAAATTACATAAATAAGTTAAACAAGGAAATTGCAGATGCAGACGAAAACTGCAAAGATAAGATTTCAAATTATAAAGTTTACTCATAATTTCCTTATCTGCTGCACACAGATTGTTTCCTTTGTTTTTACTTGAGCAGATCGCTTAATAAAAATATGGTATGTAATTATCTACATTTATAAATTGCAACCGCAGATTAAAAAGAATGTCGGCAAGTTGTATTAAAACTTTCTCATGCGGAAATGGTTGTTCTAGCATACTTATAAAATAAAGATTACAAACCGCTCTCATATAAAGTTATCATTGGCATTTTAAGACCCATTGGAAACAGCATTTAGAGATTTGAGAAATGACTTATGAGAAAAATGTGAGTCATCATAATAATAGTTGAAACATAGACTGACATTTGTAAAAAAAAAATAACTCAATGAATTTCAATTATTAACATCTTTTTTCTTGATACTTTGATGGTTGATGCTCTTGCATTTTGACATTGACATTAATTTGACGTTTCGCTAGTTATCAAGTGCATTGGTCGCATTCAAGAATCTAGTCATCGTAAGTCGACTTGAATTGTTTGGATTCAGATTTACCTGAACGCTAAAACTATAACTTAAATTGTCGGTATGTCACTTATTGAAAATTATTGTATTTTTTTTTTTCTCCTGGGTTCTGAGTTTCTGATTGGGGCTTTAAACACATCAGGGTAATCGAAATGTCAAAATGTGCTCTCCCATGCTCACCGATGACCCAATAGAAATGTCAAAACACATGTTGACACAAATAGACGACAACTTATGTCGTTTTCGGTTGGTCATCCAGAACCGTCCGGAAGAACTCTCCGCGATTCTGAATTAAAATCCAGAAGCAAATTTCTCTTCTTTTCCGTAGAAGTACTGTCAATTGAGTGCCAATCGAACGCTTTCAGAAGCGTTCGGATTGCTTCCGGACGATTCTGGACGACCAACCGAAAACGAGATAACTTGAATGGTCGGTATGTCACTTTATTAACAATTGTATTTTATAACTTTCTCGTTTTCTCATGGGTTCTGAGTTTCTTATTGGTGCTCTAGTCTCCAGTCGAGAAATTCTTGACTTGATTTGTCGGTGTTGCGGACATGCATATATAGATGTCAACTGAGAAAACTGTCTATCCCAATAAAAGCTCTGCAACATGAAGATATACAGCTGTCACACTTACTAAACTAGTTTTTTGAACGCCCTCAGTAACGGGCATTGAACGATGACAATTCTCTATTGTCAGATAAATACGAACTGTCAAATGGAAACCAAACCACAATGGAGACCAAACAATTTCAACCTGAGATAAAAAAAGTGCCTGGTGTTATAAAAATGTATCCCAGTCATTTAATGATCTCTCAATTAATTAGATCAATTTAAAAGTCATTAAAATTAGATTATAGTAAACGACTGCGCGCACTTCGAAATGTTATCTTAATTTTACGAAAAAATATGTGACATTTTGACATTTTTATGAATCGATCATGAATTTGACTGAACTAAATTGATTTTTGTACATATTTTTGTTAACAAAAATACGTATCAATCAAATTGATGAAGTAGATGTCTGTGTTAATCACGACTGTCTACCAACTCTGATAAACACCACGAAACCAAATTAAATTTGCGTCGCATATTCTAATTACAATATTGTTAAAAAAAACACCAAGGCTCAATTGTGTATAAACACGAACAGTTTGTTAGTTCAGCTGAATACACACCTTTCTTAAATATCCCAACTTTGTCACCGTGTACTGATATTGATAAACTGTCCAAAGTGTATTCAGGCTTAACATTAAGTTAATGTTTATAAATTTAGGCAGGTAAAACATTTTAAAGATACTGTTAAAATGATAAAAATATTCTTATCAACCATTATGATAATGGGCCTTATAATAACCATTTTTAGGTTTTTAGTTTCGACGTGCAACTTAAATAAATTGCTTGTCCAATAATTGAATTTGTATACTTATCTGTCATTTTGTTCTTTTCTTTTTAGGTTTGCAAAGCTCTAGGCATTATCTGTGAAATGGAATACTTTGGTCTCGAACATTGGGTGCCCAATCAAAAGGAGACTCGTCCCCGCCAATGGATCAATCTACGCAATCGTCTAACTCAAGATGGCAGCTGCAGTGGTAGCGGCATTCAGCTAATGTTAGCGTTACGTGTCAAATTCTGGGTACCAGTACATTTTATTCTCCAGGAGAGCGTTCGCAATCTCTTTTATATGCAAGCCAAAGTAGATCTTCTCGAAGGACGTTTAAATGCCAAAGACTGGAATAATGCTGCAAAATTGAGTGCTCTTTTGTGTCAAGCCGATGGCATACGGTTCAATGAATTATCATTGAAATCCAAATGTCCCGTACGCATAAGGCGAGAACAACAGGAGCAGCTTTTAAGACAAATCCAGCAACAACACAAGGAAAAAAAAGAAAAGGACTATGTGTTTACGTTGAAAAAACGTCGCCTATCAAAGCAGAAATCCTGTGAAAATATTGAAAATCCTCATCATCCGGTTAATCATCATCTACATCTGCAAATCTCTATTGATCATTCAATAGCGTCAACATCATCAACTCCAAGTCCCACCATATGTACACCACCAATAACATCATCACCGCCTGTATTGTTGAATTCGGCCGATGCATTAAGGCTGGAAAATTCATTGGTCACATCTCCACTGAACATCTACGAGGACTATATCATAAGGCCAGCCGATGATGTTAGTGGTGAGTTACCGGATGAATTTCTTCGCCAAATCGCTATCGAACACGAGAAGCTATCAAGGCTGAATATGCCACCAAAATCCGCCAAGTACTGGTTACTGCAAGAGATCCAAGAGCTGCCCGGCTATGGGGAGGAGATATTTAGCGGTGTAACAACAAACGAGAATCCGATGCGTTGTGATATTGCGGTCGGTGCTCATGGCATCACGGTTTGCACTGGAGATGAGAAAAACAAGTAAGTATACTACATCCTTATGTGGGCTAAGAATATATAATTATTTTATGCACCTACTCTAACGGCATCAAGTCGGCATGAAGACTTGTGTTCGTTTAGGAAGGATACGGTTTTATGACAACAATATTGTCGATCAACACACACTCGCTATTTGTACATCCTCAGTTATTATTATTATCGCTGTATACTTGTTCAGTTAAAAACTAGTCTTGCACTTCAAACTGATTTATTAATGTTGTGTCTTCTTCTGTAGAAAAGAAAGCTAATCAGAGGTGACATTATTTTTTCTCTTATCAAAATAAGGCAATGACTTGGTGTTCCACACTCCGATGGATTGCTTATTCCCAGAAGACGAAGAACATTTTCTTTTCTTTTCTTTTCTTACTGTACAAAAGAGAATAATTGAAACAACAGCTGTCCAGGATGAGCATTATAACTTCCCGATTGACCTTATTTGTACCCTGCGCGATGTGTAAAAACCATACTGTATAGCAGAAGGAAAACATGTTGTTAAAATACGTGTCCTTCTTTTTCTCTATAAAGAACGTACATACCTAAACCTATAGCTTTGTTCTCTCAGGTTATTGACTCAATTTATATGTGTAACGATGACTTTAGTGGAAGCCTACATAGAGTTTCAGTTTGAATTTGTTATGCGGAGATATTTGTAGATACTTTATTTGGTTTGTATTCGTTTTCTTCCCCGGCGATACCTTTTAAAGTATTTCAAGAAATAAATGTTACAGAAGAAAAAAAAGGAAATATGTATAAAAATAAAGTGTGCGTGGGCACAGTGCTTAGTGTGGTGGACTACTAAATTGGGAGTTCCATTTCCATACCATAGTTGCCGCAATATATTCATATAGGACCGTAGTCCTAGCTTCTCGAAATCATTCGTTTATTTGAGTTCTTAAATTTATTACATCATTACGAGTATTTACTCTCAGATGTTTGTCACATGTTTCCGGAAGGTAGTGCATCAGCGGACAGAAACTTAAAATGAACCTGAACCAGGGGTTTCGCAAAATAAATCTTTAAAAAAATATATCTCTTCGAAACGGCTGACAAAAATTCGAGATTATGTCTTTATCTCAATTCAGACGTACGGATATGGGATACCATTGTAGGTCGCTTAAATTGATCCCAAAAATTTATGAAAACGAATTCACAAAAACCAATGAAAGCTCAACAGGCTCGTATGGACTTTTTATGTCAACTTTTTGTTTTTTTTCAAAGTGAAACCTCGTAATTCTCGTTTGGCTGTAATTCAGAAACCTGTTGAAACGAAAAAGCGACAGGAAACGAGAGGGGGTAGCGCTCGTGGTGAGGCAGCTCAGGTAGAATGAGAGAAGCAAAAAAGCGAAAGACTCGATGTGGGGAACAAATCGAGAGGGGGTAACGGGCGAGGTGGGGCACTAACTCGTACGGAATTAGCCATAAGACATAAAGGAGTCGTCCTTCACTTAAAGTTTCTAAAAAATGTGTGATCTAGGTTGAGCATTCTCACTTTATGTAGACATGAAGTTTCAATTATATCGAACAGTTTCCTAGCCTGGCAATTTTGTTGTATACTACGGCTCGAGGTTCAATTACAGGTATCCTTTTGGTTGTCATTTTTTTTTTCAATTTCTTAAGCCTCCATTTAACTAAGCAAAAAAAAAAAAAACGATTTACCAAGGCCTTCAACTGCAAGTGCGAATAGGTACTAAAAATAAAAGATGAAAATAAAACAACAAGATAATTCACGCAACATTTTAATTTTGCGCCATTTAATAGTACAGTGATGCCAAACGGTAAAAAAGATAACAATGTGACAGCTGACAGTTCGGGGTTAGTAAAAATGGAGCGCTATACCAAAGAACAACGCATTTTTATTACTGTCAAGTCGGCATTTTCAAAGGTTCCACATGAACTCCTTAAAATTTAGCCAGTTTCGATTCGATTTTAAAAAGGACGATGGGCATCGCTGAATTTGCTGTCTGAAATCCTTAGAATTTAGCAAGTTCCGATTCGATTTTAAAAAGAACAGCCGGCATTTTTAATTTGAGCTTAAATTCGAAGGAATATGTTATTTGCTAGTGGAAATCGGCTAATTGATGTGGATTGCGAACTATGACAATTCGGGGCAAGGTCGTTCGCGGCAAAAAGTTTGGAAAACGAAATTTCGTTATTTAAACCCTTTATAAACTTGTTTTCTTAATACAGCTAATGGCTGAAATTCGCGAACTGCCGCGACCTAGAAAAGTGTTCATGTGAACGGACTGTGAAAATTGTACAAAGGGGCGTGGGACCTTCCATACAAAAAACATCTTCTATAGGGTGAAATTCGATGACGTTGGATATAACTCGATAACCGCTGGGCTCATTTTCATGATTTTTATACAGCCGGCAAGTTCCTGAAATAAGTTGGCATTTCAATGAAAGTCACCCCCCATGCACGAACACTCGCTACGCCCCTGATTGAACCATATTTTTCCCTACAAAGGGAAAGCCAACCGTTGAATTTAGTTTCTTATTAGGGACGACAATATTATTCCTACATTTATGTGTTGAGTCCCTCAAATTGAACACGTGTCGACCTGGGGCCTGTACCACAAAACTACAAGTATTGTACAACAGGCGAATTTTAACAATTAAGAATGGTTTTTGTACCAGAAAACCTGTTTTTGTCGCCTGTTGTACAATACTTGTAGTTTTGTGGTTCAGGCCCCTGGAATAACTCAGCCAAATAAACTTTCCGGCTTTCTAAGAAAAAATAGTGGCGCATACAATAATACACTCTTCTGGTTTACAATTAAGGCAATTATGAAAGTTTTAAACGAATCAAACCCCGCAAGTTCTTATATCATTGTGAGGTGACTATATACAATAAATACGTCTACATTATACATATGTGCATAATTAATTGTTGAACTTGACGCTATAGTAGAAATTTCACTTCATAGCACCAATTGACTTCGAAATTCGGATCCTAATATTGGGCTTAACATAAATTTTAAGGTATGGAACCCTACACGGGTTCTCGTCCATGCTTCGAGACTCTATACTGTATAGGCTGTATTTTCAAAATATAACGTTCAACATGTATAAGATGTTTTTTTTAGTGTCGCGCCGTTTGAATTTCCTCATTCGTTATCCACAAGTGGAAAATTACTTTCTGTTCGTTTTGATTAGTTAATTTCACATTCTCCAAGTGCTATAGCTCCATATACGAGTACCTACCTCTCCACTATAGACGCAAGACGCAGTTGCTCTGACATGTCATGCACATTCTGGGAAATTCGTAATTTAAATATGTATAGACGTTAGACGAGTATGTATGATTGAAGAAATAAATTGCTACTTTGCCTAGAAATTTCTCCAGAGATTGCATGTGGCGCCTTTTGCATGTTGTAATCTGTTGTTGTTATTTTGAAATGCATCTGGTTTTTCTGCCTCCTTTAATCGTTACGTTTCAGATTGAAGTAGTTGCGGTTTTTTTTCACTGTACTTGCACCGATAATAAAAATATGGCAAATTCATTAATAGCGCCACACCGCTTAGTTTTAATTATCTTTTTATAGAAACAATTTTAATAATTCTCATAATTGTTTTCTTTTCAGCATCCCTTTCAGTGCGATTGCCGCAGCAAAGTCCTTCCGTCGGACATTTAAGCTGGAATATGTTGACGATCATAATGATAGGAAGGAACTCGAGATCAAGCTACAGAAGCATGCTATTGCAGCTGGTCTCTATCGTTCGATAACCGAACGCCATGCGTTCTATGTCTGTGATAAGGTACGCGGCGTGGTTACCAACCAATTTACCCGTGATCTCAAGGGCACCATTGCTTCGATGTTTAAGGAGGATACAGAATTAGGAAAACGTTATGTTTTTGATATTCAGCGGACCTGCCGCGAGGTGCACGATCAGGCGCGAAGAATTCTTCATGAACGAGGCATTGAAACTACCACAGCTTCGACGAGTGCGGCTGATGACATTAGTAGGCTGTTGCCTATTAGTGCTACAGTTAAGGATGGCTCGATAGTGGGTGGAACAACAGGAAAAGTTGACATCGCCATCAAGGAGAAGGAGGAGCGAGAGGCGGCTATAGAACGCTGCGTTGACACAAGGATCTCAGAGGCGATGACATGTAAAATCTGCATGGATCGTTCAATAAATAGTATGTTCAATCCATGTCGTCATGTGTTGGCGTGCAGTCAGTGTGCATCTAGGTAAGCATATTCAAATATTGAAAATACCTTTTTTTATGACTGAGAACAAATATGGAAATTTATCGATAATGGTCAAGCTTAAGTGTTGCCCAAATCTTTTAAATTTGCATATTTTTACTAAAGTCTAATAAATTCCTATTATCAATCTGACTTAACATTTGTTTATTCTTTAATTTTTAGATGCACAAATTGCCCGAATTGCCGAGTGAAGATTACAAGTGTTGTAAAAATATTCCTACCACCAGAGTTACGTGCCAATATGCTCGCCAACAATACAACTAACCCAAATGGAACAATTAACGCCATAAATACTAACAACGATACAAGCTCCAACAGCGACAATAGCGCTCTATCATCGGCTGAAAACTCACCCACGAATAGTTCGGGCACAGCACCCATTTCGACACCGAAAATAACGGCAGCTGCCTAGAATTGGCTTTGGTCATGGCTATTTCGAATCTTAGAATGGGTTTGTGTACCGGTTGTATGAACGCCTTTCTTTCGTTTCTTCGAATTCGAACTCGCCATGTGAATTCGTTTGATTTTCACGATACTAGTGAGTTTAGTTTTTTTTTTTCTAATTTTGGGAACAAGAAAAATTTTGTGCTTTCAATTGAAAAATATACGAATGTATGTATTTTTTTTTAATTCCTGTTAAAGAACACAAAGAAGAAATGTCAAAACAACAGCAAGAAAGGATTGAATGCTATGACGTGTCGTTTAGTTTTTGAGCATGAAGATTACGTGATATCAGATGTGATTTATTCTAATGATAATTTGTTTGTTTTTGTTTATTTATTAAATCTAAATTTTTTAATGACTTTGTAAAAACGCAGTGAAACCCTTTAAATTCCTTCAATAGCATTTAAGTAGCTATAACAATCAATGCAAAAAAAATATTATATATAATTTTAGTTTAAGCAAATAACCGATCGTTTGAGTTTTAAGAATGCAAGTAAAGTGTGAATGGAATTAAAATATATTATGGACGTATAAACAAATCAAAACATTAAGCAGATATATATTTTTTAACATTTAGATTAAGCTTTGTTTCCTAAGAACTTAACAAGAAAATATACATAATAAACCCCAGTTACCTTAAAAAATAAAAAAAATAATTTTGTATTGTTGTAAATATAAGATTGAACCAGCGTAACCTTAAATAAGGTAAACTTAACAAAATCATAAATACATAAATAAAATACATGATAATGTACAGTTTGTTATGTATAGATTAAAACTGAGTGCATTATTTTCTACACGACTTTTCTGCGAAAGCAACGGTACTATACGATATTCTTATAGTCGTAGTTGTCTTAAATCCGTTTCTGTTTCATAGTTTGCGAACTTCGAAAACATAATATGTTAGTCGTTATATAAACAATAATTATTAACTGGTATACATTGTCTTATATCTAGTTAAGTTTAAAAATATAGTCTTGTAAAGTTACATATACTTGAAACTTAAAAATATGTGTAAACTTAATATTAAATGTACAAAACAATAAAAACAAAAACAAGAATGCGACAAATAAAAGCAAAACTACGAAAATACGTTAAGTAGAGAATGAATGAATATACTAATTAAAGAAATTACACAAAATATTAATAATCATGTGTTTTATTATTTAACTATCGAATATAAAATAAACTTACTAGCTGAATACCCGTCATAGGTCGGGTTTAAGTTTAGTAGTGAAAATAAAATGTTTGAGAAAGTTCTGTAGATGCTATTTAAATTATTTCGTGGATATTACAGTTTACAGGTTGAAAATTTCTTCGAAAACAATATTTTTAGTTAAAACTTTTTTATTTCTTAACAAATGCTACTGTACTACATCGTTAATTTTTCTTGAACTTGTTTCTGGTAAGTGCAAATTTACCACTTGAGCCAAATTAAGAGATTATCCCAGAGCCTTATTAATGGCAATGATAATGACAACAGCTTGCATGATAGGAAACTGGCTTCTTTGTGGACAAATGAGAGGTATGAATCCATTTGTACGATATCACGGATGTAAATAAAGAGTTTAAGCAGTTATGCTTTGCTAAACAAATCATTTAGAAAAGTTAGGGAAAGAGTTGGGAATTTACTGAGGCCCCTATTGTGATTGTGAGTGTCGATAGTTGATCGTTGATCGACAACTGTCGATCGACCGCCAACTGTGATTGTCGATTGCGATTGATATTTGTCGATTTGACAGTCGCTTGTAGTCGATTACAAATGTCTGTTGTCTGGTCGATGCTTTCTCTTGGAAGTGACAACATTTTGTGCATACGAATAGCTAAAATCAATCGACGCAATCGACAATTGTGACGATCGCTGATCGACAATCACAATAAGGCCCTGAAATTCAAAAACTGTTATTGCAGTGTTAAGGAACTTGGCCGCATTCGCAGATTCTTAGTACTGATGGAATAAGTGGAATGTGGAAATGCTTGTGAATCATTTTCAGTCACTACGGACGAGTGAGGAATTTAACACTTTCAGCAATGCGATTTCAAACGTAACACCCAGTCTCCACTAGACATAATTTCAGTCAAGTCAAGACTGAAATCATGATAACAATTTGTCTGGTGTAGACCGCGATTTTGTCGAAAAGACAAACAATTAAACATATCTGGGCATTTCAGTCTAAATTAATTTTTTGCCATCTTTGCAGACAGAAACCCTGACTGAAAATTGACATTTAAGCGTTTGACAGCAAAACGCACCCATACGGGTGGCGGATAGATTATGAACTTGAGCTAACTATCTCATCCTGGGACAACTTAGAGGACGCCTGTCTGATAGTACGGATTGCATAGCACGCCGTATGATCCTGGTTGGAGACATACGTTTAACATGACCAAACCACCGAAGCATGGACCGCTCCGTCCAGAGCAAACAGCTCTGGAATTGCAGTAGGTATTATTATTCAAACGTGTGGATCTGGAAAAGAAGGCTTGGAAGAAATCGCTAAACGATTCGGAAGGAACAAAAAGAGTTGACAAATTTTCTAGGTCATTTATTACTTTCAAAGCGTGAAATGAAAATTCATAACACAATTTGCCCAACCAAAGACATAGAAATATGGCCGACAAGATGTCTGACTGAAAAGTCTGACATAATTCAGACTCGTGGAGACGCCGTGTAAGAGAAGATGTATTGGACTCTCCAATACTAATTAATGAGTTAAAAAAAATATACATATTTTTATTTTCAAAATGAAAAACAACACGCCCGCGGAGGTCGATGGTAGCGGAGGTGGAGCTATTTAAAAATGTTTCGGAGCGGTATAAGCAAAACTTATTGCAATTTTATAATAAACTTTACAACGAAACTTGTACTCCTTCGTGGTTTAACAAAACACTAATTTTCCCCATTTTCAAGAAAGGAGATTCTAGCCTTCCAGAAAACTACAGAGGTATGTATCTCCATAATTAACTCGGTCATAAAGACCTTCACCTCATATTATTATAGATACAAAGTATAAAGTGGTAGCAAGCGCTTAACTTTTTTTTTAAACTGAATTCCACTCTGGATATTTTTGATTTGACCAAAAAGCGATTTAAAAAAATAAAATGCTCTACGTATGTTTTGTGTAGGTATGTCAAAGTTCCGGTTTGATACCGTTAATACTAGTTAAGCCTTGACATAAAAGCTATCATCACTCAGAATCTTCCAATAAATGTCTGTCCATGTAATAGGATGGATCAATGATGTCAGAGTAGTAGAAATGACAGCTGGTGTTCCACAGGGTTGTATCCTTAGTATAATACTATTTTTACTTATTATTGGTGAAATGTGTAATATTTTGCTGGGTGGCGTAGCAGACATACAGTAGGTACCTATTTATAAAGGTTCTCCTCTTCGCTGACGACTTGGTGCTTCTTTGTGACACACTGAATTTCAAAAATGTATGAACAATTTTACATTCAACACTTAATGAGCGTCTTCGTCGGCCGTAAAGAATGAATGAATGAAGAATACAAAAATGTAAGCCAAGAGTAGAGCCCATCAATAGTCTCAATACATATTATACCTACCCCCTAAAAACAATCCCCGTTACCTGTAGTCTAAGAGAAAAGGGCGTCAGGATATTTACCACTTCATTGCTGTTTGTTCCATTTTGTAAAAAATTCGAGGGCCATATTTTAGAGGAAGTTAACTCTCTGCGGATCGCCTGTATGACGTAGATATTGAATGGATAATGCGTCTGGGTATTGAGGGATGGTCCTACCTATATTTTAAATCTCAGCTTTCTAGGCCTATTTTTCCTGAGAAACTAGTTATTATTACGTTAGGGGGATTACTTAGGAACATAGATTAGTGGCTTATTCCCTAAATCGCGGCGGATCAATTTTCATGGCGGATTTGTATTTTTGTATTTCCAAAAGCAATTCGCTTCATTCAAAACAGATAACTGTTTAGTTGACGAATTGCTGGCGGATTGTTTGCGGATAAAAAATAAACTAAATTCTTGTCTTTTAGCGAGAAATGGAAAATTGGAAGTCGGGAGGAAAAAAACTGGAAACCACTGGAAATAGACGGTAGAAACTGAGGTATCGCTTTCAACATGATCCGCCCCGCAATTGGGAATAACCCCTCTATTATATATGTTAAGAAATTGTTAATCTCACAAAATTTTGGGAAAGCCTAATATTGAAAATAAAATAAATAGTTGGCGCAACAGGTCAAAGGAACCCTAGGCCTAGCTTCTCAACAACCATTGGTTTGTGTGAGTTTATTTTTTATTTTTGGGACGATCGAAAGGGACCCACAATTTTATGCCGGTTCCGAACGTCTTAATTGAGAAGCTTTTAAGTACAGTTATACCTTAAAATATAATTTCGGGTTTTCCGGGGATAGAACCTGGGACTCTTTGTACATTGCGCAGTACACTCTTTTAATTTTACTTTTAAATTCATTTTTATTAATCCATTATTTAACTTACATACTAGACAAAAATGACTTAATCTGATTTAAAATGTTAAAATGATGTGAATGTTATCAGCATAAAAAGTTGTCCACTTATCCAGAAGCTGTCAAAGGCCTTCTCGATGTACATGCAACTGTTATTTCCTTCGTGTTTTGACTTTCACATTGATGTCGTTTTGTAGCTACAAAACCGGGTGAATTGTGGAGTGTTAGGGCCTAAGTTAGTCCAAATTGAAATCTACACATAAGAGGTCCAAGCGGTTAATCTTTTTAGTAACTGGAACAACTTTGGCTACTTTCCATGATGTTAAAAGTTGCTGTTGTTTATACGGTTGTTGGCAAAGTGTGGTAATTCTTTGAGCAAAAAGAAATTTGGTCAGTTCCAGACGAATTCTTGAAGTTGTCGCTTAAGATGATCTCTATAATTTCCTCTGTGCTGGTAAACATCTTATTGCTTATTGGATCGTTGGCAGAATAATTGTCCTGCTGAACCTTGTGATGTTCAAGATGCCTCTTGTACCTTGGATTCACCTTTTCGAAAAATGTTAAAAGGTGCAAATGTTTTTGGGGGTTAAAATTCGTCTCGAAATGTCTAATTATTTTGCTCTGCAATATTTTTACCATAAAACTAGATTTTATCACGTAAAAGTCTCCCAAAGTGTACACAAATTCTTATAAAAATTATTACACAAAAAGAGAAAATGGCTCCAAACAGTTAAGAAAATTATAAATCCGACATTTAGGTATCCAAATTTGCATAAATGTCAGATAGACAAAAAATTTACCATTTATCGATAAAATACTAAAATGAGCTCCATTTAATACAAATTGTGTATTTTTACAGTCATTTAAAATTATGTAGTTTTTCTAATTTTTTTTTTTTGCAAATTTATGTTTAGTTGAAAGTGCCTGGAAATAGCTCGAAGTAGGTATATCTTTTCCGTTCTCCGAGAGGAGAGGTACACCAAGTCGCGAATGGACCTATTTTAGTATGGATTGCATTCTTAAAGGTGAACTTTTGCTTTAAACATTTGAATTTTCTTCAGCTAGAGCTCTAGCGCAAAATAACCCGCTAGTGTTCTTTAGTGTATTTTCCCCACTCTCACAATTTCTATTTATGTTGTCACCTTAATCTACTTACTGCTTCCACCGCCATCTGTACTACTGACAACAAAATCGTATGCTTTTAAAATTCGATATCGAAAGTGTAATGGCCGCGATGGAACTATTTCTTCGAATATCGAAAAACAAACACAACTCGACTTTCCCACATGAAAGAAAGAGAAGACTACTTATACAGTCGATATAACAAAAAGAGCCAGTTACATTTACCAATTGGCCTAAAAAAACTGACTTGACAGAAAAAAATCCAAGATGGACGCTTTAGGAATTTGAAGAGTTTCGTTCGTTCCTTGGATTTTTCTGCATTTTGGTCTATAAATAAACTTCATCCATCGTTCTACGAAAAAAAATTAATAAAATTATTAAATGCTTTTGTAAATAAAGGTTGTTTTGTGCAGTTTAATATATCAAATCCAACGTTTTTTGCAAAAATTGAAATTGCAAGTGCAGTGAACAACAATTTCTTATTACAATCGGTTTTGTTTGCTAAATTGATACACGAAATCGTATCACCGCCACCGTGTATTGTTTTACCGCTTTTATCGCATAATATTAATAACCGTCTTGGATTCATTGTCGCTGTTGTTTTTGCCGTGCGTTATTACCAAAATTTAGAATCTATCAAGTGCCGAAAGAAGTGACAGGAGGAGGGTTTCTCTATCGTCGTCGTCCCTGTCGTTTCGTCGTACGTGTTCCTTGTGTCTATATAGCGCCCCCTCAGCCCCACCATACCCGCAAAATGATTTCTCATACAATTTTTTTTATATAAATAAATTCAAGAAAGAATATGTATACAAATTTTGTTCGGAAAATTTCCCTGATTCTGTGAAAATCTATTAAAATTTTGATTAAAAAAAAAAAAATAAAAAAAAAAATAAAACGTAGAAGTGTTAAAATGTGTTCGTAGTGATAGAGAAAAATTAAATAAAATGAGAGCAAAAAAAGCCCAATGAAAGTAGTAGTGAAAATGCAAATCTATACAATTAGAATGTTTGCACTCGAAATGCAGGCGATTGCCAATCTGACGAATTGCGGATAGTACACCTTTGTACACCATCAAACAACAAAATTGTGGATAACTTAGCAGGGCTGGGTCTGCACAATACCGACTACACTATCAACAAAAACAACACGCGCAACTCAACAGCTTTAACATAGCAAGGACTGAGGATTATCTTCTTCCGTCGACTTTTATTGGATTATAATTAAATTCACGTTTACTATTACGCGCTTCTCACATCGATTTTGGTCGTTCGTTATACTCATACGTACTTCCCATTTTCTGTATGGTGTTTAGCCTTTCGGATAACAAAAACCCCACATCGACTTCGAATTTATCGTCGTCCCTGATCCAATTCTCCACGCCGGCCGTCACCATACATTTCTTTTTGGGATTATACTCTGAGTCAAACGAAGGGATCAATGCGAGGGATCTACGTAATTGGAGGTTGAGATATATTTTACTTCATTGAGGATACAAAACGTCGAACAGAAGGTAAGCTGAGTTGAATTTTCGAATTTAAATGAAATTAAAGTCCGAATGGTTGGGGGTTTTCTCGTTTCGAATTGTTATCTACTTGCGAATATGTCGATAGGTTTCTCTGCCCACAAATAGCTACATAATTTATTAATGATTTGCTAAATTAAAGTAGAGATATGCATAGGTGCCTATGTAGCTACCTGGTTTCATGTGGGATAGTGATTCATACACTGAACCTCAAATTTGAGTTTTTTTAGGGAATGAGCTTCAAATAACGATTCGGAGAATATCACGCGAATGTCTTCAATGTTATTGTTATATTTTCTAGAACAGAGACACATTTTTGACGAGTTGCTTTTATTTTGCCCTCTTAATAATGACAATGGTATGTTACAGTAACGTTACAGTCATCAACTTCATAACGATGGTAAGTTAAAATGGAAAATAAATGGGAAGGATTCAAATTGGTTGCTTTGTCAAAGGAGTCCAGCTAATATTGAAAATGAGAAATCAAATGTACGGCTAAGAATAATATTAGCAACTTTAATAGGTAGGTAATTGGTTTAGGTTCGCAGGGTGGTTATTTAATTGATATGACAATCATTATTCCTTGTGCGATTTATGTACATAATACATACCTCTATGCCGACGATGCTTGACCGCTGGGAAATATACTTGCAGTAATTAAGGAACACCAGACTACAGCCTTGTCCTGGCTTAAGGTTAATTCAGCATGCTATATGAATGTCACGATCTCTAGAGGATTTTAATGCAGCATGTACTTTAATGAATATCATAGGGACATTCGAGGGAAATGTAAGGCAAGTAAGCTCGACAAATTGGGCACTATCCTCACCATCCCCTCAGAGAAGCGGTCACTGGGGTATGGCAAATTAACCAAGTCGACAGTAGAATTTCTGAGAATACATATTTATCTCTGGAATCAGCAAGGAGTGGGAAGGCGGAGTACAACATAAAGAAACATTAGCTGAATTAGCTAACCCGCTAAAAACATGGGTATACGATACCTACCAACGGCGTACACATTTCCAGATAAGTTACTGGGCCTCCTCCATGTGCAAAATCAAAGCGAAAATAAGTAGAGTAGATAGGTAATTAAAACAAGTCCAAGAAAACAATATGGGCAGGATTTCCTGCTGACCCCAAATCGGGAATTCCTAGAGAAATAAATTACGCTTCTTCTATCCTTTGGGACATGCATAGACTTTAAAGAAATATGTAAGGAACGAGGTCACTTCCGACAGTCTCTCTATCTGGAATTTGTATTATATTGCTGTTTATCTAACGAGGAAGAATGGGCCACAATTAAACCCACAAAAAGGAAAATCTATCTATACAGATGAATCAAACTTGGACTGCAAAACCAATGTCAGTTTATTATAAGATTGATTAGACACACATCGACCAATAAGGCTTCCTGATCACAGCGGTATCTTCCAATGAGAGGCCCTCAAAGTTACTACTTTCATCGCTTGTGAATAAGATCCCTGGACATTTTAATTTCTCCAGACTGCATTGAATAGGCGTTCTCGGTACAGGCTTCGGCTCAAATTTGTTCATGTTTACTGTAGCTTCAAGACAGATGACTACAAACACGCTAAAGCTCAGACTGAGAGGGCCCAAATATGATCAAGTCATCAGCGAAAAGCATTCATTTGCGCTGTAACATCCATTCCATAATAGTCTTGAGTAATGAAAAGAAGAGGAAACAAAACGCACTCCTGGCAAAGTCGAACACTGTGTAAGGTACTGATTTAACGCCGTTAACCAATCACAGATAGTACAGTTTGTGTAAATAATAGATCTAATGGTTCTCAGAGGATATCCGTCAATTCTATACTCTTGCTGTCACTCCAGGCCTTACATCAGAAGACTGTCGTATGCCTGCTCTAAAACTGCAAAACGTGTGTAAACAGAGGTAGCATACCGCCAAGCCTTCTTAAGTACCATTCTGAAAGTGAAAAACTGTTCTATTGTGCTTCTGCCTGTAAGAAAACCGCACTGCCCATACTCATACCCCAACCGTGGCCTGACTGACACACAACTGTGCTACGCATTTCCAACATTTTGGAAAACACTTTGCCGGGGAGACCTAAAACTGATATGTTCTTATAATTGGAGCAATCAGTTCGTCATTTGCTGGATGTTTCCCTGCATTTCCAGGCAACTTTAATGCCATGAGAAAGCCACTTAACTTCCTCTTTAGTAATGCCATTTAACATTGGGCTTCACATTGACCATTGAAGGGGAGGAAGCTCGTAGTCGTTTGGAATTAAACCAGAACCGACCGATAGTGACAAGTTGACCACCAGACGCTCACAAACTGCCACCCTTCATGCCTCACTACAAAGTGCGCTCCAATTTGACAATATCTGAGGATTGCTCAGTTCGTCTTGACTGTGAGCTTTGTCGGACACCACGAGGAGGTCAGGTGCATAAGAGGGGGAAATATAATCTAGCATTTGAGTGCGTGCGTCAGTTGTTAGTAAAAACGTTGATTACATTGATGTCAAGCGTTTGGCATTTGGTCAAAATTAATTCAAAATATAATTCTAAGTTTAAGCATCACTCAAATTTGGAATGATGCCGTTTGTAACCAACTTATCGGGTATCGTATGCCCTGACCATTTTAAATTCGAGGTAGGTATAGTTAGTCGAATTAAGTTTATACCCATTCATTCTTTTTTTATAGTGGTTATTACATGGGGCGGTTAGAAGTCAGTTGAATCTCCAAGTCATTATCCACGCCCGCCTACGTCTTAATCTCATAATCCAGATATGGGACACAAACCTAGTTTGTATGCATGTATAGGTACATATTTAATAAATATTTTGTGTACTCGTACATGCGCCGGCCTTCCATCATTAAACTAGCGGATTTTTTTTCTTATTAATGTGCGTCATGGCGTTGCGAGTTATGTGCTCTGCAACAGGAAATGCGATTTAATTAAATTTATTCGTTTATTTTTTTTTTCTTCTGCTTGTTCTTCTTTGAAATGTATTTGTTTTCAGGTAAATTTCTTCACTCTCTGCGTTTCCATTCGCGTGATAATAAAGTTTACCTATGAATAAATTGTGTAGTTTCCGCTTTGGAAAGCAAGTTGATGCTGGGAGAGCAAAAGTTGTCTTATTTTTTTTTCTGGACCAGTTTATAATTACATGAAATAAAGTTACTTATAGCGATATAAAAAGTTGGTATACATACGTATGTGTTTTTGTCAATTAATTCCTTTCGTCATGTCGTAAAGCACTACATGTATGTAGGTCTAACTGGTATGGACTAAAGGTTGGTATTCAGTTGTGCTTATAGGTGTTTATTATTATTAATTTAATTGTATACCTATATAATACTATATGACACATAAGCTTTAAGACCAATGGCCGTTATTAATAATCATTTTTAATCTTTACATTAAATTTATCGTAGGTCACAATATTTAATTTTATATGCGAAAGTTCACCATTGTGAGTTCTTAAAACTTAAGCCGGATATTATTAAACTTGATTATTAATATCGCTCGATTCTGAAGTCGCCATCTACGAAAATCGACTTCGAAAAAGGCTTCACCCATGAAATACCGGGACAGGAACCAATGGGATTCACAAAATGTCCCATAGGACAAATCACTGTCAATATTCACAGACGGTTCCAAGACACTGGAGGGAGTTGGCGCTGGGGTCTTTTCGGAAGAACTGGATCCGGGAATTCTGTCCTTCTGTCTTCCGAAACACTGCAGTGTCTTCCAAGCCGAAATTACAGCTATTCGTCTAGCTACAGCGTGGTTATCGATTAATTCGGTATTACAAAGGGACATCGTCATATACATTGATAGCCAAGATGCGATCAAATCCCCAATATCTAGCTTCTGTAGAAGCTGCATGGACGAGGAGAAGGAAGAGATAATTCTTCACCTCCAATACACGTGCCCAGCCCTTTCAGCTCGTAGAAAACTATATCTCGGAGTTCTTCGACAATCTTGGCGAAATCGCTAATCCAAGCATAAGTTTCCTCCAACGCTTCATTCTCAGCTCCTCTTGGTTCAATGGGTAGTTGTGAGATCAATAGATCCGGTGGTTGATACCAATGGGCCTCCTCCGGCCTAACTGAGCCTGCACTTAATGCGGCATGCCACTCTAACCTAACCTAACATAACCTAGCGAAATAAAATCTAAGATGGAAGATTGCCGCGTATCTCTTAACTAGATAGCTGGACAGTATAACCTCATCCACTGCTGCGTTCCTGGTCACTGTGGCAATCCTTCTTTGACTAATCCAGACTATGTAAAGGGTATAATTGACAGTTGAAAATTGATTTGTGGTTAGTACGTGTCATTTTACGATGAATAGATTAACGCCAGAACAATGCGTGTAAATTGTGCAAACTTATTTTGAAAACCATGGTTCGGTTCGCCAAACTTGGCGTGCCATTTTAAAGTCTACACAATCGTCCATCTGAGCAAGTTATTCGGAACACAATGAATCGTTTTCGCACCACGTACACTCTAGTGGGTAATACGCATCCCCAAAGACGACAAACAGTGCGAATATAAGAAGTTATTGTCGCTGTGGAGCGCAGTGTAGAGGAGAATCCGAATGAGTCGATTTGCCATCGTGCATAGCAATTGGAGCTATGCTATGGAGATTTTACGGATAGATCTTGTCTTAAAAGCGAGTTAAAACCGTTTGACGATTATACGCGTCGTAGGATCGGTGAATGGGCCTAAAACATTATTCAGCTTGATCCTCATTTTCAGCGCAAAATTTTGTTCTCCGATGAGCCCATTTTTGGTTAAATGGGTATGTAAACAGGAAGCCTTTGCCAAGACGCCCTTACATCTATTAAAACTCACTGTTTGGTGTGCTTTATGGGCTGGTGGAATCATTGGCCCATATTTCTTTAAGGACGATGTCGCCCAGAATGCTACCGTCAATTGAGAGCGCTGTAGAAACATGATTTCTGGGGCCAGATTATGTAAGACGAAAACGATCGAACGCTATCGTTTCGACAATAGCAGTCTCTGTCTATTGCCACAGATATGATAGAGACAGGTTTAGTGAAAACGAAAGCGGTTTTCGTTTCGTTTTTTACAGAATCCCACCCCTGACTTCTTCGTTTCTTAGTTGAATGGCATTGACGTGATAGAGCTTTGGTTTCAACAAGGTGGCGCAACGTGCCACATGGCGCGCGACACTATCAATTCATTTTTTGCTAAGTGCAAAATTTCGAATAATGGACCTGTGAACTGGCCTGGTAGTTTAGAAATAAAAGTTGTCAGCTGTAGAATAGTTTCTGGATTAATTGCATGAAATCAGAAGTAACTGAATTGGTTTTTGAAATAATAGCACGACAGAGGATAACTGTCAAAATGGATCTTCAATAAGTCACTTAGAAACGCAAACAACAAAGTTCCAACTTGTCCAATAATGCTATCAACTTTCTGGTTCCAAGCAACCATAATAAGCAAAGCTAAAACTAAAACTGTTATCAACAAAGTTTGATTTCTTATAGATCTTTATCAATAAAATTAAACCGTTCTGAAGATGAGTTTAGTTTTTTCATTGACAAAATTTCCAGTTCCAAAATAAAATGACCCGTTTTTAAAATACATAGGTACAACCAAAGAAACAAATCCAAACTAAACTCTTTCCCCTTTTATTTTGAATTTTATTATTGTGTGTTCGTTAGGTATTCTCCTTCTGTTGCCACTGCTTAAACATTTTTTATTTTTATTTTTATATCTTTTCCTCCATTTATGGAGTCCTAAGAATATTTTTTTTCTGACCGTTTTTGGTCTGCATATCTTATTGGTAATCTGAAAGTCAGAAGACTGGTTTGAAAGTGAGCTGCTCATGTTTTATAGATATTATTTTCGATTTTTCTTTTCGCGTGAAATTGAAATATGTGCACATATTTTGCACAATAAACAAATACACAGTATAATCAGAATTTATTGATTCCATCGGTGAATAGAATACCATGCATATAGATATTTAACTAGTTCTGTGTAGGATCTCATATATGTACTTGTGTATACTCAGTATTCTGAACGTAGTCCACTGCCTCTCTTGTATAGGCAGAACAAGAAAATCCAGCCCGGGTAAAGGGGTGAACCTTTCACACAACACAGCCATGACCTATTTGTTTACTTACCGCGAGTGAGAGAAACATGGTTCTAAATATATGCAGATATAGCCTGCCTTATATTCACAGTCACTTCCGTTTAATTTTGCAGATAAGATTTGCATACGTATACAAGTTGAATTTCATTGAAATTGTTTATTTTTTTGTTTGTATTTTGCAAACCAAATATAGACAAGAATCTGAATGTATAGCGAGAAACTTCTGTTTTTCAAAAGATATCTATACCTTTGGATTGAATGAATTGTACATGAGTTTAGCTTCGTGTTTAGGCTTTTGCGGTGTGATCTAAGATAATTGATTCGAAATACTATTTGTTTCTTTATTTCATTGAATATCATACATATAAGTGAGTTTGGTGGTTTGGCGTTTTTTTATTTAAACAACAGACTCAAATAAACAAATCAAATTCTAAGCTAAACTCGAAAAAAAAACTGCAAGAACTCTATCTGTAAACTTTACTTCTTATAACAAACCGTCTGTATCCGAACGGTTTTGTCAGGAATTGTATTGCTTAGGCTTAGGGCAATGCACATCAATGTTCCAAATTTTACAACCCAGTTTTTTATTATGCTTTCAGTCGACCAACTACTCTTTGAAGTGTCGAGAAAAAACCTTTGCAATGTATTTGCAAACGAGGTGCCACGCCCCATTTCTCACTTGTGACCAATTTTCACAAGAACACTGCCGGGCCAAATAAAATCAACAAAAATCATTAGTTTTCTGTATGTTATACTTTATTAGAAAGATCAATCATTTCCATTATTTTTGGAATAAGTGCCTTTTCATTTAAGTGGCTTCCGTATGGCTGACTTCAGATCAGATTCGTCAAAATTTAGAAGATGTCGTTGACTGTTTTTGGCTCTATATTATCACAAAGTCTCAGATGCCTTTAGGGCTGGAAACGTTTTTGGATTGTTTGCATATCATCGATCTTTAAGGGCTCCCCACAAAAAATAGACAGACGGAAAGAGCCGTCAGTGTCAAAATCATATACTATACATATTATGCATACTCTATTTACTCTATTTGAAATTTCTATGATTTACTTCAAGCAGGAATGAGTGATCGAAGTGGCTCTTTGGTTAGCTTTAGCACTAAGTGAATGGTCGCAGGTTCAACCCGCGGAATAGCTCTAATTAGACCTTAAATTTTATAGTTCAGCGCCCCTATTCGATAATATCTGACATAACTGTCCGAGATATATGCTGTCAACAAGAAGGGCCACACAACATCGACGAATCGGACAGAACGTCACGATAGACAGCTATAACTTTGAGGTAGTTCGAGACTTTGTCTCCATCGACTCCGCTATTAACTCTTAAAATGACATTACTTCAGAGATCCAACGAAGAATTACACTTGCCAACCGCTGTTTCTTCGGCCTAAGAAGGCAATTGATTGTCGAAAAACACCAAGGAGACTCTAAATAAGACCCTCATCATTCCACTCCTGCTTTATGGCGCAGAATCATGGACGTTATCAAAGGCAGATGAAGATCTCCTTGGTCGCTTTAAGCGCAAAATTCTTCGAGTGATTTTCCGTCCCGTTTGCGTGGACGGGCTCTGGAGGAGGAGATTCAACAGCGAGCTCTACGAGCTGTACAGCGACATCGACCTGGTCAGAAAAGTACGTATCAGTCGACTAAGATGGCTAGGACATAGAGCGTATGGACGCACCAACGCTCCGGACCGAAGAGTCTTCGATTTCAACCCGGAAGGATAACGCAGTAGAGGAAGACTTCGCCTTAGGTGGCGTACATAAGTGGAAGTTGACTTCAACCAACTTGGAGAGTGCAACTGGAGGCGGTTTGCCAAAGATCATGCTAACTGGAGAGGCATGTAGCGCCACCTAAAAGTAAATATATCTACATCCAAGAGTAGAATTGTTCTGAGAAAGCTTCTTAATTCAGCCGTTCGGGTTCAGCATAGAAATTTGTAACCAATGGGAGCGATTCGAGCTCTACATTATGGTAACAATTTCTGTTTTACCACGCTAATGCAAATAGTTACCTGTGGCCAATTTCATCAACTTACAAATTTGTATTCAATTTTCCACAAAATGCTTAGAAAAAGAGCAAATTTGGTTTCGCCACAAATTTTGTAATACCGAATTTCACACTTTCTACAATAATTGTGAAGAAATACTTGTGTAATCCTTGGAATTACTGAACAGCTAATAGATGCACTGTCTGTACTTTGTAAACATCTTACAGTCTTTCACCAAAATTCTCTGTAAAGACCGCGGACTGATGCCCAATTGCGTTACACGTCGTATCGTCTATACTCCGGGGTCCTCTGCGATATCTTCAGCTTCAGCCACATCTGTGATATTCTCTGTAAAACGGACGCTCTGGGGCCCGGCTAGACCTGCCAGTATCTCGTGTTGCTCCATACTCTTCTAGGCGAGTGTCTTAATGTCGTAGTGTTTGACCAGCCCGACTGCGGAAAACAACAATAGTCGGCAACGGATGATTTTACTGTTGACGAACCTAGCAAAGGAATAAAGAACAACGAATTTCGGATCTGCACGTAGAATGTTAGGTCCCTTAACAGACCGCGTGCAGCTGAACAGCTAGCGGAGGCCCTGAACTGCTCAAAAGCAGACTTAGCCGCCATCCAAGAAGTGCGATGGGATGGACCGGGCAAGAAGAAAATGAAAAACTCCGACATTTACTATGGCGACTGCTATCGGCAACAGAAACAGCGCTTATTTGGATGTGGATTCGTCGTTGGCGGCAGACTTAGGCAAGAAGTTTTAAGTTTCAGCTGCGTGAACGAGCGCCTCACGACAATTCGCATAAAGGCTAAATTCGCCAACATTAGCCTAATATGCGCCCATGCCCCCACGGAGGAGAAAGACGACAACACCAAAGAGAGGTTCTACGAGCTCTTGAACAAGACATACGAGCAGTGCCCTAACTATGACATTAAAATTGTCCTAGGTGATTTTAATGCAAAGATAGGAAGAGAGGGCATCTTTGGTAGTACTGTCGAAAGGTACAGCCTACACGACACCACCTCCGCGGCGGCACGAAATGGTGTCATAGCAAGTACGCGGTTCCCGTATCTCGACATTCACAAAGGCACATGGAGATCTCCCTATCAATCCGTCAACCAGATTGACCACATTGCGATCGACGCAAGGCACTCCAGTATTATGGATGTCCGAACGTTTCGAGGAGCGAACATTGACTCGGACCACTACCTTGTTGTAGCCAAGGTACGCCTTCGGATATCCCGAACACCGCCAAGACAAGTAAATACTGTGAGGAAGTTTGATGTCGGACGGCTAAAATCGCAAGAGATCACCAGATCCTTCTCCGATCGAGTCTCTTTCAATCTCTCAAGAGGTTCTATGCAGCCAGCATCAAGTATTGAAGACCAGTGGCAACATTGCCAAAAAGCCATTAGAGACGCCGCCTCTGATGTGCTTGGTTTCACTCGACCACCACAACGAAACCCCTGGTTCGACGACGAGTGCCGGCAAGCACATGCAGCGAAACAAGAGGCATAGAAAGCGGCGCTGCAAAGAAGGAACCGAACTTCCCGTGAGCTCTACGCGCAGAAAAGAAGACACCGGCTTCTCAGGAGAAAAAAGAAAGAGCACGAGAAGCGCGCGATCGAGGAAATAGCGATATGTAACAGAAGGAATGAGGTTCGGAAGTTTTGCCAAAGGGTAAAAGACGGAAGCGGCGAAGATGGGTTTGGCGGTCAATGAGGGCAAGACAAAGTATATGCTGTCATCAAGAAAGGACACCCAACACCGACGTCTTGGACAGATTGTCACTATAGACAGATATAACTTTGAGGTGGTAAAGGACTTTGTCTACCTAGGCTCCGCTATGAACTCAGACAATGACACCAGCTGCGCTGAGATTAAACGAAGAATAACTCTTGCCAATCGCTGTTTCTTTGGGCAAGTAGCAAAGCCCTCTCTCGAACAACTAAAATGACCCTTTATAAGACCCTGATCATCCCAGTCCTACTTTATGGTGCAGAGGCATGGACTCTATCAAAAGTGGATGAGGCTACTACGAAAATTCTTCGAGTAATTTTCGGTCTCGTCTGCATAGACGGTGAATGGAGGAGGAGATACAACGACGAACTGTACGGGCTGTACAGCGACATCGACCTAGCCAGAAGAGTGAAGGTCCAACGACTGCGGTGGCTGGGTCATGTTTGACCAGTTGGTGTCGGATGACCGGAAATTCAAGCTGCGACAACACCACCGATGAATTACTCCGCAATAAAAAAAAATTATCTATACAAGTAATCCGAGTTCTTATACCGATATATGTCTTGTTGACGTGTATTTTGTATATTCTTCCCAAATGTCAAAGTATAGAATTGTCATTCGCCGCCATTTGCAAAAATGTTAACATCTTCCGATGACTTTTGTGCCACCTTGTATAACATACAAACGGAAAATTATTTTTTAGAGCATATAAAAAGTAGTCACGGCTTTATAATGAAATCGCCTAAACAAACCATTTATTTAAAATTAATTACACTATTTGAACAAAAGCGGAGACAGGCGGGTCAGCTTGTTTTTTTTTTATAATTTATCTCAATTAGGTATCTATCGACCCAACCTTAAATAGTTGACTATGGTATGGTGTATCTTGAGTATATTTAATTAAATAGCGCGGACATAATTTTATATTTGATACTTCTCAGTCTGGGGTTATCAAAATCTCATGTTCTAACCTATAAATCACTTTTCTAACCTATAACTGTTTGTATGTTCTTTACACATTGAAAGCAAATTAAGAATTTGTGTTAATGGCTTATAGGATTGATTTTATACAAGATCAAGATAGGTTGAGTTCATTTAGGTTATCTTCAATCTTCAATCTTCTCCCAGTCAAACAGTTGCCGTCGTCGTCGACATCGAGTCGATTTAATCGTCATTTGGTTATACGGCGCATGCATGGAAATGACACAATTTCTCCAACCGCTTTGGCCTCTTGTCTACACAACATAAAGTTTTTTTTTTTTTTTTTTTTTTTTAATAATTTATTTCATGTTCTGACAATGATTTGTAAATAACAATGACTTGTTTTATAGATTTTATTTTACTAATAGATTTATATTTAATGAACTCTAAAAAGGAAAATGAGAATCACCCCGGATGACCTGTGCAGAGGATGCGATAACGAGGAGGTGAATGAAGACACTCCAACACACAACACATCAGAAATAGGATCCTTCAAAGATACTTTTTTAAGGACTTAAAAAAACCTGCCTAAATGTGTAAATGTCTCGGGGTGGCTTGCCAATCCATAGGCGGTATTTATAAACCCCAAGGATATCATAATGGATCTGCAATGGTTTAGGTGTCGAGGGTACATGTTTCTCCTGTCTCACCAACCCACTTAACTATACAGAATGTGTTTACCAGTTATCTTATCCGCGATGAAAATGTTCAAATGATAGTATAACAGTGACGAGTTTTGAATAAAATTACGACCGCAAGTCCGCCAGTTTGGAATAACGCCTAGAACAAACCCAGCATCCAGAACTCGACATCTTATCACAGAAATAAATGAATAAATTTTCGTCGTCGTTTTGGTTCAAAGACTTAAAATGCTTAAGAAAGTGTAATTTATCTCATTTGAAATTCAGATGTCAGGGGAAAATGCTAATCGTTGAGTAAATTAAATTGAATGGATTGACATGAGAACAAGCAGTTGTAATTATAAGCAACATTAATTAACAACTTTGTATAATGAAGACGAAGACAACAGCAAAAATGTTTACTAGATAAGTTTGAATTTTACATACCTATAACAGTATAGAAGCGGCGAGTAGGTTTGAAGTTTTTCTATTTTAATTTTAATCATCCCTTGCGGTCTTAAAAACCTATAATCGTTCAGTTTCGCAAAGGAGTCAGTGACTTTGTCAATAGAATCCAGAATGTAGTCGGTCTTTAGCAAAGCTGTACAAATAAACAAATTACACTTAGATGGTTGTTAAACTAAAAATAAATATGTACATATTTTTGGGGTCTATTACGGCTTATTTACTTACAATCCGGCGGTAGATCAACCCATACGTTTTTCCAGTTAGCGCGGTCTTTGGATAATTGCCTCCAGTTGCGCACTCCAAGTGATATTTAAGTAAATGTTGACTCATTGAGAGTTGGTCGCTTTTTTTCTAATTTTACTGCATTTAACTGAAATCAATACAAGCAACAAAAGTGGTCCTTAAGGCAGATATAACTTTGTCACTATAGTCAGACACCAACTGCTTTCTTAGCCACTTGTTTCTTTCTGCGCCACCTGTTTGTGAATTCCTAGCCATCGGGTCCCGGGTTGGGGAGAAAATCAGGAGTCGAAGCCAGCAGTGGCCAGCGAGTTGTTGTTTTAATTAGCATGTGAAATGTGTCTCAAAAGGTTTCAGAAAAACACACCTAATGACACCAGCGCTGAAATTAGATGAAGAATAACTTGTCAATCGATGTTCATCTGGGCTAAAAAAAAACAAAGCAACTGATTATCAAAGCCCCCTTTCGAAGAACTAAAGGGACTTTATGCGACAATAACTGTCTCAGTCGTTTTCTATGTCGCAGAGGCATCAAAAGCGGATGAGGTTACCCTTAATTTTTCAAGAGGAAAATTCTTTGAGTAAACTACGGTCCCGTTCGCATTGACGGTGAATGCAGAGGAGGAGATACAATGACGAGCTGCGACATCGGCCTTGTCAGAAGGCTGAAGGTCCAACGACTGTGGTGGCTGGGTCATTTAAGACGCTTTAAGACGCTTGTTGGTTGAAGCCCAGGTCCACCCCGGTAAGAAAGTTAAGGCAGCCAACATTTCGTTAAATATTTTGAGCTATCAGTTAGCTTATTGCTTCACTCAAAAGCTGAGCTATATACAGACCAAAATCTGAGATGACTAAATTTGATTTATTTTATACAATCGAGCAATATCAGAACGATTGTTCTAGATCTAGGTTCTGCTTTTGGGATGCACTTCGACAGCACATTCACTTGAACAAACACAGTCTCACTGTTGTCGTTTCTCGGTTGGAGCGGAACGAAAGAGAAGTATGCGTTGCAATCTTCACAGATGTCTAAAAGATATTGGAAGAAACTAGCATATTGCTCCTCTGGGATCCAGACCTGAAGGTGTCTATAATATACCCAGACATAACCATATTGTTCTCCACAAACATAACGAAACAGATAGACATAACCATTGTTCCCCAATCAGAAATTTGGGCTCTTCTTTTAGGAGCCAGAGCTAGTAAGAATGTGATCAATATTTGGATGAAATATGGCCATCTGCGTCGATTGTCAGACTGCACAAAATCCACCGGAATCTACTAAAAGCCTTAAATAGCCAGGAGCTGTCTGTCGCACAGTACTAAAAGTAATATGCAGGCAGAACCAAGTGAGCACGCTGATCAGGTGTCAAGAGGATAAGGGGAACTGGAAAAATTAAGAACTGGAAAAAAATGTTATATATCTTACTTTCCTTACCTGGATCTGAGCCATCATGCCGCTCAAATCAGTCTGATCCATCCCTTTCGACTGACTCGTCACCTAAGGTACAAGATCTTCCTCTACGACGTTATCCCTTAGCGGATAAATTCGAATCAGCAAGACGGGTATGATACACACAACGTCTATACAACGTCTGCTTAATTCCTCCTGAAAGGTCAGACAATCTTCTTGAGGAGAGTATCTGTTTTCAAAAAAATTCTCAATTCAGCCGTTGGGACTCGGCATAAAATGATAGGTCCCTTCTATTCGTCACAAAGATTAAAAACACATAAACGAGTGGTTGTAAAAAATAGGCCTTATGTCTTACTTATAAAAGGACATTTTTTTTTGCTGTTTGGTTTTTCAGCCTGACAGTTCACGCGTGATTCGTGACACTTGTCAAAGTAAAAAATGCTCAGATAGCATTGCCATTTCACCATTGATAGACTTACGGCCGAACAACGTTTGCAAATTATTGAATTTTATTACCAAAAATCTTGCTCAGTAAAAAATGTGTCGCGAATCCATGGACATATTGCGAGGCGAATTTGGTGAACAATTCATCTCAAGTTTTCGACCTGTGAATTGGCCAACTATAGTGCGATTTGACACCGATGGACTATTTTTTGTGGGAATATGTGAAGTCTCTCGTCTATACGGATAAGCCAGTAACTATTGCCGTCTTGAAGGACAACGTAACCCGTGTTATTGGTGAAATACCAGTCGATATGTTGGAAAAATTAAACCAAAATTGGTCATTTCGGATGAACCACTTCAAGCGTAGTCGCGGTCAACATTTACACGAAATAATACTCAAAAATTAAATGGCAGGAATTGATTTATCGACCCTAATAAAAATTTCACTCAATTTTGCAAATTTTCGTTTTTTTTCAAAAATTTTTTTTTTTTCAATTTTAAAAACCAAACGCTTAAAAAATCACCCGTTATATGGACCTGTTGCGCCAACTATTTACTATATTTTGTTTGTTTGAGTTTCCAATTATTGGGTTCCAATGTATGTATACTGTCAACCGATAGGCTCTCTTTTGCCCTTTCAGTATCATATTTCAAAAACTCAAATTCGAATTTTCGCAGCATCACATAACTCGCTTTTTGAGTACTATAATAAAAAAAAAAATCAGCAACCTGTTCCTCATAACAACATTTTACACAATCAACGTTGAGAATTAAATCCAACCCAGCAACTCCCAAATACCACACTACCATCTACAAGAAGACATCAAATTCCTGTTTGTCTTAAAACCTCTATGCTTGTTCTCACGAGCCTGGGGTTTTTTTCAGTTTGAATTCAACAAGTAGAACATGAGTTTGAGCATCCCTGGGTCTTTATACTTCCATCAATAGTAGTTGCAGTAGGAAGGACAGTAAAGCAAAGAAACACCTTACAAATTTTTCATTAGGTCAAAGGGATGCTTTTAGAATGAATTAAGGTTCAATTACCTGAATGTGTAAAACAATAACAAAAAAAAAAAAAACGTCGTTTAATTTGTTGTCACAAACTTGTTACAAAATTCGGGTTCTCCGATAACAGCAAAAGTTCAACATCTCCTGCGAGAATATATGAACGTGACTCTTGTCTTAAATAAGTCAGGAAAAAGTATCTTCAACTTGGTCATTTTTATAATTTTCTTTGTACCACCTTTTGTGTTAATAAGCACCTTACGAATTGTTAGTCTTCGCGCTTGTCTTTCTCTGTAATATTTTATTTTTTTTGATTAAATATATGCCCAAAAATATATACAAATAAGATCATAGATCTTATAGTGATATTTATTGTAATAAAATGTTTTCAATCATTTGAAATGAAAAAACCAACACAAAACGTTTATTGTTGATATTTTATTATGTCGGATTACCAAGTGCCACGATTGGAATGTCTTCACGTCTGCCAGACAGCAAGATCCTCATTTTATCTGTAAAATAAATAAGGGCAAGCATACATACTGATTACAAGAGCAATATTACTATTACAGTGACTTTTCTGTTAATTTCTGGAACAAGGTATATAATATAATGTCAAATGTCTTTATGGGCATACAAATTTGTTGGTGTAGTCTATAACTATACCTATACATGAGAAACATTTGTCTAACTGCCATAAAACGAATGGCAAAAGAAGAAGAGCACATAAAAAAAGCTGTGGGCACCTTTTTTTATGTGTAGTATAGAACAATGGCTCAATTCATTGACCCCAACTAGTTGGTAAGAATTTCTTTCATTTTTTTTAGATTTTGTTTAATGGATGTTAAACACAAAGGTTTTAAAATACTGCTTAAAGGCAGAAACTGTTTGTTGAAATTGCAATTAGCTAACCGAACGAAATTGAGATTAATTATTTTGGTGTTTTTTTTTTTTTTTTTTTTTTGTGACCAAATGAGTTTGTTCAATATTTAGTAGCAAATTGTTCTTAAGATTTAATAACTTTCTCGTGCAAGTGGCAATACGCGCAGTTCAGACAGAAATTAGCATAAATCGCCATCCAGTACTAATGAATCTGTTCTTTGAACTTCCGGAACTTGATATGACCTGCACTATTACAGACTAAGTCGAAAAGACTTCATGTTTCAACAAAAGATTCTATACAGCGATCTCTAACAGAGATCTATTTTTACACCTGTGTAAATAATGAATTTTTAAGTTTTTTATGTTCATTGAAAAAAATGCTCTGATTAATTTTGAAAAATTATTAAAAAAGAAAGATGATCAGAAAGAGGATATTTTTAAGGAAAGAAGAAATGGTTTCACCAACAGGGAAAAAGGGTTATCAAACAACACCCTTCTTTATTTTTACACCCTTCTATATTTTTACTTCTATTTGGGCGCAGTAGCGCAGTGGTTAGTGTGCTGGACTACTGTGCGAGGGATCCCAGGTTCGATCCCCGGAAAAACACAAATTACATTTTAATATTTTTTCTACTGCGCCACCTCTCGCGAACGTCTGACAAACATCCGAGAGTATGACTGTCCTGAAAAAGCTTCTCAATTCAGCCGTTCGGACTCGGCATAAAATTGTAGGTCCCTTCCATTCGTTCCAAAAATAGAACCTCACACAAAACGAATGTTTGCGAGAAGCTAGGCCTTGGGTGTCTACCGCCTGTTGCGCCGCCTATTTATTTTTTTTTTCTATATTTTTACTTCAAGATGGGTATTAGTCGTGATAGCTCTAATAAGCGACTGGCCACTGGTGGCAAACGCAAGTCCCTCCGCAAGAGGAGGAAGTTCGAGTAAGGACGCCCAGCGCTAACACAAAACTCGGTGGTGCACGTATATCATCCAAGTCCGCACTCGTAGTGGAAATATCAAATACCGTGCCCTCCGTTTGGACAGTGGAAATTTCGCCTAAGGGCATCTGAGGGTATCGCCCGCAAGAGCCGTGTCATAGATGTTGTGTACAATGTTTCCAACAATGAGCTGGAAGTACCAATACTCTGGTAAAGAACGCCATCGTCGTCATTGATGCCATACTCCATTCAGACAATGGTACGAATCGCATTACATTCTGCCTTTGGGAGGCGAACGTGACCCCCAGCACGCTCAGACGGATGATGAGAAAGATGTTCTCAACAAAAAGCGCAGCGACCGTGAAATACTTGGATCGCCAAAAGTACAATAAGGTCGAACAGGCTGTGGAAGATCAGTTCATCTGTGGACGTATCTTAGCTTGTGTCTCATCCCACCCTGGACAGTTCGGTCGCGCCGATGGCTACGTTCTTGAAGGCAAGGAACTTCAACTCTACCTTAAGAAAATTAAGAAATAAAGCGAAAGCGCTATCCACATAGTTTTTTAGAAGAGCATGGATTAGCAACAACCCACAAAACTGCCAACCATAGCTACAAGTCGTGTATTAAAGGCGCGAGCATCCACACATATGTCCACGAACATTCAAGCACCTATAAACCCTTTTAGCTCATTCATCATTGCTTTAGTTATTAGTATTGCACTTCTTTAACATCCTCCAAACACTCAGCACCATCACCAAATTATGGTAGATTCCCGGTCATGATGGAATTGAGGAAAACGAAAAAACTGATGAACTGTCCAGAAAAGATACAAAAACCCCCTTTGCAGGACCTCAATCCTTCTGTGTTATTTCAAAATCGACTGTTATTTCGGCTATAAATAGCTGGGAAGGCTTCCGGAAATTAGGCCAGATTTTTTTTGGAAAAAAATGCCTGAAAATTTTGTATACAAAGTCTAGCATTTTTTCCTAGGAAGAAAAGCCAGAATTTTATGGCTATCTTTCCGAAATTTCAGGTCTTTTTTCTAAAAAGTTTACTGGCCAGAAAGAACATGTTTCGAAAAAATGCCAGAAACAATATTTTCTGAAAGAACAAAACACCTTGCAGACACTCCAACTCCCCCTGCTTGGGGTCACTGTAGGATTTGGAGTTGGTGCGAGGTTTTTTATGTAACTTCGATAATTTTCAAATAAATAACATTTTCTGACCTTTTTTCCAAAATTAGTTTGGAAATTAGGCCAGAATACGAGTTGCCTATGTTTATTATCTGGCTTAATTTCCATTTTACTTTCTGGTGCTTTTTCCACACCTGTCTGGCAAAATTTCCTATTTCTGACATATTTACCAAAAAAAATTCTGATATATTTTCAAATCCGAAAACAAACATTTTCTGGCATTTTTTCCAAAAAAATTCTGGCGTAATTTCCGGGAGCCAGCTGGGAACACGGAAAGTGTGTTGTGTATCTTTTTTTGAGATAGTATCCCAGGTCTAAGACACGCCAAAAGATCCATTTCATTATTGAAGATCTAATAATGCGAAGAGGATTTTGAATCTACCTACAGTGAGTTACAAAAGTGAGTAAACACCGATACTCTCTTGAACTTTCCTTAGGATCTGGGAACAGGTCTAAAAAACCTACAACCTGTTAAAACTTCGATAGCGAAATAACAATAGCAAAACATATTTCATGCCAACAACAAAAAATACTTTATCTTCTTTTTTTATATATAAAAATGGATCGTGATTTGTGTGCGGTCACTTAAAACTTGAAAACCACCGACTCGATTAAGTTAAAATTTAGAGACAAACTTACATATTGGCCCAGGAGTGTTCCTGTGAAGATTGGTCAACATTTTACAAACGGGAGTGGCACCGCCCATACAAAAAAACACATTCAAAATCTTATATCTCAAAAACCGCCTAACCGATTGAGCTCACATTTACGGACAAGGTATTTGCCAAGGAGTGCGCCTGTTTTTTTTTTCGTATTGCTGTATTTCAGATTTAGGCAGAATCCAAGCGGGTGCAGCTAGTCGATATTTAAAAGAAAAAAATTGTTTCCGAACTCCAAAAACAAATGAAAACCGCATTGGTGTTTACTTACTTTCGACGCTCACTGTATGTGCACTTGCTAGGAATACTGTACAACTTATCTAATTCCTATATAAATTCTCATATGAATTTGCCAAACTCGTAGAAGGCCCAGCGACTATGTACCTAGCCTATACTTGAACCTGTCGTTTCATCGTTTCCGTTTCAATGTACATACTTCGGGATTGCTGCTAAATTTTACTTAACAAATTTAGAACTGTGATTTTGATGGACTCGACTGTTGTTTCTGACAGAAACACTGACATGCAAAATGTCGAAAAATATCCTTTTTTTCAGTTCCGATTTAATTTCCTTGTTATACCACATGTTGTATAAGTAAGTATATCAGAATTACTCACCTTTTAGGATTCCGCTTGTCCATTAAGTGGGTCGCGGGTGTAGGTTGCTCAAGTGGACCCTCCATAGTTATCGATTCTCAACCTTTTATGATATTAATAGTAATTAATATTAATTCTTTGTTCGATATTTATTGCGGCGATAACCAAAAACATCTCGTAGCAACAATAACGATCTGAGGTTGGTCTTCTACTCCGTTTTAATCACCAGTTGGCGGACATGTACTTATCGCTCAGTTGGCGCAAGTGGTAGTCACTTCGTCAATTGACAGAGAATATATACAGAGAATTGACTGTCAGAACTCAAACTATTCAAACAATCAATTAAAAGGAGTGACCAAAGTGACTGTGTCTACGAATTGTTAATGTTATTCTCTCAAAAAATAATTCATAGACTGAAATTCGACGATAGGCTTTATGGCAATTATAACCTATGAATTAAACGTTTCTTTGTTAAAATCTAGAAAAAAATATCATTTGATTATACCAAAAGCAAATCAGTGAAATCGCTGTTTAATTACCATCAGCTCCCCGAATATACATACACACCTTTTTCAAATAATAATTACTTTTTCAAAGTCCCAGATACTGCTTTAAGAAATTTATCCCTACACATAAATATGGCTGTGTATACTTATACTTATCAGAATGTCATCATACGTACACGTCGTACACCCTCCACATGTTTTTTTATCGGGCTCATTTCATCGTTATGAGCACGAGTTCAAGTAAAAGTTGCCATCCTTATTTTTTGTCGTCTCGGTGACAGTCCAAACAATTTATTGAATCGATGTACATATTCTTGGCGGTATGCATCTATATAGTAATTTTTGTTAATGATGTATGGAAAATATAAAAACACTGTGAGCCAAAAATAATATGCCTTGCCAATAACCAAGTTTTGATTTTAAATTTAAGGAGTTCACAATTGCTAAGTCAAGAAAAAAATACATTTTGGCTAAAAACTATTCTAAAGAATGTGGCTATACACGACATAGCCTAAAACCATCTCACAGTCTTAAGAAACATTTAAAAAGAAGTTTCATTGAAAACTGTTCAGTAGTTTTCGCTCTTTGTGGTAACAGATAAAATTCCTATAGTTTTATCTTCTTTATAATATATAATTCTTCTGTACGTGTTTGTAATCGTACTCCTCCTAAAGGGCTGGACCGATTTCAATTAAATTTTGTGTGTGTGTTTGAATGGGTCTAAGGATGGTTTAGATACACAATTGGATCCGGTAGGTGGCGCTGCGATCCGATTCCACAAAATTTCAAATAAAAACCACTCAACAATAACAAAAAAAAAAAGCAAAAATCTAATGAATAAAATTTCAAATAATAAACACTTAACAAAAAAAAAGAAAACATGAATAAAATTACAAATAATAAACACTCAACAAAAAATAATTAAAAAGCAAGAAGCTCAAAATTGTTTAGCTAGATGTTTAGCTAGAGTGAGCGTGTCATCTCGTTGATGTCAGAGGGGAACCCTTCCACAGATGCCTCTACGCAACATGGTTATCTCGGGAAGTATATCTCGCAGTTCGTCTATGATTGATCACGATCCCTTCTTTCTAAAAACGGGGTTCCAAACGCACTAAAACGTCTCTAGGCGGGGCAATTCTTACACTCAAGTGACAGCGAAATTTTCGGCATGTCGTTATAATTGTGCCGAATGTATGAATCGGCAAATAAAATCCGTTGCTGGTTCACCTAGTGCACTATTATTTGAACGAACCCCAAATATGTATCTAGTCTTTTTATAGCAGAAAGATATAAAAAAATTTATTGAAAAATATCGCTCCGTTCTAAAATTTATTTACATTTTTAAAATCCACTTAGTAAAACTTTTACTGAATGCATTAAGCATTAATTATATATTTGAATCGTTTAAATATGTATACGAATTATAAAAAGTCTTCAAAGAATAATATAAAATCCTTGGAAAACATCAACTTCTAGAAACTTGAAAAAGAAACTACGTAATTATGGCGAAGAATGTAAGTAGGTTCAAGCAAAAAGTGCACAAGAAGAAAACTTTAAATTAAATGGCAACTTCCTTTTTTTTTTGCAAGATAAAAGTCATCTCTACTTAAAACATATACACATCCACTTTAATGCCATTCCATCGACCTTCTTGTCTTCTCTTCGACATCTTAAAAGTAGAAATTACTTTCTTCTGTCCCTTATCCTCCCGCAAACATTGAAAAAGTAAAACTTTGTTCTTCAAATCAAAAAGCAGACACACGTATAACGAAAATAAGGACAAGAAAATGAGAAAAAGGGAAAAAGACGACATCTAACGGAAATTCGTATAATAAAAACTAAAGAAAAAAAAATAATAATAATAAAGTAAGACATGAAATTGTAAGAAAACTATTTTCAAAAGATGATGAAACTTTGATAAAACTTTCTTCTTCGTTCTCTCCCCACCCCTCCTCCCCCTCAAACTGTTGCCCACTTAGGGTGGTGTCTCTGTGTGAAAAGTTTTCCCTATGGCGCATGAGAAGACAGGAAAACTATCAGGTTTTTTTGTTTTGTATTGTGAGTATGTCCTTTTACTCGTTACCTCAACTTTCTTCATCCATCTATTCATGCTTCATTCGGGTAAAGTTCCTTTGTTTCTATGGAATCTCCACCTAAATGGGTATATGTATGTAGGTACACTGTACCGTACATGTTGTCATAGTTGTGCGCTATTGGGACAAAGTTGCTTTGATTACTTTTAATAGAACAATTTAAAGAAAAAGAAAACAAATATATGTGAAAAAGGGTGGAAACTAGGACATCCTCTTGACTGAGTGCTTAAATATGTTTGGGGTAGGGGATGCAAGAAGAAAAGACAAGTTTCGGTTTTTTATTTTTATGAAATTTTGTAGTCTTAATGGTGGTGATTTCCTGCAAACATATTTATCATATTAATAAAACGGAAATATATAATTTAGTAAAATAATGATAGGTGTACGTGTACGTAGGTCTATAGTATTCTATAACGAAGGGTCTTGGAATGTATGTACATTACATATCTTGGCACCTGTTGCAGCCATAGTTGCAGAACCCGGTATATATGGAGGCTGTCTATGCTAGACACTCTGTAAAATGTGGGTGGCATTAGACAACGATCCGTATCAAAATAAATCTTCAAACCGCTATTTCCCGACAGTCATGGGAGCTAAAACTGAAAATTTTAGAATAATTGATCTATACTACCAATTTAAAGCACTTCGCAACAACTGGGCGTGTCGCACCTCCCTTGATGAAAGTTGTCCGTTCAAAGCACTTGCCAAAATGTGTGCGGGCTTTAACATGATATCTTGTACACAACTATGCATTGTGCAAACTTAAAAATAAACCAAACAATAAACATAGGTTAAGTTAGGTTGAAACTTGAAACTAGCTGCCAGCTAGGAAACGCCAACACAGGTAAACCAGCATAGGTCCAGCATCCCTACTCGTTGAACCACATCGAGCTTCTTATGAAGAGTAAGAGGCTTCTGATGTCTGTGTTTGTCAGATCACCCAAGTCGTTGTAATCGAAGCCTCCTAAGTGAAACTTCATTCTATGGGAGAGCTGATGTGCAGTATCAGAGGAGATGATGAATAGCTTCCTCCTCTTCTTCATCCATACAGCTTCTGCATAAGTCGTTTGCAAAAAACCCTAGCTTTTCAGCGGGCTTTTCTATTAGGCAGTGACGCGTATTGTAGTTGTCTGTTGAGATCAATAAAATTCTTAGAGCGGTTTAAATCCAGCTTAGGCCAATCTAAGCTCTCGATAGCATCCACCTTTAGCGATTGGTAGTAACTTTATCCCGCAGGATAAACTAGTTCATATGCCTTACAATTCCCTGGATTGTTTCTATACCCCGGCAGCCGGTGAATGTTGAACTGTTCGGCCAGCTCCCTAAGAGACGATCGGCAGTTGAGGGCTGCTAAATACTTTATAGAGTTCGAATCCAAGGATTTGATAGCTGCTTGGCTGTCCGAAAATATACAGATATCTTTAACGGATATCTTTAACGGATATCACATTTTTCTTGAGCTAAGATACGACTTAATTTCCGCCTGAAACAATAGTTTGGTAGTCGGAAGGAGAGCTCCCGCTGCTTCGTCAAAGTGGGAAAGAAAACCATGGAACACATTCATGTCGAAAAAAGTTTAAGACAAGGGTGTCGCGTTATGATGTAACTTCTTTAGCATCATTCTTGAAGCAATCATACGGAACTCACAAGCCAGAGGTATAATTTTTCAAAAGTCCTTTCTAATACTTGCATATGTAGATGATATTGCGAAAGTGGTTTTATTTCCCACTAGGTGGGAACTGAATTCCTCAGTGGACTTAGTTCCCAGGGACTTATTTCACTGCACCGATTTTCTTTTGTGCATGGGCACATGATCATGGACATTACTTTCATTCTGAATTTTTGTACACAAACTCTTCAAATTTAACCATATTTTGCAAGCACTTTTAGGTTTTAACAAACACAAAATTTCAATTCTGCAATATTTTCAATTTGTATTTCGCGCTTTGTTAAAAACTAGGTAAAGCATATCCCCCGCAATACCAAATTTCGTTTATTTTCCAAGTCGTTAATGGTAATGAAAGTCAAGCCCATGAGAGTGTGTCCATGCACTTTATCCGTTGTTCTCCATTGTGCAAGTGGCAGAGAAATTTGACATTAACTGACATTAGGCATGTTTTTTTGAAAACTCGCCAGCCAGCCGTTCATTTGGACAGTTGCCAACAAGATGAAGCCAGCCGAATGACTTGGTAGAAATATATGATAAATTCTGACATTTTACTCTTGAATGGTGTGTGCATGAGATAAGAACGCCATATGATTTAAGCAAATTGTACGGAAATTCTAAATCACTTGTTGCTTTCGGCGCCACCTGTTTGTTCATTGTGAATTGAATTTAGCCAGCTGCCAGCCAGCCGCTCTCCAACTGGGGAGGAAATCAAGAGTTGTTGCCAGCAGTTGCCTGCAGGTTGTTTTTTTAATTAGCATGTGAAATGTGCCTCAACTAGCAACTACTGGCAACCACTGGCTGGGGAGGTTTCATAAAAACGCAACTATTAACTGCTTTCTAAGCTTTGTTGCTTTCTGCGCAACCTGTTTGTGAATTCTTAGCCAGCCAGGTTGTTGTTTTATGTTGTTTTATTTAACATGTGAAGTGTGCCTCACTGCCAACTACTAACTGGCGAGGTTTCAGAAAAATACGCATATTGACATTATCGGGAGAACTCAACGAGCTGTCAGTGGCGCGTTTGCAAGTATTAAAACGGAGGAGGAGAAGGTGGGTCTGGCTTTTAATGAGAACAAAACGAAGTATGTTGCTGTACTGTACCATTATTTAAAATCGTATATAATACTTAATCTAAAAGAGAAAAACAAATTATTGAAAATAAAGTAAACAATTTTCTAAATCCACTTCATATTTATGGCCCAACTTCTAATCCGTTTCCAACCTTAAATGTAATATTTCCAACTCTCTTATTCAGCTTTCAATCAATAAACTTTTCAAAGCACTTACTATAGGTCAATGGTCCTACTGCAAAGTCCAATCTATACGTTCATGGAGAATCATAATATTGATTTGCAAGGTCGTAATCCAGCTTAAGCCAATGTTCGATAACATTTAAATTGCTGGTCATAATTGTAAAAGAATTATGGGCTCACATCAGGTGTTTCGCAGAACTTAAGTGGGATTTTCCTCCATATTTGACGTTAGCTTAAGCCAAGATAATCCTATTACCAAAGTGGATACATCTCTGTAATTAATTGCCCCACATTGCGATTTACAATTTAATGTGTCAGGGTTATAGAAATTGCGACTGACTGAAGTAAAGACGTTCATTGTATGTCAGTTTATGTAAGTACTGCCACTGTATTACATATAATCTAATTTCCATTCCTACTTCCACTTGCGCATGATATAGAAAATAATCTCACTTAGAATATTTATAATGCTTTTAACTGCGACTACGAGTAACAACAAATAATAAAAAAGAAATCTCACATACAAGCATGGGTTATCGGTTATCGCCGTTATTGCAGTTCAAAGTGTCAAACGTCAGTCAATGCTGTTAAACTGAAATGTTTACTACCTTTTCCTCTTGTTTATTTCTTATCTTTTTTTTATATAAATGTGATGCTATAAATTAATTGAATTCACGTTTTTCAAGTGTTTTATTTTGGATCGAGAATACTGACAACAATTTATACCAATACTATTGAAATTCAGAAAAGAGAACAAAAAAGAATGCCGAGAAAAAAAAGAAAAGTTCAACATTTTGCTAGACAACTTGAACTTATTCGACCTTCGATTATTTAGTGAGGGAAAATAGAAAAATGCGCGTTTCCTCTCTCACTCAATTAAATTGCAAAAAAAAAAGAAAAATTAATTTTATATCAGTGCTGCCCCCGCATTTATTCGCATACTCTTTCGTATATGATTTTTTTTTCTATTTTGCATGACTTTTAATATGTAGTTTTGATTGATTAATGCGACCGGTTATCATTTGGGGCTGTCTTTTGGTTTTAGATTAAATTTGTTGATGTATTTGGTTTCTTTGATAATTATAACGGTATACGATCGTTTTAACTGTCTTATACGTATTTATTATGCTTTGAAATTTATAGCTTGAATTTGTGAGACAATGGGAAGGCTAAATTCCACTTGACAGGGATAACTAGTGAGGTGACTAATTCCTTACATTTTTGGAAACATAGACTGTCAAACATCAGGGGGTCTTTGAAGAATGTTGCTACCGAAATTCGAATAGATTCCGATTGGGAAGCGTGGCACTTTCTATATATATAAACAAACTTACTCTTCAAACTCTTATGGCACCTACTTACTTTGGTAGGGCTATAGCTCGAAATGGACCTGGGCTTTAAACAGTATTTCCCTTTCCGGGTAACTCGGCCCTTGGCCATCTATGCGCGGCACCTAAGGTGAGGTCTTCTCTACTGCATTGTCTCTTCGGGTTGGAATCCAAGACTCTTTGGGCCAGACCTTATTCGCTCTATATCTTATAATATATCATCTTAGTGATATATATACTTTTTTGACCAAGTCGATACAGCTTGTACAGTTCGCTGTTAAATCTCCAAAGCCCGTCTATGCAAACGGGGCCGAAAATCACTCGAAGAATTTTGCGTTCGAAGCGAACAAGAAGATCTTTATCTGCTTTTGTTAACGACTGTGATGATGAGGGTCTTATGAAGTACTTACTTACTTATCGGGCTCCCGACCCGTGAAGAGTCTCTGCCTGAGACACTGCAGCCTTCCATCCTCTACGATCCCGGGCACGCTGCTTCCAGTTGTCCAGACCAAGCGCTCTGGCATCCGCGATGGCTTGGTCTTTGAAACGGAGGTTCGGTCTTCCTTGTCTTCTCGAACCTGGGGGCTGGGATTCGAAGATCCTCTTAGCTGGAGCATTATTGTCCATTCGCTCGATGTGGCCGAGCCAATGTAGTCGTTTTGGCTTTTTGGACTACATCCACATCTTGGTACAGCTCATAGAGTTCGCGGTTATATCTTCTTCTCCATTCGCCCTCCTCGCACACAGGACCAAAAATCCGCCGAAGTATTTTTCTTTCGAAGGAGCCCAGTATTAGCTCTCCCTTCTTGCTTATCGTCCAGCACTCGGCGCCATAAAGCAGAACTGGCAGGATGAGGGTTTTGTAGAGCACACATTTCGTCCTTCGAGTTAGGAGTTTTGAACCCAGTTGTTTTTCCAAACCGAAGTAGCAACGGTTTCCTAGGGTAATTCTTCGCCGGATCTCCATTAGGGTGTCGTTCGTGGAGTTCATATTTACTCCGAGGCAGGTGAGCTCCTTAACTACCTCAAAGTTGTTGCTATCAATAGTGACGTTTTGTCCTAGGCGGTGGACAGATGCTTGTTTGTTTGTTGATAGCATGTATTTAGTCTTGTCCTCATTTACTTCAAGGCCAACGGATTTCGCCTGTTCTTCAATCGCCGTAAACGCTTCTATCACGGCACGCTGGGAGCGACCGATGATGTCAATATCGTCCGCATAGCCCAGCAGCTGGACGGATCTGTTGAAGATAGTGCCTTCCGTGTTGACACCTGCCCTGCGCACTATCTGCTCCAGTACGAGATTGAAGAAATCGCATGACAGCGCGTCTCCTTGCCGAAATCCGGTGCAAGTTTGAAATAGATCGGAGGAGCTGTTTCCAAACTGCACGTTGCAGCGCGTGTTTTCCAGCGTCACGCGACACAGCTGAATCAGTTTTGTCGGGATTCCGAATTCGGCCATCGCCATATAGAGCTCCTGACGATGTATGCTGTCATACGCGGCTTTGAAGTCGATGAATAGGTGGTGAGTTTCGACTTGAAATTCGTTGGTCTTTTCCAGGATTTGCCTCAGTGTGAAAATTTGGTCTATAGTCGATCTGCCGGGCCGGAAGCCACACTGGTACGTGCCGATTAGTGTGTTGCAGAAAGGTTTAAGACGTTCACACAGTACGTTGGATAGGATCTTGTATGCGACATTAAGCAGGGATATGCCTCGATAGTTCTTGCATATAGGATCGCATATATCACATAGGATCGCCCTTTCTGTAGATGGGGCATATGGAGCTGATAGTCCAGTCATCGGGCATGTTTTCTTCCACCCATACTAGGTTGATGATTCGGTGCATGCTCCCTACCAAAACATCACCACCGTATTTAAAGAGCTCCGCTGGTAAACCATCAGAGCCTGCGGCTTTGTTGTTATTAAGCTTTTTTATAGCTAGGCCAACTTCTTCTATACTAGGTGGTGGAACTAGTTCTTCATTGACTGGACGCGGGTTCTCTTCTTGCCCTATCACTCTCTCTACATGATGCCCATTTAGCAGTTGCTGGAAATGCTGCTTAAACACATCTACTATTCCCTGCGCTTCGGTGACTAGGTTTCCTTCGCTGTCTCGAAGAGCCTGCGTTCCGGTTTTGTAGCCAGCAGCCAGTTGCTTGGCTTTTTTATAAAACCTCCGGATGTTATTACGATCGCGCGACTCTTCGATCTCCTTGAGCTGGGAGGCTGCGTAAGCCCTCTTCTTCCTACGCAGGATCTTCTTTTCCTCTCTTCTCCTGGCTCGATACTCTTCTCTCGCTGCCCTTGTTTTGCGCTGCAGCGCTTTCTTGTGTGCATCTTCTGTCACCTTTTTCCTGTACACGCATTCATCATCATACCACGGGCTCTTTCTCTGGGGTGGCTGGTACCCTACCCTAGTGGTTTCGGCTACCTCCTTGATGATGTCGCGGTACTGGCACCACTGATTGTTGGCGTCTGTGGTAGGTGAGTGCACAGAGGAGAGTTTCATGCTCAGGCGCTCGCTGTAGGCTCTGGCTACTCCAGGTGTGCTAAGGCGTCCAACGTCGAATTTCTTCTTCTGGGCGGTTCGCAGCTTCTTCTCGTTGGACAGCCGAGCTCTAAATTTTGCTGCGACAAGAAAATGGTCAGAGTCGACGTTTGCCCCTCGGAATGTGTGCACGTCGAGGATGTTGGATGCGTGCCTCGCATCGATTAGCACATGGTCGATTTGGTTGGCGGTTCGACCGTCTGGAGAGCGCCAGGTTGCTGTGTGGATCCTTAGCCTTGGAAACCTAGTGCTACTTATCACCGTATTACGAGCTGCTGCAAAATCTATTAGTCGGTAGCCGTTGTCTGTTGTCGTTTCGTGGATTCTGTGCTTACCAACTAACCCGCCAAAGATGTTTTCCTTCCGATTTTAGCATTGAAGTCCCCGAGTACAACTTTTACATCGTACTCCGGACAGGCTCCGTAGGCTCCATCCAGGAGGTCATAAAACTCCTCCTTGATGGGATCTTCAGCCTCGTCGGTAGGGGCGTGTGCACATATTAGGCTTATATTTTGGAAAGTAGCTTTGATGCGGATCACAGAAAGGCGATCACTTATCGGCTTGAAGTCAATAACTTTTGTCCTAAGCCGATTTCCCACGACGAATGCGCATCCTAATACATGCAGTCTTTTGTTGCAGCTGTAATAAATGTCGCAATCTTTTCTTTTCATCATGCCTGATCCTATCCATCGTATCTCCGGGATCGCGGTTATGTCTGCCTTGTACCGCGTGAGGACAGACTCAAGTTTTTGAGTAGCACCTGGGGTGTAGAGCGTTCGTACATTCCAGGTACATACTCTGATATCATTGTCCGTTGACGTTCCGGGTCTGGTTGCCGTTTGAGGAGTTCCATTTTCCGAGGCTGGTTGTGTCTCTCTCATAACTATTCGTGTTTTCTATGGTCGGGAAGTTACCCCGACGGCACAACCCCCAACCTGGAGGGCCAGGCCCTTGTTTTTACCCTAGGACAGCGGGCCGGAAAAATCCGATGTCAGTAACCCATTTTGGGATTTGAGCGCTGCCGTTGACCCATCAAGGGCTCGTCCGCCACCGACTCTTTTCCAACACCCTGGCTCAGTATTGGAAGTCCCTATAGACCTGTTGTTCAAATATGTCGAAGCAGCTCATATAGGGATTACACTCTTAGTAGTTCGACCTGACTGGAACTGTAGGCGCCACCGTTGATTCCATCTAGGGAATTCCTCCGCTGCCGCCTAAGAGTAAGTGCCTTAGTGCGAAGACACTCCTCCCCCCTCTCTCGTTCCCTGCCACCAACGACCTTCCACAGGGGTTGGTTACCTCATCTCAGGTCGAGGTACTAGGCACCCACCAGTCACCAACGTGGAGGTGAGAGTAGGAGTTGATAGTGAGAGGCTAGAGTGAGAACGCTTGTGTTCTCATATAATCGCATCACTATCCTTAAACCAGCAGGGTCTTATGAAGGGTGTCCCATAATTCACAGAAAATGTAATTTTGATAGAAAATACAGATTTTTAATTGGAAACCTTAAATTCATAGTGTATACAGATTGAGGTTATGTATGGAATAGCACATCGGATAAATGGCCGCCATGGCTTTACTGGCAAGTACATACTCTTTTATTGACATTTTCTATGACCGTTTCGCATAAATGTGGCTGAATTTCATTAATACACCTCCTAATTTCCTCTTTCAAGGCGTTGGTGGTCGTGGGCTTGTTTGCATATACCTTTGAATTCTAAAAGACCCCAAAGAATAAGAACTGAAATGACGTTAAATCGCAAGATCTGGATGGCCAATTCTGATCGCAAAAACGGCCGATTACACGATTAGGAAATGACTCATGCAGTAAATGAATTGTTCCTCTGGCTGTATAGCATGTGGCATCGTCTTGTTGAAACCACATGTTGGTCACATCCATATCTTGTAATTTATCATCATGTGGATGCATATGTTTCTCAACAATTACTCGTGGGTTTTCTGAACCCCAAATGCGACAATCTTGACGATTAACGAAGCCATCAAGATAAAAATGAGCTTCATCACTGAAGATGATTTTGTTCGAAAATTGCGGACTGTAGCTGACAAACCTTCATTATTTCTAAAATATTGCTCAACAATGAAAATGCGTTGTTTCGAATAGCGCTCCATTTTTACTAACCCCTAACTGTCAGCTGTCACATTGTTAAGTTTCTTGTCATCGATACCACTGGTCTTCGGCACTTAACTATAGTAAGGTATCACTGCGCTGTAGGAAGTAAGCATAAATGTACATCTTTGACCCATCGAACGTGTGCTATATTTTCTAAAAAGCCTGTCAATTTGGCTTGAACATTTTGATTTTCTATATTTCTTAAAATATTGCAGCATCTGATCGTTAGCTGTAATTTTTTATTAAAAATTAATAGGTACATAGATTATGAGAGTATTCAAACGCATTAAATGAAAAGCAATTTTCACCAAAAGCAATTTAACCTGTTTTTTTCAGAAGCTTATTTGTCAGAATGACGGGTTAACGCTAACGAAGGCATTTTAAGCGCAATATAGTTATTTATAATATTCAATAAAAAATGCCTTTGTCCAGAATATCTGGTTATAAGTGAAACTGGATTAACTTGAATTCCAAATAAACGGGCAATTTTAAAGCAACAAACATTTTTTTAGGTAACATGATATCTATTAGTACCGCTTAAGTCCCAACCATGTGAGGTCAATGTGATGAATGGATGTGTAATTATTATTAATTTTGATATAGGTAATAATTGATATGTACATTCTACATATTCTGATGAAATTCTTTGTCGGTTTGTTATGACCGTTTTTAGCAGGTTGACTTTTTTTTTTAAGGGGATTCCGAACTGATAAAATAATACTAATTGTTTTTTTTTCTCTTTTTTTTAAAGGTAAGAAGGCACATTACAATACGAATTTTTGAGTAAGCTAAAAATACTTTGTAAGACTTTAATATGAGCTGGATTTCAGTATCGTGCTAATCATTTATATATGTTTGGCATACAACTGACCTTTGTGCAAGACTTTTATCTGCTGCGATGGAAAAGTTGTTGTCAAATATCAACCGTTTATTTATTTTGTTTATTTCTTAATTTATTAGTTCATTTATTAGGTACATATACTTTACTTATATACATATACATATGTAGTCAAAATAAATATTTTTGTTGGCGCTGCTGCTGGATCATTTGTTGATCTAGATCGAGAGAGTATTGAAAGTCTTAAATTTTTTTTATTGGCACCCACAATAATTTTTGACAACTCGTTTTTTCCAGATTATTTTGAAACTCTATATTTTTCTTTGGTCTGAGTGGTTCAAAAAATATTAATATATTTCTGAATTTTTGAACGAGAGGCTTTCTTTTTCGCGATGGATTTTGACATCCAACAACGCTATTGCCTTATTTCTATCCGTCGAGTCTAGACTGTAAATTGGATTTTTGAATTGAGGTACATCAAGGAAAGTGTTTTTGTACATTCGTTTTTCTTGTTTTGTTTTGCAGTACCGGTTAGATGGTTTGGAATTGGAGCTCTATTTGACGAATAGTTTGACTCGATAGATATTGAGTTTTAGTGTATTAAGTTGGATTGTCAGCATAACATTGAATACATCTTTCTCGCACAACGTCGTCAAATCGGAGACCAAGCGACGCCAGTCTTCTGAAACCCGAGCTGTTTTCATTCTAATTCCTCAATTTCTGGTAAAAAACAATCGCTTCTTATGCCTCTAAAAAAACTCTCAGTGTCAATCTCACGAATTTGTTTTTAACCTGGGGACAGAGTAGCCAACCCATATGTACCCAAGTGGCAATAGTCAGTGAGAAAACCAATGTGTGTGCATTATTTCAGCTGAATCTTCTTCCCAAAGTTTGCACTGTTTCGACAACAAATTGGAAAAAGTGAGCGGAGATGTGTGCTCACTGTTTTAAGAGCGAAAAAGCTGCAGATAGGCCACCCTCAGTATAGAGCTCGGCTCCAAAACATTCACTTCTCTAACCAACTTCACAGCAAACCAACTATATGTCTTCGAAGGTGCATATTACAGGAGTTGGTCTTTCTTCTGATCTGAGGGAAAATTAGGAAGAGGGAAGGAAAGGCTGGGCTATCTATTGGTTTCTTTCTATGTTAAGCGCATGTCCCAGGATCCCACGACGTGCTATAGAATCCGTACCATCAGGCAGGCGTCCTCTAGTTAGACCCAGGATGAGATGGTTAGATCAAGTGCACAATCTGTCCTCTACCCGTATGGGGATTGCCCCTGATGATTTAGAGTCGATGGCGGAGAATCGAGAGTTATGGAGGATCCACTTGTGCAACCTACACCCGTGACCCACTTAATGGATAAGCGGCAATTGAAAATAAATGAATGACAAACACTGTTGAATATTTTTCAACGATTGCTGCTAAAAGAATAAACCTTTCGATTAATTAGGAAATATTATTTCATTCAAATGAGTGCCTCGACTGGCTTGGCAGGCCTACTGCCTGTAAACCCAAGTTTTTAATACATGTTCGATGGTTTTCGACCCCTATTTTACGATTAGCTTGACTAATTTTGTTCTTGAGTGCCTGATTCGTCTCTGGATTGTTCCATCGATCTTCGATGGAGCTCACAAAATGATCTTTTGAGTGCACCCAACATTTTGGCAACACAGCAACCACTTTGAGAGTAGGTTAGGTTAGATTTACGGGTTGTTAGAGCAGGGTGAACTCTACTGTTCGACACTTAGCTATCTGTGGACCAGTGATGGGTTGTAATGATTAATTTTGTAATTAAATAGTTAATTAATTACTTCGACGAGTAATTGCCATGTAATTTAATTACTTCGCAATTACTCAGTAATTGTAATTGGAATTTATAATTATAATTACAAGTAATTGTAATTAGTAATTGAATTACAAACTTTCAATAAGTAATTGCAATTACACGAATGTAATTAGAATGAAGTAATTAATCACGTAATTAAGCTATTCTTTGTCCATTTATTTAGTTTAGACAAAAGTTGACAGCTGAAGTGTCATTGTAAATGAGCGTTGGGATCGCTGACGAGGTCGAATTCTTAATATTTTTTTACAAATGACCAAAAGTACTACCCTTGGTCACATTAAAAATGTAATTAAAATGATCGGAACAAACTATCAGACGCAAATTTTGAAAGCTAACTCTAAATATAAATACGAGTAGCTAGTTAGAGCAATAAAATATCTAATGCTCTTTTTTATAAACTAAATAAATTGACAAAAAATAGCTTAATTACGTGATTAATTACTTCATTCTAATTACATCCCTAATTACATTCGTGTAATTGCAATTACTTATTGAAAGTTTGTAATTCAATTACTAATTACAATTACTTGTAATTGTAATTAGAAATTCCAATTACAATTACTGAGTAATTGCGAAGTAATTAAATTACATGGCAATTACTTCTGCAAGTAATTGTAATTTAATTAAAATTTCAATTACCCATCACTGCTGTGGACCCATTTGTGAGGTTATTTTATGTTGGTTAACCAATGGCGCTAGAGGTGGTTAGCTTAATGTCCCTCCTTCTTGTGTTGTGTTACCCGACGACGTCCAGTAATCCTAATAGCCTCAAAAACTTTGCAAAGATCGGAAAGTGAGACATTAGAATGTTCTTGTAAGTCATGGAAGTAATGACTTCCACGTATTCTGTTCCTCTAGTGATAGAGACTCGGAAAGTGACAGATTAAGTGAAGTGTGTCTTCATGGATCTCTTTGTCTCCGCAGAGATTTTTTTTAGTTTCGTTGTATGGTTTCTTAGGAAGTTATGACCAGGTATAAAGACCCTTCCAGCTTAGACACCGATTACCTCCCAAACTGTAGAAGTTTGATGGTCCGGCCTCTGTCATATTTTTGCCAAAGCTTCCGTGATACTTCACAGTTCGTTAGTTCTTTCCACCTATGTTGATTTTTATATGAATCTTGTTCTCCACACGTTCTCTGAGTTTTCAGAGTGGAGGTTTGCTCTATCGTGATCCATTGCCAACCCTTTTCTTGCCAGTTCGCCAGCCTCTCATTGGCGGCTTTGTCAACATTTCAAATGATCAAACTTCAAATGTAATGCGAAAATTAGTGTCCCCAATTTTCGGTCAAGCTAGTTATGCTCATCAACTTCTTTCTATAGGGTTAATTCTACTTGAATTTGACACGTATTTCATCGTTTTCCTTTTATCGCATGACACTCTTTCCCAGCTAAAGGTGCAATGACTCCAAAAACTGGTGCCCACTTTACTTCTATTCTCAAAACTACTTAAGTACCGTCTTACAGATGCAAATAATAAGGAAAGAAGCAGTGGCACTAACGTTGTTTCACTTGATCTTTCTAAAGAGAATTGTAAGCTGACCCGATAGTTTTGGCCCGTGTGTATACCTATGAGAATACATATAAACAAAAGAAATGAAGTGAAACAATACCTTAACTGCGCTATGTCTTGGAAAAATAGGCTACCTCCCGTACTGACAATTAATCATCCTCACAGGGGTGCATAGTTAAAAGTCTGCAAAATAAGTAAAAAGTCGGACACTCTTTGTCCCTTTGCTTACCTACTGTACAATAGAAAACTTCGTCGTACCTGCTAGTGTTGCTTTGATATATCAGACTTCAAACACGGTTGCGGCCACATGAAGCCAAACAATTGTATTTGAGTCCATCCCAGAGTCCCCCTTTGGTGTGAGCGCTCAAGGCGGCTCGCAAGTGTTGTAGAATGCGACTAATCCTTTTTTACAACGACGCGCCGCCTTGTTGACGTTAGTGCAGTGGACGCATTCAGCATTGAGAGTGAATCGGTTTGTAATTACATTGGTCAAGTGTGGCCAGTTGCTAGAAACCAGATACAAAGTGAATTATGAACATAGCAAGGTGGTGAGTGAGTGAGTAGTCGCTAAAGTCTGTCATGGGTTTTAATACAAGTGGGAAAATTGACTTAGGGTACTACTTTGCCCTAAGATAATCGGATTGGCGCGAAACGGGGATAGCATTTGTGACATTTATTCGGTGTTCGTTAAAGTTTTTCATAATGATGACCTTGTTGAGTGTTATCCCCCCCCTAGGGGTCATTGAATTTTTTATTATTATGTTTATATGGTTACCTATAATTGCTTACAGGACAGGCCCTACTAAAATATGTAAATAAACACGAACACAATTGCCTGAGAAGGAATTCATGCCTCTTTGTAGTTAATGTGAAACTTCGCATGTCATCAACTTTCATGTCGTAGGTGTGACTTTGAAACAAATAAGAAAGAACAAGGGAAAACAAAAAAAAAATACCTGTAATGTGTTAATGAAATAGAACAACGTGGGCTTTTTGTTCTTTACAACACTCCTACATTAACACACACAAATTTTTACCCCGCATGAAACAGTTTCCAAGTTGACGAATCTTCTACTAGTTTTTCGCTTTTTCCTCATGCGCCTCACTCTCCCTTGAGAAATATTTCGAAAGGTAAATCGGTCTTTGAACTTTCGTGAACTGTTCGCCCGGTCGGTGGTGGTTTGTGTTTTTCTATGGAGCTGTCAGCAGTACTAATTTATTTTAATCCTATAGTTTGTGTATATACATCTGTAGAGGGCTTAATAGTTTACACCACGAAACTTGAAATTGTTAAGTGATTGTTAATTTGAAGACAAAAAAATGTGGGTTGGTTTGGTTTGAGTTTTTCGTTTGCACTAAGGTGTCAAAATATTTATCGAACTCATTATCCGATAGCTATAGAAGGTACATATGTGTTAATAGACATAATCTCAGATGAGAATACGAAGGAGCATTATGTATAGCTTAACATTTCTTTAATGGCTTGTAGGTAGAACCATTTGAGTTATCTTAAGAAGAGCCGTGAATTAGAGTTAAACACCAGCAGCTAGTGATCGATCTTCATTACAGAATATGGACGACTTTTACTATAACCTTTTGTTTAGGTAGAAGAGCTCATGTTCATGATGATGGAGTCTAATCCGTCATGGGCCGCATATATGGTATAATACAGGCTCATCAACGTTTTTCTGGACTAACTTTTTATGTCTATATAATGAAATGCCTTAGGCGAAATAGCACCAGACCGGTGCATGCACTTGTAGTGTGTTAAGTTAAGGTAATAAGACCCAGAGATTGGCTTACTATTGCTGACCATTGAAAACGGCTCTGCAAATCACCTTTATTAGGACATTGTTAATCCTATTCAATCTAGCTCCATCATATTTTGTCTTGTTGGGTTCTATAAAACCCGAGGCGGGGCCTGAAACAAATCCTTCCTATCACCCGAGTCTTTTCCATAAAGTAAGACACAACATTGACCCACATGTGACAGCTATAAGCGATGATCGACCTGATAAGGGACACGGAACATTTACCTTTACAAGTTGGTTGCGTTTCGAATTGGGAGATCTGGGGATAAGTCATTTGCTCTTCGCTGATGACTTGGTCATCCTTGGTTTCTCTCAGACAAAACTTCAAAGCGCACTCGATCCGTTTGTAGCCGTTTGTGTTGAAGCTGAGATACAAGTAAACGTGAATAAATCTGAAGTGATGGTCGTCTCCAGAACGTCTGTTCAATGCACTCTGCATGTTAGTGGAGTCCCATTGAAACAGGTGGAGAAGTTTAAGTATCTCGGGGTCGTATTCGGGAGTGATGGAAGGAGCAACGCTGAGTTTTCTTGTAGGATTGTTCATGGTGGGTCAATTTCGAGACAGCTCGGCCATTCTGTTATTCGGAGCACTGCACTTGGTGTCAAAGCTAAATTGCCAGTCTTTAATTCGGTGTTACTTATGGTTATGAAGTTTAGGTAATGACCGAAAGAATAAGATCGCGGATACAAACTGCCGAAATGAGATTTCTCTGTTGTATTGCTGGTGTGACCCGTAGAGATCGCATTAGAAATACCTGAATACGTGATAAACTAAATGTCGAGCAGCTACTTCTCCGGACGGAGCGGTCTATGATGCTTCGGTGGTTTTGGTCATGTTAAACGCATGTCCCCGACCAGGATCCCAAGAGGTGCTATGGAAACCGTACCATCAGGCAGGCGTCCTCTAGGTAGACCAAGGATGAGATGGTTAGATCAGGTGCATAATCTCTCCTCTGCCCGTATGGGGATTTCCCTTGATGATTTAGAGTCGATGGCGGAGAATCGAGGGTTATGGAGGATCCACTTGTGCAACCTACACCTGGAACGCACTTATTGAATAAGCGGGCCATCGAAAATGAATAAAAAAAAAAAAAAAATTGGAAAAGTGATTGCTACGAAGCAGAGCGAAATATCCGTCTTGGTCCCTGGAAGTCATGCATCTATTTATATGTTTGTCAATAAATAGATAGACTTCTCATCGCCAATGTCTGTCTATTCTATGCCGTCCAATAATGGATAATTTTCGTCATTTTCCTAGTGTCCTTAGCCAATAGAGTTCGGAAAAGTTTCCTTTCGATTTTTTGGGCATTGATTTTCAACTGATTTTTAATTTCCAACGTCGCAATACCTCTTAATTTGATCGAAGTCACGCTCCAAGAAAATGTTGATGACATCGACGTTTGGACTTGATCTGTACGCTGTACCCCACTTAATCGTCTGCATATGATATTCAGACTGAATTCACTGAATTCACCGCTCCCTTTTGTAATCATTTGCCGACTTAACTCCTTAAAATTTACCGAGTTTCGATTCGACTTTAAAAAGGACGGTCGGCATCGGTGAATTTGCCGACTGAAATTCTTAAAATTTAGCGAGTTTTGATTCGATTTTAAAAAGGACGGTCGGCATTTATAATTTGAGGTTATGAATGTTTTATGCGCTAGTTTGTGGATTGCGTATAAACTTTGACAATTCGCGGTAAGTTTGGAAAACGAAATTTTGTTAAGATTAAGATAAAATTGAACAAAGGGGCGTGGCACCTCCCATACAAAAAACCTCTTCTATGGGGTGAAATTCGATGACGTTATAACTCGATAACCGCTGGGCCGAATTTAATGAGTTCTATACAGTCGGCAAGTTCCTAAAATAAGTCGGCATTTGAATGAAAGTCAGCCCTCCACGGATCGAACCTTCGCTACCCCTACCCGACATGCCGCAAGGCTAGGAGTCACCGCTAATGACCATTGTCTTGACTTTCCACCTACTATGTAACTGCCGGGCGCTATCCTCGACTGGAAAGAAAACTTTAGGAGAGTATTCTTTTTCGGGGAGCTTACGGCGGATATTCCCGAAACAAATATCAGCAAAATACGGAAATTTCTCCAGAATTCAAAATGGTTCCAAAAAAAATAGTCTTCTTTTCTTCAAGTCTTTTCAAAAGAACTGTATTACCGTCTTCTACAATATTATGCAAACAGCAAACTAATTTTTCGGGATAGGATGTGGCACTGCTATTTGCCGTAGGTCGCAATCGCCTCTATGGTCAGATGTCTTAATACGACATTTAGGACGCCATCAACTTCCGCCGACTTTTTGTTTTCAGTGACTCAATCATACACAGGGGTTTTTTTCTCACGAACTACTGAGAGTTTATTCTTCCATCGGGGCTTATGCCGTTTACAAGGTATTCTGTCATTGAACACGCTGAAGGCGTTGTTATCGAATGTTCTCTGCATACCGAGCGCAGATAAAAGTGACGAAGAAACGCCCGCTCCTCAAAGGCCGCTCGACGAAAGCTTCCACCAAATCCACTCTGTCCTGTGGGTCTTGTACCACGAAAAAACAATCCTTTCAGTCGGCACTTAAGACTTAGCACTTTGCTCACTCCTTTATCATGTTTTTAATGATTCAAGCATTTTTTAGAGTATGAATACAAAATACGGTTTCTAAGGGTTATAATGTATTTATGCCTACGCATCAAATGGTTCCATCAACTTCTGATGGATTTCTCTGTGTGTGGGCGAATATGCAACTCAATCTCTTTTTGTATATAAAGATAAAAGACAGCCAACAGAATTAGTGTGGGTAATGAAATCTTATCTGTACTTAACTGCTTATGTATGTTATTCTTTGAAGCATCTAACCAATTTCGAAAATTGTATTGGAAAGGGCGAGTTTTTTCATTAAGTATTTTTGGTAGGTGTGCCTTTGAGTAGCTAGGACATTGAGATATTCATCTTTGCAACAAAATTGCTAAAGTCTAATAAAACATTAGTCTCATATTATTTTATAATTCACAAATCACAATATTGAATGTGGCTGTCATTTCAATACACATTTTTCTCACTCAACTACACTCAAATAATGTGAACAAAATCAATACTGCATATTATTCATAATATTTTAATAATTCCCAGGTGAGAAAATTGTCTTCATAAGAATACAGAAATTGAATACCAAAGCCAAATCCGATTATATTGTATAGTATATGATGTGTCATCCAGTTAACTATACGACAAGTATTAAGGGGCTTGCGTTCTTGTTACCCTTATATGTATGAACTTGAAACCAAGAAGCATGACACGATATTGGTTAAATTACCCCATGACGCTTCAAGTCATTAAACAATCTCGTAGTGTTGAAAATATTTCACTGACAGAAATTATTACAAACGATGACAAATGCGTGACTATCATCATATAGTTCGTTCATGGTGGCGAGGGAGTGTTCGTAAACAAACCAATATTAAAACTATTTATAACTTTTGCTATGCGTGTCAATAACATGTAAGGAACATTTTTTTTTTGCCAATACAGCATGTAACGAATTTCTAATCATTTTGCATAAACTAACTACAGTACTTAAGGTCATGCCGCATGCGTGATCAGTGATAATTAAGAAGAAAATCAAAATCTCGTGAGCCCAATCGAAAACATGCAAATAAAAGCAGGCGATGACCGTAGAACGAGTTTGTAAATGGTACAAAGCTAAATATGCACATCATGTAGCTATAGGCACTTGGTTCAATTTGAGCACCTGTCGAATGTATTAATTCCAGTTCCTTCTTCATATTATCATCATCAGAGAGGAGGGGGTGCGTGAAAAGGATTTTTACTGTTTGCTCTTTATTTATTGATGGAATTACTAACCCTTAGAAGTACTACAGGGTGACTGCTGATTTCAGAAGCAATCGTATCGGATTGTTGAAAGTCAAATGTCTACTCTAAATTAGTTAAATTTTCTTAATGCATTATTTTGCACTCATATATTAGGTCAGGTTGGTATTGTCACTCGTTGCTTCCCTCACATTATTGTTTTGTTTTCCTCCTTAAGATGGCAGATTGAGGCAACAAGCAATAAGCAACTAAGCAACTGTCAATAAGCAATTTTATTTTAATTTATTACATTGCATATCGAAGCAACAGATTGCCTGGAATTTCTAGCGATCAGGGATATTTTTCTACAACTTCAACGAATTTCGTGTTGAAAACAGGATCGTCTGCGACATATTTTCCAAAACTTTATAGAAAACAGTATACGCAAATGTGTCAATAATTACAAATGTTGCTACTAGGAAGCAATGTATATTGCTTTTCAACATGCGCAGTGTATCGCTAGCGATAATTGTTGCCACAATCAGCAACATTTTTCGTTCGAGCGATATTGAGTTGCTTTGATGTAAGACCCCAAATTCAACTCAAAGTAAAATAACTGTGAGCGATAATATTGCGGGTTTCCTGTTGCCAGTTGCTTATTGACTCAATGTGAGAGCCGACTAAGGTGCCTTCATATCTCTGAAGATAATTATAAGTAACTTAGCTATCTGCGTGATCGCCCTATAACCTTCTAAAATGGATAAGGGGACATTATTTAAATTAAGCCCCCAATTAACCCTTTAAAAGGGGTAAGGGGGGTTACTTAAAAAATAGTTCTGACACACCTAATAAGCCATTTTTATTTCTCATGTTGATTTTAAAATGATTATAAGAGGGTCAATTTGGAAAATATAGAGACACATGTCTAATTATTTCTACTTCTCTACCAATGTCCAAAGTTTTGAATCAACACGAATTAAGAGCTACGATTACTGTACTGTACTGTGCTATATGCGAACAATTTGCAGGGTAAACGGCATGCCAATTTCGTCATGCTAGCAGATGTCACTCTAACAAATACGACGAGCACATGACATGGCACTTTTTCTAACATACTCTAACGTCAAAAAAATATGAAAAGACCCCCTAAAAGCGTAAGGCTACGTTCCCACGACGATATTTGTCTCGTATACCGTATATATACGTGATTTTATCGAATAGGCCTCTGGTTGTGGGTATTTTATTAAGCTGTTCACACTGAGCCCATTCGGTAAAAGACCGAACTTGTCTACGATTCTACTACGATTCAAGAAATCTCGTTTCAATTTTATCGAATACGTAACGCAGTCGCGCTTATATTTGTATTTTGCCATTCACACGCATAACGTTTTTTCTCGAATTCGTTTAGTAGTCGGTACTTTGGTAGCTGTGCGCCGCCAGTTTTATAAAGTCAAGATGGAAGACGAATTCATAGGTAAAAGAATCGATTGGGAAAAAGGCGTCGTTCGAAATGCTGCCTTGTATTCGATAAAAATGAAAAAAAACGAAACGAATATAGACGTCGCGTGAACGAGCCCTAAAGGGTCTTGCATCCCTTATTGCTTGAATTTTGGGGAATGGTGAATTACGTATTTTTTTTACGTAAAGAACTATTAAAAAGTATCAAACAAGTCCAAAAAACAGAAATATTTTTCGCCCTACAAATCTTTGTACCCCTTGAGGTTTGCCCCCCCCTACCCCCCTAACTTGTTATTGGCCAGAAATGAAAATCTCTCAAAAAACGTGTCCAATTAATTTCTAGTAATTATTACCTGGTTATAATGTTAAGGACCTTAAGAAAAGTACGTACATGCTTTTAATGTTTTACCCCTCAAAAAGTGGTAAAAAGGGGTCATTCTGAAAACTGGCGAATCACACGTGTTATTATTTTTAATTCTGTACCAAGTTTCAAGTTAATAGACAAGTAAAACGCCTAAGCTTTGTATTTCTTATTCTGGAAACCATTGACCGCCAGAAGAAGATTCAACGACAAACTGTATATAGCAGCTGTAGGTCTTTACAGACGACACTAGTTGCAAAAATCCCCGTACAAAATTGGCGTGGATATCAAATGCTGCAACTAACTGCAACAAATTTATATTTTACTCCAATGCGATGGGTCTGTTTTTTTCAACCTAAATATTGACGTGTGCAAAGGAAATTACCTATCCAAATGCTGATACCTTTATTATAATGACACCTTCTATCTACTGGTTGGTCATTAATTTTTTGTCATTCACGCTTTTTGTAAACAACCACTTTTCTTATATTAAAAACTAAATGAACAGTAGACTGAACTGGTGTACCCTGTTAACACAGTTCGAAACAAAAACCTTCGTGGCAAGATGTAATTCGAAAATTAAGTTTACTAAAACATGTGAAATTGAATGAGGGAGGAAAGGCATCGTATATATTTATATGCACAGTTCGTGTTTTGTACAAATAAATCATTTGCAATATTAGATCACCAAGATCTAAGCAACTTTGATTTATTTAGAAACTAAATTCAGTTGAGCATATATATAAAATGCTAAATATATTTCAGTAGGTCATTAGCCATTTTGTGCTATGCATGATTTTCCGTTTATGTTCAAAATTTATAGTCCCTCATCTCACAATTGAATGAATGGATTTTGTTTGAACTTCAATCAAGTACCTAGTAGAGAATCAAAATCAGAATTTGCACTTGAGCGTCAAACAGTGTTTGGCGAATGTCCATAAAATTAAAGTCACTTGACAAAATTAGAATTTCAACAAACAACAATATCGAATGGAATTTCCGAAGTCTCTTTCCTTCCTCTATTGTTTGTTATGGAGAAGTTTTGGCGTAAGGCCTACGGGGTCAACTTTGTGAACTTCCTGTAAGAAGTTGTATGTCGCCATTACAACGTTGAATGGATTTCAAAAATCGCCTCCTTCCTTTAGCTATCCCCAGTCTACCACCACTCTAAAACGTAAATAGGAAACAAAGCTATAAATCGGTAAAAAAATCACAAAAATCGGACAACTTACATTTTAGTTTGGCAACATTTCTCAATGAATAGTCGTCGTATCTTGTCTAAATCACAAACAGGCATATGATTGTTGGCTCTGAACTCGTCCCCATTTGCCAATACTGGTTAACCATTTGCGTTTTGGATTTAATGACCTTTTCAGCCGTTGTGTTTACATTTGAATTTAGTTGAACAATTCACCAATAGAACACTCATTGCTATACTAGCTTCCATAATTTGTAGAAAATTAATAACTTTACAATATGTACTTGTCTCTTTACAGGTTATTATGGAAAAAGCGAAAGCGTACATAAAAAACGAATTACGTGGGGGTTCCTTGATGCAGTCGGAACCCCCGCCGCCACAATCACAATCATTAGCGCCAGCATCAGCTCTACAACTGACATCATCACTGGGCCAAACACAATCGTCTTCGTCGGGAGTAGTACCCCCTATACATCGTACCTCTCCAACAGATAGCCAACAACACCAGCAACTTCTTCAACATCATCATCATATGCAACAGCAACAGCATTACCAACAGCAACTTCATCAACATCATCATCAACAACAGCAGCAGCAACAACAACAGCAGCAACAACAACAACAGTTGCAGCAACATCATAAGCAACAACAACAACAACAACAACAACACCCAATCCACCATGGCAAGTCCAACAACAGTCACAACAATCATACTTCTTCATCGCCCGAAGTAATTCCACTGTGTTATGTTTGTGGCGGTCGTGGTGGCTACGAGCCCCTGCGAGCTCGTCCAAATTTGGAACGTCCGTCGGAACCGTACTTTCCATTTCTGGAGCGTCATGAAGCACCAATTGGTGTTCCCCAGTTGCAATCTACCCAGCAATATGTTATGACGTGTCTACTGTGCTACCGCTCCCTGACCGAACAGTGGGACGCATACGAGCGCGAGAACAAACCAAGTTTACAGCGAATATACCATATGAAGCGGGTCGATGGAAAAAATTACATTGGGGCAGATATAACCACCCAGGGGGAGTACGCTGCTCAGATGTTGGGACTTAGTGCAGAGCATTTAACACCCTCGGGGGGAGACCGCACCGGCGGTGGCGATAGGGGCGGGGGAGATCGAGGAGGTGGTATTCCTAGCTACCCATCTTCCACGTATTCCTATTCCAATTCTGTGCAACGACCAATGTCGAGGGATTATGGACTCCCACAGCAACACTCGATGGGATTACATCCCTCACAACAGCACCAGCAGCATTCGGCCGCGTCCTCGCTTCGTAACGACTCACCTCATCGGCCGACATCACGCAACGATTCGCCTTCGCAGCACCATCAACAACAGAAACTGGATTATTATGGAAAAAGTTCTGTGAATTATCCCCCTGGGCAGCGTCCATCGAGTCGTAATAATAATAATGATAAATCGCACAGTCGACCCCATTCTCGAGAAAATCCTCATATCTCCCAGCAGCAACAACAACTGTCGTCGCTTTCTCCACAACAGCAACAGCAAATAGCTCGTCCCACATCTGCGCCCTATGATGGAATCAATATAAAACCGTCCTCGTTCGCCCATCACAAACTGAAATTGGGACAGATATCCTATATGAACTCGATATCAGGACCGAGTTATCCATCTCAGCAACAACAACATCAAGCAGCAGCAGCACAGCAGCAACAACAGCAACAACAACAGCTTCAACAACACCAACAACAACTTCAACAACAGCAGCAACATCAATTGCAAATGCAAATTCAACAGCAGCATCAGTTGCAGCAACAATACCACCAGCATCAACAACAACAGCAACAACAACAACAACAGCATCAGCAGTACATCCAGCACCAGCAACATTTACAACAGTCTTACCATCATTTACCCCCGCAGACATCTCCTCACGAGTACAGCAGCAGTAGCAAATCGCAGTTGTATGTCGCCAGTGGGGGCAGCATTCATCCACCACCGCCAGCGGTTCCAACATGCCCATCGGCTCCAATCACCACCGAAGATGATGCAGTTCTTGACTTGCGGAATTCACATCATTCTTCACCACTCGTACATCAGCCGTCATCGTCTCGAACTCCAACGTCGCAACACGCGTCCGCGAATACTACCCCCAATCCCGTTGAAGTTGGCATTCTCGATCTATCGATGCCAGATAAGAATTCAACAACGGAAGTGTGTTATGTGTGCGGTGACGAACAACGTCGCGGAAGTTTAATCGAGCTGAGCACGGTTAAGCCGAAAGACCCAAAAGATCGTGATCGTCCGTATTTTACGATTTTCAATGAAACCCACCCGCGTCCCGCCCGATCGCGACCCAAAGATCCTCGAGGAATGATCCAAGCTTGCCGATTATGTCACGAACATCTCATACAGCAGTGGAATAATCATCAGGTAAATAAATATTCCTAAGTTAGAGTTATCTTATAATATAGGGTGAGACAACAGTATTGTGATTAATTAAATTTTACAGGGTGGGTCATTAAGTTTTATACTTAAAAATAAAGTCGATGTTAATTTAAATGCATTCATCCCCAACAATAAAAACTCATGAATGATTGCGAGACAGGCCTTGTGTCCTAGATGGACCTGCTGCGCCAACTATGTCAAGTCTCATCAGAGGTACTAATATTATTTTAAAATAAACCCTGTAGGGTATAAGGGCGAACCGAAAACTGAGTTTTCGCGTAAACTTTATTGAAATCAGAAGATTCCTCATACATATTCCAGTTTTCAAAACCAGTTGTTCGCAAGAGGTGGCACATTGTCCTTAAGGCATAGTTTGTGTTTTTTCCGCCTGTCGAACTTGACACTCCTTGCTCAATAGTCCAGCACACTAACCTACAATATTGAAAAAGCATTTGACTCTGTGTGGCACAATGGTCTTGTCTATAAATTACTTCGCTATTCTTTTCCTTCGTTCATATGTAAAATAGTGCAAAGTTTTCTGTCCAACCGTCGATTTAGTGTATACGTCAACAGTAGTGCTTCCAATTCTAATTTCTTTAACTCAGGTGTTCCTCAAGGTTCTGTCCTCGGTCCAATATTGTACAATCTATATATCTCAGACTTCCCACAACTACCTTTATGTGAAGCCGCTATCTATGCGGATGATACAGCAATATTTTCATCGCATGAATTTGGTCTTAATATTGAGACAAATCTAAACAATGCGATAAGAATATTGGAAGCATATTACAATAAGTGGAAGATCAAGTTGAATGCTGATAAAAATCAGGCAATCTTTTTCACTAGAAGAAAGAAAACTTGTTTTCTTCCTAGCCAGCAACTTATAGTCAATGGTACTCAGGTTGAATGGGAATCCTCAGTAAAATATTTAGGTATATATCTGGACTCTAAATTGACTTTTAATGTACACAATACGCAAACTATAAGGAAAGTAAATATTGCTCTTAAGGTTCTTTATCCCTTCATCAACAGGAAATCGCAATTATCGGTAGAAAATAAGATAATCATCCACAAAGTTATTTTCCAAGCAATAATGATGTATGGATGCCCAGTTTGGGGTAATTGCGCTAATTGCTATATTAAAAAACTACAAACTTCCCAAAATAAACTCCTAAAAATGATGCTAAATCTCCCATGGCATCATTCAACCGCTGACCTCCATGTTAGAAGCAATGTTGAATTGGTCTTCAATAGAATACAACAACTTACCAATGCATTTATTGCGAGATGCGATTATGCAGATAATCTTCTCATTAACGAGTTGGCTTAGTAACAATGCCTCGTTTTTTTGTTTTTTGTGATATAACTGGTATTTCTTTTTTCTGATTGTTAAAATGTTAAACTTGATAAGTGTTACTGATTCATTGTTATTTGTTGTTTATATAATGTTTGCTTATTTATTTCTTAACTTATTTATTTATTTAATTAATTATTTATTTTTATTACTGGTTTTTGTTTTATTTATTTATTTATTAATTTAGTTATTTATTTATTTATTTATTTATTTATTTATTTATTTATTTATTTATTTATTTATTTATTTATTTATTTATTTATTTATTTATTTATTTATTTATTTATTTATTTATTTATTTATTTATTTATTTATTTATTTATTTATTTATTATTTGATATAATATTATATAGTTTTATTTATTAAATGAATGCAATTAAATCATTTTTATATAATTAACATAAGAATTTAATTGAATTGATTCATGTGCTATACATATACACATATACATATAAAAATGCTTAAAGTTATTATTATTATATATATATATATAATTTTTTTTTTTTGTCTTAAATTAGAGGTTTTTTTTTTGGTATTTTCCTCTAAACGTATTTTTGTCAGAAGATCCGATTTTATACCCAATAATGTTTCAGTAGAAAGATATCACTAATATATCACATCTCTGTATTAAATATATGTGCGATAACAAAAGAAATGTACATTTTTATACCAATAAAATATATCTATCTACAATTTTGTAAAAGCTTTGAAAGCCAACTTCTACCCTACAAACTCAAAATCATTTACAAAGATCTACAATACATTCTCGAAAATATAAACAATGGAGACTTCTCCAGCTATCACCAAACAGTCCCTAAATAAATCAAAATCTATTTGGGCCAGACCATAACCATCACTTTCGCCCAATATGTAAAAAAATTATAATTTCTGAGGAAACAACTTAATCGGGAAAGCACTTTGAAAATGTACTGCACAAGTTTTAAATTTTACTCATAAATATTTGCCAAAACTCAAATCATTAAAGTAATAAAAACGATCTGTGTCAAACTATTCTCGAAATTGAGGCAATTTGGCAAAAATATTGAAAGTTAGTCACAAATAATTACGGCAACATTAAAAAATAAAAATTGGGATTCATGTGAAGAATTGGTAAAAAAAAAAATACATCTAGGGAAACCTTTTGTAATTGTGGAAGAGTAACATTTATTTAAATTTTCCTAACCCTATAGTTCCATCGTCTATTTAAATCAGCTTCAAATTTTCGCCAGGAGCAAATTCAAATTCAATGAATATAACACTTAAATGAATAAGAAGCTAGTGTTCGGCCAGGATACAATTTAGTGGTAAGTAACCCAAAAAAAAGATGTCATTTTGGAGAGATATACTTACCAAATCGATTTTACTTTACATGTGTGACAGGATTTAAAATATTCATATGTGTGTGTCAAAATTGTGCTCATTTAATGGGTACCTAGTTCATGTATTACGCCAACTAGATTTGTCTGTAGTAGGGTTACGAACTCGTCAATTTGACTTTTCAACGTGAATTATCAACAAGAGCCTCGTTAAATGTTGCTATAATTGTTCATTAGTTACTTTGTATGTGTTACCGTTCTCGGATATATGACTGCTTTAATAAATGGACGCCACAGAGTATTCATACTTGAACACAAAGGGTGTCACTAGTAACAGCAACAAGGAACGCCAGCTCTGTTAAGCTTTAAAATGTTACCCTCTATTTTTCAAATCCTAGCAATTTTTGTTAATTAAGCTAACGGCAAGTTTTTTTTTTGTATGGGAGATGCCACGCCCCTTTGTCCGATTTTGACCAATCTTCACGGGAATACTGCTGGGCCAATAGATACATAAGATTGTCTGTAAATTTGAGCTCAATCGGTTTGGCGATTTTTGAGATATAAGATTTTGAATTTTTTTTTCTTATAGGCGGTGCAACGCCCCTTTGTCTAATTTATCTCTTCAATGTTATATGTCACGTAAAATCCGAAATTGTTCCCATTAGGTAATTTTTATATAGGTATATGTAATGTTTCTCATGAATGAGTAATCCGATTGCAATTAAACAAAGCCTATATGGTGCTCATTATTAAGGCCTATATTTTCCAAAACGATCCATACCAATCGGGTTAGCAGTTCTTACGTGATAGTGGAACAAACATTTTTTAATACAATTTTATTATATGTAGAGATATATGAACTGAAAAATAGTTAAAATGACGACTTCATTAAATTTATTTACAACCTTTAATTTAAACATGACTTATATCGGTTGACAATCATAAAAGAATTATGAGAATTCCGTAAACAAATAAATCAACTGAAAAAAAATATTTCTAGTTCTCCCCATAGTTCTAATATTTGGCTACCCTCCAAGAAATGCGCATCAGCCAAAAAGTTCAAAAACCTTTCCTTAGCTCACATATCACCATTTAAAAAAAAACTTCCTTCCCAAAACAAAAAAACAACAAAGAAAAGACACAAACCATGCAAATATTTCATACCCCGCTCTATGGGGAGAACATACATAAATTAATGTAAGCAAAATCTCGCGCCAGTCAATTTGTTAAGAATCAAAATAAAACATCAAAAATAATAAACCTTGAACTGTTTGTTCATCTCTAACCGAAAAAAAAAATTCGAACCAAATCCGTATCGAAATTTAAATCTAAGAAAAAATATCTTTTTTTTCCTATCCCCATTAGAACGAGGACAGAAATTGGTTTATTGGACGTCGTTAAAAAAAAAAAACAGCAATTTTGTTGAAATTCTATAGAAAATTCCTGCTCGCGTTCGGATGTCAGATAATAGCTTAACTGTATCTATGAATAGATTCGGATTTATAGAGAAAGCCGCAAATAAACAAATTACACCATGGCGCACATGAGAGTGATTCCGAGAATGGCATGACCGCATGAGCGTTGTCTATTGAGCGCGGGTGATAATTTGATGGCCGTGACGGAGACAGAAGGGTTGTGCGTTGTTTCTTTTATTTTGGCGCAGAAAACTTCACGGTCTTACAATTGACACTTACTAATTAGCATATTTGAAATTTGTAAAAATGTCAGACATGTGTTTGTCGCTCGGAATGGCTAACAAACTAACAAAATTAAATTACTCACCACGACCCGTCAACTCAAATTGTTTGCGCTACAATTGGTAAACATGTTTAGGATATTGTTGTATCTTAAATTTTGATTTAGACATTATCCATATGATGGTGCTTTTTATATAGATTCGAAAACGTATTAATTAATAAATTTTCTGGTTATGGGATTGTGGCAGGTCGGGGTTAATTCAAGTATAAGAATGTACTTTACTTTAGATGGCGCTACAGTCCGGAAGGATTTGTCTTTTCACTTAGTCCGAATTGTAACTAGCTGTCTCCAGTTGTACAAGCGGCACCTCTATCTCATTTTTCTTCTCGGGTATATTGGAACCTGTGTTGGGCTGTTTGTGTCCAATCGCTCTATAAGTTTCCTTGCTATTTTAGCCGTTCAATTGGAACCCTTTCTGTACCGCTGTTATAATTCCCATAATTCTTTATTTTGCATTCTACTCAAAACTCTGCGATATACAAACAGAAAATCCAAAACTGGTAGTACTTTTGTCCACTATTGAGGGGCTAGATGCTTCTGTAAAACTCGGGCTGATAAGCGACTACAAATTGAACAAAGTGTGCTTAGCTACTCGTGGGAGGACTTTGAATCTTCTATAAGCATCTTCGAAGAAAATGCTATATTTATTTCTTCTCTAGGAGGACAAAGTACTCTACTACCTTAACATTACATCAACCCATTGCAAGTTGAGGTTTATGACGATTTTGACCGCCTTCATGTTCTTCTTATAAGTCTTCATGACCAGCCATAAATGATTCCTGTTTGTCTTGGAATAATTTCTATACTTAATTCTTAAGGACCATTCACATGGGAGCGAACGAACGAATTGATGAAATGCGAACAAACCACTTTTTATGCATTTATAAACAGAAAATTGCACATTTTATTATTCCAAGATATTCTCCTCTTGGAATAAGGTTAAGATCGAACGAATTTTTTATTCGCTACTTTGTGGAACGCGATTTAAATGATGTGGATTGCGAATAGACTGACAATTCGCGTCAGGGTGTTTTCGTTCGCGGCAAAAAGTTTGGAATTCGAAATTTCGTTATTTAAACTATTTTTAAACTTGTTTTTTTAATACATTTTGATGGGATAATTAATTATCCTCCTCTTGGAATAATAAAATGTGCAATTTTCTGTTTATAAAAGCATAAAAAGTGGTATGTTCGCATTTCATCAATTCGTTCGTTCGCTCCCATGTGAATGGGGCTTTAAAGTAGCAGCTCTCTAGTCTTTTCTGTTTAAAAAAAAGGGGGTAACGCACGCTCTTGGTGGGGACTAACTCTAACAGAATAAGCCTTGAACAGTGAAAGGAGAGCGTCGTGGGTGAGTGTTTTTAAATTAGCAGGATTACGGATCCTGCTTATTCAGAGCTCGAGCTTCGAGTATCGTTATACTGCTGGAATTATCATATGAGGGTTTATTGTTTACTAAGTGAGAGGTCAACCCTAAAAAAAAAAGACAAATCACACCTTAAGGTTTTTTCCACCGCGCTACCTCTTGGTCCCGGTTGACTAACAAGGCGTTACTGGCCTGAAAAAAGCTTCTCAATTCAGATTTGCCATAAAATTCATTAGATGGCTAACGAAATACAAAAATGACCTAAAATATCGAAATGATTTGAGTAAAAGCCCCAGCCAAGGGAAGAGAATTGAAAACTGGTTAATTCAATGTCAGGAAAGAAGTCAAGATGATGTCTTATCAACGAATTTTGTAAACACAGACAATTTCGAACATCTTGCGTATAAGCTTTCGTATAAAATAGCCAACACGGTACAAGAAATATTTCATTGTTATAAAAATATCCTAAAAACAAAAACTCTGGTTTCAGTAATAGTGAAAAATATAGACTGAAGTTCGACAAAAATTTTGTTAGAGTCAATAACCAACTAGCAAGAATCTTTGTTGCTCCTCGCTTCCCCACTCATTATTTGTGAAAATAGTTACAATGAGTCTTGAAGCAGCCGTCAGTTCCGAAGGTCTACTGTGTCCCTTTACATACTGTTTGAACAAGTATAGTTCTAAGAAGTATATACAGTGGATTCCGCTTATTTGGGACACTTCGGGATAGACTGTTTTGTCCCAATTAAGCGGCTGTCCCAATAATACGAAGTCATGATGAAGTATGAAAAAAAACACAAAAAAATTCTTTGACTTATATGGTTAGTACATTTTGTGATTTTACGATGAATAGGTTAACGCCAGAACAACGCGTGTAAATTGTGCAAATGTGTTGAAAACCATGTTTCGGTTCGCCAAACTTATCGTGCGCTACGTCCATTTTACGGTCGACATAATCGTCCATCTGAGAAAGTTATTCGGAGCACGATGAATCGTTTTCGCACCACGTACACTCTAGTGGATAATACGCATTCCCAAGGACGACGCAATGTTGAGGAGAATCCGAATAAGTCGATTCGCTATCGTGCAACAGCAATTGGGGCTATGCTCATCCACTTTGTGGAATATTGTACAGAAAGATCTTCGCTTAAAAGCTTATAAGATCCAACTTGTGCAAGAGCATATAATTTCGTGTAATGGACCTGTGAACTGGCCTCCACGATCCTTTGATTTCACACTTTAGATTACTTTCTTTGGGGGTATGCGAAGCCACCAGTGGCGTGGCGTGAATAATTTTAAATGGTAAGTCGAAGTCGAAAAATATCAAAATGTCGAAGGGAAGATGTTATTTTTTAAAGCCATACAATCGAAAACTCCAGGAAGAAATTAAATTAATGAAGATATTTTTCCATCTTGAGTGCAAAACTTTCATATGTATTTCGTGTAAACATGATTTATATCATGTCTTATAATATTGTCCTTTATTTCTACATAAAGGTTCTTTAAATGAGTGTTTAAATCGAGCATTTGGGGTTTTTGTGGAGCTTCAGTACAATCATCTACTTACTCTTTGAAACATTTCTTCAAACGTATTTAGGTACGAAGATCATATAGCCAAGACTCAAAACACTTGATTTCTAACTTAGCGACTTGTTTATAAACTTTATAAACACATCAGTATGTTTATTTTTTAAAAGATACTTACAAAATTCACCAAATAACTCGGAGAAAAGCGTGTTATTTTATTGCATAAGAAAGCGGCCTATGAACAGAGGATACTCCCCTCAGAAAAAATCAGAAAATTATTAGGTAAAAAAGTGAACTGACTATGCTATGAGCTATGACTACATCATAGTTCACACTTCACAGCGCAGCGGTAGGAGATACACTACACACAATTCAAATTCACCAAATATGTCGGAGAAAAGCGTGTTATTTTCCAGATACATATACTCAATTACACCACAGCGCAGCGGTAAAAGATACACACAAAACCCACCAAATAACCCGAAGAAAAGCGGGTTATTTTTTTGCATAAGAAAGCGGGCGTTGAAAAGAGAGGACTAAACTCAGATAAACGCAAGTGTACAAAAGAGAAAGGAGACAATTTTGTTCTATCCAGTGAGAGATTTTATAACCCGTCATATTTCGGGTTATTTTAGATTTGGGTTATGCTCAGAGAGTGTGGGCAGTTATAATACTAATAATGATGGCGAAGAAGGCCCGAAGGGTGTGTGTTTCCGTGTGTATAAAGTTCAATTGAGTTGGTGGGGTCGAGTCGAGGTATGTAGCTTGCGCAGATGAATAGATACATATTATTAAGTTTATCCCGTGGGTTTTATGTTGCTCGTTTTTAAGTAAACATTGTTGTCTAGCTGAAACTGAAACTTTTAAAAGGTAACCCGGTAGGAATCGGGTTATATGGACGCCACGCCACTGGAAGCCACTAGTCTATGCCGATAAACCAGAGACGTTGGACGATTTGGAAGTCAACATTGGCCGTGTTATTGCTGATATACGGCCACAGTTGCTCGATAAAGTTGTCGAAAATTCGACTTCACGATTGCTCTGCATTCGAACTAGCCGTGGCGCTCATATGCCCGAAATCATTTTTAAACAGTAATGGCATAAAACTATCTATTAAATAAAGCTAATATCATAAACATTAACATTCGCTTCAAGTGCTTTATCACCCTTTACTTATGTATAAGGGAAAAATATTAGAAAAGTTGAAATAAAAATTTGATGGCAACACCATAGCAAAGCAAAATTATCACGGTCTTGTAAAAAACAATGTCCATAAAACTAAAGCCGAGCATAATTGCCCATTATAGAGTACGAAATTAAGATGAAATTGCCTGAACTTCAATATTTAGTCGGCTCTCACATTGAGGCAACAATCAATAAGCAACTGGCAATAGGAAAAACGCAAAATTATCGCTCACACTTATTTTACATTGAATTAAATTAGAGGTCTCACATCAAAGCTACTAAATATCGTTCGAACGAAAAATGTTGCTGAATGCTTATTGGCAGTTGCTATAGCAACTATAGTTGCTTATTGCTTGTTGCCTCAATCTGAGAGCCGCCTTACATATAGATCAGGGAATCACCCTCCCCCAGCTATTGATGAAAACTTATGGACGTATGCAGCTATCACATTAAGGCGCTGTATTATGAAACAACTTAGCAAATAAAGCTACTTCGGACTGCCTGAGTCACAACTAAAGAACGGCACACTTGCGTGAGGAAATGAACCTTAACTTTGAATATATATCTCAAACTACAAAAATAGAACGAATGTGGGCAAAGGTGACACGACAGTCCCAACATATATATTCCTAATGTATCTAGTAAAAGAGGAATCTCCTTTTTATTAAGTTTTATTTCCTTTAATTAATTCAGCGTCGTATTTCTTGACTCTCTTTTCTCGAATGCCCTTCTATTTTTCCTCATTTTAGATTTGATCGTCCTTGATTATACCAATTTCCCCCTTTCGTCAAGTAACTTTCTTCAAAGTAGATTGCTTACACTAGAGATTTTTCAAAAACTATATTGCTTAAAAAAAATTTTTAAATTTGTCTATACATAATTTTATTATAAATAAACTAGCTTTTGCCCGCAGCTTCGCTCGCGCAGTCCTCAGGATTTGGACACAGAGATTCCTTCACAGTCAGTTAGTTGCCTTTTTTTATATTTATATATCGTGCAGGAAACCTACCTAAGACAGTACTTAAGAAGCAATTAGTATATCTCTGAAAAATATGTCTTAACGCCCTATTGGAGAAAACAGTTCAAAAATTATATGATCAATATTTATTGGTGAAGCGCTGGCATCTCAACACAGATCATACTACAGCAGACAGAGCCACTATCCACTTAGTTAGCAAATCCTTAATTATATTCCACAGCTCCCAGATCTTCCAATACTGTAAAACATATGCAACCAGAAAGATCGTGAGGATGTGTACCACTTTCTAGCAGTATGCCCCATTCTTACATAATTCCGCTTGAATATCTTTGGAGTACGTATGCTGGAGTTAGATGAAGCGATAAGAATATTCAACGGCGACAGAGGCTGGGACGCATTACAAAGTTTCAAATTGATACGACGAACGGTTGGTGAGTTAAGAAAAGGACCCCCTAAAAAGAGGTCATCGCCAATAACTCGGGCCCCAAGCAAAATTTCAAAAAATCGGATGAAAAATAACCCTTTAGGGGTTGAATTTCGAAAAATCCTTCCTTAGTGGTTGTACACATCATAAAGGAAAGCTATGTGCAAAATTTCAGCTTTCTAGAGCAAAGGGTTTAGGCTGAGCTTTTAAGATCTGTCAGTCGGAATCTTCATTTTTATATATATAGATTAAAAAGTAAAAAAAAAAAAAAAAATAACAACAGACCTCAAACTTAAAAAAAAAAAATACATTTTTGTATATAGTCCTCTGCAGAAAAATTGTTTGACATTATAACGTCAATCATTGCAATCGTTTCCAAGTGGAATTCCAATAAAATTCTGAAAAAAAAGCTGAATCTGTTTTTCCCCGACGATTCACCAGAGTATACACAACGTAATGATTTTTTCAATTACCCACATTTGCCAGTTTGTTCTTTGTTCCCATTTAGAAAAGTAAAACAATACAGTCTGAAAAAATCCTCTTTAGTACTAAAGTTTTCGGTGAAGCAATTATCGAACGCAAAGTCGAAAAATTTAAATCTCTTGTAGGTGGGGGATATCCAACCCACTTTAAAATTGCTTTAAAATTTCTCTTAAAGTTAATATAATTTTTTTTTTACCTTCCCCTCAAATAAATAGTACAAGTTATATAAACCTACTGCAATTTTAAGACACCTCCTGGTATTAGAACATTCCGGAAACCTATCAAATACCCCATTTAAATTAAATCGTTGTGTACACATGTGCATTCCTGACACTTGTGGAAATAATCCATGCCCATGCACCAATGAGGGTGTAATAAATAAAATAAAAGAAACAGAACTGCATACATATTCCCAGAGGAAAAGCAGTCCATTTTCATTCCTTGCGACCACATTTTCTACCTCTTCAACTAAAATGGCACACTCACTGGTATACTGCAACATTGTTATACACACAAGACATTTAAAGCGGAATGCAGTTTTGCACCCTCCTCACTTATTTAAACAAACTAATAAAAATAAAAATACTCAAGGGGTTGATAGAAGGGGTGTCACCCTTAGCTTTAAAATGTATGCTGACATAGTCACAATGGCACGGATCCGAGATACAGGTTTATTTGTATTTATTTATTGAAGCAGAAATAAAAAAAACAGACCCGCTAAAAATAAAAATGGATAAATAAAGATGAAAATGTTTTACGACAAAAAAAAATATACACAATATTTTAATATAGAACGCCGAGACAAGAGAAATATTTTATAAATAGACGGAAAACACTGCAAAATGCATAAACAACGCAGTCATTTCGTATGTCCACTTTTTCTCTCTCCTGCGTGGGACTTTGTTTTTTTTTTTGTATATGTATTTGCATTGCTCCTCCACACTCTTTTGTTTTTATATTGTATTTGTATAGCCCCGGCACTACTGATCCTAGTCGGACGGAGAATGATAAATAAATAAATTTTACTCACTTTGAGTTTGCAAGTATATACAGTTTGCAAGTATATACAGGCGAATATACTGTTATACAGTGATGCCTGTTTTAATATTCTATTAATTTACCTACACAAAAGAAGAATATTTTATAAAAACAAAAATTATATGTACCTTCAACACAAGGAAATAAAAGAGGTCGAAGCTATGTGCGAGTAGTCGCATTTTGGTGATGGTAAAAAACCATACTTATGGCCGTTAAATTGATTCCGCTGCTCCAAAGATTGCTTACCTTCGAAGAGTGATTAATTTTTGGGCCAAAATTGGACAAATGTTTATATAATTTCTACAGTCGGCAGTGTCATCTCTATATTTTACTGTACAAAGAGGCAGTAAGGCTTGTTTTAAAAACTCGGTTTGATGGTGCTGGCCAAAACCGCACCACCGAGCCTGGATGGTCTGGACTATGGTAATATAAACCTAACGAGCATGCATTCATTAAATCGCAATGGAGAGCATTTGAAAGTGACAACAGCCAAAGATTACTTAAATTCCACCAGTGCTTTAAAGGAGATTCACTACAGAATTTCTGACAGGAGATTGAATCAAACCCCGTCCCAAAGGAGGCAAAGGTAGATGTCTATATACTGACGTCTTAACGATGCATATCGGTAAACGCGTCAGGCATCTTCTGTGAAAATGTAGTTCTAAGCGAATCCTAAAAAATCAGTTATGATTGCAGCTGATTTGACCCAAGGAGCTGAGGTGAGGTGCGAGGTGAATCCAAGGAGGATGAGACGCCATTTTGTCGCAATATCATCACCGTGATCTCATGGCTGCAAAAACCATAAAGTCAGCTGTATTAAAATTAAGGGCTGTAAAAGAATGAAAGGGGGCTTTATTTTAAACTAGCTTTTGCCCGCGGCTTCGCTCGCGCACTCCTCAGGATTTGGTACATAGAGATTTCTTCACAGTCAGTTAGTTCCCTCTTTTATGTTTATATATCGCGAAGGAAACCTAGGTACCTAAGAAAGTTAATTTAGCGTAGAAGTCTCGACCAATTTGATTTTAATAATAATATTAAAGGACAGCTGTCCTTTAATATTATTACCTAAGAAAGTACCTAAGGAGCAGTTAGTATCCCTGAAAAATATGTCTAACGCCCTATTGGTGAAAAATGTTAAAAAATATAGATATGATCAAATTGTTTGTGAAGCACGTGAATCTCAACAAAGATCATACTATAGCAGACTGAGCCACTATCTATGGGGGACAACATATTTCTTAGTTAACCAATCCTTAGTTATATTCCACACTGCCCAGATCTTTCTATACTGTGCAACATATGCAACCGGAAAGATCGTGAGGATGTGTACCACTTTCTAGCAGTATAACCCCATTCTTACATAATTCCGCTTGAATATCTTTGGAGTACGTACGATGGAGTTAGATGAAGCGATCAGCATATTCAACAGCGATGAAGTTTGGTCGCATTACAAAGTTTTAAATCGATACGACGAAAGGTTGGTAAGTTAAAAAAAGGACCCCCTAAAAAGAGGTCATCGCCAATAACTCAGGCCCCAAGCAAAATTTCAAAAATCGGACAAATTAATTATCTTTATTTCTTATAATGGAGTACACAAACCGAGTTTGAAGTCGATCGGATGAAAAATAAAAATGGTCCCATACAAACTTTGACCCCCCTTTTACCCCTTTAAGGGTGGAATTTCCAAAACCGGAGAAATTAGTTTTCTTTATTTTGCATAGAACGTACACAAACCGAGTTTGAAGTAGATCGGATGAAAAATAAAAATTTTCCCATAGAAACTTTGACCCCCCTTTTACCCCTTTAGGGGTTGAATTTCAAAATTCCTTGTATACATCATAAAGGGAACCTCTGTGCAAAATTTCAGCTTTCTAGAGCAAAAGGGTTTGGGCTAGGCGTTTATGATCAGTGAGTCGGAACCTTCATTTAGATTGCGTTTACAGTCCGGGATGAACTACGGCCTCAACTAACAAGCCGCTCCAGCCTTCTCGGTTTCTAGCTAGCTTGCTGTTTAACCTGGACCGAATATCACTCGATTTCTTTCAAAAAGTATTTATCCACTTTGGACAAAATCCATACTTCTGCACGATGCAGCAGAAGCAGGATAATTGGTACCTTGGTACCATTTGGACCTTTAAGTTTTTACTTTATAAATACTATATCGGTCAAGAGAGCGCCATCATTTTTGATGACCATTTGAATTTTTTTTAATCACATTTTCAATCATTTTGACTAGAACTTCGGGCGATAAGCTGCACTCTTGTCGAATATTATTTTTAACAGTTTCCAGAGTCTTGGCTTGTTCTCATAGACCCGTGACTTTTAAAAGAAATCCAAAGTAAGAAGTCGGGAGCAGTCAAATCAGGGGGCTTATTCTCAAATGCACGGCGGATCGCTTTTCATGGCGGATTGGTATTTTTGTATTTTCAAAAGCGATTCGATCGATTCAAAAGCGATAGCTATTTAGGTGACGGATTGCTGGCGGATTTATTGCGGATAAAAAATAAACTAAATTCTTGTGACGGGAAAAAGCTGTCTAACTTTTGGGAAAATAAATGGAAAATTGGAAGTCTAATTGGAAAAAACTGGAAAGCACAGTTCGCATTTGAGAATAAGCAAAAACGAAGATGGTCGAAATCGTAGTATCGCTTTCAATACGATCCGCCCCGCGCATTTGGGAATAACCACCCAGGCGATGTTGCCTTCGGAAAAGCATCCTTCAAAATGTCCATAGCGCACGAGTTGAGTGCGGGGCACCGTCTTGATGGAGCCACAATGTCCTACAGTCCCAATTCATTAATTTACCGCAATTAATTTACCGCAAAAAACCGTGTTGCCCACAGCGTAAATGGCGCACCACGCAGTAGATTAAAGTGGATGCAATGGATCTACGTAGTACGTGGATTCTCAGTGCCCCAGAAGCGCAAATTTTGTATCCGTTTGGATGGAAACGGGTACCGTTTTCGGTATTTTGGATTTTCGAACGAAAATCGTTTACTGCGTCGCGTCGTTTAGAGAGAGAGTGTAATTTAGACGGTATTGGCAGGCAGTAGCCAAGGGACTGTCTGCACTTTGTAAGGGAACATTTTCAAGTCTTTCACTAAAATGCGCTGCAGAGACGAACGTGTAATGGACGGGGTGTAGCACGTCTTCCGTCTTCAGTGCGACGTTGACGGGTGTTCGCGACATTTTCAGCTACAACAGCGTTAATCTCGTCGGATCGAAAAATTCGGGCGCCTCTTCTGTCACGTGCTGTTCCATTTTCTTCGATGCGAGCGGTTAAACGCCTTATTCCATCAAAATATAGTCACCGAGTTCCATGATTTGTCGGCTTGTATAATATATCTGCTTAAAATATAAAAAAATATTCTATATACAAAAGTGATTTCCAAGAAGTGATGTATATTGTAAAAATAATAATCCCATACTTTGTTTATAAGTGACACTTTTTCACACTTTAACAAGCCCGGCAAAGGGGAAAATATAAATCACTATCGACTCGGAACTACGATTATGAATAATTGTATGTTTTCCGCGGAAAAGTTTAACAAATCTGGTGATAACCTTAACGTAACCCCTACAACTGACAGTTTACTTTTTCTTTTGAATATTGCAATAAAGCAATATCATGTTGATAAGCGGGAGCAATCAATGTTGTAAACGAGAACAATTTTTATAATTTTCATAAATCTCAACAACAAGCTGTAATTGTTTGTAAAATCAGGACATAAATTGAAACGGCGCAGCGGCCATATTAAAAGAAGTTCCAATTCCGTGTAATTCATGATGAATGTGTTGGTTCTACATACATTACATTACGCAGTACTCCTCTTCAGATGCAATTATGGTTTGGGTACACTTTCCACGTCAGAAATTATTCGAATAAATAAAGCATTTTGTGCTGGCGTCTATGTAAATATGAACGCATATAGTAAAATATGTAAATAAGGCTGCTTGCTAATGAAAGCCAAATATAAATATTTTTGTCATCTGAATTATTTCCTATACAATGCTTATTATTCTAGGTCTCCAGATTCAGAGTCGTTGACACTACTTTTAGTTGTTGTTTGTTTTTTATCTTTATTTATTTATATAATCGTCGCCTTTTGGTGACGACTATTTGCAGGCATATTCGCAAAATATTTTTGATTTGTTCCTGGTTATGGTAGGATCCGATAGGTGGCGCTGTGTAACAAATACTGTGGTTACGATCTACTGTTTATTGAGAAGAAAAAAAAATTACAAAAGCTTGAAACTGTGGTCGATTTAAAGGATGCTTTTTTGTTGTTTGGTTTTTCAGCCTTATTTTTTTGACGGTTCACCCGTGATTCGTGACACGTGTCAAAGTAAAAAATGCTCAGTTAGCATTGCCATTTCACCATGGATAGACTTACGACAGAAAAACGTTTGCAAATTATTGAGTTTTATTACCAGAATTTGTGCTCAGTAAAAAATGTGTCGCGATTCCATGGACATATGCGAAGCAAATTTGGTGAGAAATTCATCTCACGTTTTGGACTTGTGAATTGGCCGCTTAGTTTGTGCGATTTGACGCCGCTAAACTATTTTTTGTTGGTATATGTGAAGGCTCTCGGATAAAGCCAGCAACTATTGCCGCCTTGGAAGACAACATAATGCCCAAAACACATGTGCAGAAATTCTGAATGCTTCACTGCATGCAGTACTGCAGATGAAACACATGTGCAGAATTCAATTTGCAGCGGTTGCTGTCAATGAGGGGAAAAATATGTGAGTGACACAAAGACGACAAATAATTCCCGTCTCTCTTTTCCTCGTATGCATCAGTAGCTGAATTTAAAAATTCGATGCTGCCAAGTCTACTTAATTTAATTCACTGCGTTGCTATGCAGTGGATTTAGAAATAGAGACCTGTTGCAGTGCTGCGGTGGCTGCAGAATTTACATTTGTTTCACCACATAAGAACATGTGTATTCTAATCCTGCTGCGCAGTGAATTCTGCACGTGTGTTTTGGGCATAACTCGTTTTATTGGTGAGATACCAGTCGATATGTTGGAAAAAGTATGCCAAAATTTGACATTCCGGATTTACCACTTGAAGCGTAGTCGCGGTCAACATTTGCACGAAATAATATTCAAAAAATAAATGGCAAGAATTGATTTATCGACTCTCATAAAAATTTCATTAAATTTTGCAAATTTTCGTTGTTTTTTTTTTTTTTTTTTTTTTTTTTTTTCTCATTTTAAAAACCAAACGCTTAAAAAATCACTTATTATTACCGAAAATAGACAAAACTAGTACTTTCTTCCATTGAAACCGACATCAGCTGTTTTCTGACATTAGGTATCTAACGCAAACTAGCTAAGTTTTCAAGTTGGTCAAGTTTTGAAATTCTTATACATATATTGTATAATGATGTTATAGACGAACAACTTGCCAAGTAAACCTACCAATTTTGTTTAACATTGAACCTTCTTAAACTAAGAACATGGCGTATATTTAGATCTCATTACATTTCGTGGCTGTCTAGTTACACACTTATTTTTGTGTTCTATATAAAAGAACTTGTGATTTCAATTCTTTTTGAAAAGTTTACACGAAAGTTTATTAGATTTGACAAAAAACGTTGAAACGATTTTCAAAAGTAGGCGCATACCACGCCCCCTCAAAAGAGGATATAAAATGTTTGATTTTTTTCTTTCTGTACACTGCAGGTCCTACAAAATTTCAACATTCTAAGACAATCCGAGTTGGCCCAAATAAATAATAACCAATATTCAAAACTGAGCGTATACCACGCACCCTGAATGTAAAATCTCAAGTTTTGAACTTTTCCCAGTATATGCACCACAAGATCTAGCATTCTGCCAAATTTTACGATTCTAGGATGGCCGGAAGTGCTTCATAATTTTGATGATCATCTAAGTGAGTGAGTGAGTCAGTTACGGTTTTTGCGATTTTTGAAGTCCTGTATGTTCAGAACCACGAATGCTATAGAAATTAAATTTGGTAAGGTGGACCTTCTTAATGAGCATGGTAAATGTTTCAAGTTTGAAGTTTTTGGCTTAATTGGTTTCGAGGGGTCGAATTGGTTAGAGAGGGGTCGAAAACAGCCTGAGTTTGTTCCTGTAAAAAGGGTATTTAGTGCTTGTATTTTCGTTTGTTTTTGCCCTGGAAACTCAAATTTAGGCAATAAATAAAAAAAAAATTACGTTCCTAAAATGTATTTTTCTTTATTGCTTTCATTTATCAACACTGCAAATCGTAAACAATTTCCGCTACCAATTCCTGTCGGAGCATATCGGAAGAAAATTCGTATGAAGCTGTCAAAAATTTCAGTAAAAACGCACTTGATCGCACTGAAACGCAAAACGCCAGTGTGCGTATTTGTCGGAACAAAGTTACGAAAAGCTGTTCCGAAGTACATATACCTCGAAGAAAAAATCCTCGGATTCGTAGGAAATCGCAGTTTTAAGGCATCACTATTCCCCCTTCGTCTGAAAGATGAAGGAACTGAAGATTTGATTAAAACCTTCTGACACCAATTCTGCACAAAAGCATGGTTGATAACGATAACTTATTAGGCATATCATTTTGACAATGAACTTTTAGAAGAAGCACAGGAATGAAGTCTCCAAATGAGTTATTCATATGAGCTGTCGAAAATTTATTTCTCTCATTTATGTTTATGAAATAAAATTTCAAACCACCGCACCGCATACCACAATGTACTGCAATTTTATTTTCCGGTAGTTAGTAAAATAATATGTTGTCCATGTCCACATAGATTAGTGAAGTCAATGTATCCATCGGTGAGCCTTTATTAATTTCACTTAAGTGAATTAAGATTGCACAATTTAAGCGGCGTACTTGTGTCCCAGCAGCTAGCTTAAAATAAATCCCTCGAGTTATACCCGCCATAGAAATATGTATTGCTATCGATATAACATACACGTTTCTTAATTGCTTTCTACCTAACGATGTTTCCCATACATAGCCCATCTCCTTCAACTCCAAGGTAAATTAAATTCCTTCAACAAAATGAAATGTATTCCTACAAAATTGATTTATAATTGCGCTCGAATTCCATTAAAAAAATAAGAAATATGCTTTCGCTGAATAGTAAAACAAAGAAATAAAAATAAAATCCCCATCACGATTCTTGTTCCTTCAATGAAATACAGTTCATTTAAACCGTGAGCATGGCAGGAAAAAACATATTTAAATGAACCAAATGAACACGAGTAAATGCTACCCTGTAATTCGAATGTGAGGGGAGCATAATGAGGGTTAGGATTCGGGACTGCAAAGGATCTTCGCATCATGTGTTAACATTTTCCATTGATAGAATGGCCGTTTGTGAAATTCCAGTATTTCCTACACTGCCACACTTTAAATAGATAGAAATTAAAGTAACAGAGAAAACGTAAAAGCGAATACCTACGAAACGGGTTCCTAAGATAACTTCTGTGGCATGAAGTTAAACAAAAGAAAGAAAAAGCACCAAAAAGATACAAAGTGGTAAGGCAATCCGAAACGAAAAAAATAAAATAAAAGATGAAAGACGTCTATTATCTTCTTATATGAAAGGTTATATTTTGCAAAGAAGACTTAATGCATAAGGTCGTGAACTTGTAATATATATCTTCATAACATTTATTTAATTAAGAACGAGGATTCAATACTGATTCTGAAAGTTATTTTTTTTTTTTTTAACAATTGTACAGGGTGACTCAATTACTTTGTCAATTTGATTCTTTTAAAAACGTTTTTATTTTATTTATCAACCTTCGGGTAGTATACCTACATTCATAGTCAAAGAGAAACATATTGGGCCTTACCAATAATCATTTTTAATCATTTTTTTAAATATGTTGACGGTCAGAATGGATAATTTTATATGTAAATTTTCGCAATTGTGACTTCGTAAAAATTAACCTGGACACTAAAACTGATTTATTAGTACCACGGATTGTTTTCAAATAAAATTTATAATTTTAGTTCAGTAAGTTTCTCTCGAACAGCTATGGGGTAGTACACTTAATAGATCTGTTACGTCTAGTATATTTATTGAACACCTATTGCCACTCTTAGTAACTAATTATGTTTATTTTTTTTTATTTCTTTTCAGGTAAATACGAACTCCAATACAGTATATTTCAAAAACATGTGTTTTTAAAACACTTTTCCAATTAAAGTGAAGTTATTGTTTAAGAACAACTTAATTTTTACGTCATATAGATAACTAAGGTAACTTTTTTTTATTTTTAAATTTATCTCATACTAAGTAAATGACCCGGTGGCCGCAGTGGTTAGTGTGATGGATCACTGTGCGAGGGATCACAGGGTCGATCGCCGTAAAAAACACAAATTACATCTTAAGGGTTTTTCTACTGCGCCATCTCTCGCGAACGTCTGACAAACATCCGGGAGTATGACTGTCCTGAAAAAGCTTCTCAATTAAGCCGTTCGGACTCGGCATAAAATTGTAGGCCCCTTCCATTCGTCCCAAAAATAGAAACTCACACAAACGAATAGTTGCGAAAAGCTAGGCCTAGTATGTCTACCTGTCTGTTTCACCATCTATTTATTTATTTTAAATGACTCGGTGAACTTCGTACCACCTAAAACTTATTTGTTTTTCATAAGCGAATTTGAATCCCAATCAGCCTTCCAATTCCAGTTCATTGAGATCGGCATTCGACAATATTGGCCGCACTGTGTGCAGTTTGAGCTATGTTTTTTTAATTGTTCAATTTTGAGCAAACTTCACAGGAACGCTCTTGGGCCATTGCCTAAGAATGCCTGTGGTTTGCGATATATGTACATATACGATTTTAACGTTTTTTACTGCATGAGAGGTGCCGAGCCCCTAACCAAACACCTTTGGGCCAAAAACAACGTTTTTCTCAAAATTTTAACTCAATCGGTTCGGTGGTTTTCGAGATATAAGATTTTGAATTTTTTTTTTCTTGGGAGGTGCCATGCCCTTTTTCTAATTTTAGCCAAACTTCTCAGAAACGCATTTGGGCCAATAACAAAGACTTCCAAAATTTCAGCTCAATAGGTTTGATGGTTATCGAGTTTTGCGATCATTGGTGGGATATACTCATACAAAATGGAAATATAGATTTTTTTGATTTTCCGGCTTTTTTTTTTTTTTGTTTTCTGAATTTTTATTTTTTTGATAAGTCACAAATAAAATAAAAGAAAATTCATCCAAATCGATCTAGCTGTTCTCGATTTTTTTCTATATGTATAAAGTATAGAAGATATAAAATGGTTTGTTCTGAGTGATTGACGCCCAGTACAAACAATAAGAGCTAGGAAACTGATATTTTGAAACAAATTTTCTTTTATGACCAAAGTGAGCACTTAGAAGCGATTTGGAGAAATTCGAACTCCAAAAAAGGGAAAAGCGGGGTCAACTTTTGTACGGGAAAATTCTTATTTTTCATCCGATCGATTTCAAACTCGGTTTGTGTACTCAATATAAGAAATAAGTAAAATCCGTTTCCCTGATTTTGGAAATATGTATTGTTTGAAGCCCGAGTTATTAGCGACACGAAAAGGAGGATTCAGTTTGTATAAGGGGCGTCGCACCTCCCATATAAACAAAAATACGTTCAAAATCTTCTTATAGACATATAGACAAAAAAAAACCATTGAGGTTAGATTTCTGTGAAGTTTGGTCAAAATTGGGCAAAAGGGTGTGGCAATTCCCATATAAAAAAAAACTAAATTGTATATCTCTAAAACAACCGAACAACATTTTTAGACAACCTGAGGCATTTACCCGCGAATGTTCCTCTTGAGTTTGGTCAAAATTCGACACCTCACGCAAAAAAAAAAAACATTGCAGACGATTGTCCTCTATACACTTCGAAAAGTAGTCGGTCGATGGAGCTCAAACTTACACAATATTATATTTGCTATGAAGTCTTACGTTGATCAAGTATTTTCAAGTGTTCCGATAGATGGTGCTGAACACCCAAATTTCCAAATTGAACTAAGTTTGACATTTATTGCAGATATAGCCTTGAAATTTTTAAATGGACGTTTATTGCCTTAAGAAACCATTCGATTCTATAAACTATATGCGGAATCGGGTAAATGGGCGTGGTACTTCCCAATTGTAAAAGAAAAACTTTTCGACACTAGTTTTAAATGTAGGTACAAACGTTATTTTTCGACACTAGTTTTAAATGTAGGTACAACATTGATGTGCATTGTCCTTATAGAAAAGAACAAAGTTAAGCAATACAATTCCTACTCAAGGGGCAAAGCTACGGCTAGTCATTTATAATCTGGAAGCTAGGGCGAAGAAAAAGCAATTGCCATCTCATAATCATGGATAAGCCAGTGTGGTCCGTCAATATGAGACCAATTGGAAAAGCGTGTTATGAGTTCTAACTTTGTATTATTTTATTTAAATGGATTTCGCAATTGACTTGGATTATGGTATGAAACGGTGGCAAATATGGTATCAGTGTCGGCAGTATTTAGCGAGACAAAATTTATTATACTCTCACTTCTTTTATCACATACAAACATTGGCAAAACAAATGTAAACAAATTATATTCAGAAACAACTACAAATATTCGCTGCAAGAACTTTAAGCCAAAGATATTTACAGATTTGCCCATGCACAATTTAAAACAATGTATTTTTTTCGATCTCGAAACTAAATTAAAATTATTTTAAGACTATTCCAATTTTTTTTTATTTGCACTTATTTCAAGTGAAAGGTTCAAATTGTTTTTGAAATTTCTTTCTTTCTTGTTTTCTATTCGATGCATGAATGAAATTTGTATTTTCTTTTTATCTCATCTAGTGAGGTTGACAACGAACAGGGAACATGGCCAGACTTGCCATATAATTGGTTTTATTTTAATTTTTAATTGTACATACATTTGAAGACTGTAGCGTATATGTATAGTATCGTAGAAGTTGTACCTAAAATTCAAACGAAATAAATTTATTACATCATCGATAGTAGCATTACATCGACTGCTATAGTATAATTTAATTAGTCACAATTCTTGGAAATATGTTTTCGGAATAAATGGATAACAGCTTTAGGCCGTCTATTAGGATTGAATATTGCATATTAGAGTAAGAGCTAGCAACGTTTTTTCTCAAGTCATTTTAGCAAGGCTGTAATTTTGTGAGCTTAGTTCGTGATGACTACTGAACACGAAAATACATTTCTGGCAGCGCTGCGTTGGTTTATATTAGAATGCCATAACCTCAAAAGTGAAAGAAATTTACCTCATTTTAGCAAACTTAAGACTTTGGTATATGATGAAACTGGAGTTTTGGTTTAGCTTTGAGGAATTAGTAGAGTGATAATATCGCTAACATAATATCAAAAATTTGACTTTGCTATTATGACTTAAATTTTGCCTATTTTGCACTTTAAAACCGGCAAACTGATATGACAATTGCATTTTCTGTCTACATCGGTCGTAAATTAACACATACCAAAGTCTTAAGTTTGCTAAAATGAAGTACCTAAATTTTTTGCCCTTTTGAGGTTATGGCATTAATATATAAACCAACGCAGCGCTGCCAAAAATACTTATTCGTGTTCAGCAGTCACCCCGAACTAAGCTCACAAAGTTACAGCCTTGCTAAAATGACTTGAGAAAAAACGTTGCTAGCTCTTAGTCTATATAGCCGAGTGCTAAAAAAAAAACATTTTACCAAAATTGTCTTATTTTAATTCTACAAGTTTAATCAATAGAAATTAAATTTTCCAAGCAAACAAAATTGGCACCCTCCAAAAGTAGAAGGTGGGCCAAAAATTATTTGTACTTACGTATGTATATTATGTAGCGCTACCGTCTGGGTTGGACCTGTGCTTCAACCAATACGCCTCCAGTTAGTTCAGTCTTTTGCTAACTACCAGTTGCTCATACCAAATTGATTTAAATCCCCATCCAATAGTGCGCGCCACCTAAGACGAGGTCTTTCTCTACTTCATTGCCCCTCTGTGTTGGAGTCAAAGTTTCTTCGAGTCGAAGCGCTGTCCATGTGCTTCACAAGTCCTAGAAATCATTGTGGGTATCGGTCTGGACTTTTAAGGTTTTCTCCAGAATCTATTACAATTTGGTCTGTTTCAGACTTACCAAAAATCGTACCAGTAGGTGCCAATCAGTTCGATGACATGTGGTTTTAGGCGTTCACACAGCTCGGCAGATAGGAGCTGGTATGTGATATTAAGTCGGTGGGCGTGGTGTAGTGGTTAGAGTCATTGTATGTGACCCGAGCGGATTTGGGTCGAGCCCCGGCTATGGACACCGCACCGACCATAAAAAGAAACGAATATTATCAGAGTTTCTCCACCGCACTATACACCAAAAAAGGGATGGGGCGGATTGGCCTAAATACTCCAAGATTTGGAGTCCCCTTAAAAAAAAAGAAAAAAGAAAGAAATGTGATGAATGTAGGAGACTGATTCCTTTAAAATTGACGCAATTTAGAGGGTCTCCCTTCTATGCTGACGCTGCATTCATCAGTCATACTTTGATTCGACCAAATTTTGAAGACTGGTGTATGTTCTTAACCTATTTGCATTTTCTGTGGAAAATAAATCAAACGCCTCTTAAAATTGTCTGCAAGATCATCGGTTGGATGTTAAGCCTCGTTGAGGTTCACCTATGGAATGGTCTGTCATCGAAGGGTGTTCATCAAGAAATGCTTCTACGCGACTTAAATTGTCTCAAGAAGGTCTGATGGTGGGCTTTCCAGTTTTCTTATACCTAATCAGAACTCCTTCTTGTCGAAAACGGGACACAAAACGTACGATGATTCTGTAGACGCGACACTTCTTAAATAAAAGTGACTTCGAAATTCCCACAGTTTTCTTAAATATAATTGAAATGTTGTGAAGGAAAGCTTATTGATAGCTTAAAATATTTTGTATTAATTAAGAATTTTTTTAATTAGATAATGGCAAGCTGGGAAAAAAATACATATAGTCTTGTCAGTGAACGACATAGTCCAAAGGCTCCTCAGAGAAGCTTTTATTGTGCAATATTTTACTTCCAAATCTTATATGTAGTCACGTCCATAATTTTTATTATTTCAGTTTACACTTATGCTGTCTGTAATATACAATTTTTTGCTGGTACATAAGAGTTGGCTTGAATTAAACTGAAATCGATGAGACCTGCATGTAACATAGTTTCTGACAAATCATAAATAAAAATAAATATAATATAATCGTTAAAGTTGTGGAAAGAAGAGAATGGATGAGATACATTTTCGCGCGGTGCCATATTAAAGCACCGCGGGATATCTATTCCTGGTATGAAGCTATAAATTACCTTTTTTTTTTTGTGGATATCAAGGTTGTTTCCCTTTTTGCCATTGGACCTAGGGTTAATCGAGTTTTAATTTCACGGCACAATAAAAAAAATCAATGGTTATTTATCGGATATATTTTCCAGTCCGATTTCTGGGATTAACCTAAATTATTGTATATCAAATTGGAGAAGATTACATTTGCAACGCAAATCGAACTTTTCATATGATAAATGCTTGTCTCATTTAAAAAATACTATATCTTTTGAATTTAATCCTGGACCAAATGAATAATGAATTTATTTTAAAATCTGGTTGCTCTTTATGGTTCAACAGTATATACGAGTACGTATGCGCATTTATCGATCAAGTCTTTTGAACTTTTGGAGCCATTTTATGAAATTGTATTGATGCTGTTAAAACCAGTTTGCCACAGGCGTACTGCGCTATTTATTTATTTTATTCCATCGCATAGATGCTTGTCCGACGACGCAATTTATTACTATGCATTCATATTTTTGAGTGTGTTTTTTTTTTATAATTAAACCGCTTCAATAGGACAGACCCCTAGATGCTTGCAGAAATTTGTTAGCTCTCCACTTAAAGTGTTGTGAGTTTAAGTCATTTGGAAATATTTCCCCAGAAATCCAATTCCAAAGGTTTCTTGTCCTGTACCTGAAGCAGTTTTGAAAAGTGATGTCCTCAGTTGTCTATACTGATAGGTACGAAGGAGGACGTCCATATGTCGATCAATTCATACAGATTTCGTTTTAATTTTATAGAATACAGAAATGAGCCAAGTTCAGTAAAACAAATTCTCGATGAGATGACAAGAAAACAAAATAATAATAAAGAATGTGTATATATACGCTTTATGCATCCACCAGGATTTTTTTCTATAAATGTCTATAGTATCGTTGCATTTTTAGCCACGTGACCTCATCTAGCATTCCGCATGCAGTGAGGAATCTTTTTATAAATAAACCACTTTGATTGAATGATAGACAATCGTTTATTTAAATTAAATTGTTGTTAGTTGGACCACACTGCATACATTTTATCGATGCAGAGTTCTGCAGATATATCAATATTCACGTATATGGTAGTCGTGTAGTAAAACTCGCTTTATTCCGCAGCAGCAGCAGCAGCATCAGCGGATTAAAGTCACATCAAAGTATCCCTTTGCGGCATCATCGAATAATTGGATAAATGCAGGCGCATATATTTTGTACACTCGTACATGTGGAATACGTTGTACACGTTTCTACATAGTATATACATTTTTTTAGAGTTGTATTTTATTTTTGGATTCAATTTGATTGGCGAATAAAAATTAAAGAGTTACGCGAAGCAAAGTAGTAGTGTCAATTCATAGTTTAAAACAATACATAAATTGCTTTAGGTGAAGGAATACAGACTTAAGAGTGTTTAAAAACTATTTTTATCTCCACATTATATTGCAAATAATACATTTTAGATTATTTATACACCACACCAGATCCCATGAATTTATTTTGGGGATATTTCCATAATGGCAACCATATGAATATTGGTTCTCTGCAAATAAATTATGAAGAGGTTTTGTTAGCACTAAAGTCCCTGCAGCCAAACTCTAGTTGTGAAGCTGATGGCATATTCTAAAGAATTGTGCCACAGGCCTTTGCGTGCCGCTGTTAATTATTTTTAACCGTTCGCTTCTCGAGGGAAAGTTTCTCACTGAGTGGAAAGCATCGTTTCTCGTTCCTATTCATAAGTCTGGTTCTAAAAATAATGTTGAGAACTATCGAGGTATTTGTAAGCTCTCAGCAATTCCTAAGCTTTTTGAGAGCATAGATAAAAACAACCTTGAGTTTTTAACGAAAGAGTGTTTATCGGAAGCGCAGCATGGTTTTGTATCGGGTCGGTCCACTATCACCAACTTGGCTTCTTTCTCATCTTTTACTCTAAATGAGTTGGAAAACAAACGTCAGGTGGACGCAATATATACAGACTTTAGCAAAGCCATCGATTCGGTCAATCATTCTATTCTCCTTGAGAAGCTTGAAGCCTTTGGAATTCACTCTGTAATGCTTCGCTGGATTTCATCCTTCCTAATTGGTCGCGTTCAACGAGTAAAAATCGGAACATCGCTTTCGAAACGTATTAACTGTACATCTGGTGTTCCGCAAGGGAGCCATTTAGGTCCACTGCTTTTTATTATTTTTATAAACGATATCGTGTCAACGGTCAAATATAGCCAATGCCTACTATATGCGGATGATTTAAAACTATTTTCATATATTAAAAGTATAGAGAGCTGTGCTTTGATTCAATCTGACCTGAATAGAATAATTGATTGGTGCAACATCAATCGCTTAAAATTAAATATAAAGATCCCTCCTTGAATATGCTGATGTGATTTGGAATCCTGCATTCTCAACCTATTCTGATCGCCTTGAAAAAATTCAAAGGCGATTCACTAAATTCATCTTTTATAAATGGCACTGGGAAGCCTCTCCAAATTATAAGGCAAGGTGTTTATTTCTGGGCATTAAATCTTTGAAATCGCGCCGTCAAATTCATGATATAATGTTTGTCAGAGACTTGCTATGCTTTCATACAAGATGTCCGGTTCTGCTCTCACTGATGCCAATATATGCACCGACGAGATCTTTGAGAACACGGCATCTCCTCTTAGAAAAAAATCATCGAACAAATTATGGCCTTAATGAGCCGATAACAAGAGCCATTGTAGCTTTCAACAGCGTTTGGACAGATAAAGATTTATCTTTGTCGAGAGACAGTTTCAAAAACAAATTATTGTACATATTTATTTTCTAACAAATTTTATTTTTAATTGTATTCTTTACTTTTACTTTTATTTTCCAACATCTGTTATTTGTAATGAAAAATTGCAGATGAAATAAATAAATAAATAAATAAACAATGCCCATACTACTGCCAAAATGTAATGCGTTTAATATAACGCGTCATAGGTACGACGAATGATTTCAAAAACCGAAAAATTATTTCTAATTATTATGGTTTCGATTTGTGTTAATGTGTTCTTATGAACGCGTAGACTAGTTCAATACACAAAAATTCGAGTCTAAGTATTCTTTAGGATCTGAAATCCTCTTTTTCTTTTCTTAAAAAAGGCCCTAAATCTCAATACCGACTAAGATTGTTGGCACAACAAGCATAGATGACATTCGGGCTCCATTTCTGTTTTTTTTTTTTTTTTAATAAATACGAGTATAATTTACATGTTTTTTTAACTTTCTTGTATCTATACAATAAAAATGGCTACAATTTCGTCTACAAATAAATAGTATTTTTCAGAAAAAAAAAAATTGGAAACGTCGGCAAAAATCGAAAAAACGTCTGAAATTTAATAGAAATCGTCTGAAAAAAAATAGAAATCATCAGAAAATCAGATATTTGGAAACGTCTGAAACAATTTTTAAAACGTAGTAATCGTCTGAAAGTAAAAGGGAAAATTGATATAGTAACATAGACAAAAATAATGCTGACGATTTATACAGATTTTAATACGAAATTTCAAGTTTTACAGACTATATTTACAAAAAAAAAACTGACAACAACACTAGCAGATGAATATAATTAAATTATTATTATTAATTTAATTAGAAAATTAAAATAATTTCTTTACAGACGAAAATGTTTTAACCAATAAAAATATACGTTTGTATCTATACGTATTGTTTTCGTAGAAAATTTCGATCAATTGTAATCAATTCTGACTTTACAATGATAAAGAAACTCAAAAATGTAGGATTTGCAATTACACCAGTCTATCTATCCGCTCCTGAGAGCTGTTGCCTAAACGGTTATACGGATTTGATTCAAACTTCGTTTTTTGAATTTGTGTCCTTACAGTTTTTTTAATTTGCACGTTAGCCCTTATATTAACGTTATATACTTTCGATAGACAAAACGGTTCAAAGAATTTGAACTAAAATTAAAATGTTGGTAATGCTTACCGTAAGTACTAACTAAACCGAACAGGTAGGACATAGCTCCATACTTAAAGAATCCTTCTCCAACATCTCTGATGAAAGTTTGGGTGAACTTGACTTCGACACACCTTACGATTACTATAAAAAATGAACTTTCGAATGCAAATGACATTTCGAATTATACGGTTAGTTCCAAAACTAAAGAGGGTCAGGTGTAGATCTACACGTGTCATTAAGACTTCCGGACACATGCTGTGTGTTCCAGTCAGCAGAGGTTCTGAGCGTGTTCAAAGCTGCGGCGAATCTATTTGATGTGGGATCAATATCCAACAAGAATATCGCTATCTACATTGATAGTCAGATTGTGCTAAAGGCGCTAGAGTCCTTCATCATCAAATCTGAACTATTCAAGAGCTACCGCACAATGCCCAAAGCATTATGTGCGCATAACCATGTCAGATAGTGTTGGTTACCCGGACACTGTAATATTGAGTGCAATGAAAGGGCCGACATTCTGGCCGAAAACGGAGCAGAACTTCGACAAAGTGAAACTATTGAGGGCATAAGACCAACAATAGCCATGGCCAAGAGAATCATTCTCGAGAAAACTAGAAATAGGGCAGACCTAAGATGGTCTTATATAGAAGACCAGAGGGTCTCAAAAGCCCTGTGGTCTAAGTTAGATCGGAAAAATTCCGATCTATTAACATTTAGCAAATCAAAGCTATTAATGACAATAGGGATACTCTCCGAGCACTGTCTTCTAAGGAAGCGTGCTAGGAGATTAGGTTTAACAAATACGGACACGTGGACACATTTTGCTGTCGAAATGAAATATGTTTTGCTTTTGTTACTTCGTTATCAAACTTTTTACAGATTCTAAGAACAACTTTGACATCCAGCCGTTGTCTACTGATTTGATTGCTTAGGAACCAACACCTCCACAAATATTTTAACCTATCAATCAGATTCTGCTTCATCCAGAAGATTGAGCTACAGGCCAAAATCTGACATGAAAGAATTAAGTTTATTTTATCAAATTGGAAAACATCAGTCTTCAGGACCGACGCGCCCGGCTAAACCAGAAATGGAATACTGTATAATTTGTTTTCTATATTATTTTGTATCATCGGCTCCATCAGGGAATTTTTTGTATGTTTAATAATATTATTATAGCTGCTTTAAAAAAATGTAAAAATAAATCGAAAACTGATAAGGAGGAAAAGGAGAACGATTGTTCTTGGTCGTAGTTCTGCTTTGGGGGCATACTTTTAGTGCTTTTCAAATCACTATAAAATTTAAAAGCCACACTGAGAGAGCAACGAATAATTTGTGCATTTATTTTACACCCTATCTCTCTCTCGCTCTCTCTCTCTCTCTCTCTCTCTCTCTCTCTCTCTCTCTCTCTCTCTCTCTCTCTCTCTCTCTCCCTATCTCTAACGCTCAAGATACTCATCATTGCAGTTGCTTTTTACAAAGAGAAAGCATTTGCGAAAAATCCGCACGAACTCAAATCTGGCCGGAATTGATCACAAGGGTTAATATTTTTTTTTTAATTATACATTTATACAACGACCCATGTCACTTTTTCCGATCCGCTTTTGGAATTAGTAGAAAATTAATTATTTAAACAAAATAAAATCAGCACTGGCTCACTAATAAATTTTTCATTAAAGCAAAATTATCGTTATTACCCACATTACTTTCTTTAGCATTATTTATTTTATTGATTAACAAAAAAAGCCTTTTGAGTCAACAATTTTTAAGATGACCTGACCATGGTGGTCGTTGATTTGATAAAAATGATTAACAGCTTCTGTCTGAGAAGTATATGCCATGTTCCTTTTGCAATAATTGATGATAAAAAAAAAAGTCTTGGAATTTTTTTTTATATTTTGCTTTTAAAATTTTTTTTTTTTTAGTTTGTATCCATGTGGTGGTCAGTACGTTTGGTTGATTTAGTTGATAATTAACTCTGATTGATGATATTTCAAATTGTTGCTAATTCTTGTGATTGTATTCATTTATTTTTCAATGTCCACTCTCTGTTGTTTTGTTGTCAGTTTTAAAGAATCTGGTTTTAACCAGAAAACTTGATTGAATTAGGGCGAATTTATGAATGTGTTGTTGTGTGATGTGTGTAATTTGGCCGGCCAGCAATATAAAATCAGATATTGACGAGTTAATCTCTTTTGGTAGAATGATCAACAAAAGTTGCTCGTTCATGATGGGTTTTGACTTTTGAGGTCATTGTGTTTGAGTTTTGGAATGTGGACCATTACTTGTTAGAGAAATTTAGTATTGTATAACAGTTTTTGGTGAGTGATTGCTGATCAACGTCCATTCAAACTGTAAGAGCAGGAGACATTTTGAAACAAATTTCCTTTTAGGGCTAAAGTGAGCACTTGAGCGATTTGGGGAAATTCTAACTCCAAAAGGGGCGAAAAGGGGGGTCAACGTTTGTACTTGAAAATTCGTATTTTTCATCCGATTGATTTCAAACTCGGTTTGTGTATTCTATATAAGAAATAAAGAAAATCAATTTTTACAATTTTGTAAATTTTGCTTGGGGCTCGAGTTATTGGCGATGACCCCTTTTAAGGGGGCCTTTATCATAATTCACGAACCGTTCGTCGTATCAATTTGAAAATTTGTAATGCGTCCAAACCTCTGTCGCCGTTGAGTATGCTTATCGCTTCATCCAACTCTAGCGTACGTACTCCAAAAATATTCAAACGGAATTCTGTAAAAATGGGACATACACATACGCATACTACTGGAAAGTACACATCCTTACGATATTTCTGGGGTAAATATGTTGCGCAGGTGTGGGATATAATTAAGGGGTAAGAGCTTCCCCCATAGTCTAAAGATGATGCTCATCACATTGGTGTGTTTTTCAGATAAGAAATATGTTTTGATCGGTCCAAATATTGATCATATTTTTTACCTGTTTTCTTCAATATGATGTTAAACATATTTTTCAGAGATACTTTCTTAGGTAGGTTTCCTGCAAGATATATAATAATAAAAAAAAAAGAGAGAACAAACTGACTGTGAAGGAAGCTGTTTCTACCAAATCCTGAGGGCTGTGCGAGCGAAGACGCGGGCCGAAGCTAGTCTTCAATATATTGATTACATATTTTGTACAGTTTACATCTACTTAGAGCCAAATAAACACTTCAACTAGCAATTAAATAAATAAATAAATAGGTGGCGCAACAGGCGGTAGACACCCTAGGCCTAGCTTCTCGCAACCATTCGTTTGTGTGAGTTTCTATTTTTGGGACGAATGGAAGGGACCTACAATTTTATGCTGATTCCGAACGGCTGAATCATTGAGAAGCTTTTTCAGGACAGTTATACTCTCGGATGTTTGTCAGACGTTCGCGAGAGGTGGCGCAGTAGAAAAAAACACTAAGATGTAATTTGTGTTTTTCCGGGGATCGAACCTGGGATCCCTCGCACAGCAGTCCAGCACACTAACCACTGCGCTACTGCGCCCGGCAATTATGAACTTTTATTTGCAATCAACGTGTAATTTGTAATATTTCTGGGGCTCCGTTCCGTTCCGTTCCTTTCGAGGTAGTGCCCCGCAATTACCTTCTTCATTTTTGTTCCCTACTCCGTTCGGTTGCCTGACTCATTCTGCCCCAGCTGACTCAACACTCGCGCCAATCCTTCCCGTTTCCTGTCGCTTTTTCGTTTCATCGAAGTTCGGAATTACTACCCGCCCAACGAGCCAGAAGAAGATTAACTTCAGAAGGATATTTTGCCATTTTTCAAAGTGACCTCATTTGCCCCCCTTTTTGAGGGGCTAAATGTTGAAAGTATGTATTTTTCTTAAGGGCTATAACTTCCGTCATAGACCGTTTTACGATGAGTAATTTTAAATTATGATTGAGAATAGAAAATAATTGAATACATTTTTTAGGAGAATTCGATTTTTGCCAAATAGCGGGTTTTAAGGGGCATGTTTTTTTTTTTTGGTTGCATTTGCTTGGATTGTAATAAAAGTTTTTTTTTACACGTAAGATCTCAAACACATTTAAACTATGTACTTAAAATAATTTACTGGATACAAAATAATTTTCACATTTGCCAATACTACATCTGAATAAAAAAAAAATCGTTTTATCGATAAAATTATACTCACCCTATAAAATACGCGGCATTAGGCTGTTGCCCCCTACGATTCCTATTCCTCTTAACTGGAATGACTCGACTTTGTTGTCACATTTAGGGTATCGGGTCGGGGCACATACTACTCGTATCAAGTGTTGTGTGTCGCGCTGTTTAATCAAAATGGGAGTCGATTTGATTATTTTGCGATAAATGTTGTTATTTTTTTCCGTTCTCTCTTTCTCCGCATTCGCTTGTTAGGTTTATAAATTTACTTTGTCCTCGTGTCTCCCGCTGTCATTTTTATTTAACCTTATTTTTTTTTTACTTCGAATATTTTTTTCTGGAGTTTTAGGTGTCCAATTCCATTTACGATGGTATCTGTCCTGTGTATGTTCATTAGCCGCATATGAAGTAATAATAACAATATAATCGACAAATGGATTGATTGGAGGGGCGCAGCAGATTATGGGGTTCATCGTTCATGACTATAAACCGATACATATGCAGTAAAATTGAATGGTATAGTTTGTATTGGTTCCTCCCAGCCATTGGTAGTATAGGGTAGCGGCAGTAAGGAGCTTATAATCCATAAATTATTATTTATGTTTTCTGATTTTGTGCAATGACTTGTTTTTCGAATCATCTTCTACTTCCTTTTCGTTCATTATTTGCCTTCTTTATCTGGTTGACGTTTGTTTATGTTATTTCATTAACACAACGCCCGCCATGATTATCTGTTCCTTGTCTCAAGCGACCACGTCGTGCGTTCGTGCTTCTATGCGCTACTGGATGAGTAAATATTCTGTTTAAAATACTGTTCTTGTTTTTCTTTTTTTCCTGTTCGTTTTTATTGTTATTATTACCTCGCTTGTTTCTTCCATAATAATGACAAAACGCAAAGGAAAAACGATGGCATTGTTGATACTAATACTAATACCTATGCTACTATGTCGAGATATCGTTGCCAGATTAAAAATATGTTTCAACTAAGTTTTGCAACTTTATATTTAAGCCGATATACTAATAGAGGTGTCTTGCATTATACTCGTAATCACTAAAAACAGTTTTTCAAAACTAATGTCGGTTATGCTTTATTGAATTGAAACAGTTTTTCACTTGATCTTATGGTCTACTTTCTTATACTTATACCTTGGAGAGGTTTATTATCTTTTCCAGAGCCCCATCGCATGATTCTTCTAAGTAGTCTGTTTGATAGTCTATGCTCTGACCTAAGCTTGGTAAGAATATAATAATGGCTAGAAATGGAAGTATTTCGATGAATTTATCGTATTCAATGTATTTCTCCTTTCCAATTCCTTATTTTGTCATTTATTCAATAGTTTTTTTGCCGTAGCCATGACGTGTACGTACTCCAGGAGTACATCCATGGCTGTTATTGGGTCTATAGGTACGCCAATCTTTTTATTAATACAAATTGGCGCAAAAGTCATCACTCATCGTCATCATCACCAATAAGAAGATGATGGCAAATGACAATTTTACTTTGACATTTAATCGAAGTAAATAAATACAAAATGCAATTCAACAAGACATGAATCGCTATACTCCTAACAAACGCAGAATAATTCGTCAATTGTGTTCGCGCGGGGTGCATTTTGGCGCAAATTTCCCGGTCGTCCGACACCAACTGAGCAAATTATTATGGGCCAATACGAGATACTGCCAAGTCTGGTCGGCCAAGACCAGACATCGCAGATGTGCTTGAATATGCCGCAGATGACCCCGGAGTATCGACCAGACGACCAACGTTCCACGCAATTGGGCATTAAACGGCGGTCTTTACAAAGAATTTTGGTAAAAGACTGTACGATTTTCCCTTAAAAAAATCAGCAGTTAGCTGTCATTCTGATTTTCGACGACGACGAAGATAACTTTTTGTCAAAAACCATCATGAGCAACGAGGCCCATTTTTCATCTCTTTTTGTTGGGGTTTTTTTTAAGTCACGACGCAAGTCATGTCTATGTCGGATGTTATGGCAAAAGTGATAGAAAATGCCAGAAATCGGGTCCGAATGGTCATCAGTTCTGGCGGCTGCCACTTATTCGATATAATTTCATCGACTTAATGCAAAGAAATTTAAGAGATCAAATAAACATATTCCAAAAGCTGAATCAAAGTTTATTATTCATAAAAAAAAATGTACTTCCATAAAAAGGGCTCCAATTCCCCAACCCTTTTTATACCCGGTACCGCACTGTGGTGAGGGTATATTCACTTTGTCATTCCATTTGTAACGCCCATAAGGAGGCGTTGTAGGTATGACAAAATATATATATTATTGATCAGCATCACTTTCTTAGTCGATCTAGCGATGTCCGTCTGTCTGTCCGTCTGTCCGCACGATTACGGCCGTAATTTAAGAGCTATCGACTTGAAATTTGGTATGTAAGCTTTTATCCACCAAACTGAGGCTAAGTTCGAAGATGAGCAAGATCGGATGAAAACTACTACTACCTCCCATACAAAAATATCAGATTTATGTAGCTTTTTATATTAAAAATTAAATTTAAATAGCTACAGTAAAGATAGCAAGTTTAAACTTTGCACATATTGTTTTAATAATATTTAAAAAATTTTGACAAAAAATGAGCTTGGTAGAATAAAAAGTACCCATACCTACCTTTTAATACTAAAATATTTTTTTTATTTTACAATAATATAGTAGCGGGTATTTAAGCTTCGGCATAGTCGAAGATAATTGTCTTACTGGTTTTTAGTTTGGTTTGGCATTTCAACATGAATAGACTGACTTATTTTGAAAATCATGGTTCTGTTCGAAATACGTATCGCGCACTACGTCCATTTTATGGTCAACATTTTGTTTAGCGATGAAGCTCACTTTTGGTTGAAAGGATACGTCAATAAACAAAACTGCCGTATTTGGAGGGATGATAATCCTCAAGTGTATTTTGATGTTGAGACACCGTTACATCCACAAGAACTGACTGTTTGGTGTCCTTTATGGGTTGGTGGAATAATTGGTCCGTACTTCTTTAAAAACGATGCTGGCCAGAACGTTACTGTCAATGGTGACCCCTATAGAGCCATGATTACTGACTTTTTCGTTCATCAATTGAACAACTATGATGTACAGGAGCTGTTGTTTCAACAAGACGGCCGGCGCAATATGTCACACAGCTCGTGCCACAATTGATTTATTGAAGGAAACGTTTGGTAACCGCATTTTTTCACGTTTCACGTTGCGGACCCGTGAATTGGCCTCCAAGATCGTGCGATTTAATGCCGCTTGACTATTTTCTGTGGGGATATGTGAAGTCGCTAGTCTACGCCGATAAGTCCGAAACGATTGACCACTTGGAAGACAACATTCGCCGCAATATTGCCGATATACGGCCACAAATGTTGGAAAAAGTCATCGAAAATTGGACCTCCAGATTAGACTACGTCCGAACCAGCCGTGGCAGTTATATGCTAAAAATCATATTTAAATTATAATACCAGAAGATTATCTTTCGATTAAAGTAAATTTCATGTCAATTTAATGTCATTTCAAAGTTCTATACCTCTAAAAAAAACACCCTTTACTTTGCAGAAATTAATTTTTTTCAAAAATTGCAAAGTGGTGAAATAGGTCCTGGGTCACAAATTTTTGGCCACCTTGTATAATAAAATTTTACGCAGATCGTATAGCTGATGTTTCTACAGCCCATTTGTAGAAATTTTTTGAAATTCTTGTATGGCAGCCAAAGTTTAGCCTGACCAGGATAACGCAAAGTTTATTATTCTAAATGGGAAAAATATTAATTTAAAATCAAATAAAAAAAATTTCTCAAAAAACAGTGACAACATCTGGCAACACCATGTTTCCTAAAAAACGACAACAACGTCACACAGAAGCAACTACATAAATAAACAAACTAGTGTCATGTTCCTTTTTTTTTTATTCTAGTTATTTTTGCCTTCCACTACTTCATCTCTCTTCTTCCTTGTAATTTTTCTGTCAAAGACGACATCCGTTCCATACCATAACAATATACATAGGTATAGTATATACTTTTTTATGCTTATTTATTTTTCTTGTCTGAAAAAATGTTGGTTTCTTTCCATTTCCATGCCTCCCTCTATCACAACACCCCATCCACCCCCTCCGGTTGGTTCTTGTTTTCTGTTTTTTCTGCATTCTCATTCGCATTCTCCAACAAGAAGATATTCTTTCGTTGTCTGCAAACTGCAACTAAAATCGTAAGGTAATAGCCCAGTCGGCAGTTGTTGGCATTGGCATCACCAAGCCGCATCAGATCAAATATACGTAGCGTAGATACAACACAGTATAGATACAATCAGGAGTACGACGGACCTTAAATCGAAATCTTTCGCTGGCTATGACGGAACTTTTCTGTTACAGATACCAAGTAACGACACCGAGTCGGGCGAGTACATTAGACAAATCGTGCGCCCTTACTGTATTTACACAGTCACTTTCGCGTTTCCTTTAAAACTATTTTTGGGGTGCACAACTAAGTACCTGCCAAACAGTCAACATTCCATGTCGAACATATTTTGTGGCGCACGCTGTTACGCACATAGCTATAGTCACTAGTCAGTCCTGCTCCTGACATAAAAGGCCGATACGGGAATGAAGCTTTATCTCTTAAGAAGCAATGTATACCTCTACATAGTATCTATAGATGGACTTAGTGTATCTACATCTCGTTCTAGTCGTTTTCGTTTATTCGATTTGTCGTCATAGCGAACGTGCTAACGATTGGAAAAACTCATGATATGTATACATGGTTTGTGCGCGACCAAGTGTGGCGTGTGCGATGCGATGGTAACAACTCGCAAATGCGGTGGCGGTGCGGCGGTGGTATGGCGTGGCGTATAGCGACTTAATCGCTTCTAGAGTGTATACAGTCACTCTAGAGCAGTGAGTTTCGAACTGCTGTAGGCTGTGAACGCGCATCGCGACAGAGATTGTGTGCGCAAAATTTGTTTAAAATCGTTCCCCGAATTGATTCCGCGTGTGTCAAAGAAAATAAATAAATACGTATCTCATTCTAATAGAGAAAAGATACACAGAACGGATAGCAGTGGTTCCTATAATACCATTTTGTTGTTTATTTGTCTTTTCTGGGACATCCGAGATTATTTAGTTTGTTGTCATTTGGATTTATAATAATTAATTATTCGAGGGCAATAATATATATAAAGTCCTCACCCAATTTTAAAAATAATACAATATAAATTCACTATAAAAATTAAGATATTCGCGTACAGTATCTGTTTTCGCATATCTAATGTAAACAACAAATATTTTATATACAAAATTGAAGAAGATTTAAATTTAAATTATATCGGTTGTGTCATCGTTCGCGTTCCGTGTATTTTAAAACGAAAGATCGTAAATCGTTTGAAGAGTTAATTTGTTTAATGAGTTCGTGTTCTCGTTCATGCGGGGAGATTTATTAGTTTTCTCATTCCCCTCCTCCTACACCGGCGCTGCCGTCGCGGCGTGGCTACCGGCGAGATAGTTGGTTGTTCGTGTGAGTGATGCACAAGACGAGGAATGTTAATACCTCAATTAGAAATACCTACAACTTGCGTGCATGTATATAATTGGGGAGAAAATAGTGAGATATAAAAAAAAAATATATTTAAAATAATAATTAAAGTGTGTAATTAGTTGGAGGTGAATGCATTGTGTTGAAAAATAATAATTTGCGAAAATTAGATTGGTGGGGGTTTTACAATTTACAATGGCGGATATTGATGGATTAATTACACCACCACAATCGTCCGCTAATCGTGCGGTAGGAAATGACAAGGATTTACATAACGTTTGGAAGGATTACACGAAGCTCAAAACGTATCTTATACTGAAGGATAAACAAAGTGAAAAGGTACATACAGTAAAATCTCAGAAAGATGAACAGATATCTATAAAACAGGTACATTTAGTCAGAAAAGAACGTATGCCATACATAAAAACAGTAAATATATCAAAATATTAATTAATTTTATTACAAAAAAAAAAAAACAAGAATCATAACTAAAACAAAAAGTTAGTCATAAAGGGTATAAAAACAGACTTATTTATACGTTTTTCTTGAAAAACTGCTCTATGGAAGGCTGCAGCGTTACCGTTGGGCGACATTTGTCGCAATTTGGCTACTTTTTCGATCCCTCTTTTTCAAAAATTCTCTGTTTTCGCCCCCTTTTAAGGTTCGTTTCCATAGGGACAAAACGGAACCTTATTGTTTTCGCTACAATGTCTGTCTGTTTGTCCGAACCCACTAAGCCAATTTTGTACCTAGGTCTATCTCAAAAACTAATTGACTTAGAAGCCTGAAATTTTGCACGCAACATCCGGTATAACCTCTAGTTAAACGGCAAATACCAATAATAGCGATACATTGACTGGTTTTGGAGTAAAAATACAAAAAACAGACCAAAACATAACTGAATAAAAATATCTGAAGGGAGTTTTAAATGCGATGAACGTTTCTCAAACTATTTTGAAGAACCAAATGTTAAAGAATTTTGGTTTAAGATTGGCCAAATGCAAAACTGCTTGGGGGAACTCCTACGGATTGAAAGGTACCCCTGTTTGAAGACACATAACGTCACTGATGTAAAATCTATATGTCATTGCTTAGTGTCGTCTGTCAAACAACGACTATCAAATTTGCAGATAAATTCATTGATTAATTTTATTGTATAGTAGCTGTTGGAAGTAAGCAAGTTCAATTTTTTTCTAATTATGGAAAAAGTGCAGTACCTATCGGTGATTAGATTCTTGTTTTTAGATGGAGAAAACGTGCAGTGAAATTAAAGAAAAGTTAGACACTTTTGGGGACCTTTCTTTTTCGATGACAACAATTCGTGGTCGTAGATCCGCCGTAGATGAAGAGCGTCCAGATCTTCCAATTGAAGTGACTACGGATGAAATGGTCAAAAAAAATCCATGACATTGTATTGGCAGACCGGCGAGTGAAGATAGGCATCTGTTAAAAACATAATACATACTACGTAAACATACGTATTAACTACAACACTTTATTACATACTTTCAAATTTCACCCTGAACTGTCACTTGAAGGAGGCAAGTAGGGGATGAGTTTCGAATTATATTGCCACTGAAGTTTTGGGCTTTGCAAAAATACCGGTTGTGATCGGGATTTGGGTAGTCATTTTTGAGAAATATTCATAAAACGGCTATATTCGAGTTTTCTGAAAAAACTAAGTACGTGTTGTATTAAATATGTATTTTGATCAAAATGGTTAGAGCTGTTTTTTGTAAGATTATGCTGACAAATGTTACAACTTTGGATTCGAAAAGCACTGTTACTAAACTGTTTAGCTGAAAGCTGATTACTAGGTATTCTTCAGGATATAAACATTACCTAGCAGTTACATTTTTATCCAAATCGAAAATGGCGTTTTCGAGATATGACCTATTTTTAAAGTACCATTTTTAGCGATTGGGGTGGAAATCGAAGGACAAACACTGTTTTGCAATTGTTTATCTCAAAACTGAGCAACTGTGGATTTAAACATTACCTGCAGGTAAATTTTTATCATAATCGAAAATGGCGTTTTTGAGATATGAGCAGTTTTTTAAAGAACATTTTTGGGTGGATATCAAATGACGCAGTCTTTTTAAAACTGAGTTTGCTATCAAGTTAAGAATGACGATAATATCTGAAAAATAAGTTTTTTTTAAAATCGTTTGTACCGTTTTCGAGAAAAAGCCAATTTTCGAAGGTGCCGTTGCTGGACTTTTTAGCAAAAAACTGGGTATGCGTATTATGCAGCATGCCTACATTAACTCTACTATCAATTTTGGTTCAAATCGTTAGAGCCGTTTTCGAAAAAATCTAAATTGTTTAATATTTCGTAAAATTTGTATACATATATGGGAAGTACCGTTAATATTAGGGCTAGAATAAAAAAAAACGCCTCCTAGCGGGAAGACCACAAACTCTAAATACGAAGTTTGAAACAAAGTCTTGCCTTATATGCACTAAACCCAACCAAGTTCTATTTTCCTCACTTCAGAATATTGTCCAGATTTTTATTTAGAAAACAAATTTACTGGCATCTGATTTGGAGATGCAGTCACACACTGTTCGAGAAAGAAAATATAAGACTGACGTCATTAGCAAAACTTTTAATATATTTATTCGTCGACATAAACCCGTAATTTATATGGAGAAGAAATAGATTTAGGGGGAGTATACTTACTAAGGGCACTCCTGCGGCTATAACAAACGAATGCACCAACTAACTACAACTTGATTTGATCTGCCGAGTGGAAAGCTTTGAAACTATCCGCAGCGTTTTTGTGGTACTCCATAAGAGGATAACTCGCTTAGTAGCACTCTATGCCAGACCCTGTCTTCGAGATGTCAAAGATTATGGTCCTGGATTGGCATGTTCTTCTATTGTCTGCTTCTATAAGGGAGTACCAGTAGAACGACGCCTTCAAAATGCATCGCAGTAATCGTAGATTGCTTGATCTTTGTCAGTTGTCAGGTCAATTTCGTGAGATTATGTTATCACCCAATTTCTTCACCAAATGCTCCATCGTTTAGCTCTGCTAATTTGAAAGCAAAAAAAAAAATCTCTGATCATCGTTCGGCAACGGGTTCCATGACCGCGACGTGGGCTACATACTACAAATAAATGCATTTTTGTAGATAACGGCATTTTGTGAACTTTTTGTGGGTTATCTATAATCCAAAAGTTGACAATTTTGTATGATAACACCAACCTAAGCTATAGACATACGACCCACAACTGGAAAACAACCCACTTCCGCATATTTAAGGGCTCAAGTATTTAAGATACTAAAATGATGCTTCTTTGGCTTCAGATCCTGGACCAATTGAATTTTCAAAGCATAAAGCTCTTCATCTTGTGTACAAACGAAGTAGTCTGTAACATTGTCAAATGGAGGACAATTTGAAGGAATTTCTAAAACGCAGGAGTATACTGGACACCGATGCCAACTTGAACGAGATCAGTGACTTTGTCTCATGTAGGACAATCTAGGTTAGTTAGAATTGCTATTTGCGAATTTGAGTGTCTTACCTTGTTGAGAGGTTTTGATAGTGACTGCGGCAGTCAAATCTTATCTAAGTTTGCACCTCCTGGTTGCGACTTAGTCTTCGGGCGGAGGGTGACCTTAATAGTCTCATGCCTATTGCCTCTGACAGACCATCACTAAGGAGGGAGACTGGCGCATGGCAGAAGTGGGTGATTGAACCAGTCCGCTTTGCTGCTTGACGGATGGATTTTCTGGAAAAAAAACCGTTGCAGTCTTCCTCCCGTATATTTCCTTTTGACAATCAGTCCACAAAACAAAGACTGGTGCTGAGCAGGATAGCTTAATTGAAGCACTCCGTCCTTCTGCTTGGTACCACAAGGAGAGGTCGCGGTTTGTCTTCGGTGAACAGTCGAAAGGGTGACCGAAACAGTCTTCGAATTGTCGAGATGAGGTAGATTGATATAGTCAGCTCCTCCAGGTGGCGGTTATAGTCTTCGGTGAAAGGCAAAGGAGTGACCGAAGCAGTCTAACTCCCCGCTGCTGGAAACCTCTTACAGTCCGCTGGTAAAAAGGGTGTCTGGTACAGATCAAGGTAGGGTATTTTGGATCAGTCGAAAGGTAGAAAAGACGAAGGGGTGTCCGAAACAGTCTAATCCACCGCCTATTTCTTCTGACGATTCTGGAAGTTCGAAATGTCAAGGTGCAATTAACCGACGTAGTCAGCTCTTCCCGTTGGCGGTTAGTCTTCAGAAACAGACAAAGGGTGGCCGAAGTAGTCTAACTCCCCGTCTGCAGCTTCTGATGGTTCGCTTGCAAGAAGTGTGGCTGGTACAGAACGAAGACGAATCTGCTCCACTCTGCTTGATGTCGAAAGAAGGTGACAATTTGTCTTCGGGAAAAGACTGAGGGTAACAGAAACAGTATACTCCCGCCTATTGCTTTTGACAGTTAGTATGTTAGGAGACAGAGAATGGTGTCAAGCAGAAACGGGTGATCGAAGCAATCTACCCTACTGCTTGACACCGAAGAGGGTGACGATGACGATGATGTCCGTTGACAATCTAAAAAATACATAATTCTGTTATACAAAACAACAAAAAATTCTGATTTTCTAAATAAAATTTTACATACGAGTAGTTTAAAAAAAAAACAAAATTATTCATTTCGATTTGATTTTAATAACAAATGCATTTTTTTTTATTTCCTTTCGGTCTGGTCTTGTGTTTTTATCTCTCTCTCTTGAATGCAATTGTGAGAGTATGGTAGTTACAGTGAATGAATTTGGAATAGATAAACATTCAAGTGGTTTTATTGTTTGCATTCCTGTATGTACATGATTCTGTGAAGTTGTATCTATTGCTCTTCAGAGATTGTCGGCACTTGAAAATATGCCATAATGTATACATTTAGATACCTCGATGAATCCTCGATGAAAGAGGTTAACTTGAGAGATGGATATATCGTTAAGTGCTGTTCCATGCGAATATTAGCCAAATGCGCTATGTTGGTACTTTTTGTTACTATGGTTGCGTTCTGTAATCCGGAGCGAATATTTTGGAGTACGCGTCTAATTAAAATAAGCGCTGTGCATGAAATAATAAATTAATTTTAAAGCGAAGACCAAATATTGCTACAATTACAATATCTTCTGCTTAAAATTAAATATTTCCGGCTAACACTTTTCGATTTAATTTACTACCCACTATTTCAATTTTTATTCAAATTGCCACAGTTGGCGCTCTAATGGATATACCAGCAATATGTCATTGTTATGTGAGTCATTTATACAAAAATTAACCATATATCTAACCAACATGAATAGAATATAAATGAAAATTAACATAATTACATACAAATTTCTACTGTTAACATTTATTTTGTTAAACATGCAAATGTATTTCATATATCATAATTGATTACCGCCGTAGCTACTCATATTTCTTTTCCAACAGGAACATATATTAAATTTATTCGTATAACAAATGGCATGCAATTTATTTGCATATCTATATAATAAAAGGCCATTTGCATTTTCTGCGTGATTTCAATTAAAATAAATATTTCTTATGTACCTAAACCCATTAGGGGTTGGTAAATGTTGACATTCGAGTACCTTTTGTTGTTTTGTTGTAACGAAAACGTATTGTCGGTTGGCACGTAACGTATCTGCACAGAATCTAGTGGCGGAATTTTCTATATAAAATAGCGACATGCGTAGCGTATGCTGACTACTCATGTGTCCACTATAAGACTTTTTTCACTCATGAATTTAAAAGGCCGGAACCCGTAACTGAGCTATAAAATTGGTAAGAAATTTCCAAACTACCCTACAAATTATTCTAGAATTTTAACCTTCTGTCTAGCGTCAGGTTTTTTGACTTTATTGTTCTGGTTCCAGTTGGAATAGTGACGTATTCTGTTTGACTTTTAGCTATAAGCACGGCTTTTTTTACCAGTGACTACAGAGATGTCATCAGCGAACACAATTTGTAATGTGTACTCTTTTTGGTGGCGCTAATCGCAAGACTTCGTGCACGATGTCCTTATGAGACATTGTAGTATTTAAATCCCGCGTCAGTTTAATACCTTCGTCTTCCAGATCATTGTAGCGTATTTCAGACGGAAATAATGGCAATAAAGGAGGTCTTAGCCGTAGTCCGTAAGTGACAAGAAAGGAACAAACCCTAGGTGGACAAGTGGCACGTCATGTCTACAAAACATATTTAGCCAAAGCTAGATGTTAAACATTTTAAGAATTTGATCTCCCTTGACAGAAGGCATGTCACCGCTATAATAGGTGTCATCACGGCACACTGCCTTATAGGTATCATGCAACAAGGCTGGGTGTATTCTCAAACGATGTTTGTAAAAGTTGTTTGGACGAAAAGGAGGAGGAGACCATTCTCCACTTTCGCTGTACTTGTCCGGCTCTCTCACAAAAACGGAAACTCCATCCGGAAGCCTTCTATTACAATGACCTAAACGATCTAACAAACCGAGACATTCGAAGTCTCCTGTGCTTCATTAGAAGCTCAAACTGGCTCAACGAGTAGGACGAAACTTCTTCTAGATTCATGTGGTATAACAATGGACCTTATAATGGGCGAAGTGTGTTGGACATCTACTTCAACCTAACATACCCCTAATCTTCATATCTTTATCAAGGTGTGTCTGCCATAAATTGTGGTAATTTTATTGTTGAATATTTTCAAAACAGGGGCTTTGCCAAAAATGAATAAAAAGAAATAAGATTTTCGCTTATAGAAACTAACTGAGAAGGAGTATCCTTTTCATTGGTTAGGGTCCTTTATTTACTAGATAATCCAATAATCTCATCATGATCAACGCTCAGCCGAAGAGGTAAGATCTAGGATGAGGGCATTTTGAAACAAAATTCCTTTTATGACCGAAGTGAGCACTTGGAAGTGATTTGGGAAAATTCAAACTCCAAAAGGGGGCAAAGGGGGGTCAAACTATTTTTCATCCGATCGATTTCAAACTCGGTTTGTGTATTCTGTAGAAGAAATAAATAAAATCAGTTTCCCTGATTTTGTAAATTTTGCTTAAGACCCGAGTTATTAGCAACTGGAAAATGAGGATTCAGTTTGTATAAAATTAAAAAAAAATAGTTGGCGCAATAGGCGTGTAGACGCCCTAGGTCTAGCTTTTCACAACCATTCGTGAGTTTTATTTTTGGGATGAATGGAATGGACCTACAAATTTATACCAAGTCCGAACGGCTATTGCCGTTGAGAAGCTTTTTCAGGACAGTAGTATGCTCGGATGTTTGTCAGACATTCGTGAGAGGTGCGGCGCAGTAGAGAAAACCTAAAGATGTAATTTGTGTGTTTTCCGGGGATCGAACAATGGACCCCTCGCACAGTAGTTCAGCACAATAACCACTGAGCCACTGCTCCCACAGTTTGTATAAGGTAGATTTTTTATTCATCCTATCGAGCGCGTAACAAAGTAACTAGGTACTTTGTAACGGGAGCGTAAAGTCACACTCCACCTAGCCGTCTACTTTATTCCATTTTTGTAAGCATTAAAGATATATTGATCTCTGTATCTTCAGAAGCAACTTAACTTCGAAAGGTAACTCTAAATTGACATAAAAAAAACTACAGGAACAGAAGTACCCATCTATATAGAAACAACAACAAAAACACGTTGTTACCTACTTAAAATGTCAAAGAACTCCTTAGGCCTTGTTTGTCTTTCAATCTCTTCACATTATTCCGCCTTCATACCTCCCCCTCACACTTTTTTCTATTTTTTTTTTTTTTTTTTTTTTTTTTGTTTTAGTTTTCTTTTCTGGTCTTTCTTGAATTACATACTTCTGGTTTGATATTTTGTATTCTGTGTCTTCTATTATTTTAACTGTATACATACATACATCATGTTGAGGTTGTATTCTCCCTACCGTCACAATTAATGCCACCATAAAAGATATAAGATAAACAAGATACAAACGAATGAGAGTTATTGTGTTGTGGTATATATTTTTTTTATGAGTTTGGCACAGCTGCCCTGCCGCTCCCCGAATGGTGTTTAAATGGATCTGTTTGAATAGCTGTCATGTATTTTGTTTTCTATTTAATGATCATTTAGGCCAAGCGATTCACAAGCCATCTATGGGGTAATGACGTTAACATAAAGGTGATGCAGTCTTGATGAAATTGGTCAACCTTTTCGATACTTTATTAGTGAATTTAAATTTGCTTTCATTCTTCACTGAATTCTTTACTATATTGCTAAATATAGAAAAAAATGTCGTTTGTTGTGTCATAATTTGCTTGGAAAGATTTTCTATGATAAGTCCTTATTGCATACACTATATATTTTCAACAGCTCTTCTATTTGAGAAGGTCTATGCCGCAGAGTGAGAAATTTCTGGTAGTTACTACCAATGATAAATGGAAAGGACGTCCAATACGTCATATATTTTAAAATAAGTTAAAAAAAATACATGTCATTGAGCAACCCCTCAAAAGTTATGTGAACCTCAATCTACCTACCTTTTAATCCATTTAAGATGAAAAGTTATACATAGTACTGACAGAATTCCTTCGCCTTTTGAGTTCAGTCCATTTCCCTGTCTATGTGTCTTATGATTCAACCTCCAACTCTGTAACTGCAGGAACTTCTCAACCCCAAACTAAATATCAACAAATCTAAGTTTAATTTTGAAGATACGATATATCGTCATTGTTCCCCACAAACATTGTATATGGTTGCAATTATAACGGACTTCATTTAGCTTTTCCCTTCATGGCCGATTCCAATATAATTCTTGTCGCTGAAAAAAAAAAAGACAAACAATTAGAATCCGTCATATACAAATCTGAAGAGTATTGTTGCCTGGAAAATAATTAAAATTCTAACCAAATACAGTGTTTGTAAACAGTCCAAAATTCGTCCAAAAAATCTATCAAATTTTGCGTTTTATACTAAATATATACAGTGAGCGTCAAAAGTGAGTGAACACCAATGAGGTTTTCATTTATCTTTGTAGTCTGGATGCCATTTTTTTGTTTTAATAATTTTAAAGTATTTTTTGTTGTCGACATGAAATATGTTTAATTATTGTTATCTCGTAATCAAACTTTTTACAGATTTGTGGCTTTTTAGACCTGTTTTTTTAAACACAAATTATAAATAGTTAATAAAAAAAAAGACTTAATAATTTTAAAGTATTTTTTGTTGTCGACATGAAATATGTTTAATTATTGTTATCTCGTAATCAAACTTTTTACAGATTTGTGGCTTTTTAGACCTGTTTCCACACCCTAAACTCAAAGAAGCATCTGTGTTTACTCACTTTTGACGCTCACTGTATGTAGATTAATACGGACATAAAATAATTATTCCCTTGAGTGATAAGTTAATTTGATACATTAACGTCATCTTAACGTCGAAGGCAGCGCGTTTGTAATATGAGTTAACAATGTAAGGTTAACGCAGTTGTTGCACATATATAAATGCTAGAGAAGCAATGGACATTTCTTAGTAAAATAGGTATAGATACACATATGCATTTGCATACAAATTAAAATTTTAATTTATGACTGTAATCAGAGTATGTTCCCTGTTATACTTTCTAACCACAGTCATGCCGATAAAATCTGAAAAAGAAAAAGACAAAGATCCGAAAAAGGCAAGAAATAATAAAGCACTTGAAATAATTGCTTGAAAAAAAATAGTCAACGTTGGATTTTCCCAGCTAAACCTTGAACGTTCGCAAACTTCGGAGAATATAATTGCCTTGAGAAAAGCTTCTCAATTTCACATAGACGAGTAGAGTACCACTCAAAAATTCGTTCGAGATGCAGGCGAAAAACACGTAGAAACCCTAGACACGGCTAGATTTTTATTTTAAAAAAATACAAAGTTTTGGCGGTGACAACAACTATAAACGTTGCATATACCAAACTCGCAACTACTCCAAATCCTGCAGTGACTACGAGCAGGAGGATTGCATATCAGTGGCGTGGCGTCCATATAACCCGATTCCTACCGAGTTACCTTTAAAAAGTTTCAGTTTCAGCTACACAACAATGTTTACTTAAAAACGAGCAACATAAAACCCACGGTATAAACTTAATAATATGTATCTATTCATTTGGGTAAGTTACACCTACACACCCTGCCCTGACCCGAACCCACTGCCAGCAACTTTATTTTCAAGCACACACGGAAACACACACCCTTCGCCTTCTTTACCATTAATATTAGAAATTTAGAACTGTCCAGGCCCACACTCTCTGAGCATAACCCAAAGCTAAAATAACCCGGGTTATAAAATCTCTCAGTGGATAGAACAAATTTGTCTCCTTTCCCTTTTGTACACTTGCGATTATCTGAGTTTGGTCCTCTCTGTTCAACGCCCGCTTTCTTATGCAAAAAAATAACACGCTTTTCTTCGGGTTATTTGGTGGGTTTTGTGTGTATCTTTTACCGTTGCGCTGTGGTGTAATTGAGTATTTCTGGAAAATAACACGCTTTTCTCCGTCATATTTGGTGAATTTGAATTGTGTGTGTATCTCTTATCGTTGCGCTGTGATGTAGTTTGTAGTCACTTAGTCAGTTCCCTTTTTTTACCTAATGATACCCTGAGTTTTTCTGAGGCGAGTATCCTCTGTTCAAAGGCTGCTTTCTTATGCAATAAAATAACACGATTTTTTGCGAGTAATTTGGTGAATTTTGTAAGTATCTTTTAAAAAATAAACAAACTGATGTGTTTATAAAGTTTATAAACAAGTCGCTAAGTGAGAAATCAAGTGTTTTGAGTCTTGGCTATGATCTTCGTACCTAAATACGTTTGAAGAAATGTTTCAAAGAGTAAGTAGATGATTTTGCTGAACCTCCACAAAAACACCGAATGCTCGATTTAAACACTCATTTCAAGAACCTTTATGTAGAAATAAAGGACAATAATTATAAGACAGGATATAAATAACGTTTACACGCAATTATTTTTTGGATTTATTCAACAAATCGAAATTATGAAAGTTTTGCACTATTGAATCAAGATGAAAAAATATCTTCATTAATTTAATATCTTCCTGGAGTTTTCAATTTTATGGCTTTAAAAAATTAACTGAAAGTTGTGTATACCTACTACATCTTCCCTTCGACCTTTTGATATTTTTCGGCTTCGACTTACCATTTAAAATTATTCACGCCACGCCACTGTTGCATACATAAATATCTCACTCTTTATGGGATTTTTTTTAAACACAAATTATAAATAGTTAATAAAAAAAAAGACGTTTCGCATTTTTTCGAGTTGGTCACGACTGAGTGGGTTTTCAATATACGCATACCATACCTAAACCAACCAAACCGCTTTTTCTGGAAACTTTGAAAAATAGTTTGTCGATTGAGCGGAAACTTACACAATATATTTGCGATGGAGTGAAAAGTGAATGTAATTTAAAAGTTAGACTTTCCTATATAGGTAGAAGGCGCTAAACACCCAAATCTTAAAAATACACTATATCTTGAACTTTATGTCAGCTTTAGCCTTGAAATTTGATTGTACATTTAATTTGATTTGATTGTACATTTAATAAAATGTGGGCTGGATTGGACAAAAAAGCTTGGGAGCTTGAAAACTCTAAAGTTGAAAAATGTTGACTTGCATTGTCCTGATAGACCAGAACATATACCAGCAATATAATTCCTTGGTACGGACAAAGCCGGACGGATATAGCTAGTTTTATATATTTTTAAAATAATTACCTTGAAAATAGATCTATAGAATCATTTTTCAAAGTTTTCATTAAGTTTTTTAACATTTTAAAATTCTTTATGATTTAGGGGAGAATGGGGCACCTTTGAACGTGAGATACATTTGAACATCACATTAAGATAACATTAAAAAAATATTTCAAAACCAAAATAAAATAAACCAAAATTTAAACTTAGTAATACCGTCTTCTTTAGTGATCAACGACTTTTGCTTAATTTGCTTAATGCTTAAATTGCATATTTTAATTTTTCTATTTGTTGAAGTGCAAAACTTGTATATTGAGCTTTACTTTTTGTTTAAAATATACCTTTAAGGCAAAACTTCATTTGAAACCGTATAAAGGTACGTTTTTTGACAATAATATGAAAAATATAATTATTTACGCAGATTTGATTTGATTTTTCAAAATTTCTGTTGGGTTAATAAAATATAAAAATCATTTTTGTTTTTATAAAGTTTCTTCAGTCATTTGTTTAATATTTCAGTATGTAATTTGTGAATTGCAGTTTGCTTTTGTTAAGTAATTTGTTTTTATTGAAAAAATAAAGTTAAAATAAAGTTAAGTAACTCATTTACTGCCAAAAGTACTTACAAATACTGCCGTTCAAAAGTCTAGTTCAAAACTGCCCCGAATGGGATGTAACTTTGAACATAAGGAACATTTTTAAATAAAAATAAATTATTATGTGGCATTTTCATTGTCCAATAGGCATAGATTTTGCTTCACAGATACTACCTTATGGCCATGAAATGTACTATTTCGAATTAATTTGTGTTAATAATGCGCGAACGGACAGCTATTAATTTTTTCTTTACTAAATTTTCGTAGTTATTTGTCCAACCAAATCAATGTTTATTTCTATTTCTCAAAGTGAGAATATTTTACAGGCCAATAATTTTAACACATAGGATTTTATGTGACCTCAAAGCAAAAAGTGTTCGAAAGTGCCCCACTCTTCCATGTTTAACAACTTGTCTAACAGTGGTTATAGTAAACATAATCACAAATTTCATTGTAGGTATTAGGAACAATTTTTGTCTGACAGAAAAACAGTTGGTTATACAAATGAAAGAGAATTTGTCAGAGATAAACGGTTCAGTAAAAAAAATGTTCAGTCTATAAAGCTAAGTGCGGTAGAATTAAAACATCATGAAGTTAGATTAAAAGGTAAAATAATAACATTCGAAAGATGCCCCACCACTCTCGTTTTGTTTCCTACTTCGTTTTTTTTTTTCGTTCCTCTCCCGTATCTCATGTCTGCGTCACCACCCGCGCTACACCTTCCCGTTCTTCATCGCTTTTTCGTTTCATCATAGTCCCCCAAGGAGTCACAAGAAGTTTCACTTCAACCTGTCGCTTTTTCGTTTCACAGCAGACTTTGCGAAAACGCCATGATCATCCTATATGATTAGGACCCAATTCGTTGCTCAATAAAAACGAATCAGAAAAGCATAAATCAAGAAAAAAAAATTTTAAAACTGCTTTCTCAGTGATATATCTCTGAAAATTGATTTTTCAAAATGAGCTTCAAAACTCACAAAGAAATGAGTTAACAACTTCTAAAATTTTTTTATTTTAATTTTTTCCAGGAAAGTAAAATCTAGCCGAGATTTTATTTTATTGAGATATAAAATTAACATGTTTGATTGTTTTTTTTTTTTTATTGTGATAGTAGAATTCCTGATACCGGTTAAAATCTTCAATTCATATACAATACATTAGCTATTTGGTTTGCTATAGTTTTCTATTAGTGAAATTAAGAGGTGATTAGGAAGTTATTCGTTAAATTGTTGAATTTAGCACATTTTCTGCTATAAACATTTTTGTGATACGATATGTCTGGTTATAGCTGTTCGTTCGCGCATTATTAACACAAATTAATACGAAATAAATTTCATGGTCATAAGATAGTATCTGTGAAGCAAAAACTATGGCTATAAACAAAAACTATGCTACTTTATTATTACAGTAATTGGACAATAAAAATGCCACATAATATACGAATGTGATTTCTGTAATGCGGCGTGACTAAATTCAAATATTTTTAAGTCAAGTGATAGCTCTTATTATGGGGTTAATATGTTGGTCTACTGTATGAGAGGTTAAATTTGTAATAATTTGTAAAATTGGTTTGTCAGTCTCCCACTTCCTCCCTCTTCCTCAATTAATTTATTCGGATACGGCAGTAAATTCTAGGACCCATCTTTTTGTAAACAAAAAATCGCACTAACGAATTCTTGGAGATGTTGGCCAATAGTTCTATTTTTTTGCATTATATTTGAAGTTTTTGAAAATTTGTTTTGATTGCTGTGACATCTTCTTGTCGGATCTTAAACGGGGTTCAAATCTTTTAGTTTGCTTTGGTTAAAATTAAAACTGAGCACAGTGGGAATTGTAATCGAACCACGTCCTGTTAAAAGAGCTGCTTCACTGGCAACTGGAAACACTGCCACAAATGCCATGGATATAAAAGTTGCAAATGACTGTTGTATAGAAGCCAGAAAGTGCCAAACCCCTATATATGGGTAAAGAAGAGATTTTGGACTTGGTCGAACCTTCTCATTCTGTCACAAAATTGACCCAACCTATAACCAAACCTATCGTTTTTTACCTTACATTTCTTTATTGGACATTATTCATTACGAAATGCTTAGTTTTTATTACAAATCCATTTATTAAATTGTATTTTACCGCAATAATAATTATTTTATATATTTATTTAAATAAAATTCTGCATATAGTATGTATTTTTTTTTTATACAAGTGAGAACAATTTAAATAATTGATAGATGTGCAAAAGTCAATCCCTATAGGTAGCTGACGTCCTACTATACGATAATTGAATCTCATCAACATTTCACAAAACATAATAATAATTGTTCTCTCTATCTAAGCCGACCCCACGCCACGCGTGAATACGTGATTCCCAGTCACTCACCTCTCGGAGAGCTCTGAACTCACACGCTCACTCAACGAAACCGGCCCGCAATTATTATTAAGTAGTAAATTAGTATGAACTGCCGTCAAAGTGGGTAATTGCCCCCACAGACATGTCAAACAACTGTCAACTAAGCCCCGCTCTAACGAGTGCCTACGTAGGATTGCTATTGAGATTTAGAGCATTTACAGATAGCAAAACTTAACCGACCAGACGACATACACAGGAGACGCACTGTTATAATAATTTAAATGATTCTGAGAGACAGCCACATACACTGACACGTCTACTGACAGTAGAAGGAAATACGCAAAGATTAATGATGGTTATTATGACTATCATGTGGTAGCTAAAAAAAAATTGAAGGTTGTGTGTGTCATGAGTGTAGGTCTCACTGCTAAATTATACGTTAACTCCTGCAGATCAAAGGCCAAAGAAAAAGATTGGCAGATGTGAGTAGGTATACATTATATGGATGGAGATAAGATTACGCGAGTATGCAGACTAATTTTAAATTTGCTGATATTTTGTCCAGACAGTATCTTATCTGTGCGGTTTATAATGTGTTGCCCTATAATGTTATCAACATTAAGCGCCTTTTGCTTATTAAAAAGGCTATGCCATGACAAACAAAAAAGTTATTTAAATTTTATATAGTGTGAGATACAAAATCTTTATATATTCGCAACTGGTTGTATAGATTTCGTTGGGTATTTTAAAATGCAGTTTCATCTATAAGCTTCCCTCCTCTCAGCTTTCTTAAAGATCAACGGATTTGCCTCTGATTTAACACACCGAATTTCGTTTGCACTTAAATCTATAAGTTGTTCCCAATGATTTAGGACTATTACATTTCTTACTAATGCAGATCTTACCTCGTGGTTCTAAAGAACAAGGAAAGATAGAGAAAATTATACTTAAAAACAATAAGGTCTCGATGTAGCAATTCAAATAGAAGAGAAAAGTATTAACATTTTATGAAAAAAATTATTATACAATAGTATCTGCTTATAATGTACTTAATTTATTTGTTATAACTTCTAAGCCATATTTTTTATAAGTGAAATTGTAAAAAAAAAAACATCAACTTTTCTTCAGAAAAAAAATCACGAGCTCCCGAGTGAACACAAAAAAAAAAATATTTAAAAATAAAAGATTTTTTGTTCGTTATAACCAAACATTTTATTCATTTGACACGCTGAGGTTCCCTTTAAACGGTTATAAGCTATAACCGAAAGTTCAATTTAAGAGGTTACTACTGTATTTACAGGGTGGCGCGAAAGTAACTTTTTAATATAAAAAGAAAAACAACTTTTTTATACCCTCCTCAGGAAGGTATATTCACTTTGTCATTGCATTTTTAAGAAGATGCCAAGAAGATGTCATCGGAGATTCTCAATCAGAATCAAATTCTGAAACGATCTAGCCATGTCCTGTCCATCTGTCTGTTTGAAAACACGATAGAAAGGACTTCTTTTTACCGACCCGTCGCGTCGCCTCGGTCGTTGGGTTTGGTGTTGAAAATGGGCTATATGTCGATTAGTTCTGGCACCCTCTCATAAAAAACCAACAAAACACCCATGTGTGTACACATTTCTAGCATTTTGCATGATTCGTATGCAGTGGAGAGTATCAAAGAATTCAAAAACAATAAAAACCAGTAAGACAATTATCTTCGACTATGCCGAAGCTCAAATACCCGGTACTATATTATTGTAAAATAAAAAAAATATTTTAGTATTAAAAAATTATATATTTGTATGGGAGGTATGGGTACTTTTTATTCGACCAAGCTCATTTTTTGTCAAAAATTTTTAAATATTATTAAAACAATATGTGCAAAGTTTAAACTTGCTATCTTTACTGTAGCTATTTAAATTTAATTTTTAACATAAAAAGCTATATAAATCTGATATTTTTGTATGGGAGGTAGTAGTAGTTTTCATCCGATCTTGCTCATCTTCGAACTTAGCCTCAGTTAGGTGGATAAAAGCTTACATACCAAATTTCAAGTCGATAGCTCTTAAATTACGGCCGTAATCGTGCGGACAGACGGACAGACGGACAGACGGACAGACAGACGGACATCGCTAGATCGACTAAGAAAGTGATGCTGATCAATAATATATATAGTTTGTCATACCTACAACACCTCCTTATGGGCGTTACAAATGGAATGACAAAGTGAATATACCCTCACCACAGTGTGGTACCGGGTATAAAAAACGACTTTGAAACCGCGTTTTGGTTTTAAAAAATACTCGCCAAAAAAAGGAGAGCGAAAAAGCCCGAGATGAGGGAAGCTAGCCGGTTTGTCCAGTTGAAGTTGGTTTGGCGTTTGACATCTACGACTGCGTAAGAGAAAACGTACTAGATGTACTAGATTTTTAGACTATGGTTTTATTACACGTTCATAGATGGCGCCAACAAATACTTTTACTTGTCTTAAATAATTTTTTTTTTTTTAAGTTTGTTTAAAATTGGCAAAGTTTGGTTTATGGATATATTTCTTTTGTACTTATTACGGATTATGATACGAATAGTAGCTTTATGCTCACAGTGACGGTATCTTTCTAGAGTGTTTCCTAATAACACTTCGTAAGACATCGGCGCCTGTAATTTAACACAAACATTATCCTTCAGTTGCAGAATTGCAGTTCCAGTTTGTTTACCTAAACGTTACACTTCAAATAAACTAGGTAAAAGAAAAATATTTGGTGCAGCCCAATCCGGAGAACGTGGAGACCAAAAAATACTCAAAGGTCGCACTTTAAGGCGTAATCTACTATGGAAGTATGTAACTATAAAATACCAGAATCTGGTATTTTTATCCCAAGTACTTTCAGCAAATTTAAAGGGTTTATTAAGGACTTGACAACTTTTTTAAATAAAATGCAAACTACTTGAGATATCTCAAAAAAAAATTGCATTGGCTTGAATTACTATCAACATTTATGAATGGAATTCGACTTCGTTCATATGTCCAAAACGGGAACGTATGGTCGATACGTTGAACCCAATTTTCGATGCCTCGGCCGCACATTTCGACCGATACTGCCGCTATTTCTCGTTCAATATTGGCTCTGAGCTCCTCTAACGTCTCCGGCTTGTTAGCATAGAGACGAGTGATTTAATGTTGCCCTATAAAAAAAGTCTAGAGGCGTTAAATCACACGATCCCGGCGGCCAATAGACGAGTCCGTTTCTCAAGATAAAACGTTCACCGAACTGAGACTTCAATAACTCGATTGTTGCACCCGCTGTGTGCCTTGTGGCACCGTCTTGTTGGAACCACATATCACTGATGTCCAATTCATGCAGTTGCTCAAAGAAATAACGGTTCAACTTGTCTCTGTAGCGAATACCATTTACCGTAACGTGACGGACATTTTCATCACCGAAAAAAAAAACGGCCCAATGATGCCACCGGCATGGAAACCGCACCAAACAGTGACTTTTTGCGGATGAAGTGCTATTTCATGAAGCACATGAGGGTTCTCGCCTGTCCAGTAACGCATATTATTGACGAAGCCGTTTAACCAAAAATGCGCTTCATCGCTTACGTCCGAAAATTGGCTTTAACTCTTCGGTAGTAAACTTTAATTATGTATTTGTAAACGTTGTTCCTTCGTGTACTTGACCATGATGAAAATGTTGATTTTACTGAATATTTTGACATTGACAGTTCGGTAATGGGTATAAGGGTGCGTTCACACTGAAAGTTTAAAGTTGTCAAGTCGCTAATGAAAGAACCATTATAAAGGGGGAGCTCAATGCGGGACTAAGGTACTTCTTTGCTCTAAATACGTAGCTTGACTTTGAGGACGCTGATGATGTTTTGATTCCCATCGTTTCGTTCGCTCATCAGTGATTTAGGGACAAATGACAACAATTTAAATAGAATATATAATTCAAGAGTTACCTATCCGCGAACTACTCTCAAGACTGTGTCTACTTGCGAGTTTGCTCTCAAGCTGCTCGCAGCATTTTTACTCTCAAATGGACACCCACCTTTAAACTTATGCATGATTAGGTGCACTTAGTCGGAACTAATTAAATCATTGCAACTGTAATATCGATGACAGCTCAGAGCATAGAACCAGAAAAATAAATCGCGTGAAAAGTGCACTAGGTCTTCACACACCGTTGCAATTACATAGTTAAATTTTGTTGGCACTGAATTGAACTAATGTCTCCTATAAAGTCCTCCATCTTCTACCTCAATTCTTTGAAACTCGTAAATTCAATAAACTGTTTAATCACTATTAAATTCTCAGTCATTACCACGTAACCCATTCTCGTATGTGATATTCAATGTGTGATATATTTTTTCAACATTGCTTGCGCTGGTTTAAACTGCTGTCTAATTAAAATGCAAAGGGTGTAGGTGTAGGGGCTGTTGGTCCGGGAATAACACCCATTACGAGTTTTCATTCATTCAGTTTTATATATATATGCTGTTTCTTATTTTTATTTGATCAGAAGACTTACTGAATGTTTTGCTTTAAACTTGTTCTCAATTAATTATTCAGAAGACGTACACATGCAGAGGTAGAAATGAACATACATATGTACACTCTGCGCAGAAAAGTAAATACAATAAAGTCCTCGGGCACGTGAGGAAGACCGGATTTTGTTGTTGGGTCGACTTAAATTCGTGTGAATACATTTAAAATTTTCCCTGTAAACGCATGGTGAACGTGTTTTTTTTTTCTTTCAAGTGTGCATGTTCGCATTGTACACATTAATCTGGATACTGGCAGATTAATTAAAATATCGATTGGAAAGTCTTCGATTTTATCTGGATATCGTTGTGAACACACAGTTCTCGGTATAAAAATAATTCTGCGAAATTAATCACACGGAAATTATGTAGATACACACTTATTTTATAATTAATACGGAACTGATACATTGCAAATATAATTATGTACTCACTCTCATGCTTTTTATATTTATTACTCGTACATACTTGTACTAATCAAACAGAATGCTCCTCATATAACACGTTCATATTAAAGATCAAATTGTTATGTGGAGAGTGTATTCACTTAAATTTGCATATTTGCTTTGGCAGTTAGCTCTATTGAATTTCTTTGACATGACGTTTTCCAAATGTGTCACACAGACTGTCATTTAGGTTTTTTTTATAATTTATTTTATATTTGTTTCTTAAATTTATTCCTGTATGATCACCCTATAACCCCCTACAAGGGGGTCATTAAAACAATCCACAAGCTAGAAATTTTTCTACCAAACGTGTAAATTTTTAAATACATACGATTTATTAGTTTTTAAAAATTATGAGTAGGTATAAACTTTTTGATGGCCTTGCAACACCTTAGGGGTATAATTTTGGAAAATACTTTAGTACGTATTTTATCATTAGTTGAGCACCGACCAACAAAATATTTGTTTCTTCCTACAAATATTTACACCCCCTAGGGTTGCCATGTAAAAACGAGCTATTTGGCTAAAATGAAAGTCTGCTGAACTGTGTACACAATTATTTTCAACTAGCAGAAGCCCCGGCATCACTTGAGTGTTTTATTAATAAACAAGTAAAAGCGTTATGGTTTGGTACCCTCCACTGTATACAAGTCATGCAAAATGTTAGACCTGATTGTGAGTTAGTACGTACACAACACATGGGGCTAATATAGGTTTTGTATAGGAGGTACCAGAACTACTCGACCGATATAGCCCATTTTCAACTAGTTTTTCCCCGCGGCTTCGCTTGCGCAGTCCTCAGGATTTTGTACACATAGATTCCTTCACAATCAGTTAGTTTTCTCTTTTATATTTAAATAACGCAAAGGAAAGCTTTCTATATGAAAGTACCTGAGGAGCAGTTAGTAGATCAGTGATCTAAAAATACGTAGCGAAATATTGCCTAAAAAGGGTTTAACGTTTTTTTTTTGTGTTGATTTAGATATCTTATGACTACGTATTTTTACTTTATCAATGTAAAAAGTTTTAAATTAATACGACGAAGGGTTCGTGAGTTATGAAAAAGGTCTCATTGCGATCATTGGTAATAACTCGGGCCCAAAGCAAAATTTCCAAAATCAGAAGAATAGATTTTCTTTATTTCTTATGTAGAGTACACAAACCGAGTTTGAAGTCGATCGGATGAAAAATAAAAATTCCCCTCCCCCTTTACCCCTTTAAGAGTTGAATTTCGAAAAGGGAACCCCTGTCCAAATATCAGCTTTCTAGGGCAAAGGAATTGAGCTTATTTCCCAATTTCCTTTTGAAAACTCTTTCCGAGCAACAGTTTCATTGAGTTTGAATCATGAAGGGGGTCCCCGGTGACTCCTACTTGAGGTTACAAATGTAGGTAATGGCAAAGTTAATATACCTTCGTGTGGAGGGTATAAAAATAAAAATGAAACAAACAATTAAATATCTAATTTATTTTATTTTACATTATTTGATCTTGAATTTCTCTGAAGCAAGCCATGCAAGTCATACCTTAAAACCACCCCAGGCAGCACGTTCTGTTCAGTAATTGACCGCAAGGCAATTGTTAATATTGTTAATAAACAATTTAAAGTCGTTGGAAGTAAAACCTTCACTTAAATTAAGAAGTATAGTCAGATTCAAACCCAATAAGAGCGATTTTAGCTCTAGTTGAAAACAGCTGCTCCTTTACCGCATCAATGAAAATAGTTACCTGTTCTGATCTTACGTACATTTCTGTTGATGATCACTCAACTTCATCTTGACTCCATTGAATCGGGAACCAAAGAATCCTCCGAACGAATTCTGAGCTACAATTTTATTAAAGCTTGGTCCAAGTCTTCAGTGGAAAATTCATTTTAGCCTCATTATTGGACTTCGTTTGGCTAAGTGAACTATTCCATATTCCTCGGATCATTGTCACTTATACCCTAGCTCGAAACATCCTTCCTTACAGTCCAAAATATCGTCATAATAATTTGACACATTTTTAATAGAAAAATATTTAAATACAAAAAATATTACGTATACGCCACCGAAATAAAAAAAAATGAAAATGTTTATCAAATTCGCTCTCAAGTTTGTTTATTGATTGCTATCAATCAATACACGTCCTGTCTGGACTTTATTTATTGTGCGGAAGTTTTGTGTACAATTTTGGGAGATATAGTAGTAGGATACAGTCATCGCCACTTAAATAGAACACCCTGTACTGTACTTGTAGCTGTACAGTGTACACTCTCTTTACAATTGCTCATATCTCGAAAGCGTAATGATAAATTAATGATATTTTTGCACGTTATTTTTGTGCAACTGTTCTTCTTCCTCTGTGACAAATTGGAAGTTTAGGTAAAGAGCTGTTATATGTTATAGGTTTTTTTGTGTTCGCTTTATGTTAGCAGTCCTTGAAATATAAACAACATTTTTGCGCCATTTGAATATAGCATGTAGTACATATATAGTTTGATCGTAAACAAAACAAAACGTATAATGGGTCAAGGGGAAACCTTAACCGAGGCGGAATCAAGGACTCTGGCCTATCTATTGCCAAAATAGCTAACAAATTCAAAAGGAGCTGACTCGTTATATCCATATTTTTACGTAATGAGTGAGTGAGGGTCCGTCCGTTTCGTATTCTGGCACCTGAAAATTAAAATTTTTGTCAATCACAATGACTGCGTTGTCTTACAATGATATATTAAAAGAGGCCTTTCCATACTTTTGAATCTCTGCCGTGGATTTATCAACATGATAATACGCCTGTACATATACAGCCCGGGTTGGTAAAACGTATATAGAGGGCCAAAATGTGGAGCCCAACTCACCGGATTTGAATATTAACACGTCAAGTAGATGAATCAGAACAACAATCTTGGAGTAAATAATTTAAGGGGCTAAAAACCGTTTGGTGGTAAAATTCACAACGATTCAAGTCGTTCATGCTTTATGTGCTTATGTGCTTATAAAGTGACTAGAATTTATACAAAACTTAATTGGCTATGAGCCGCATTTGCAAACGGCCCTAAGTTTCCTTTCATTATTCGCCAGCCTCAAAACTTTGTTTTCTAGCCCTTGTCTGACTAGTTAATCCGCCTTACAGTCGATCTAGTTGTTGGTGTATAAAGAAATTGTATGTTTACCTGACTGTGTCTGTGTAAAAGACAACAACTTTCCCGTCTATCGCGTTCAAAGCAATTCTGGAAACTACCTTGCATATAGCCATAACTTCCGCCTGAAAAATAATACTCTGATATATAGCATAATGGCAAAATCATCCACATACGCTATAACCTTGGTTAGTGCTTCATTTACCAGGGGTGTACCCTTGTACACTGACCTTAATATTTGCCAACTCCCCAGCTCGGATAGAATCAGCTTACTGCTTTCTATCCAAACCTAGCCTTTTTTAAACATTTTTTGAGGGCCGCCTTCAATGTCTAGAAACGTTACCATCGAGTATTGCTAGCGATTTATCAATGAAGCCTACTATAGCGATTGTAAAGCAGCCTCCACAGGAAACCCCTTACGATAAGTGTGTTGCGAAATGCACAAGGACAGAGAGTTTGGTTTTAAATTATTTCGAATAAAATTGTCAATGAATCGAGACTGATTGACCTGAAGTTCTTTGAAGAAACGTGGGAGTAATTGATGGACTTTGGTATACACCACCTTGACCCATTTCCATGAAGGAGGAGTTTGCAGAAAATCGTTTCGAGCCAAGAGTTCAGAATTTCGAGGGGATTTTGATTCAGGGCCAGTTGGTGACTGTTCCACCAATGTGATTTATTTCCATTTTCGTGCCTGACTACCTGGACGGGCTTTTATGAAGGCTGGATATAGTTACTTTATCCACCGACTATGAATAAACATCTGATGGTGAATAAGGCTTGTTAGCTAGTTGAGCTATTGCTCAAAGAGTTGTGGAAAGAGTTATATGTGCACCAGTTGACTTTCCTAGCTTTCCTAAAGGATTCAACTGAATCTATAGAAAAGTTAATGTCAAATTGAATGTAGCGAAACCATCCCATTACTTACTTAGATGGCGCTATAGGTAGTCCGGGTTGCACCTGGGACTCACCCAGCATGCTTCTCCAGTTAGCCCGATTCTTGGCTAAGCGCTTCCAGTTGCGCACTCCAAGTTGGTTAAGGTCCATTTTCATCCAATCGACTTCAAACTCGCCTTATGTACTCTATATAAGAAATAGAGAAAACCAGTTTCTGAGATTTTGAAAATTTCGCTTGTAACCCGAGTTATTGGCGACGGAAAAGGAGATTCAGGTTATACAAAATTTTGTTTAATCATATCGAATGCGTAGTAAAGCATACTAGGTAACGGGAGCGAAGCTACCACTTGTTCGAGCCACCTAAGGGGAGATCTTCCTCTACAACGTTTTTTTGGAATCGAAGACTCTTCGGGCCGGAGCGTTGGTGTCCATTCACTCTACAGGTCCTAGCCATCAGAATCGACTCATAGGTACGTACTTTTCCGACCAAGTCGATGTCGAAGCACAGGTCCTAGAATTCGCTGTTGAATATCCTCCATTGCTTATTATTATTTTTTTATTATTTTATTTAAAAGTATTAATTTACACCAATTTCGCCGTTCATACCCTTCCCCATCAAAAAACTAAACGAGCAGGAAGAAATAAAACTCAAATCCTATCCACTCCCGTCTATTCTCTTCATCGTCTCGTGTAAATTTATGCAATAAAAAAAAGAAAAACAACTGACATCACACAAAACACGACAAAGATAAATGCAAAAATAATGCATAATCACACAGAATAGATACTTCAATTGTATATAGATACATGTATCTACATATATATGTTTGTTTATTACTCTTCCCTGTCGTGTGGCCTGTGTTGCCATTTGTGCATCCGTGGCTTCGCTTCACACGAAATGATTGGGAATCGTTAACCTTAACCCTGTTCTGCAGTTTTTGTTTAATTCTCTTTTTGTTCCTTCTTCTTTTTTTTTATTATTTATTTTTATTTTCAATTGTCAATATAGCTTTGTTGTTCTCTTGTTTCAAATCAAATTGCGAGCTCGCGTACACCCCTTGAGGGTGATCCCTGAGTGTATGTGTGTGTGTGTGTTTGTGCAAAACAAAGCATTATCAATGCAGCAACATTGTGCGGATTGTTTATTGCATTGTCTGTTTCCCAAAGCGTTCTACATAATTCAATTCCTCTTACCCCTTTTCCAAAACAGAGATTGTGTCACAAAAATGAAGAATATGTCTGCATAAACAAATAACAAAACGCTGTGTTCTCAATTCTGAAAACCTCGAACGAGGAGGACAAAAGAAATAAAAGAAAAGGAATACAAAATGAAGAACACGGTTAAATTGTGTATAATGTCCAATTCAAGGAGAAGAATCGACGGCCAGCAATCATCGGCGAGAGATAAACTTTTGGCACGCAAATATTCCATTAAAGAAGTATCTTGTGCCGCAATAACAATAAAAAAAAATAAAAAAATTCAATTCAATGGGTACGAATGGATGGATGCGCTGCATATTTGCTTTGTTGTCATTGTTGTTGTCATTCGCGCCTATTTTAGACGAGAGCACAAGTGCATCTTAATCCATCTTGAGTTGGTGGTGCGTCAAAAAGTTTTTCTTCTCTTTTGTATATAGACACGAACAGCATACAGCATCCGCTTTTGCAATCTTTCACTAAACGTACACGGAGTTTTTTTTTTTTTATATGTACGATATTCACAGCATGCGAGGTGGGTGTTTATGATGAGGGAAACCAAAACCATATCCCCGCTGTATCTTTAAATATGTATGTATGATAATTGGTGACGGTATTCATAAAGGAATGCACTGCATGACTGCGTTGCATTAAGTAATCGTAATGAGGGAATTGTGCATGTGGCCGCTAATTCATGAAAGAAAAATATTTTTGTTGCCTCTGTCGCTATCTTGATGATGGAGATCGTCTTCATAGGAAGGATTTATTTATATATAAAGATGATGAGAAAGTCGTGCATATCTTGAAGATATTGATGACATTTTAGAGTTCACTTTGTGTATTTTTGTTTTGTAGTCATCTTGTAATCATTGACATGCTCGCTTTGTCATGCTGTGACAGAGGCGAGTGACCAGAAGGCGCATGACAACAAGGGTGTCCCATAATTCAGACAAAATTTGAATTTAGCGCCATTTAATAGTACAGTGATGCCAATGGCAAAAAAACATAAAAATTTGACAGCTGACAGTTCGGGGTTAGTAAAAATGAAGCGCTATAAAAGAAAAGATAGAACGAAGCATTTTCATTGTTGAGCAATTCAGTAGACGCTCGGTATAGTGAACCCTCTGTATAGTGAACTATCCAATATAGTGAACCACCAAAATTTTACACAGACTACTCTAAATAGTTAACTATGAAAATCTCTATATTGTGAACTCATATTTTTTTCACAAAAGTCAAAGAAAAATGTTCCAGTTTAGCAATGCGCCTGCATGTCAACAATTTTTTAGAACAATTTACCGTTCATTTGTGTGTTTTTTTTTTTGATATTTTAGTTATGAAGGCTAGGTTAGCCACCTAGACTGTCCCAAAAATAGGACACAGGAAGTGGCCAGAAAAATTATGAGCCGGACATTACAGGTGGGAACTCTATTGCTACCTACGAATTTCTTTTAAAGAAAGGTATCTCCGTCCATCTTACCGTGATGGCTGAAACAGTCAACTCAGTTGGTTAAACATTTTTGAATTTAGCATCTCCTGGTGGCGGTTTGTCTTCGGGTATAGACGGAGGGTAACCTAGCAGTCTACCCCCTGTCTATTGCCTATGACAGTCCACCACTGAGGATAGAGAGACTGATACATGGCAGAAATGGGTGGTTGAATCAATCTGTTCTTCTGCTTGACCAAAAGTCAGTGGATGGATTGTCTACTGGAAGAAAATGATGGAGGGTAACCGTAGCACTCTGTCCCCCGTTTATTTCCTTTGAAATCCCTTCCACGAGGCAAAGACTGGTGTTGACCAGAAGAGCTTGATTGAAGCAAACCACCATACTGCTTGGTACCAAAAAAAAAAGGGTTAGAGTTTCTCCTTCAGGGAAAGCAAAGGCGAATGGTGACCGAAACAGTTTAACAGTCTATTGCCTCTGACGAGATGTTTAGAGTGTTGAAATGAAGTTGACTGATGTAGTCAGCTCCTACAGGTGGCGGTTAGTCTTCGACGGTGGCGAAGAAGACACCTAATGAAGTTGACAAATTAATTTTTAATAATTTAATTATGGAAAAAAATTATATTTATTTCTGTGTTCCTCAAAAAAAAAAAAAAATATCTTCATCTCAGTGTTTTTTAAAGATTAATAGAATTTTTTTTTGTTATTTTAGTGTTTTGTAATCAAAACGTTGGTATGTGTTTATTTATATCAAATTAGCTTTTTTGAACATTTAAAAACTCCCGCTCGAAATAGTGAACAATTTCGATATAGTGAACAGGCCTGGTTTTTATTAGTTCACTATATCGATCGTCTACTGTATTTTAAAAATAATGAATTGTCGCATTTGGGGTTCAGAAAACCCACGAGTAATTTTTGAGAAACAAATGCATCCACAACCCGTGACTGTGCGGATTTTGGGCTGGAGGCATTTGGAATTTTTTTTTAAACCTCGCCAGCCAGCCGTTCATTTGGACAATTACCAGCAAGATGAAGCCAGCCAGCCGAGTATTAGTATAAAATTATGCATTGTGTAGAAATATTTGATAAATTCTGACATTTTTTTCTGGAATGTTGTGTGCATGAGATAAGAACGCCATTATGATTTAAGCAAATTGTACGGAAATTCTAAGCCACTTGTTGCTTCCAGCGCCACCTGTTTGTTCATTGTGAATTGAATTTAGCCAGCTGCCAGGCAGCAGCTCTCCGACTGGGGAGAAAATCAAGAGTTGTTGCCAGCAGGTTGTTGTTTTAATTAGCACGTGAAATGTGCTTCAACTGGCAACTACTGGCAACCAATGCCTGGGAGGTTTCATAAAAACACAACTATTATCGGACCATTCTTTTTCGAAAATACGGCTGTTCAGGCAGTAACAATTAAAGGTGTTCATTATCGTGACATGATAACCCAGTTTTAGTGCCTAAATTACAATATATGAATATGACTAACATTTCAACAATGGTTTCAACAATTACTACATGAGTCATCAGAATTGGTCGTATTCAGATCTTGCGATTTAACGCCATTGGACTTTTTTTTCTTTGGGGTTTTTTGAAGTCAAAGGTCTATGCAAACAAGCCCTCTACTACCAACGCTTTGAAAGACAAAATTGGGAGGTGTATTATTGAAATTCAGCCACATGTATTCGAAACGGTCATAGAAAATTTTAATAAAATAGTAAGTACCTACCTGCCAGCAAAGCAGTGCCGGCCATTTAACCTATTTAATATATTCCAAAACATGATTTGGGCGTTTTCTCAATTTTCTTAAATGGAAAAAATGCCCGAAAGAGTTTTGAAAAAAATGGCAAAATTACCGGCATTTGTGTCAAAATATTTGGGCGATTGTTCCTAGGAAAAAATGCCACAAATTTGTATGGAGGGTTTTGGGCTCTTTTTCCACTTCAATTTTTTGACGTAATTTCTTTTGGCGTAATTTCAGGGAGCCTTTTTTCCCATATCTGGACATAAGTTCAAAGAACTGATAAAGAGAATGGTATGACATTTTATGATCCCCTTTTAGTACGATCATCGTTTGCTTGTAATTGTGAGCAGATATTTTTTATTGCTGGTGTTTCCACGCATCAGTCGTAAATAAGTCTTAAATAAGAAGGGAGGTTCCTCAAGATTTCCACCGAGCCTCGACAAAAAATTTATTTTTTTGCACTCTATTTTGACAACACAGCTGTTGTCATCGGAAAGCGGTCATTTGCATCAACAGGAAAAAAAGTATCAATCGCGATATGCATGTCACTGTAAAAAATCGTGCAGTGTCATGACTGTGACGTTGTCAATCTGTGACTTTCTGTCATAAAAGCCTGTCATTTCATCCCAACAGCATTAACAAGGCGATTATCCGGTCATTCAAATTAGTGGCATTCGCCGCATGACAGCCAATCACATAGAATGACCACTTAATGACAAATTCGGACGTCATTATATTATATTGTATCTGTTCACTACAAATTCAGGCATTACAAAAATCACTCCTCCAACAAGTTTCCTTACAAAGCAACGGGACAAACAGGCATATTATGATTTAAATCTATCTGTCTTTAATCGTGTTGAGGGGGAGGGGCACAAGTGGCCGACACGAATTTTTCTGTCGTCAATAATAAATCAGTACCTGTCAATCAAATATTGTAAAATTTTTTTTTTTGCCAATATTCCCGTGATGAAAATATCAACTATTTGGCATTTGTCTACCTTTAGTTTGTACCCGTTCATATAAGTATTAAGAGGAAAAAGAAAGCAACACGACCGTCCCAGCCTGGACAGTAATACATCAAGTTTAATAAATTTAATCACGTCAATGATATGTAAACTCGACACTAAGTGCATTCTAATCATTTGTCGATAGTTATGTATCTGAAACCACAAGCTTAGGTGTACCGAAAGAGGCTTGCAATTTGTACAGGTACACCCAGTAAATGACTCACGAGGAGTGGTGGTATTACTGTTAAGTCGATCTACCTAATATGTAAGTAATTGTTGTGGGTAGTGTAAAGTTGTACGGATAATTGAATTGAATTATAGCTCATTTAAAATACAAAATAAATAATTGTAGCGCGTTGAGAATATCCATTGGATACATATCTAATTAGGTGGATTGCTTTGTAGTGTTGAAACGTGATTTGGATTGAGATAATAATGCCGATATGGTTGATGATATTGGCGGGGCAGTTATATTTCGATCGTTAGGAAAACATAGATACTTCAATTTAATTTAAATTCTTTCAACTCACGTTATTTGAATGCGAAATTTTCAATTTGATCGCGCACAATATTACTTTGATTGATATTCATTTAGAGATGTCTTAATATATAAGTCCTTTCGAATAGGGGAACTTTTGTTTTTAAATTTCTTTAAAAATATCTGTCGTTAATTTAAAAAAAAAAAAAAAACTATAAAAAAGAATAATTTATTTATTTTCAACATCATTTAATAGAGGAATTAATTGTTTTGCTTTTTCTTGTCTACAAATATGAACTTTGAAAAGTGGTTAAAACGGGAATTTTTCTTACTTACTTTACTTTAGATTGCGCTCAAAGTCTAGGGTGGACCACGGCCTCAACTCAACTAACAAGCCCCTTCAGCCAGCTAAGTCCTCGGCTCAGTCCCTAACTAACTGCCTCCAATTACTCACACTAAGTTTGTTGCGGACGCTCTCCAATTCTGCGCACCGCATGATGTGTGGACTTTCTCTCGCTTCGTTGTCCCTCAGGGATGGACTCAAATACTCGTCGGGCTGGTGCGTTGTTGTTCATACGCTCCACGTGACCCAGCCATCTCAGTCGCTGTATCTAAAGTCAGTAAAGTTTGTGAGTCTCCTCATCGATACAAACTATACCGAAAATCACTCGAAGAATCTTTATCTCAAAGCGTGCCAAGAGGTTTTCATCAGCATTCGATATGGTCCATGCTTCTGCACCATAAATTGGACCTGCGTGATTAAGATCTTGTACAATATTTTCTTGGTTCTGCGAGATAGTGCTTTACTTCTTAGATGCCTTCTTAGCCCGAAGAAACAGCGATTGGCAAGAGTGATTCTTCGCTTGATTTCTATACCGAAGTCGTTTTGTGAGTAAATTGCAGAGCCAATAGGTAAGCAAAGTCTTCAATTACTTCGAAGTTATAACTGTAACGTTTTGCCCGAGATGTTGAGAGTCGTCCTCAGCCAGACTTATCTTCGTTTCAACGCTTGCAAACGTACCACTGATAGCTCGCTTAGTTCTCCTGATAATGTCAATATCATCTGCAACTACTATTGCTTGGTTGAACGGACTTTTGAAAAATAGTACCTCTGATGTTGGTCTGTGAGTTCCGTACAATTGTTTAAAGAATGATGAGCTGCATGATTGCGCGTCACCTTGTCTTAAACCTTTTTGAACATCAAATGGTTCCGTGATGTTATTTCCCACTTCCCAGCGCTCGCTTCTCGTGCTCTTTCTTATTCCTTTTGAGAAGCCAATGATCCTCCCTTCTTTTTTGCCAGTAGACCTCGCGGTCAGCTCTCGTAGCAGCTCTGGTTTTCGTTTGCAACATCGACTGATAGGCTGCAGTCTGGGCTGCATGTGCCATCCGGCACTCCTTATCGAACCAGGGTTTTCGTTGTGGTCGCTTAGTGAAACCACCCAGCACTTCGGTGGCGCCAGATCTGATGGCGCGTTGACAGTGCTGCCACTGATCTTCTGCACTTAATTCTGGAGGTGCGTTTGCTAAGAGGTTAAGGAAGTCGCGGTCGGCAAAGGTCTTGGTGGTTTCTTGCGAGAATTTAACTGAAACATGATTGCCGTTTTTTAAAGAGCTATCAAATTTAGTATTGAGTTTTTTAATTATTTTTTTCTGGTATATTTCAATGAAATTATTTTTTATATATGAATTTTACTTAATTAAACTTCCTAGTATATTCTAAATCAATATAAAAAATCTTAAAATAGTTTTTAGGCAATACTTCTTCGAGTACTTCTTGTTCTCCATCTCAAAAGAAGTCTTTAACTTGTTGAACTTTCGTGGAATCTGTTGATCTAGGGATCTGTTGATCTTGATTTTTGTTTACGCTTTTATAGACCCACCAAATAGAAAATAACCTTATTTTCTTTAATTTTTGAAAGCTTTTCGACAAACTATTTTACTGTCATCATCAGCAACAAACAACTTCTTCGAGTGTTTTGAACTATCAGCCATCGTTCTGCTCCGTCTAGAGTCTGAGCTACAATAAATTCAAAACAGATCTTATTTGTGAAAATATGCAAAAATTATTGTTTTCGAATAGGTCTGTTTTAGGGGTGGCACATACGCTGTGTTTTGTGCAGTATTCCTGCGTTGTGGAACCGCATACCTGGCCATCGATCCGAACGAGAAAAAAAGTATGTGATGTGGCCTGTGTGTGCGTCGGGTGCATAGCGCTTGCTAGAAATAAGAAGAGGTGGATGGTTTAACAGACGTTTAAAGACGACTACTAACCTATCCAGTGCGCAATATCAGTTTGGAAGGGGCCCAACTTAACCTTAGATCTCCCAATCCGAAACATTCTTCGCCAAGGCTGAGACTGTAACATCCAGTGTATATAAACCGCCCACGGTGAAAAATGTAAATTTAATTCTGATCATTAATTAATTTAACCGAACTCAGAGACTCGCTTGTATGCCTTCTTCAAGTCTAAAAACCGAGTAGATATGTTAAGCATAGTTAGGTATGTAGGTAGGTGTGGCGGTTTGAAGTTGAAGAACCCAAGTACCAAGTACCACTAAGTGCCGTTTTGTTACCACAACTCATGTGACCTGGTTGTTTTAAGTTTATCGAAGTGGAGAATTTAGATCCAGCCTGTGACATTCAAGAAGGTTAATCATTCTTTAAAACTACTCTTCGCGACTTCCTCGAGGGATACGAAGAAGGTTTTTCCCAGGAAACCGCTGCCTAGTCCTAGCTAGTGCCGGACAAGCGCAAAATTGAGTGAGGGTTTCTTTTTCGGTTGCGTCGTTACAACAGATTCAGCATACTTCCAACCCTTCTCTGAAAAGGAAATAACTGGTCGGTTGTGCTTCTGCCCGGACAAACAAAATAGTTTTAAGTTAAAAGAGACACTTGCTTTTAAAAAAATCGCTCCGGAAAACTTGGAAATGGTGTGTTTATCACATGCACATAGCCGATAAACACACCATTTCGATGAAATAATTATAAAACTTACCCAATACACATACCTACCAATTATTCCAGTTCCATTACAAAAGCCTTGGTTGTCAAAATGCATTGAATACATTTTACAAGGCGAAAACATTTTTATGAATAATCATTTTTGATGTATAAATTAAAGTTTTACTAACTCATTAGCTGAGAGATTGAGACACCGCTCATTCATTGGAAGGGGGGGGGGGGGGGGGGTGTAATTTATAAGACAATTCAGTTGTAGTTAAATAATGCATTACTTTTCGGCATTTTATTGATTTCATACATATTTATTCAAAGTATGGCAACTGGGTCAGTGTAGAAAACTAACAAAAAAAAAACTCAAGCGAGTGCAACATCAATTTCAAATATAGCTTACTTCAGTTCGATTTCCCGGCACATTTGTTCGAATATCTGGCTAATTTAGATACAGATACGAGAGGTACTCGTAGATATTTCGTTTTCTTCTTCAATGATGTTTGTTTTTGCTTAGCAGCTTGAAATTGTTTCTTTTTGGTTATTTAAATTTGCCGGGTGTTGTTAGTGAAATGTAATTTTTAATCCAGAAATTTAAATTTTTAATATCATGCTAATGTTTTTTTTTTTTTATTTTCTTTTCTTACAGGCAACTCGTTCAGCGGAGAATGAACGTTTGTATACGCTGCGTAAGCGGCCGGCACCAGTGGCGGAACGTACCACATTTGTTTGTTATACATGTGGCGGCGATACGCCATCATCTCAATTACGCTTAGTCTATTGCTGTCCAAATGCGGAACGAGAGCCTTATTATCCTTTCATAAAAACTATGAAACCTTTTAAAAATGCTAGTCCCATTAGTCCGCAGGGTAAGTTTAATATTTATTATACATATTTTGTTTTGCCTATAATTATCCATTTAAATCGTCATGGAATCACAACAAGGGTTTACTATTAGGTCTGTTTTTTTCCTCACCTATCTCAGTGAAGTAAAGTAAAGTAAGAAAATGTGCAAAAAAACAATCCCCAACTGGTCCCCAACCACTTTTCTGAAAAGTCGGTTTTACCCCTGAAAAGTAAACAGCTGGCATTGCTGTCAAAATGGCCATCAATGAAAAATTCTATTTCAAAATAAAATTCCTTCTAGAAAACTGAATAATTAACCTTTTAGCACAAAAAAATAATGATTATCAATTTCTACAGAATATTTACTTTTTCTGCTTACTTTTTTTCTCTTGTATGGTCAAAATAAAATCGCGAATTATGTATTGCCAAAGAAAAAAAAAGCAAAAACACACGCGGGTGTGTTTGTTAGGTGAGTCCAAAAGAGTATTCACGCAAATTCTGAGATTCGATCGAATCGAGTATTCCTCGAATTTAAAACTTTCACTCTAAATAAGTTCTCACAATCTAAATTTTTGGGGAAAGAAGTTCATTACCAAAAATGATTTAATTGTATGATTTTATTTCGAAATCAGCTGTAATATTTTAACTGTCAGATTGCCCGTTGGTTTTGACTTTAATTTTGAGAAAAGATGGCCTTATTTATATATATTCTTGTAGAAAGAAACAATCAAATTGAACAGAAAAACGAAATAAAAATTAAATAAATTATAAATTAACATTTTAAATTGTCCTTGGTTTGTTCATTTTGATTGCGACAAGCGATTATTTACATTTGAAAATTTTTTCCATAAGACGAACAAATGTTGCTTCCAATTTTATATTTTTTATGTAAATTTGACTGTAAACATTTTTTAAATAAAGATTTAGACCACAAATTTTCAGTCGAAAAAACATATGAGAATGTGCGGAAATCGAATCTCCATCGAAATCAAAAGTTGGAATGTCAGTTGGCTGACATCGAATGATTTTCATTTAAAAAAAAAGAGTATGTAAATAATGCCTTCATTACATATCTACTTCAGTTAAAAAATCAACAGGGAATACAAAATGGGAGGATGTACTATTACAAAAAATGTATCCCATAATGACATAACATCAAAGATAACATACTTATTTTCAATTATTATAAGTCTAGGTGTATATAATATATACCTATATATTTTGTTACCAAAGTACAACTTAAATAAAAACAGAAAATATTTAGTATTTTATTACTTTCCGTAATATTCAGTTGCTATTTTTAAATTTGTTTAAAATATATGCACTTTATGCATTTTACACCCACCACTGCCGACACATATGTATTATGTATCATAAATGGAGGCACTCTGTGAACACATCCAAATGACAACATCAAATGTGTTCCCCTGGTGTTCAGAATTGAAGAATGCTCCAAAGTTGGTCTTGCTGGAAATGAATAGCTTGTGTGAATCTCAGTGGTGTCAAATTGGGCGCAGTTGTTGTAATTGCGTGTTGAAAATCCTACTTTACTTTACTTCACTGAGATCAATGAGGAAAAAAACAGACCTATTGTCAGTAGTCATTTAAAAACAAAACAAAACATATTAATTAGTGACGGGCTGCGCAGAGTATTTCTCCATGCAATTAAGCGTGGGCAATAAAATACTGTGTGCTCCGTGTCTTCATCTTCATTTGTGCATTCGGGGCAAGATGGTGTGCTGTCATACCCAAAATGGTGGATATACTTGACATAGCCATCGTGGCCTGATAAGAACTGTGTAAGGTTATAGTTACAGTCTCCATGGTTACGTTCTACCTATTCCTGTGTATGATGCTCCACAGTAACGGCCATAAGACTGATCCCTGTGGAAATCGGGCAGTGACGTTTTAGTATTTTTCACCTTCATCTGTATTATATCTCAACTTCCTGTTGTTGACTTAGATCGTCACTATACGTAGCAAGTATGTAATATGGTTTATCCACACGGGCGACGGATCTAATGTAAGACCAGTTCGCCGAGTTAAAAGCATTTTTAACGTCCAACATTACTACTGCACAGCACTCCTTTGTCCCGTAGAACGATCTTCCCCCTTCGATGGCGCCTTTTGCAACATCAACTACTGCTCTTATGGCATCATTTTTCTAAAACCAAATTGGTAAAGGAAAGGCCCCTTTCTCGACTGCCACTGCGAGTAATCTTTTGTAGATTATCTTCACGAGAATCTTTCCCATGGTGTCCAATAGGCATATTGGGCGATAGGACGATGGTTCTCCTGGAGGCTTCTTCCCTTTTAGGACCAAATATTGCATTTTCCACTTTTCGGGAAACTTTCCTTCTTCGAGGCAGTTCTGCATCGTCATTATAAACAAGTCTGGCCTCTTTTTTATAGCCGCTTTTATTGCCTTTTTTCTGAATGCATGCCGTCGGGCGGGTCCGGATGACATTCGCCTCCATGTGTCTCATCAGCCATCTGCGCATACTTTCACATGCAAATTTCACACTTCTCTTTAGTTTCGTTCCAACAGAGAAAACGACACACATCGTTTGTTCAACCCCCAGTTTCACAGTGGGAGTTTAAACTAAAGTTTAACTGAACCGGAATTTAAATTTGAAGTTCAACTCGTCCGGTTTCACAACGTAATCTGAACTAAATTTGTGAATAGAATTTGGTACGTACTATTGTACAGTACGACTTTTCCAAAATCGTTCCTTGTCTTTTCTTTTAAAGAACACATGTGTATTTGAAAATCAGCAGCTTTGAAATTTAAATTTCACTGCGTCAAGTGATCTGAGGTTTAAATGGCAAATTACTGGCATTTAACTTAAACTACAGAATGAACGCTGTTCAAGGTTTTAAACGAAACTGTAAAATTGAATTAATTGTTATACTGAAGTTTAAGGTAAAAGTGTAGTTTAAACTTCCACTGTGAAACTGGAGGTAAGTGAATGTACTTTCGATAAGCGCCCATTCTTCCAAAGCAAAGCCATGACCAAAAACAATCGTTGCTCGTATTGTTCTATTTGATAAACAAAAAATTTATTTGATCGTGCTAGATTTTGGTCTGTAGCTCAGCTTCTGATGGATGAAGCAGAAAGCTTAAAACATTTAGGGCCGTTTGCTGATATTTAATTTGCACATAAACTCTTATGTGACAGTCTATGCCTTACAAAAAGCAACCCATAAGAATTTAAGTAGAACTTAAATCGTTATGAGTCCTATCAGCAAACGGATCTAACAGAAGTGTTGGCTTGGCAAAGGTGAAATAATTTTTAAAATCGGTTGAATGGTTCCAGAGTTACTATACCTACCACTTCTACCATCAGTCTAAAACTTGGGTAAAAAATGGCCTAAATGGGCAACAAATCTATAAATCAGATAAAAAATCATGAGAATCTGATAAATGGAACTCGAGTTATGGATGAACCAACAGACAGACGTTGCATCTTATATAGTAGACTGGATTTATGTTTACCCTAGCTGCTGTATATTTTTGCCTACAGATGGATATGGACCACGGCCTCAACCTCTATTCAGTTTGCTCCCCATAGTGACTGTGCGCGCCACCTAAGGGACAGTTGTCTTCCTCTGCTGCGATGTTCCACAAGGGTTGACTCAAATACTCGTTCGCTGTATAACCTGTAAAATTCCTGATTGTATCTTATATTCCACTTCTAATTGATACAAACTGGACCGAATATTACTCGAAGAATCGTCCAAGACGGTTTCATCAATGTTTCGGTCCATGCTTCTGGCCATGGAGTAAGCCTTTTTTTTACACTGTAGGAGTGAAATCTTCCACGGATTCGTTTAGCCCTTGCTACGAGTTATACCCGACTCCATGACTTATGCTTAATTACATGAACATTACAGAACTATGTCCTGTTGCTCACTATGGTACCAGCTTTAAAGGCATTACTGTATAGGGGCCGGTTTAAGCTTTTCATTTTTACGATTCAAATCTCCGTAGATGGCGATTAAAACTATTTTTGTGTTTAAATTTTTTTAGGTACATTTATGATTTTATAGATATTTTAGTAAATATTTGTATTATCTGTTAAACATCTGTTATTAACATTAATTTTATTTCAGGCATGGTGCAAATATGTTCCTCGTGTTATGATAAGCACTCACATTTAGCAGAAGGTGGTACACCAGCTATAAGCAGCATAGAGGGCCTTAACAATAGTAATAGTAGTGGTAGTGGTTTGATGTACAATGCAAGTGGTGCGATAATGGGTAGCGGCACCATTCCAAATGCCACTAGTGGCACTGGTGCCGGCCAGCAAATTATCACACCAACTGGTGGTAGTAGCGGAAACGGAGGTGGAGGTGGACGATATACACCATCAGAGAAATCGCTAGCCAATTCGGATTCAACGAGTAATGTTAGATTTAAGGTAAGTCTATAAAACTATCTTTTTATTTTAATTAAAACATTGCAATCTCAAATAAACGACATGATTCAATGCACATACTCGTATGATGGCTGACGACCCTGACATGGTTCGACTATGCTTCTATACAAAACCCAGCTGTGCCAAGCTCCGTGTTAATTGGGATAATTATTCTCCTCCTTTGGGTATCGTGTGCACAAGTGAACACTTTCATATAAACAAAACTAAAGTAAAGAGTAAGAGACATGCGAGCACGATATAAATGTGCTTTGACAACAATCGAGTTGACCATTTGACACCGAAGAACCGGGAGAAATCGGTTTTTATTTAGCTTTGCTCCTTCCCCCCTTCGATCGTCTCTTTGATTAAGTTTCGTGATTTGAATGCGTTCGCTACGAGACAAACAAAATGATTCGTCAGCTATAAAATATTTGACTGCTCATGGAGGTCTGACGTTTGACGTCTGACGTCTGAGTTGGGTGAATATTTATGGGTCATCGCCTACAAGATATCGGTTGATGCCATATCGAGTGTATACCTATCGCATACTCGTATATAGTTTGACTGCTTTTAATTATTTTCATTAATGATTAAAAATTGTTTACTGAGTGTTGGTGTTGCGCAGAGGCGTTTTGTCGTGTCCAAAATAGTGACAAGAGCTATAAGATACCTGCTGGTAGTTTGGCAAAATTTCAGAAATTGATTGTGTTTGCTTAAATGAGATGGCGCCTTAGAAAAACTGATTGTTCGATTGACGTGCTTAAAGTTCAGCCCATCGACATTTCAATTAAATGAGGTCAACCGAAGATGATTGAAATGCGAAAATAATGACGGTTGGGTAATCCGGTATAAAGAGGACTATGCTATCTATGAGAGGCCACTCATGGATAGCATACGAAGTATTTAAAGAAGTCGTCAATGACTTTTTTTTACTAGATTTTTAGCGTTGTCTGCCGATTTTTACCTCAGAATCTTGAGTTTTTATCTACAAATTTGGAAAGAATGAAAAGGAGCCACTGAGACACTGAGTCACACTAATACTGAGAAGCATTGTCGGGACAGTTGGGCTGTCGGCGGATATTTCTCAGACATTTTCAAGAGGGCGGAAAGTGTTGCGTGTATTGTAAAAATGTATTTCTTAGGTTTGCTTAATTTTAAGAAGCCCTTCAAGATTCAAAAAGTAAGGACTATCCTCGCAGGACAATGAAATTCGGTTCAAAATTCAATCCTATGATGAATTCTCTTGGTAAGGAAGCATTTCTAAATCTACCCATGAATAGGAATAGAAATTTCACTTCAAAATTAATTTCCAGCCAAAAATTTGGCTGCGGTACTGGAACATGTTTGCGGCCCCAAATTTCTGTGGATAGGATCGACATTTCACTCCCGGAATAACAGAGCAAAAATAAAAAAAGAAAAATATTGTCAAAGATTGGGATTGTGTGTGTAAGTTTTGGGCGCCCCACAAGACAGGCTGCTAGTGCTCATGACCATACAGTACACTTGACAAGCGCGAGGACATCAACTTTCCAAAACTCCTTCTGTTACAGGACAAGCAAACTTTGGAACTCGCTTCCTGGGAATATATTTCCAGAAGTATACAATTTGCAGCAATTTAAGTGCAAAACTAACATACATCTGCAAACATCTCGGGGCGCTGTTAAAGCGTTATAGGTTCGCCTTTCCCGAGAGATGTATTTAAAAAAAAAAAAAGTCCTTAAAAACTAGGTATGAAAGAGGAACTGAGATTAATCAGATAAATTCATGGTAAAGTTTTTGTTCCACCATTGATGAAAAATTGAGGCAGAGTTAGGCAGATCCTATCGAAGTCTAAAGGTAGCTACATATGTATAATGTATATGTATAAAGAAACCCGAAGGAATGCAAATACTGTTAAATCAAGAATCACTTCAGTTGCTTTTAAACACCGACACTCTCGGAAATAATGTGGATGACGCCTTCACTTTAGTCTATGAATTAATGTTCGACAAACAGAAATAGTGAGGGTTAATCCCAACTAGCGAGAATCGTTGTTACTCCTAGCTTCCCCACTGAGTAAAAACTGTTTTATCCCGAAATTTAACCAATTTCAAAGGAAATGATAAGAGAAGGCAAACTTTCATGGGCGATCAATCAAAACAAATCACCAGGACGAGATAAAATTATTTCTGCGGTTATGCATAAGCATTTAAGGCATTCTTATAAGCCTTGAATTATTTTATTAATTTTCTTGAATAAATATCTACCAAAATTATGAAGGAATGAATGAAGAAATTAACCAAATGCATCCTATCATCGTTTCTACAAAAAACTTTGCCTGCATATGCACAGCAATATTCAAACTTCAAACAGGAATGCTATCAAAATTCCAATATGCCTACTCCAACTCCAAGGGCAGGTCGGTAGTGATATCTCATCACTCCATTGTCGGCACTGTGGAAAAGGGGAATTACAACGATAGCCTTCACAGACATCGAAGAGGCTTTTAGCAATATAGAACCGCGAGCTATAACTACCGCACTTGAAAATCTATTATTGAGGGCTAATGAAAGATCTTGATGCGAAACTGACATGACCATATGCAATGGACCTCTTTAAAAGAAGCCTTTTGCGCACCTTCCCTAGTGAGGAAATAGAGCCATATTTTTACTCCGCAGACAATCAGGAAGACAAGGATCTTCTCTAGGAGTATGTAACTTGCTGAAGTAACGATTTCCTCGCCAAGGATATTCTTTCTGAAGCCGGATATTCCATGAGTACCTATGTGAAGAGAAGATTCGTGTAGGGTACAGTGAGACGCCAATTCGATGAAGATGGTTTTTATGAAGCAATGGCCAATAGTGGACACAGTGGCTGAATGGTTATTGTGCTGCGGACTACTGTGCGAGGGGTCCCAGGTTCGATCCCCGGAAAAACACAAAATAAATCTTAAGGTTTTTTTCCACTGCGCCACCTCTCGTGAACGTCTGATAATTATCCGAGAGTATAACTGTCCTGAAAAAGCTTCTCAATTCAGCCTTTCGGACTCGTCATAAAATTGTAGGTCGCTTCCATTCGTCCCAAAAATAAATGTCACACAAACGAATGGTTGTGAGAAGCTAGGCTTAGGGTGCCTATATGAACCTGTTGCGCCAACGATTTATTTTTTTTAATGACCACTAATTATTCCGGTCAGGATACCCGCGAGGGTAGGAGTCACCGCAAATTATTTTTGTCGCATTTGATTAGATGAGGAGGTATAGAAAAAAACATGTCCACTTGCTATTTAACTGTCCGGTATTGACATCAAAAGGAAACCCAATTCTTCGACTGTACTTCTTCCAGAAAGAATGCAAGAGTGGCTGACATAGTCTAAATGGTCTCCGAATATCGCCTAAAGGCTCAACTTAACCTAACCTCACCTTCGGTGTTCGTCTGAGCCAGAGGATGGAAGTAGTCATATTTTTAAGAATTTTTCATGGACAAGTCAGGCTTCGGTCGTTGGTTTTTTTCACGCAGGGAAAAAATATCAGAGTTCATTATCCGTTGATTAATATACAGTGAGCGTCAAAAGTGAATGAACACCAATACTCTTTTGAGTTTTCTTTAGGGGCTTGAAATAGGTCTAAAAAACCAGCAATCTGTAAAAAGCTTGATAACGCAATAACAATAACGAAACATATTTTACTTCGAGAGCAAAAAATACGTTACAGATCCATATTTAAAAAAGAATTGTTTCCAAAATCCAAAGACAAATGAAAATCGATGTTCACTTACTTTTGACACTTTTGACGCTCAGTGTACGTCAACTTCCTTATGTGCTATACTAAAAGATTGGATATGTACAATATTGTGAGTTAGAGGGATCAAAATATTTGGGCTTAAAATCTTACTCAATCTCCAACCACTCATAAACTCGATCTAAGTGCCTTCTTGTCTTTCTCAAAGACTCGGTAAATAAAAGGAATGTCTGTCTGGCAGTACGAATCTTCCAAAAAAAATATAAAAAATATACCCTATCTAATTTATAGAGCAAAGAAATAACAACCATGTCCGTGCTTAAAATTATACAAAAATAATGTGCCTGGCGTCAACACAAAAATAGCTCAGAGTAGTATTAACCCCAAAATAGTATCTATTCAATTCATAGAATACAATAAAAACTACATGAACGATTGCTGGCTATCGATAGGTACGCAATCAATCGTATCTTCACTATGCTCGTGGATAGGAAACCAAATATTTCGCGCTTTCAACAACGATCTGATAAATTGTTTAAACATATACATTTTCAGATATAAAACATAGGTACTGTATCTATTTGCTCACACTCAAAGCTTCGTTCAAAATCGAAAAGTTAATTTTTAAAGTAACCACCTTGTCGGATCGATATTTATTCAAGTGATTTGTAGAGGTGTCTTAAATCACAATATAACCGCCGAAATATTGACATTTCTCCCCCTTTAATAGCCGCGCGCGATTGCATCAAACGTGCTGCTTATTGCTTAACACAACTCCTGGAGATTAGATAAACGGCCTTCATGATCGAAAGAGTATAAACAAATATAAATAAAAATTAAACAGCCTTGTGTTATCGATGGGTAATAACAGCGATAAAGTTCTGGTTATTTCCAATCTTGAAGTGAGCGTGTGCTGATAACTGCTAATCGATACATTTGAATCTATTTTAAGGCATTTATTATAGCTATGATAAAATCAATATATTTGAACTGCGTACATACTAGTTGATCCTACAATCCGATCTGGAATTGTGGTTAAGTCGAATGCTTGTTGGTGTTGGCGATAAAGAAAGTATTAGTCATTCGTAGAATGGCTTTGTTTTGCGAATCCCTCCTTGCTTAGTCCGAAGAAGCAATGATTGGTGAGTCAAAGGGTGTCATTCTTTAATTGTTTTTATCAGCATTCGACAAATCAAAAAACTATACATAGTCTACATTGAAGGCTCTCATTTCTTCTTCCTAATCACTCTAGCGTATACTGGCAAAAATGTTTGGCTATAGAAGATGTTAACACAAGATATCCACATCTTGTCGGATTTGTTTGTTACGAACCCTTCGAGGTAGGTAGGTAATACTTAGGGGCTTTCAACCCAATGTAATGCTTTATACGGCGGTTGTAAGACCGATTATTCTATACGGCATCGTTGTGTGGTGGCCGAACTTGAACAAAAGTTCCAATCTAAAGGTCTTAGAATAGACTCAGCGCTTGTCATGCTTGTGCATCACGGGCGCATTGAGGACATCTCCAATCATCCTTCTACAAACCATGCTTAACTTACGTAAAGAATACGCCTCAATCGTTGGCCGACTGGCTACACCAGCATCCTTCTACAGACAGAACAGATCCCCTTGACCATTATTGTCTTCGAAAAAGGCTTCACCCATGAAATGCCGGGACAGGAACCAATGGGATTAACATAATGTCCTGCACGACAGATCACTGTTAATATTCACAGACGGTTCCAAGACACTGGAGGGAGTTGGCACCGGGGTCCTTCAGAAGAACTGAATCTGGACCTCTACTTCTGTCTTTCAAGCCGAAATTACAGGTATTCGTCAAGCTACAGCGTGGCTGTCGATTAATTCGGTATCACAAAGGGATATTGCCATATACATTGATAGCCAAGCTCCAATCAAATCCCTAATATCCAGCGGAATAAGATCTAAGGCGGTCGAAAATTCCCGCGTATCTCTTAACGAAATAGCTAGACAGTACAATCTCACCCTCTGCTGGGTTCCTGATCACTGTGACATCCCAGGGAACTGTGCAGCAGACGAACTAGCAAGGCTTCCTCTGGCGTAGGTAGTATAAGTCTGCAAGGCGTGTATGCACCACTCTCCTACGCTAAACAAATAATTCACGCGGACGCAGCAAGCAGAGCAAGTTTCAGATGAAAACATCTAGGATACTGTGTTACTGCTAGACTCACCTGGCCAGCTCTGGATCTGGATACAAAAAAGATCCAAGGAGCTTCTTCGACTTAAAAGATCCCGCATCTCGAAAATCGTTAATGTCATTTCCGGGCACTGCATATTAAGTAGACATGCGCAAAGGCTGCCATACAATGACTTCTGCAGACTCTGTAGATATGAAGTTTTTTTTGCAGTTGCCTTGTCCAGACTAACACAGAAGCCTTTGTCGATACGCCCTTAAGCTGGAACATCCCTTAAGCCTGTACTTCCATTAAAACTCACTGTTTGGTGTGCTTTATGGGCTGGCCTATATTTCCTTAAGGGCGATGCCGGCCAAAATATTACTGACAATTTAGAGGGCTATAGAAACATGATTTCTGACTTCTTCGTTCCTCAGTTGAATGGCATAGACGTGACAGATCTTTGTTTTCAGCAAGATGGGACAACATGCCACACGGCTCGCGACACCATCAACTTATTGCGGGAAACATTTGCTGAGCGCATAATTTCGCGTAACGGACCTGTGCGTAATTACCTGTGTCATGGACCTCCACGATCCTGTGATCTCACACCCTTAGATCACTTTCTTTGGTTTGAAGTCACTAGTCTATGCCGATAAACCAGAGACGTTGGACGTTGCTTGATAAAGTTGTCGCAAATTGCACTTCACGATTCCGCCTCATCATCATTTTTAAACGCTCTATTTTTGTCTTGCCCGCTACCCTGGCTGTTTCCAGCTTAAAAGAATTCTGTTTGATGTATACCAATTTATTTTATCAGCATATGACACGTTTGTAAAAACTAGCTTAATAGTTCAACCTAACCAACGCCAACGTTAATATTAGCCGTTTTTTATTATCAGCTATGATCCATATAGATCATCGATTTACATGCACTTACAACAACAACATGTGATCCTGCTTTTCATCGAGATCACGAAATATGATCTGAAAATTAATTCAACTATTTCTCGTTGTTGTTTCGTGGCGTTGTTTATTTCATTCACTAAAAGTTGGTGTCCCTGTAAATTATAGCCACACAGTAATGTTGCCAGACAAAAATGTGAACCACAATTAACAACACAAAAAATCAATTAGCATTTTTTTCAAATTCGAATAAGTTACTACTCCGACTTTCGAGATGTTTTGTTTCGCTGTATAGCATAGAAATATAAATGGAAATATTAGCGAACAATACGGTTAATTATAATGCATATTTGAACTTAACATTTGAACATAGTTTCCCCAAAAAAAAATATTCAATGCTAAATGTATGCAGATTTGTATCCATATGGTAACACCCCGACACAACAAGCGAAATGTCAAACTCAAATATGAGCAAGTGCAATGGAGAAATCATCGCATTGTGACGTCACATTGTACCGTGTGGCTGCAAGATGGCTGGTGGCAATACGAAATTTGTCATAATTGTTATTGGATTTTATATGTTTGTTGCCACAACTCAATCAATGATCCAGTTTGTTTTATTTTCATGATCTGATCCGGATCAGATCACGCTGATAATAAAAAACGGCTATTGAAGCGCCGATTATCTTCGGCGCTGGTAAAAATAAAAAACGAAGATGTTTAAGACTAAAACGAGATCTGTATTTTCGATTAAAAAAATACGTTCCTCTTTAGCTTCTACAAAGCGAGGAATAAGAAGGAAAAAGGTGAACATCGCACATGTCGTCAAATAATCGAAGTGATATTTTGCGTGAGTCTTTATAACGACGAAAGTGCTGCCATCGGCAGTATGTGCAACTTCGTTAAGTGCTGCCATCTCATTATTCATGTGAATCGATTTTGAAATTAGATATATTGTCATATATGCATAATTTGAACTATTCAGATAAATGAGGACAACTTTGCCCCTAATAACAGCTTACTACCCGCAGTCTTTGACTACTCGCATTTGCTTAATATTAAATTCCGGAAATTTCCTTTTCATTTCCTTCGCAATATTTTCCTATGCCCTAATGCACTAGAATTTAATTATTAAAGATTTATTCTCATTGCATCATCCGGTTGCTAGATTCATTGCCCGAATCATTGAATTTTTCTGATTACGACACAGAACGGCAAAGATTTCCATAAAATACGAGGAGAATGTAAATGCTATAAGTACTCGTTGGTATATGTATTCCCGTAACCAAAGTTCAGGGGGTTATCGCAACAGCTAATTAACCTTTCGGCTATTTCACGAGTTTTACGATTCGATGATGATTCGGTATTGAAATCACCAGGAGATACCTATAAGATGGTTTCTAACCGATAATTCAAAGATTGTCAGTCTTTAACCTTCGGGAATTGACAATAATGGTAGATATGATTGACGTAGTTCACTATAGGGGGCACATTTTTTTTTTTTTATTTTGTTTTTTGTTTTTTTTTTTAATAGCGATGAATTTAATATGAGATAGATTTCATTGAATAAATATAAGAAATCAAGTCAGACGTGTATTGTTTTTAATCTGTATTTAAATGGATCAAGCTGACTTGACATTTCTGCATAAACACATTTTTAAATTAGACGTCTACAAATAAAACAGGTTACTGCTTGTATTTTGCAGTCAACTTTGAAGAAAGTGTGATACGTTTATTGGAATCTATTTTTAAATATACTCAGGTTCATTAGATTAGCATCATACAAGTTTGACAAGGGAAATTAATATACATATCTTCTGTTATACATATTCTGAAAGTTAGAGTTGTTTGTGGTCAATATAACACTACAAAAAATTATAATTTTGTTGTACGGGTAGATACTTTTTTGAGCTTCCTGCTTTTTAATTTTTTTTCTTTTGTGAACACTTTCAGTGTCGGATGTTAACGTTACAACTTTTTTAAGCATCATTTGAGTTATGTTCTTAATTCTTGTACACTATAATGATGAACAAGGCTGCTGGACCGGATGGCTTAACAGCCGAGCTTTTCAGGGCAGCTGGAGATGGCTTGGTAGAGAGCATACCTGCATTCTCCAAATCGTCTCTATGATTTGTTCAGAGGAAAGTATGCCTGATAAATGCAGCCTCAGCATTGTTTGCCCGATCCAAAAGAAAGGAGACGCCCTAAACTGCGCCAACAATAGAGGCATCAGTCTCCTTAACATCGCTTACAAGATCCTGTCTGCCGTACTGTGTGAACGTCTGAAAACATTTGTCAACGTACTGATTGTACCCTATCAGTGTGGTTTTAGGCCCAGTAAGTCCACAACCGACCAAATATTAACACTACGGTAGATCCTGGAGAAAACCCAAGAAGTCCAAATCGATACACACCATCTATTTATCGATTTCAAGGCCGCATATGACAGCATTTATAGAGACGAGCTATACAGAGCCATGTCTAGTTTTCGCATACCTGCCGAACTTGTCAGATTGCGCAGAATAACGATGGACAACGCTCGCTGCTTTATAAAGGTCGGAAACAATCTCACTGAGATCTTTGATGTTAGACAAGGTGATGTGCTGTCATGTGACTTTTTCAACAGCATTCTTGAGAAAATTGTGCGAAACTCGCAAGCCAACGCCAGGGGCACAAGTTTACAAAAGTCTGTGAAACTACTTGCATACGCTGACGACATTGACATAATTGGCAGTACGTAGCGGGCTGTTACTTTGGTGCGCTTGGAAGTATTAGCACAGAAGCGGCAAAAATGGGTTTAGTGGTGAATGAGGGCAAAACAAAATATATGCTGTCAACAAGAAGGGACACACAACATCGACGAATCGGACAGAACGTCACGATAGACAGCTATAACTTTGAGGTAGTTCGGGACTTTGTCTACCTCGGCTCCGCTATTAACTCTGAAAATGACATCACATCAGAAATCCAACGAAGAATTACACTTGCCAACCGCTGTTTCTTCGGCCTAAGAAGGCAATTGATTGTCGAAAAACACCAAGGAGACTCTAAATAAGACCCTCATCATCCCAGTCCTGCTTTATGGCGCAGAATCATGGACGTTATCAAAGGCGGATGAAGATCTCCTTCGAACGCAAAATTCTTTGAGTGATTTTCGGTCCCGTTTGCGTTGACGGGCTTTGGAGGAGGAGATTTAACAGCGAACTCTTCGAGCTGTACAGCGACATCAACCTGGTCAGAAAAGTACGTATCAGTCGACTAAGATGGCTAGTACATGTAGAGCTAATGGACACCAACGCTCCGGCCCGAATAATCTTCGATTCCAACCCGGAGGGACAACGCAGTAGAGGAAGATCTCGCCTTAGGTGCACAAGTGGAAGGGGACCTAAGCCTACTTGGAGGCGGTTATCCAATGATGAGGGAGCTTAGGATTAGCTTACAATAGAAAGAAAACTGCATTTTTCTATGCAACACAGGAGACTCCAAATACCGCTCCAACACTTTGTTCCTATAACTATACGAACGTTTTTAATCGTGCGTTTTAATCAATATTTTAGTAGCTCAAAAAACTCGGGCACATTATTTTAGGTTTGATTGGCAGGCAGAATATGTCAATTGTGATACCACAGCTTAATAAAAAGCGCTAGAAGCAGTTAATGCTAACCTTACCGAGTTTACCGAAATTCTCGAAGAAATATTGGCCTAGATGTAGCAGTTTCCGAGTTGAGAGAACTTAGCAGGTTTTCAATTTCATAGGAGGTGAAGAATCCCTTCCTTTTCGGCAGCAGGGAGACGCAACCTGAGAACATGACTCCGAATGATGCAGCGTTATGAAATGACACCTACCAATATGCTGATGAAGGATCTTATTAGACTATTTTGTACAGCTTGAGGTCCAGCATGTGGTGCAGTTCGACCACATATGGTTAGAAGCGCCTATCGCATTTTATTTGATTAAGAGACTGCAAGTAGCGAGACTGCAAGAGGCATGTGTAGATTCGACAGACGACAGAGTTGTTCCGAACGAGTTCGTCGGCTTATGGTCCGGCACCCAAATAAGGGGCATTTTGCATTATTCCGTCATCTCGTTAAAAGATAGGCGCTAATTTAGGTCAACTTTGGAATTGAGAGAATCCAAAGATTTAATCGCGACTTCACTATCAGTAAAATGCTTGAAGACTATACCTTAACAACGACTAGGAAGTCGAAAGGAGAGGAGATCTCCTCTAGACCTCTGGAAATATTAATAAATGGAGGTCATCACATTCATATCTTATTCATTCAAAAACTTTTATTAAGATCGTTATAACTGAATTTCACTTAATTATGAACACAATCTGTATTTATCAAATAAATATTTGCACGGTATTTGGCCTGATTTCTGTCCTTGTTAATCACATGTTTAATTTTGTGTACTCGTACTCGTGTTGTAATCCCAGTTGATATACTATTTTCATTTCCAAAGAATCACTCGTCTTATCAATTTTAAATTATTATTTTTTTTTTTTCGGTTTGATTACCTAAGTGGTTCTCTACAGCTAACTGGTTTTGAGAGAATAAATCCAAATAAAGTAATGTTCCGAAAATAAAGTAAACTTGTACTACAGATAACCGCGGCTAAAATGATAAGCACGCCATATCAAACATAGAAGCCAACGAAACTTCCAAGACAAACAGAGCACGGAAAGCCGATGAATCTTTTAAAAAAAACCGGTCTGATCCGGTTTTCAGATAAGACGTTTCTCTGAGTTTGAGGGGGAGCGTTTTTAATGTCGTCACTTCAAAGCAAAATTTGGTTCGGAATTTGTTGTCTAAAAAAAAAAAACTCAAAAGTAGTACGCTATTGACAAGCACTTGAGTGAGTTATTGTGATTGTAAATACTGATGTTTTGGATTTGTACATAGTTTTATCAAAAATTGGAAAACCTCGTCAATTAGGTAAATTAAATTTCTCGGTAAGTTATAGAAAGTTAAGAGACCGGTTAAAAGTGTTTTGTTTATAATAGAATCAAATTTGTTTTGAAGGGAGAGAGAGAGCAGCGTAAAGTGTCAAGTATCTCTTTATTGGACTCATATTTTACTAACCTTGATTCATTAGTAGCCATTGGTTGAATACACACAAATCGACCGATAACCACACAAGATAGCTTCCACTTTTTACTAATCTAAAAGCAAACCCAGTGATTCGCTCCCAGTAAATACATAAGTGTACACAATACTGTGTTTTTCTTTAATAAAATTACGGCCAGTGTATTGTTTTTATATTTTTGGTTTGTCAAACATACAGTTTAGTGTGAGTATTTTATTTAAAAAAAAAAATTGTTTTGTATAAATGCATACATGTTCAGTGTCAAACTGATAGCGTTTGGTTAGTCAAGTTTTTGCTACTTTAGTACGCGTGTGCATAAGATTTGTTTACTCTGCGATTGATTGCGCATTAATTTTGTTAAATTTTGTTTAATAAATGAAAGGTATATTGGAATTTTGTGGATTTCCATTGAAAGATCAGTTAAATTCCGTATCTTATTGAAGTTTGTAAAATTATCAAATTTAGATGCGGTTTAGATTATAAACAATAACAAAATTACTACCATAAAATTTTACTCGAACTTTTAAATGATTAATAAAGCACATGCAGATTGATCATAAACAATAACGTATGTTTATATGTATGTATGTAGTTTGAAGAAATTGTCAACATTGTCCTTTTTAAATGCGATATACATTTTTTCCATAGAGTTTTGAAAATTAGAGTATGTACACTGTACAGTCGTCGGCATAATTATTTACACAAAAGAAAAGTCAATTCTACTTATAAATTTTAACTTACTTCATGTAAATGTTGGCTTCAATGGAAAGGTCATTTAAATTCCGTTTGAATGGTACAAAACTTTCCATAACCCATTAAGTATCTACCCATTGAAAATTTAGAACTTTTGTAAAAGTCTACTTTTTTTTACTTTTTTCTTCGGTCTAAAAAAAATGTTTTGATGCAAAAAGTTTCTTCAAACAATTCTAATAGTGACTGCAAAAAAAATTTTTCAAAAATCTCTTCGCTAATATTTTTTATGATTTTTTTAATGGGATGATCTCAGAAAAATAGTCATTTTTAGCAATTTTCAAAAAATCATAAAAAATATTAGCGAAGAGATTTTTGAAAAAAATTTTGCAGTCACTTTTAGAATTGTTTGAAGAAACTTTTTGCATCAAAACATTTTTTTTTTTTTTGAGACAGAGGTTTTACAAAAGTTCTAAATTTTTAATGGGTACTTAATGGGTTATGGAAATGTTTGGATCATTCAAACGGAATTTAAATGACCTTTCCATTGATGCCAAAATTTACATGAAGTAAGTTCATATTATAAAAAAAATTCTAAGGAGCATCGGTGTTCACTCACTGTATGTCCACCATATTGTAGATTAAAAATGCTATATGTTTCAAAAAATGTTTATATTATCCAAAATAATTTATGTTGTAACAAATCTTGTGTTTTTGTATTGTTTTTTTTTTTTTTTTATTTCCAACAAAATCGTATTTCCACGATTTTGAAAGCTAGTTATTACGATTTCTGCAGAAAATATCTGGCAGCACTGGCTGTGTTCATGAAAATAGTAGTGCATCTCTCTAAAATAGTCAAAAGTAAATAAATTTTGACCGAAAGTAACGTAATTTTGAAATTTTTATTCTTTTCTCTGCATTCTAAACAAAAAGTTTGCATCCTTTTCTCCGTACCACACTCAGGTCAATGATGACCCATTGTGATGCCCGTAGGGGATAGAGGTTGTCCCTTATCCATTATAACCCTGTATTCAAATTACTTACTGTGCTGCTACATACAAACCATCCTGTTCATTTGACGAAGTTTATTCTGCCCTATCCGTATCCGTCGGAACGGAAAATTCTCCGATTTCGTACGAAAACGAATCGGCGGATTTTTGGTTCGAGGTATTCTTCCGAACAGCTTTTCGGAACTTCTTTTCGACAAATATGCAAGGCACACTGGCATTTCAGTGCGATCAAGTGCATTTTTACCGATATTTTTGACAGCTTCATACGAATTTTCTTCCGATATGCTCCGACAGGAATTGGTTGCGGAATTTCTTTACTACGATTTGCAGTGAAGTATTGATAAATCGAATGTAATTTCAGTCTCCGACGGAGTACGCGATGCGGAAAAAATTCCGTTCCGATCGGATACCTCGATAGGGCTGATTATCTTGTCTATTGAGGTGCGGAAAGCTCGTCTAGGTCGTTAAAGAAGTGACTCCCTAGGAATGTATATCTGGTGTGTTGGAAACCTGTTTAGTGACATATGAAGTGGGTTGTGTCCTCAAGAGCTGCCTCATCACCGCAGCCTCTACAAAGTTCTTCTTCCGTTGAGCTCATTTTCTAGTCTAAAGTATTGTGCCCTGTCATGATTCCTACGAGGGTGGACAGGGATTTCCTATCCTTCCGTATTATACTCTGGGTTCTTGTTTCATTGAAGGACTGCCATAGAATTATTGTGGTATTACAAGTATTTAAGGTGGCCCATCTAGCGTTTGCCTCTCTTGTGGCTTTTCTCCCTGCTTCAAGCTTGAATGTGCAAGGCGGAATGTTCACAGAGAGATCAGATTGTTCTGAAACAGCTGTCACCTTGTCTTGCGTATTCGTCTGCTTTTCCATTGCCTGGAATGCCTTCATGTCCCGGAACCCAGCAGAGCGATACCTTGTGCTGTGTACTTTGTCTAGTATATGTCTCTGTGGCCAGACTCCCAGCGAGTTCTGAATTGATAACCTTCTTGACAGCATATCGGAGGCCACAATAGGTGTAGGCATGCAACAAGGCTTGGCGTATTCTCAAATGATTTTCGTAGAAGCTGTTTGGACGAAGAGGAAGAGGACGAGGAGACCATTCATCACTTCCTCTGCACTTGTCCGGCTCTCTCCCGAAAACGGAAACTCCATTTGGGAGCCTCCTATTACAACGATCTAAACGATGTAATAAACCTAGACATTCGTAGTTTCCTTTGCTTCATCAGAAGCTCAAACTGGTTCAACGAGTAGGACGAAAGTTTTACTAGATTCATGTGGTATCACAAGGGACCTTATAATGGTCTAAGTGTGTCGGCCTTCTGCCGGCAACCACTTCAACCTAACCTTACAGCATTTAGTTAATCCATTGACTTAGCCTTACCTCATTCTTTAGGTTTTCAAGTTCGGTGTTATAGCTCCTGGCTGTATATTGTTTAAAGTCCCTTCGATGTCTAGGAGGGTTATCATTGTAAAATCCATGTCGCTTAGTAATTTTTTTCACAGTGCCGACAATGGAGTGCTGAGCTACACTAGCAGAAGGCATTTTGACAGCATTTCTCTTTGAATACTGTCTTTCCAAAGTTTTCAGTATGAAATCTGACAGGCTGATAAGCCTGAACTCCTTTGATCTTTGATGTAGTCTGAGAAACAGATCCAGAAAAACATGGCTGTCGTCTATTCTCTCAAACGCTATCAGGAAATTATGTCCACAAAAAACAATTTTTCGTCTAGTAGTCGACTTTGCAACTCAAACTACCTAAAGTAGGCAGCCAGATGACAGGATACAGAAAATGCAAACATAAAAAACCTCCCTCCATCGATAACTTAGCATTTCTGTTGCTGCCAGTAACAGAAACAATTAATATAGACTTCTTTACGTTCTGTCGACAAACAGTCATTTTTCTGTCCCTAAATTCAGTTGCTGAAAAAAATTTGTCTGTTCCTAATTCTGTTTCTGTTACAAATGTATGGGATTCTTTTTCTGTCCTTTGTCACTTGGTGCCTTTAACATGATTTAAATTCCGGGATGAAGCCGTTTTTGAGTGAATGTTTTATCCACATTAGTTCCTGGAAAAAGGGTGTCTAGAAGCAACTAAAGAGATTCTGGATTTGACTGTGTTTCCGTTCTATAGTTTTTATTTTTATATCTATAGAGACTTGACAGAATCTTCCTAACTCTAGCAGCATCATTGTTTTCTTCAATGATGGAACAATTTCTCTTAAGCTTTGTTGAATTAGAAAGAAGATGTTCGTCAGGGAAGACAAAATGAAGAAACCATTCGCTGGTAACATTATCAACTTCTATTCTATATGGTACAATTTATGGTATATTAGATCTTGCAACTGCCGTATGGACGAATAGTTAAGTTTCAGAAACGAATCTGCATTTAAACTAAATAAGTGGATGATGTCGAAAAACTATGATACTTTTTATTAACCAGAGCGGTATATAAAAAAGGTGGTCTAGCTTAAAACATGCGAGGGAATTGAAGAAAGTCTTACAAGCTGTAATTTACTGTATACACTATTAGCAACTTTTGAGGTTAGTGAATGACCTCAAAAACAAGGTAAACGACACACTATCAAAACAACTACTGAATGTGTGTACGGATTATTCGATCCGATGAAAGATATATGAATATGAATATGAATATGAGAATATCTAAATTTCTGTGTGTCACTTCTCATTTCACTACTGAAACCATGGCACCAATCAGTTTGCTCAAGATAATGAAAACTGGATATTAGAACAATTGAAGAACCAACAAAATACCAAAATGTCAACAACCACTCTTACGAGGCTTGTTTGTTCATCCACTTCAAATTCCTTTTATGGCTCCACGCACATATACTCGTACATATTCAAATGCAATTAAGGTTCTCGTAAAATAATTGCATACACCTCCATTTAATTGCTTAGCGTAAATATTTACTTTGTACTGTTTTACGAACTTCTACTGATGAAACATCGCACATATAATATTGTGTACATATTGTACACATCTGTTTGCCAATGTTTACAATATTAAGTTGAATTGTTTGTTTTTTATGCAGTGTGGTAAATATAATTTTGTACATTCACTTGAGATACAGATAATAGAATGCTGAAATAAATAGATACATTAAAAAATAATTCAATAAGACAGTATTTAAAATTTGATATCATCAATAGACCGAAGCATGTATTATAAAAAACTAAGTAGGTGCATAATTAAGAACCATTCTAATGACTGTCTTTCCCAGATGTAGATGTAGGACAGTATAAAAACTGATTAATGTTGTTTCCGGGACTTAAAGTTAAACCTTGCGCTCTAGTATAGTCAAACGCACTTGCACTAGCAACACTAGCCACAAAAAACACGCAAATTATCGGGGGCGGCAGCAGCATGTACGTATGCGAATTGCTCAGATAAGATAGGATACAAAGAACCATAATAGCTAGGTTGGAAAAAACAGGATTTTTGCGATTTTATTTAATTATTTATCTTCATTTCAATTCGACAAATAGATAAGAGCATAGGCTTAGATGTTCTCGATGACTGTATTCTATATACTAGTGTCTTATGTGTAACCAGTTTCATGACGTGCTTTCGCAGAAACCGGAATGGTGAAAATTGTCTTTTTGGCCAATTTGTCAGCGATAAGTTCTCTTTTATTATATTCGGTTTTCGCTAGTTCTAGTCTCATATTCTGCTTGCTTGTAGGCTATCATATGTTTCTAATATACTGAACACAGTCGCTTTCAACAACCTTACTTATAATGATCAATTCCCTGTCGGTCAGTTGGTCTGTTCGTTTTGAAAAGCCGGTAATCAGTTATAACGTCGGCATTAAAAATAGCGTTTAGTATGTACATAACTACAAGAAGAAATCAGAGTAAACAAAGGAATCAAAATCCCGAACTGGTCAAAAATTTGCGAATCTAGCTCTTGACACGGTGATTTCCATTTGGCTGATGCATAAACCAATTATTCTTATTCACGCTCGTGTCTCTTAAATATTATCCGCAAAAATAACAATTCATAAACGTTTGTTGTTGATTTTTACAAAGTATCACTCGTGGTGCTGAAACATTTGAAAATGTGTTCCTACCTTTTGCTCATTTTGCAATAATATGTTTTTAATTTTTTTTCAGCCCTACGAGTCCAACTCCAATAACTCCTCATCAGCACATCGTGATCCAAAACCATACATACGTGATTCCAGACCAAATACACCGCCATCGTCCCAAGGTACCATTGAAAATGGTCATGGGCAGTATCCGTAAGTCAATGAGCCATCCGTAAATGTCGCTTACTAATTTGATTTTTTTCTTTTTTCCAATAGTTGCTACATTTGTAAAACACTTTGTGCTACTAACAAAATGGAATGGCTATCAACCAGTGCCGAGCACATGAATTCACATGCAATGCATTTTCCATGCTTAAAGGGTAGCAATAGTAGTGATCCAGCTGGTAATACCAATAGAGTTCTAGCATGCAAGGACTGTGTAAATCATCTAGCACGTCAGTGGGATAGCATGGATGCGGAACGGGTTCCATTAGAGCATCGAAGGTCGTTTTGAATATAACATACCCTCACTTGTATAAAGTTATAATGTTTTTCTTTGTGTATAGATATAACATTCCATCACCAATGATGGCATCTAGTTCACCAAATGGCTCAAGACATGGTGGCATGAGCATAAATACACCACCATCTACACCATCGGTTTCAACAACACCAGCTAGCACCTCAATTTATTGCTTCCTTTGTGGCCTACATTCGGACTTGACTCTGGCTAGAGTTCTATACACCAGCAAGGAGGTTGGAAATTATTTTAATTTTTTTTTGACTGTCTTGTAATCTTTAATAAAATGTATTCCTTTGAAATTTCAGGGTAATCGACCATACTTCCCGCATTTACGTAAGCATAAATCACCGCCAAATGCCGAGCAATTGCGCGCCGATTATTCAGCGTTAGTCTGTACATTCTGTTATCATTCTTTACTAAATCAGTGGAGGAAGTAAGCCATTTTTTTCATTTGTGAGTCGCTGTCACAGGAACTAAATCCGTGTTCTTTTGCAGATATGAAGCACAAAATCCCAGTGTTAACCCGGCAGAACGGAAATACAATTGGCATGATTACATTTGCCATTTATGCGGGATAACAACTTATAGAAAACGTGTTAGAGCGTTACCTGTAAACGAATTTCCATTTGTGAAGAATCGCAAAAGTGACGATGGCCTTTTGCTGGAGAATGGAGAATATGCGGTCGTTTGTTTGGATTGTTATGAGAGTTTAAGGTGATTATTCGATATAGATCGAAATAATAATAATTTAATTAAGTTTTGTTGACGGAAACACATGTTTTCATGGGTGCAGGGGCCAACTTAAACGAATGTTTCATGTGCAACAATCAATAATGATTTCCTTTTAGGATCGAACTACCCTTTGAAGAACTAATTTAATTATCATGGTTTCTCCATAGATGCAAGTTGACTTATATCCGCGTTGCTTAGTCAATATAATGTAAATCAGCGTCAAACTAATCTAGGGTTTTTTATAATAAATACAATCCTAATCGTTTGTTGACTACTTTAACTGTCAAATTTTACCGCTGACTCTTTATCTTTATGTATGTGGTTCTTCAAGAAAATATGTGTAGAATTAAAAAAAAATAATTGACAAATGTAAAAATATAAAAAAAAAAACTATCCATTGAGTGCGATAAGGCTATCCCTTTGGAATGAGTTCGAGTTGTTTGTCGTTAAATAGAAACGGCGATTGGAAAGATTATTTCTTCCTTTAATTTTTGTTCTGATTTTTTTAGAATTCGCCATTGAGCCTAGGTAGACTACTTTAGAATTACTGTCCATGGTGAAGTTATATTCATGGGCTGTTGCTCTTTTTATTTTTTTCGTCCAAATAGTTGGTTTAGTTAGGTACGTGGCTGGTTTCCGGCTATTTACCGATTAGTACCGACTCAATCCCGTTTTGAGACTAGAACTCACAAGATCTGCAGAAAAATGTAATTGAAGGTCAAAACCAGCTAGTTAATCATACTGGTAAATTTAATGTCTGGAGCCTGAGATTGCCGAGAGGTCATCAAAGAACGACTTGCCAAATGCGCTGATTTTGGTTAGATTCGGACAGCCACATAGAACGTACAACACTGTATTACTTTCATTAGCGCAGCTATTGTAGTTGCATACTATTTTACTGCTTAAGTTATTAATGGCGGGTACTACTACTAACTGCCGTTAATCTAGCAACGTTTGCACATGTTCTGGCTAAGAGATTCGTTGTACTAACTTTGTCGTTAGTTGGCACCGTTTGCCAATAACTTCTGCATAAACTACAGAACCTCTGTCTGAAAGGTGCTGCCTGCATTATGAATTCAAACAAATTTGAATATGTATTTAGTTTTGTTCAAAAGACACCCCACATTCAATTTTAGAACCATCTGTGAAGGTGGCTATGTAGAATTCTGTTGTTATTGTTATTTGCTCCCATTCAGATCTAAATGAGAATCTCAAAGAGAATTTTGTTTGGAAGTTGAGTTTGCACTGGACTAAGTACTACTTACAATCGATTTTATTGGCAGGTAGAATATTAAGAATCACATTAAGCGTTTCAGTCGGACTTTACAGTAAGTTCCCGCGTTTCAATACCAGCTATTCTTTGGGCTCTGCTCAAACTAGCGTTTTTTACTAAGGGTTGTAAATTACCAATTTTGATTGAAGGTCCCCATTTTGTACAAACATTTTTGCTACCGTCGTAGCTCAATGTTCGATAAGTACTGGTTGTTTATGTTCCAATGGCTGTTCCAATATGTACTCACAAATGCATTCTTCGAAGTATGATGCTGATGAAATCATATAATAGCACGGTACTCTTTAAGAAGCGACTTAAGGAGAAGAAACCCCAGAGAACAGCAATAGATGAAAACACCTCGTAGCAACAACAACACACTGAGGTTGGTATTCTCCTCCGTTCTGATCACCAGTTGGGCGGATTTGTACTTATCACTCAATTGCCATAAGTGGTAGTCACTTGATCAACAGACAAATCGAAATGCAAGTTGAATTTCCTGACAGGGGAATGAAATGTCTTTCCATGTATAATATGTATTATATACAGAGAATTGTCTGTCAGAATTCAAACTATTCAATAACAATCACTTAAAAGGAGTCGAATGATGAATTTGTGGTTTAGTTCTAAACACATGTAGCTATAATTCCTACCAAAAGTGACGGTGGCTAAGAGTTGTTATTGTTGTTCTCTCATTAGTAATTCGTAAGACAAGATCGTTATTTTGATACCACGTCGACTTGAAATTCCCAAATCTGCCGAAATCTGTCGTAGACTGGAGTGGTATTGTGAATGGTGAATTGTACTTACTTAACCCGTGAAGGATATATGTCTGAAACACTGCATCCTTCTTCCACAAAAGCCTGGAAGACTTCATCAGCTTAAGAATACAATAAAAGTGACCCCCGAGTTTATTGGACGGCTTTAGATGATTTATTCAGATTATTGAAAACAGTTTCTTATTTACGACATTGCTGGGAGCGACGGCCTTTGTAACGATGAGGCATTCTTTTTACCTGTTGGTAATATTTTCGAACTTTATTCGCGAAATAGCATTTCTCTATCTACTCATTAAGCGCTTATCGTATTCAATCTTCTCTGCTTGGCTTGTAGATGCTATAAGCAGCTTTTCTGTTTTTCGATGAAGTAAGAACATTATTGCTCATGAAGGTTTTATAGATCTGGGGAAAAAAGATTCATCTACAAAGAGGTATATAGAACGAGAATCCTCCTGGCCAGGAGGAAAACATTCGATGTAATAGAACAGAGATGATCTTAGGAGACTTGTAAGCTTTATTTCTAGGCATTCTCACCTTAAATATCGACTTAAAATAAATTGAATCAAAAACTCGCATTTCAAAAAAAAAAACTCGCACATCACTAGTCGAAGCGAAATCCAATAGTTACATTGCAGTCGAAGATTAAGCGCGTTTGTATTTCCCGCATTTCCAGTCAGACTTGGTTCGTTGCTGGCACTCGTATATTTCCCTGGTACTCACAATTAAATAAGGGTTTTTAAATTGGTACGGGTCGTTACCAGCCAGATTCGTCGGGAGCATTGCCGCGGTTCATTAGAATGTACAGTACAACCCGAGGCAGTCAATTCCTCGCCGTGCACAAGAAATCGGCCTTTCGCAAATTCCAACTTGGGGAATTTTGCATCGGGACTTAGGCTTACGCCCGTACAAGATACAACTAATCCAGGAGCTCAAAGTTAATGAACATAGACAAAGCTGTTTGTTCGCTGACTTGGCTTCGGAGCGTTTGGGGAAGAGGACCCCAATTTTGGCCGAAAAATCATCTTTAACGACGAGGCGCATTTTTAGATGAATGCGCGTATGTCAACAAGCAAAATTACCATAAATATGGGACGACGATATTTCAACGTCGACCCGTCCTTATTGAAAAACAATTTAGAGAATCTTCAGTAAGATCAGATTCTATGCACAAATCTGTGCTTTTAGAAGGGCGTCCCAAAACCTCTCTATGGAGTCGCAGAATTTGAAATGATTGGGATCCCCTGGCATATACAATCGGCCCTAGCGAGGTATCCGTCGGAACGGAAATACGAATCGGAGGATTTTTGCTTCGAGGTATACGTCAGAACAGCTTTTCGGAACTTTGTTCCGACAAATATGTAACGTACACTGGCGTTTTGCGTTTCAGTGCGATCAAGTGCGTTTTTACTGGTATTTTTCATACAAATTTTCTTCCGATATGCTCCGATAGGAATTGGTTGCGGAATTTGTTTACGATTTGCAGTGAAGTGTAGATAAATGAAAGCAATAAAGAAAAAAACATTTTAGCAAAGTAATTGGTTGTATTTCTTGCTAAATTGGTGTTTCCAGGGCAAAAACAAACGTAAAAAACAATAACTAAAGAAAACCCCGATGTACCACGAAACAACATCATGTCAAATCAATGCGTTGTCGCATTATAATTATTCTTTCCGGATAGGTACCTCGAATGTAATTTGAGTCTCCGACGGAGTATGCGTTACGGAGAATTCTCCGTTCCGACGGATACCTCACTAGGGCCGAATATACATACGTCTTGCGACATTGAGTCTTATGTTCCACAATCAGACGAAACAATATAGCATCGAATATCAACTAAATAATCTTAAGTCAACTTTACATTAGGTCGTTCGTATTTTGCCTTGTAGCAAAATCGAGACAATCAACGTCGAAAAGAATGGTATTTTGAAAACTTTGATCAATTCCGACCAAATTGAAATTCGTTAGGATTTCGTACGTTGGGCGTATACGCAATTCGCATTTGTGTTCACGTTCAGACCAATTCACTTTCAAATTTGAAATCTTCAGATATAGTAAAGGCCACTTAAAGCATACCTGGTTAAAATAAACTTTGGAACCATTTCAATCAGTCTCAATTAATGTCCCACAAGAACTGTGATTATCACTTATATTCCCGTTGACGTTTGTTGTATATGTTATAAATACTCTAGTTTATTTTTTTTCGAACTCTTTATATACGATTTTTTATATTTTGGTATGTGTTCACAGTCATTTCAAATCGTTATAGATTTCCGCTAAGAGTTAACCGATATGTCTAGTGAATTTAGTTGACGTTTCATTATTTTAAATCAGATGATTAGCCCATAGTGGCGTGCATTGAAAAGCATCATTGCTTATAAGAAAAAACAAACCAATAATTGATTGTCAAGTTTAAGTATTCTGGGGTCTTATTCACGAGTGATGGAAGGACCAATGCTGAGTTTTCCTGTAGGACTGGGTCAATTTTGAGACAGATTGATCATTCTGTTATTATGAGGGTAATATTGGCTAAATGTCATGTGAGAGAATTCGACCTTATCGAGCGTGGATAGGCCAAGTGGAAGGGATCCTCAATCAACATGAGGAAATTCATGATTCTTGCTATCCAATCAATGAGGTTTTAAACTTTTAAGTTAGAGAAATAGATTAAAACTAACAACAATGAAATCCATTCATATTTTTGATGATTAATAACATATAACTATGTCCAATTATTACAAAGCAGCCCAGCAGATTGTAAAGACTGACTAGGCGGGAGCAATACCGGCAATCGTCATCGCAGCACTAGAAGTCATCCTCAGTCTTTAAACTTAACATGTTTGCATTACCGTAAAAGAACATCGACCATGCCTTTGATGCTTTAAACCAAAAATTCTTTGTTTAATCATTGGTACAATTTGAAGATATCACAAGTTTCGAATCTATCAATTAAGATGTGTAGCACTAGCGACTGGCGAATAGTCGGGCCTACGTCGAATAAGCAACGCGGACCTTATCTAAGTGCTCAGTTGAAATGCGACCTCCACCAACTTAGCGAATGCGACTGGTAGTTAAAAAAAATGTAACTTTAGGAACAAGATAAAAATAATAGTCGCGCTGTGCACTGCATTATAAGGGTATTCATAGCCCCTTGAGCACGCGTGAAGTATAAAATTGAAAACAAAAATGGTCAAGTGCGAGTATCACTGCGAAGACATCATAGCGAAAACAACAAGGTTGCATTTTGTCCCTATGGGAACGGAAGAGGAAGTAAATAACAACTGAGAAGTTTTAGACTGTAGTGTATATATGTAACTACTTTCAAAAGAAAGAACAAACAAAATCCTCTCGGACAACGGAAGCATACAATATGAATACGAAGTCATATCAAAATTTAGTTTAACATTACATATATTGAACCACTAATAAACTTCATGACATTAAGGCTCCAGATTCAAATAATAAATCCCCTTATCAACAAAAAAGTATGCAAATAAAAATCGAACAACAAATTTTATAAAAGTTACAACTCCCACACATTTACATACAAAATTATATTAGGCCTTAGGTTGGACAATTTATATGGAGCTAGGTAAACAGAATGTTAGAAATTCTAATTTCTTTTTATATTGGCCCACATATTTTTTTAGATTTACTGGGAAAGCAAAGAATTATTACAAGCAAATAATAATAATTGGTAATCGATATTCAAATTATGGAGAAGTTAATATTAAACATTTCTCATATCTGTATAATGGTGAATTGCTTTTATTATATTTACATTTTTTTTATTACTTTCCAACAGACAACAAGCATCTCAATATGATCGAGTAGGTGTACCAATATCAAGAAGAGGCTACAATTGGGTACCACAGCCTCCACCACCAGAAGATAGTCCCGATGTTGCTGTAGCCCGGCTGCCGTGCGGCGAAAGATCTGACAAAATAGTAAAACAACATTTATTTATCTTTAGCAATAGAAATTTTATTTTATTTTTATTTTTTCAGCAAATTAATTCAACTTTAAGGCCAATACCAAATAAAAAGAGCAGCTCACCAAAACAATATACACACGAAAAGCCAAGAGAAGTTGGTGAGTACACAAACTTATTCAAATTAGTTGATTAAATCGTAGTTGGCAAAGTCTCCGAGACATTTGAGTGTTTTTTTTTTTTTTTTCTGTAATCCGAAACTGAATCTCAGTAAACGGTGTATCAAATGAGCGCTCTAGGTTGTAGATAATGGAATTAATTTGAATTTGGAATTTGTTGTAATAGTTTAGTTTAAAAAAAAAAACGAAGCATGTCATTGGGTTATCTATTTTAATTGCCGATAATGGGATGTTGATACTCAATTGACTAATATATTAATTAGACTTGTAAGAGCTATGCATTTTGGTGACCCACTTGATTGTCGTCTTTTTAAACTTGGTTGTAAGTGCATTAGTTTCTATGGAAAACTAATGCTAAGGGGCTACATATGTAGGACTAAAACACTTCCAGGAATTATATGGAATTTTCATTCTTATTGTTAATTGACTTGTTAATATTGTATAATAGTTTATCAATGATGAATAGTAACATGGGATGGTTAAAAACTGAGTTCGGGCGCTAAAAAAATGTTCTCGCAATACGTCATGTCATGACACATAGTTCATAGTATCCCCTGATATGAGATGGAGCAATACGTTCACTTTTCTATCCTTCCCATAGCATTATCCAGTTGTGCTGTCCATTGTCAATATGTAAAATTCGTAAAATATGTATTTAAAATTTAAAAAGTGGTGATAAATTTTCCCAGCAAGAATCAAATGTACGGCAACGGTTTCTGAAAATTGTCTATGTTCAATAAATGATCACTTTATTCGTTTTGTATCACATCAGAATTTGTTCACTCTTTCCTATTTCCCGAAATTTTGCACAAGGAGCATCATTCAGTAACATTTTCGCCATAAAAACTATTAGAAGGGATCAAGACCGTACTATAGTAAGTTATACAAATTCAAACTAGTAAAGCTATTCCAGTTAGAAAACACTGAAAGTGGATAGGACTTTCGAATATGAATATATATGAAGGTTTTTTGCAAGTTTTTCTGTAAAATTACCAATCAAGCACTCTTAACTACGATCAATCAATACGTAACAGATTAATAATAATTTAATAAACGCTTAACCTCAAATTTCTTTCTCATCTATATTATGAGAAACATGAGGCTGGTACAATCGGATTCTCAGAAAAGCTAATACACTGTTGGATTAATTTCTAGAAGTATTTATTGAAGCCGTGGTGCAGTTGTTGGTTGGTTAGTTTGTTTGTGTTTCTATTAAAGGTTCCTTGTACATAGTTGGAAACTTTATGAGGAGTTCGAACTTTTATTTGTACTGCTAAAAGCCAAACTTTTATTTTAGACCTAGGGTACTGAGCGATTATGATTGCTTTTATACGCATAAAGAATTTCTGGATAAGCTAAAAAGATCCTGTAGCCATCATTGCCATTTGTCGAAGAGGCTAAACTGGTCAACGATAGAAAAAGTATGTGGACTTAAGCTAGATTGCTTCTATCTTAGCTAAAATTTGCCCGATTACAACAGTAGCTTTGCATTTTTCTGTATTAAAGACTTATCGCTATTTTACCTATCCTTAGTTCTGTATATTCCTTAGGCAGTTGACACTATTTGTTTCTTAGATCACAACCAAATTAAGTGCCCTTCATGCCGCATCGAACAATATATGTACATAGTAAGTACATATTATATGCTTTCCATTCTTACGATACTCGTATATCAACGAACTGATATTAAATTTTGTTCAAGAGATTTGAACTTTTGAGTTATAGTCCAGACAACCATTTAAATAAGCAACACAGTAAACAAATCTTTTGTTTAAGAGAGATGGTGGTTATATAACGATTACGAATAGACGTCTAAGAGAAAAATTTGCTTAAGAACTAAGCGTGTTAGAAAATGTGAACATTTAACAAACTGAATAAAGAAACTAATTTTTCCATATTATGTTAACCTCTCAGACGCTCAAATATCTAAAAGCAATACCGTCTGGTGCTAATGCAATTGCCCTTTTCCATGTGGATTTATTGTTTGTACGATTATAAACTGAAATTCCTCGTTTAAGATACATTTTACAGTACAATAGTATTCCATAATAAAAGTACGAGTATTTTGGTTTTTATTTGGCAGCTGACTTTGAGGATATTGAGGACTCAATCTCGTTTTTATTTACGATTCGTTGGACAAATATTTTTAAAATATTTTGTGATTGCTTATTAATGGAAAAGTCCATCAAAAGTGTGCTGCTAAATAATTTAGTATAATTGTCTCGATCCTGGCTTCGTTGAAAGACGGCCATATTCGTCTAGGCTGCTTTTGATGCTACAAGTTTCTATGGCGGTCCATCTAGTGTTTGCATCTCTTGTGGCTTTTCTTCCTGCTTCAAGTGAAATTCACAGAGCAATCAGCAGTCTTGTCTTGTAAATTCGCCCGTTTTGATAACTCCAGCAGAGACAATTACCGATATTCCCCTTGGCGTTTGTCGACTCATGAGTCGCCTCATTGTAAAACGATGGTATGATTTTATTCAGACTTTTTGTTAATAATTTTATTTCTTTATTGTGTGTTACAATCACCGACCTAAAAATGAAATTCAATTTTAATCGTTTACAACATACGAGAACGGGTATTTAGGATGGGATGCTGTATAGGTAAAGTATTGTAAATACCTTGTGCTGTGTCCCAATAAATTTGAGCTCTTCGCGACAGCATTTCGTAAGCTTAAATTTTATTTCTGTTGCAGTTATTGCTTTTATAGCTGCCTGGCTGTCAATAAAGACGGTAATACATTGCAGTTGTATTGCCTCCACCCCAGATTCAAGGGCTTTTGTCACTGCCAGAACCTCTACTAGCAAGACACTGCTTTTGTCCGTGTCCCCACGATTTGGAGAATTTCCCTGACCCTACTCTGATGTTCCTATTTTATCCGTCTATATATATCTACTTTCTGCATTCTTTCCTTCTGGGATAGGCACTCGAGAAAGGTGTTGTAAAATATGACATTTTTTTGGAAAGATTCATGAAGAAAACCGGTGTACAAGTTTGGTTAAAATGGAAACACTTCTTATATGCATACGAAATGAATGTCCAACCGAAAACTGTAGGTTTTGCGCTGACTTAAGGGCGCGAACTGGAAAATTCACAAGGTTATAGGTTGACAAAACTTAATTTAGGTTAGTTCTGTTCATCCTGTGCTTCCACGGGAACCTTTTGGTGCATTGTGATCTCTTATTGTTTTCATTGTCCTAAATCTTCGTTTAATGGAATAGCCCAAAACTATGCATAACAACTTTACCTGTTTCTTTTAAATTTTCTTTCGAATGAAGTTGGTCTACTGAAACCAAGCAATGTTTCTTACAAACCGGATTCCTTGTCCGTTAATATTACCTTTGCTATGTCCTCTAGGGATTTAGAAAGCGGCGTCGATTTGTTAGAAGAGCAGATGGCGCGTATGCATGACGGTCTTCGTTTCTTCTATATCTTGACTGCTCCTGCAGTAGTTTGAGCTGATACCTAGTCTGGTATTCCTATAGTACAGTGACCTGTCAAACCACCCGTTAATATACGTATTGTTTATTAATTTTCCGGAAGAATTTGGTTCGGTCTTAATCGATTTTTTCTCTGTACACTGTAAGAAATGCTTGATAGTCTCGTGTTTGTTACCCGACTTGGTGTTTGTTCTCTCAGTTTATTGTCAATATTTCTCTTTACTACGCTAAGCTAGTCAGGTGGTTTAACCCATTTACAAGTACGACAGGTCAAGTCTAAAATTTTATGACAAATGCCGTTTTTTTTTTCTCATAAAGTCATAAGTTCTCCCATTCTCAAAATTCGATACAAAACACAAAAAAAAAAAAATCGTCTAAAACATGCCACTTCCATAAGCTTTCTACCATTGCATTTCTTTAGAATCATACATAAGTAATAAGGAATGGTTTTATTCGAGCTTAAGCATATCCACTTACTAATGCCTGACTAATAAAACGGAAGAAGCAATAAATAAATAAGCAGAAGATACAAACTGGTAAACGGCTTCCGGACAAATTACAGTCTTCTTTGAAATTTCCTCTTTTGCATTTTCTTCATCGGTTTTATTGCCTTCTTCTTGTTCATCTTTATATTGGCGTTTATCCCGTTTGGAGAGGACTTGGAAATTGAATTGCTGTTTCACTACCACCCACAGGCCCCTGAACTACGGTTGACTGACTGCCAAATATTTGCTTATTCTCTTGTGTTGACGCACATACACACACACGTACGCACATAACGCTTAAAGTATTCATAAAACCACTGAGTTTACGCTTATTTTACTAAGAGCTATTCAGCTCCAGCACGAAATAACCTACCACCCTACCAAACCCTCTTTGTGTCAATGCGAATAATAATAACAGTTATATTATCCTTCTTATTGGCACACTCGTCTCGTAGGAAACATCATCGAATGCCTTTTTTCGCTCTGTCCTTACTTCAACATGATTTTCTTTTGTCGTTCTTAAAGGCATACATTTCCAAATCGTTGGACATGAAATAATAATAATTCGCAGAAAGGTTGTTCTTTAAAAGAGAATCAGTTTATATATGGCTTCGGGAATTTGAAGGATTTTTCTGTCAGGTTAGAGTTGTATTCATTATGAATTTGTAATAAATATGTATTTCCTTGGTTATTATTAACTTTTTATAATAATTAATACAACGTGCAGTATAATTAAATAATTATATGCCCCAACATTTTTCGAACTCGGGCCACATGAAACTGAGATTGAGCTAAGGATCTTTTCTGAAAACATTATTTACCAACTTCCATTAGAGGACAAAACGCTGTATCCAATGACCTCACGGCGTTGGATTACTAAAAAAAACCGGACCTCCAGCTATAGAGGCTTAACCGAACTCCTTAACTTTTGTCCAAGCCGAAGTCTGTGTCAAAGTCAATTATCAACATATTGTCAGTCAGTCAAGTAGTGCTGAAAGTTTTTGATTTATTTAAATTCAACTCCACACTCGTCTGGGAACAAATTGCTGCCCATAACAAATTTACTAGCCTCTAGGTTGCAGGTCACGACGGACTCAAAGACAATGAAATGACTGATGACCTAGCTCGCAACGGCTCAACAATTTCCTTCATACGGCAGAACCTTTTTGTTTCCTGCCAAACGATTAACATCAAGGCACAGCTGGAATCCTGATAGCTTCGAATGAAGATGTCAAATTTGAACTCCATACAGGCAATTAACTCACGCTTCAATTAGTCATCATGAGCAAAATTAATGGAAATCTTAAATGATCACCGGTCACTATTCTCTCAACTAGAACCCTCAACGGTTGAGGGTCATCCGTCCGAGTCAGTGCGCCATCACGTACGTTACTCCCTCTCTTTTTTTTCCCTACTCTGACTCTGTCGCATTTTCGTTCCTCTTATGTCGAATTCTGCCCCAGCTGCGTTACCAAGCGCGCCAGCCTCCTCTAGTTTCCAGTCGCATTTTTGTTTCATCGTAGTTCAGTTTCAATAACCTGTCCTTTCATCCGTGTTCGGAATTACTGCCCACAATAGATATGTGACATTTTCGTTTCATCGTAGTTTAGAATTGCTATATCCAACAAGCCATAATAAGTTTCACTTTAAAAAGAGCAATACTTCGGAAACGGAAACTAGTGAAGGAGGTGCAAAAAATATATCACGAACGAATATGATACAAATTCTTTAAAATTGCTGTATATAGGAATAGGAATGCAACAATATTTTTTATTTTTTATTTTTTCACTTTAAGTCTTCTCTTTGATTCCATTTTATTTAGCTGCCTCGAAGAAGAAACATGATATGGTAGTAGAATTAGGTGGTGTGGTCTTACGACTGCCACACTCATTCGGAGTATTTTTACTGGTGTTAAGTGCCAGTTGTGTTGTGGCTCCTTGGGGCTCAGTCAGTTCATGTTACACATTTTTAAGTTTTCCATGCGATTTGTTTCGTGCACTTATGTTGTTTAGGATTTGCTATGACATAACACATTACACCAAACCAATGAATAAAGATATAAGCAGGGTTTTTGTAACTTAAGTCAGCTCTTATCGGATTAAATATGTAGAGGAACAATAACGTTCTGGACTTTATGCAATTGCAATGGAAGTTAATGGACTTTCAGTATCGTTTTTGTTGCGGAGCCAAAATTTAAGGTCATTAAGGTTGAATGGTATTCGATGATATCCAATTCTTGAAATAGGTTTTGGATATATAATACATAAGAGGTGAAACATTTTTTTAAGCTTGAAGAAGACCCTGCTGTAGCATTGGTAATACTTACTAAATGTAGATACATTTACTTTGAGTTCGGGCGTAATCCGTTACCAAAAATGGTTACTTGATGTGGGTTTGTTGGGGTTGTGGGTTGTTAGTCAGAGATTTTAATAAATTATTACGTATTTAGATCGTTTATTCCTAAATTGACTACAAATCGATCTCCATTCTTTTTGTGTATTTTAATGGGAGTGAGTTATTCCTGTCATTTGAACAGGTACTATCCTTTTAGACATATACGAACCAGTTAACGTTCGCTTGAGAGATCAAGCATCAGTCATCAGTCATTAGTACCGTGATTGGTATCTTGACTGGGCACTCCCTAATGGGAATTCCTTACAAGGACTTCTGTATGAGCTACAGGAATAATGAAAGTGAATAATGAAAGGTTAGGTTAGGTTAGAAGAACCGTGCTCCCATAAAAGAGTAGATAGCTTCGTTGTTGTAGGACTGGGCAGTGACACAGTAGATGTTACACAGATTCTATTTCCTCTTCATCTCTGCAACTTCTTCAGAAGTTATTTGAAAAGATACCTAGTCTTTTGGCCATGTTTCCAACGATGCAGTGTCCGGTTATTACCCCGACGAGCACTCGGATTTGGTTTCTATCAAAAGATGTTAGCATCTTTGACCTTTTAGTATCAATTGCGGGGCAAAAGCTACGAGTTATAGTACAACCGGAAGTGTTGTTCGACATTGTCAATTACGCCCTTAGCCGCGTTGAAAGCTGGTTATACTTGTCTATCAGCTAAAAGTACGTCCATTTCAGAGCCGCATCTGGCCAGTTTATCTGCTGCCTCGTTCCCTTCTACACCAACAGGTGGCGCACCCGCCCCCCCCCCCCCCCACCCGATTTTCAAGAGTCAGCAAACTACGAGAAATTTTCAAAAATTAGGTGTTAAGCTTGGATTTGCATTAGGTATAGATTTTAAACTTGTAAATGTATAAAAGTCGGCATTTTCAAAGGTTCCACATGAACTTCTTAAAATTTTCCTAGTTTCGATTCGATTTTAAAAAGGACGGTCAGCATCGTTGAATTTGGCGACTGAAATCCTTAAAATTTAGCTAGTAGATTCTATTTTTTTTTAGATTCGACGCTCGGCATCGGTGAACTTGCTGGCTGAAATCCTTAAAATTTAGCAATATTCGATTCCAACTGGCGGCATTTTTAATTTGAGGTTAAATACGAAGGAATATATTATTCGCTAGTATGTGTAACTCGGCTTATTGATGTGGATTGCGAACTTTGACTTTGGATGTTTTCGTTAGCGGCAAAAAGTTTGGAAAACGAAATTTCGTTATTTACACTGTTTATAAACTTGTTTTCTTAATACAGCCGATAACTGAAATTCGCGAACTGCCGCTACCTAGAAAAGTGTTCATGTGAACGGACTGTCAAAACTTGCGAATATTCGTTCATTCGTAGTTAGTTGGTCGCTCTCATGTGAATGGTCCTTTAGGTATTGGCCCAGGCCCAGGGGTATTCCTGTATAGCGCCTACCATACAAAAAAAAAAAAACAATTTCCTATGAAAATTTGTCAAAATTGGACAAAGGGGCGTGGGACTTCCCATACAAAAAACATCTTCTATGGGGTGAAATTCTATGACGTTAGATATAACTCGATAACCCTGTGCCGATTTTCATGATTTCTATACAGTCGGCAAGTTCTTGAAATAAGTCGGCATTTCAATGAAAGTCACCCCCCAAGGCTCGAACCCTCGCTACGCCCCCTACGCCCCTGATGTGTAGTACATGTTTAAAATAACAACCCAATTTTGAAGTCCTTAAAAACATAGACCACTTAAACCATTTAAAAAATCCTAAAGTCTTCTCGGAGTCTTAAGAGAAGCTTGAAATATTTCCAGCAGTTTTAACGTCAACCGTGAACAGACATAGATCCCTTAAAGTCCTAGATATTATATGTATTGATGTAGCAAAAAAGCTGATTTCATAACTTTTACAACAGGTGTTCCAAAATACCTTTTTTTAACGATATAAGGCGGTTGTTCTCTACTTACAATTAGTATAGCCTCTAACATAAACCCTTTGAAGACTATATGTTATCAAAATCGTCTCTACAATAATGTCATATCAACCATTAAATTCACAAGCATATCAACACAAAATTAAATACCCAATATATCCACGAAATGTATAAAACACGACCCCCATTAAGTATTTTATCACTGTCCGTAAACACTTCGATAAAAATGAAATTTCTCTATGTGCGCTTTTGTATCTTCATCGTTCGATAATCGTTAAACAAAATTGTTTGCCTAGGCAGTGATGCCAAGTACCTACATAACATTCATCCACTCAACATTCATAAATACATTTTCCTAATGCAACAACAAAAACACACAAAATTTTGTAATTCAAAATAGCAAGCACTAAAACTGATTCGTATCTTTCTTTTTATAATCGTCCTATAACTCAATATAATTTATGAGATAATCATAAAAAGTTTAGCAACTTTTTACAACCCTCCCAACAACGGCCATCATTCTGATTCTACCCTCAGAATATTAAAACTCTCTCTCTTCACTTCAACTACCCACCCAGGCATTCATCCTTGAAAATGCTTAAAAAAAAAAGAAACAGAAAATCCAAACCAACTTCGCCTAAAATACTAAACAAAAAAATAACAGACAAAATTACACTCATAATTCTTTTGCTCAGCAATCCCCTAAAATCCTCTTCCTCTCAGTAGGGTTTCGAACCGAGAGCGTAGCCAAGAACGAGAAAGAAAATAAAATAAGTATCTGTGTGTAGTGTATATCAAAATAACCAGCACTCAACAACTCTACAGGATCAAATGAACCAGAAAAAAAATGAAAGGAAAGGGAGGCGTCCCACCACCACAACCACCGCCTCTTAGGAAACATTAGCACCCCCACATCCTTTAAACATCATCTAATGAGGTGATTTGCTTTATATTTGAATGAATTGAATAAATGAATGAATGAGTAAGTGGTTGAATAATGGGGCGTCGTTGCCGTCGGTCGTTCCCGTCGAGCAGGACGAGAAAACCGACCGAATGAAGTTAAGTGAAGTGAAGTCGAATAGACTAGGGTATTTTATTTGTAGCCCTTTTTTGACAGCGGCCTGTGCGAAAAAAATTTAACAAAAAGTTAACTCAACTATGCAATAAGTGGTTATTGGTGTGTGCTTAGACTGTTTGGGATTCGATTTCATTTATGCATCCACAACACATATATATACATGTATATGTATGTTATGTATGTACAAAGAGTTGGATGGAATAGATTCAGGAATTAGGGTTTGGGTGATATCGATAATTTCGTTGACCAAGATTTCAGTATACAGATTGGCTTTTAATATGCATATATACTAGGGTGTTTCATTTTACAAGGCAAAAAATAAAATGTGAAATTTTTGCAGACTTTGCTTACGCCCCGAGTCTAAGTGATATAAAACATATCTATTCCAAATTTCAAGAAGATCGGACAATATTTAGAGGTTGCACACTTTGGTCAGTTTTTTTAAAAGAAGGCAAAAAATAAGATTTTTTAATTTTAATTACTTTAATTGTGGAAACAAGAAATAACAAAATATAAACTATATTATAACTATATACTAGGATTAATCGGAACTATGGAAAGCAAAATATGTATTATATTAATCAATTTTGAACTATGCAATCCCTTCTTTTGTTCGCTTGGTGAGGACTTTTCGGTGATACTCGACTACCCTCAACAAGAATTGTTTTTGCTGTTCGTCCTTGACCGATTCGTTGAACTTTTTTATAAGAGCTATTCCTCTTTCTGTCGTATCGTTGACTACTTTAAGATCGTTAACTTGGTTTCTTAGAGAATCACTGGAGTATTCTTATACGTCGTGGATTCCGAAAAGTTCGAAGAATGTCTTTGTTTTTTTCGTAACAAAATGGCTCAGATCTTTTCCTTCAAAAACTAGGTTCTTTCCCTCTAATCTTTTCATTTCTTTTTTCATAGCTGGTTTTGTTTCTAAATTTTTGATCATATTCTCTCTTTCATCCTCGGTAACACGTTCATCCAAAAAAGCCAATCCTACGTTTGTTTCCGTTAGATACCAAAGATGTCTCTTGGCAATTGTGAGAGCACTTTTTTTGACATTTTTATCCGAGTAAATGTTCAGAAGATGCAGCATATCCAAATCGTTCTTTGGAGCAAATCGACTTACAGTTGCCTCGTGCCAAAAGCGAACGTAAATGAGGCTGATAAAATGTCCAATTCCTTTCACATCTCGTTGAGAAACATTCAACATTCAAGTTCGTCCGAATTCACTTTCAATTCTGGTGCATGCCCCCTGGATCAGCCCTCTGTATTCGATGCTGTAGTATCGAAAGACATACCAATTCTTTTGTCGCGTAGCCCAAATCGGTCCACTTCTTGAATAACTACCTTAGCCATCTGCTCGCCAGTCCCTTTCAGGGCAACAGGTAGGTACACCAAGCAAATGCTCAAAATCTTTGCCAGTCACTAGAAGTGCAACTCTATCTTCCAAAGTTTTGACACTTCCACTTCCATGGGCAACTGAAGGCAATAGTTTACTATCCCAATGCAAGACCAATTTAGGAGGATTTTCAAAAAGTGACTCTTCGATTTTCTTTGCCAGTTTACTTCTGTTGTTCGTCCGAGCTCGGTAAACTGTAGCTGGAGAAACGGAAATATTTGAAACATCGTGGCCAAGACTTTTTGCAGTTGCTATAAATGAAGTACTTGCTTGTCGATTCGAGAGCTGTTCTCTATCCCAAGTAGACGTGAGTGTTTGATCGAGCAGTTTTAATCTGGGATTAGAATGTAGTTTTTTCGTAGCTGGAGCCAAAAACTCGCTCTCTTCATCACTATGTGCTGATGTTGATGAGTCTCCTTCTTCCAGTATAACTTTCTTATTGATTTCTTTGATAGATTTGTAGTGTTTATTCGTATATGACAAACTTTTGTCTTCTTTTGCAGATTTTTTTCTTATTTGCGACACATAAGCTTTGTCAAGTCCACTCATTGACGAACTCATACGATCTTCTCTTTGCGACTGTAGAAATTCTTTATCTTCTTGTGAGACGGTTGTCATTTCCATCACATTTTGCCTGAAAATAGTTCGATAAGATAGCTTTTCCAAATTTGCCGTTTTATACATCTGCTTTATCTGTGTTTCTTGATTTTTCTTTACCCAAATTTTGGTATTCTTTGTACAGCTTTTGTATATTAGCACGTATATTCTCTTCCGTCATAACAGGGATATTTGCTCTGTTCCACATTTCCTGCAGTTTAGTGCTACTAAATTTTGCGGCATTCGATAGTGTTTCCTTCATTTCCTTATGATGGTATATAAAAACTAAAAGTACTTGTTCCTTTGAAGGTAGCCGAGCTCCTAAAAATTCATTGATGGGCACTTTTTCTAGCAGCCAAACTCCTCTTTTAGTTCCCATTTTAAAGTTCAATTACCGACAAAGGATTAAAAAATCACATGAGAAGCGTACTAATACAAAATAAACGTAATAATACAAAAGGACGTCAATTACCGAAATTTCACAAAGTTGAGAAAAAGTGACCAAAGTGTGCAACCCCTAAACATTAACCGATCTTCTTGAAATTTGGCAAATATAACTTTTATATCACTTAGACTCGGGGAGTAAGCAAAGTCATATGAAAATCAAAACTTTGGAAAAATGAAACACCCTAATATATACGTTTCGGAGTGTTCTTTTGTTTGTATTCATTGTATTTTTGCGAATGCAGATCAAACATACCACTAGCTTGATTTTGTCAGAAATCGATAGAAGATTTATCTCCTTTAGAGGGATAACCTATGTTTTCTTTTAAAGCAGATCGCTATTATATAGAACATTTTCGTGTTGCAATAATATTTTTTTTTAATTTAAAGTTATGTATCTATGTCTATAAAATTAAATATACATTTGTTGGACCTTAGACCACTTTAACAGTTTTTTTTTTTAGAAAAATTAGTGAAATTGAAACATTGTGGCTGTGGGCTGTTTTTGGAAGGATGTTTTCATGGTGCCTCTTTCTTCTTACATACTCGTAAATAAAACCCCAAGATACTTAAACTTGCAGAGCGCATTAAGCGAACTTTTTGGAAACGACCATCATATAAGATTTGGTCCTGTGTACCTTCATCTCGGCCTCAACACAGTCGTTCACAAACCTTTCTTTCAAGTGGGCGCTGAAGTTTATTTAGTCTGGGAGTAAATGACTTTCCTGCTAGCCTCCCCATTCGAATTCTTCATCGCCAGGTCCGTGCTGAAAAATCTGGGAGGGATCACAAAATGCACCATTAAATAAGCTCAACGTCAACGATAGAAGGTATTGGTTTAACGCTGTTGTTGAATGTAAGCAAATAGATCGAATATCTCACAGGACCTGCAGTGCACTCCCGAGTTTACTTCAATGGTATTAGTCGTATACCTTCTCGAAATCTCCAAATCTTGGCTTACTCCCAGTCCCAAACTTTTTCAATTTCAAGTACCAATCGTGCCCAGTATAAAGCCACACTGATCGTCTCCTAACCTTGGCTCGACCGCAGCTCTACAAAGCATTTTCAATACCTTACCAAATAGTTTCGAGGAGAGTTAAAATTAAATTCAAATAACCCTAATATTGGAGCAATCTCTCTCCTGAAAAGACGGATTGAAATAAAGGAAATGCTCGCTAGATCTCCGTATACGAGGTGCTTCGTTTTTGGATTTGACTCCTTCAATGATATTCCACTTTCTTTGCAGAAGACCACGGATATGCTAATAGAAAACCTTTTTATTTTTCTAATCTGCATGATCACCATTCTAATTTTTCGCGGCACTCCTTCCAAGGCGGTTCTTTGGGTACTTAAAGAGCCAATTTGGGGACTCTTCGATAAACATTTTGAAGAAGCCGAGTTCCTCAAGCGAATCAACCTTTTAAATAAACATTTTAAACATTTTAAATGCCTTCTGAATGTGAAGCGTTGAAAACGATGCAGTTTATCAGCTGTCCACACTTATTCGCTTCGCCCCGACAATGCCTACGTGAGCATTGAAATCACCCATGAGGATATACGAATCCATATCGGTCACTTTTTCAAAAGCTTCATCTCACTTCACCAAAGATGAATGCTCGTACTTCAGATTTGACGCATACTTTCTTTCTTTGAATTCTTCGTTCCTCAGTGGAATGGCATTGACGTGACAGAGCTTTGGTTTCAACAAGATGGCGCAACATGCCACACGGCGCGCGACACCATCAATTTATTGCGGGAAACATTTGCTGAGCGCATAATTTCGCTTAATGGACCTGTGAACCGACGATCCTGTGATCTCACACCTTTACTTTCTTTGGGGGCAGTTGAAGTCACTAGTCTATGCCGATAAACCAGAGAGGTTGGACTATTTGGAATATTTGTATACCTCTAAAAAAAAAACACCATTTATTCCTCTCTCACATCGAAGACTCAAAAGATATCGAGGGAGACAAACAGTTCATCTAGATCTGTCATCTATGACTGTCATCTAACAATCATCGTGTTGCAAAACGCATATTTTAAAGTTGGTTTGCCGTTAAAACTTCTCGTTTGATGATAATTCTTCTTTTTTAAGTTTCTTTTTTTTTTCAATTACGTCTTGGTTGTCTGTTTAAGTAGACAAAAGTGGAAATTAAAAATGTCTTTAAAAATTTATCAGTTTACAACTTGTGTTTTTTTTTTTTTTTGCATCTACATTTACCAGTTACTCTACGATTATACTCTAAGCTCAGAGGTTATTCTTCCACCCGTCACCGTCACCCATTGTCATTTCAACAGCAGTATAACAACCACTGCCGTGTGCGATGAAAAGAACACAACGCCATAAAATGTTCCTTCAGTTTTTTATTAGCTTTTCTTTTTACGGTCCATAAAAACACCTCTTAAAACCAAACACAAAGTTTTTTTACGACACCCCTTTGACTGGGGGATGGGAATTGTTTTTGCTGTATTTTTTTAATCGCCATTGGTGTGGGTTTTGTGTGTCCTTATTTTTAAGAAATGGCCATAGCTAGTTGGTTCATTACATCTAAATTTTATTCTTAGTTGACAAACTCGTTCAGGGATTTTGATATAAAGCTTTTGTTCATTATATAAATTTATAAGAATACATGTGTGAATAGCGAAATGACAGACCTAGAGACTGATGTCGTTTTCGATTGGTAATCCAGAAGCGTCCGGAAGAACTCTCCGCGATTCTGAATTCAAATCCAGAAGCAAATTTCTCTTCTTTTCAGTAGAAGAACTGTCAGTTGAGTGCCAATCGAACGCTTTCAGAATCGTTCGGATTGCTTCCGGACGATTCTGGATTACCAATCGAAAACGACATGAATGTAAGCATCTAGGTTTTGGGAACATGTAGAAACATGATGATTAAACATTAATGACAAAAATACTATTTTCCTTATCCTGTGGCACTTGTGCTTTTTATTTTAAGTTGTTCATCGTTTCATTGTGGTAAAGCTGGCTGTCTATGAGAGGAAATCAGTTATTACTACATTACAAGAAGATTATTCAAATTTCTTCACTTAATAATTTTATAAGTTTACAAATTATTAGAAGTGGGAAGACACTCAGTTAAGTCGTTTTTCTCAAAATTATAACGCACTCCAAGACAATTGTAGCTTTCCTTAATGTTTATTAAAGCTTACTACACTGCTAGGGCTAAATTTTAGCTTCCATACAAAATTCTCTCCAAAATTTAGCTTACCTAAATTTAAGCGAATCCCTTTTGATCACCGGTGGGTGGCTTCAGACAAAAAATTAAATTTTCATTTCAGACTGTACGTACATCATGTATCTGTCAAAATTTAGCGCGTCCATTAATGGTTAGGCACATTTCTCCAGCTAAATTTTGACAGATCGTGCTGTTTTGTTTTCTGTTGTGTTTTTGTGTTGCGGAAAAGTAAACGACTAGTTTTTTTTAATGAATACCTCGATGAGAAATCCCTTCGAAGTGAAAAATTTGAGATCAAAGAATATCAGACAAGGAAAAAAGAAAGCGCAACGAAAATAAAACATTTTTTAGCGAGGATACATTTTTAAGGAAGTTATTTTCAATTTCAACGAACAGCTGTTTCTGTGACACTTATCTACAATGCAATCCTTGTCAAAATTTAGCTAGGGTTTAAATCAAAACAGGATACAGGCACAGGTACTAGGTGACTCGATAGTTACTTACTTACTTATCGGGCTTCCGACCCGTGAAGAGTCTCTGCCTGAGACACTGCAGCCTTCCATCCTACAATCCCGGGCACGCTGCTTTCAGTTGGCCAGACCAAGCGCTCTGGCATCCGCGATGGCTTGGTCTTTGAAACGGAGGTTCGGTCTGCCTTGTCTTCTCGAACCTGGGGGCTGGGATTCGAAGATCCTCTTAGCTGGAGCATTATTGTCCATTCGCTCGATGTGGCCGAGCCAATGTAGTCGACGTGTTTTGGCTTTTTGGACTACATCCACATCTTGGTACAGCTCATAGAGTTCGCGGTTGTGGCTTCTCTTCCATTCGCTTTTTTTCTTTCGAAGGAGCCCAGACTCGAAGTTGCCCTGTCTAAATTTCAATAAATTTGTTTATGTTTGTTTTGTGAACGCAAATCCACCGTTTAGGGCGCGAGTTTATTAAAAAATTTAACAAAAATAATAACACTTTTTGCTTTTCTCGAATTTTCTAATTTTCTGGGAATTTTTTCCAATTTTTCTTTGGTAAAAACCTTATTTGGGAACATGTCGTAGACATGCTGCATACTTTTATTGTGTCGTGTTCGAGCCGTCATTGAAAATGTGCCATGTTCATGTTGAATACTGAATAGAGCTATAGGCCTTAGTTGTATGGAAATGCATGTTTTTTTAAATTAATAAAATGTAATGAATAATAGTTTAAAAAGTTTATAATGAATATAAAGTGATACGGGAATATGTATGTCTTTAAAAAAATCGGGGACAGTCAATTGAAATACGGGACTGTCCTGGGAAATACGGGATGAATGATCACTGTAGATAGCTAATATTTGGAGACCATCTTTAATTTAATTTCGCCCGAGCTACGTACTTAGATTAAGCAATGAAACTTATACAGTTAATGGAGCTTTCCTATAAATAATTTCCGGCATTTTTTACAAAACTTAATCCAATCTATTTTTTATGTCTACGTCCAATTTATTTTATAGAGAAACTATCCCCAACTTTATTTGCTTTCTTTTCTGTAATCAATACTAAACAGGTCGACATTTTTCTGCATCAATTATTTTTCCAATGTTTTTTATTTTCCCTTCCACTAGGGACAAGTAATCGTTCATTTTTTTAATCTCCAACTTACTCGCATTTTTATGGGCTTAAAATAAATTCCTCATATATCGCACATTATGGTATCTTTCCGCAAAATGGAAAATTCCCTTTCCGTCGTGTTCAGTCTATATGGAAACAATGCAATGATTTCACAAATTACTGTCAATATGGTGGAGCAAATTTTAATTTTCCCATTAAGTAGCTACTAAACGCTGACCCTTAAAAATGATGTTGATTCTAAATGTTTGTCTTATTTATTTAATTATAAATACATTCATACATATGTTGTAGGTATACATACGTGCAACAGAATCAACTTCAAAAAAAGGACAGGAGAGTATTGAAAGCTCGACAAAAAAAAATCTAAAATTTTAAGCATCTTTTGTTGTGCATGAAAAATGAATTTTCCGACCTAATCGTGTTGTGGGGAAATCTTGGAGTGACTTGATCCACATCGGTTTTTCATTTTTCTCAATGTGTTTGTGAACACATTTTTCGGAAGAGAGAACGACACAAGTATATGAAGGAGCATAGCATTTCCAAGACACTGAGAGAGAATCCTTGAAACCTACACCAGAAAAATTCTTATAAAAACATGTGTTAGTCTGAGCATTCGATTTGTGTGACGAAGACGACGATGGTTTCAGTTAGGGTGGCAAAACGAGGGTGAGTACTAAAAAAAAAACGAGCGGTCCACCCACCACACAGAATGTTAATGCAATGAAAAACGCACAGCAATTTTCCGCAAACTTTTCCACAACTTTTATCACTTTTGCCTTGTGGGTGATGTTATAGAATTGAGCGGTGAAATGGTTGGGTTGGGGTCACAGGGTCGAGACGAGACAGAACCCAGAGAACGAGTAAAAGAGATGAAGCCCAAAACCACATTTTATACAAGTGTATAAGTGCTGACATTTTGGCACTTTATTTGCAAGGTTTTTTTTTTTTTTTTTTTTGCCTCCCTTGTTTTGCTTCTGTTGGTATTTGCAATGAAATTTATAAAATTTGAAAGCGTAGCATGTCGAATATGCTAGTGTAGATATAGTAGAAAGTGATAGTGGTGGACTTACTTTGAGGAGGGTAAATAATTGCGTGGTTTGTTGTGATACGTTGAAATGGGATTACAAGTAATACTGTAATTGAGAATTTTTGTATATGTACATTGTACATATAGTGGTTGAGGACATTTTTTTTTTTTTAATTAGTGTTGATTTCAGAAAAACCTCCATTTATGAAATGTATAAGAATAAAAACACACATACCTGTACGGAGTATTATAGGTATTTTGTATACTGTTGTTTGAGCAACATGTATAAAATCTGAAAAATTGATTACTATGGTTGCAAAGAATAAAGGACTTTAATTACCATGAAACTTGCCATATTGAAATATGTAATAAAAAAATTCTTTTGACGTTTTGGACGATTACGAAAATACTAGGTAATGTTTTTGGTCGGTCATCGGGATGTACATAATATCGCTTAAAGAGCTCCCGACTTGTGAAGAGTCTCTGCCTTAGACACTGCAGCCTTCCATCCTCTGCGATCCCGAGCACTCTGCTTCCAGTTGTCCAGACAAAGCGCTCTGGCATTTGGTTTGGTCTTCTTTATCTTCTTGAACTTGGGGGCATTCGAAGAGGATCTTCTGCAGTACTATTGTCCATTCGGTCGATTTGCCGAGCCAATGTAGTCGACGTATTTTGGCTTTTTATCTTTGGACTACATCCACATCTTGGTACAGATCGTAGAGTTCGTGGTTGTATCTTCTCCTTCATTCGTCCTCCTCGCATACTTGACAGGATCCCAGTTACAGCTCTCCCTTCTTGCTTATCGTCCAACACTCAGCGCCATAAAAGAGAACTGGCAGGATAAGAATTTTGTACAGCATACATTTCGTCCTTCGAGTTAGGAGTTTTGAACCCAATTGAAGTAGCAGCGGTTTCCTAGAGATCCCCACTAGTGTGTCATTCGTAGAGTTCATGTTTACTCCGAGGTAGGTGAACTCCTTAACTACCTTGAAGTTATTGCTATCAATAGTGTCGTTTTGTCCTAAACGGTGGACAGATGCTTGTTTTTTTGTTGCCAGCATGTACTTAGTCTTGTCCTCATTTATTTCAATGCCAACGGATTTCGCCTGTTCTTCAATTCAATCGCCGTGAACGCTTCTATATCACGGCACACTGGGAACGAACTATGATATCAATATCATCCGCATACCCAGCAGTTGAACAGACCTGTTGAAGACAGTACCTTCCGTTTTGACACCTGTCCTGTGCACTATCTGCTCCAGTGCGGGATTCAAGAAATCGAATGATAGCCGACTCCATGCCTAAATTCGCTGCATGTTTGAAATAATAGGAGTCGGAGGCCTAAAGACCTATATGGACTTGTTGTACATTTTTTTTTTTTGCTTTATGTGGATGTGAATCTAAAACCGGAAGACATTTTCATTTCGTGCGACAGCAAAACAACTAAAACCTTTTCATTGAAATTTTTCAGCATCTTTGATTTTGATTTTTACAAAACTATGAAAAAAAAATGTAAGCCTAGAAAGCTAGACGATAAAAGTGAAACTTTGTGAAACTCAATAAATAATCAAAGTGAGAATGATCTAAACTATTTTAAAAAACTCATCCACAACGACGTTCCTTCTTTACCTATGCCTCAGAATGCGCGAATTAGCTTGCAAGCAATGGATCAATAATGCACCCTATAACTGTAGAAAATAAGATGAGTACTTCTGCAAGGAAGATTGATATTGAATCCTTGAGTAGCCGGGCCAATCTTAGTACTTGCCACGCACACAAAAAACTATGTACAGAGGTGAGCAAAATCGAGAGATAAATTCATGATCGGATTTAGCCGCAAGGAGATCCAATAAGCTTCTTCAACTTAAAAGATCCAGCATCTCGAAAGTCGTTAATGTTATCTCCTGGCACTGCATATTAGGTAGACACACGCAAAGGCTCGGTCTGCCATACAATGACTTCTGCATAAGCTGTAGGGATGAAGAGGAGGATGAGTCCATCACTCACCTTCTTTGTAGTCGCCCTGTCCTAGTCAATTTAAGAAAGGCTCACTTAGCAAACTATTTTCGCAATGATCCCAGTGATCTAGGTAATACAAGCGCCGCTAACATTCTCAGCTTTATAACCGGTAGCAAATGGTTTACATGAGTAAACCAGTAAAGGAATAGCTCCCCAAATCCCAGTGGTATACACAGTGGACCGAATAACGTTCTAATTGTTTCTCTCACCGAGAGCCACTTTAAACTAACTAACTAACTACTCGCAAAGATATTCGGATACTCACAAGTAATTACTAAGTAGCCTTTTTATAGGGTAATATGTGTAATAGGCTTATAATGACTATAGCAGAAAGTCTAGAGATGTTGAAGAAATCTCTTTGTCACCTACTTTGCAATTTCCCGTCCCATAAAATCAACATACCTACTGAGGTTCTTTCATGAACTAAAGGATTTTTAGAATGTGGATCATAAAAAACTTCTGAGATTCATCTGGCATCGACACTTCTGTAGACTCTTGTCGATATTCTCCATTTCACAATTTTGCTTATAGTTTGTGAACAACCCCTTGACTCAAAAAAGAGCCTGTTAAAGAAGAACTATTTTCAAGACGGAACCAGTCTTTCGGTGTAAATCTATTCATGTTAATCTGTCAAACAATTCTGAATATAAATGTTAAGCCAAAGGTTTGTAACTAATCCTTAATGGAAGATCTATCAGCGTATAAAAACCCCCTCTTGGTCTATTTTCTTGACCCTGATGAGCTGCTGTTCTTAGGTGCAAATGTATCGCTGAACTTCTTTATCTTTATATATACACCTCAGGCAGGGCACAATAGACTATTAAGGGCCACCAAAAACATTACGAAGGTGGAACAAAGCTTGGGCAAATATCCAAGAGTTTCGGTTAGAAAAAGAGCTTCCGCTTTGGGCCTACCAATAACTACCAAAAAAGACTTGGAATGTCTCTATAGTTTCAAGAACTAAAGGAAACCGACTTTAATTTATGCAAAAAACTTTTGTGAATCAATAGCCTACTATCACCTAAATGGGAACGTTAATGAAAACTGTCGCTCTTCAGCTCCAAGAACATGTAACCCACGTCTAAATCACCAACGACCCTTACATTGTCCATGAGGAAGCGTTTGATGCGCCTTATTGATGAACGAAATCGCCGGATTCTAATTTGTTTTTTTTTTTTAATTCCAGAGAAGAATCTTTCCTGTTCCCAGGAAAACTGATCAACCGCTTTGGAATCGTTCCGCGGGGGAATCCTTTAGATTTTTTGTATGGGGTTCCGTCAAAATTAAATAACCCGTCCGTGACATGTCAGAAAATGACTGATCCACGATATTCAGCCAAGCCTGCTGGAGGGCATGAAAAATAGGTTTCATAGTTTTTCTTTTATTCACATACATTTCCCATCGGACAGGACACCCTGTATAACATCTATTGGCTGTCTCTACAGTACGAAGTTGTATTTTTCAGGTTAAACAAACTTGTGCTGTTCTCTTCCAGTAGGTAATGCCTGCGTCATAATCTCTTCAGCATTTTTCAACGCACATCACATCCCCTATCTAAATCGTAATCCAACTATGCATACATATTATCTTACACAATCTACAAACCACACAATCGTTTGATCATGTCTTTGGGTTGTAACGCACCCTAACTGAATTCACAAACGCACGTGTACAACAAAACAATGTCAAGCCATCATCATCGTTAATATACTTTCCACCTGAACGAATTACTTTACAATACAAAAAATGGGATGTAGTGAGTGAGACCCAACATTACCATGTGTAACATTACAAATGCCTTAATTCGATATAATCTATCATCTCTAAAATAGCAAGCTGATTTGGACATACGGACATAAGTGCTTGTGTCAAAGAGGACGAAGAGGGAACAAACGTTATTGACAAATTATCTTCTTTCTTTTTGCATGCGCTTACCCTAAAAATATGTCCTTCGGTCCTCTCAAGGGTTTTTTTTTTGCTTTGTTTAGCAGAGCAACCATATGCTTCTTTGCTCTTCCATGTATGAAAATATAATGTCCGTATTAGGATAGGAGTTGTAAAGGATGTAGTCTAACTTTGTGATAGGAAAATTGCATCACGGTCATTCATATTTTTAGGTACTTAAAATTGGTTGAGGTCTAGTGTAACCTTACCATGCGCACGATGGATATTTCGGGGCCAAAGTAGCTAAAGGTTTAACTTTACAAATTTTGCTCTTCCACGAGTTCTTTGTTGTTTCTTTGCAGCAGGAAGCCCAGTCTGCCAGCAAATGGAGCGAACTTGTAAACTGATTGGGCTGGCATTTGTGATCGAGTCCAGTGTCCAGCCTGGATAAACACAATACATTTTAAGGTTTTTTCCACAGCGCCACCTCTGGCGAACCCTAGAACTATGCAGTTTATTAATGGAATAAAATGCAAAATGAAAAAAAAAATGATCATCAAATAGGACATCGATCATATCGATCAAATTTTGAAGCTAGATAGGGTGGAAAAAAATGGAAAGAAGTATGTACAGCACATAGGAAAAATTAAGGTCTACTTCTCACTGATATTCTTCCACTTCACCAAAACTGGATCGAATAGATGAAAATAAAATTACATACATAATTTACAAAGTACCAAAAAAAAAATAAAATCGAATTAACTAACCCAAAAGCTGCATCAAGATGCCAATCGACAAACCACCGACCCTTGCGTAATTATTAAAAGTACCAAAGTCCTATCCCTATTACATATTTTCACGCCAACCCTTCACTGCACACAACCCTATCATCCTTATAAACAATGAATTACAACACACAGGCAACAAGATGAGAAGGAAAGGGGAACTTCCTGTGTATCGCTTCTTAACCCTTGTTTTGGCACTATGTATATTCTAGTGTTGAGCATTCTCCCCCGCTTTTATTTGAACCCTTGCTCCAACTCTAGTTATTTTGACGATGACGGCGACGACAATTGCCGCCTTTAGCAGGACGCATTTGTTGTTCTCTCTCTTTCTCTGTCTGTCGTTCTCTATTTCTGTATACACCGCTGCCATCGCCATGTTTGGTGTGCAAAACTAAAGTTAAACTGTAAATATGAAACCGAAAAGATTGCACAAGTGCAAAAGGGCTCAAGCGGTACACCAATAAAATACAAAACAACCCCTCGAGATTCCTGGCTGGAGAAAAATCGCATAACCGAACGTCCAAAGCTAAACGAAACCAAGCTGTGCCACCACCCACCCAATGAAGGTATTTAAATGCAGGGTCACGTATCAATTTACTTGATATTAGTTAAAAACCACAGCATCCCCTAACACTCCATCACCCTGGTGACCTCTGTTGCCTCTTGGCCTCTGCTCAAACCCCACCACAACACCATCAACCATCTCCTTGGGTATATTATAACTTCTTCTCTGAGTGCAAATGATATGCTCTTCGGCCTTTTTGCTCGGGGAGCATATTTTCTTATTTGTATTTTTTTTTTTTTTCTTTACTTTTTCAGGACACCACTAGTCCAGTCCAAAAGCCCAGTACCACCCTTAAAATTGTAGGGCTTAGTATTGGTAGCAGAGGTAATATTAAGTTTGCTTGTGTATTGTTGGTGGGGTGGCTTCTCTTCTTTAGTGGCTATGATGACAAGCAAGTCATTTTGTTTCCCACCACACTTCCCGTTATGGTTCCCATTATTATTTTTTTTTTATATATGTATGTATGAATGTGTGACTATTTTTTCGTTGTACACTACCACACTACAACAAATGACAGGGGCTTATACCTATACCTCCCCCTACCCCTACTGCCAATGGAAATCAGAAAATACACAGCGGTTTTGTTGCCAAAAGGATTTCACGCGCGTGCTTCGAATTTTACTTGAGAGGCAATTTTCTTTTATAGCTTGTAGGCTAGGTGCTATAGAGAAGAGAGAGATGGGGATGAGTCAGGAACTCAGGAGAGTGAAAGAGAGTTTATATTCAAGTATCGTTGTCGTTGTTGGTTTGGTATGGTAATGGAAAACTTGAGTAAGTTTTTGAGAACTTGTAAACGTAGTAGTTTGGTAGTGTGAAGGGGTCGTTTCACTTGACTTTTAATGCCATTGTTGCCATCGCGGTGTAAAATGCCGGCATGAAATCGAGAGGATAATCTATCACAGTTTTATTTCAAAGGGATTAATGTTTTACTAAAAATTTGCAGTCATTAGAAAACGGACAGGATGTTTTTATGTCCCAGTTCCGATTGCATTTTTGTGGTTATACGGAAAATAAACTATTATTTAATTTTTTTTAATAGCAATCACGTATCAATTCTATTGGTGAAATGGCCGAATCCCAATTTGGGGCATTGTGGCTTTTTATTCCATATACTCGAACAGGAAAATCCCAACTTAACCAAAATGGCGGCCAAAGAAGATTTGATTGCAAACGCAGGCCCTTTGGTATATAAGGTACAGGGCCCTGCAGAAAGGTCGGCCGATTTTCAAAAAATCGTTAATTTTCCCTCAAGAAAAAAATTATTGACAAATTCTGGTTCATCTTTTCATAGTATGTATTTGAGAAAATAAAGTAGTAAAGTGTGGAAAATCACATCTGTCTTGTGGTGGCCACGATCAGCGGTATGCACTTCTGGAGGCGTTGGCATCCACTCTTTCCAACATTCGTCGGTCGATATAACCGACATCGACGGGAATCGCTTCCTTCAAGTGACCCCACAAGAAATAACCGCACATGGATATGGATATATTAGGGAACCGAGAAGGCTAGTAAATGTGACCAAACCTGTAAATGACGCAGAAAAGTTTATCGAACCTGTTTGACAATTTCAGGGGTTCGAACACCTTGTGTACGCAGTTCTTCAACCTAACGAAGAATGGTATTCCGCGGGGGAAAAGCCTTATTTCTGTGGATGTTGAAGTGGCTACGAAATTCTCACTGAACTGCCGTGTCCGACGAATCTGTCGAAGGAATCTGTAAAACTTTCGATTTCCCGTATGTCAATGCTTTTGACATTTGCAGATTTCATTCCGCTTTCGAAATAGGGAGTACGAAATTTTCGAGTGTCCCAGGTTTCTAACTTAAGTCTACACAAATAATAAAACTGTAGCGGGTTTTATGTACATATGTTACCAGTTAACGTGAAAACTACTGAGCTGATTTCGGTGAAACTTTTTTAAAATGTTTCTTAAGATCCCAAGAAGGTTATAGGCTATGTCGTTTATTAACACGCCTACTTTTAGGGATCTTTTTGGTGGATTCACTGCCTTTAACTTGATTTGATTAGGTACTCAAATAATTTAATAAAAAAAAAATAGGTACTTTATGTTTCTTATTTAATCAGAAGCTGAGCTACGGACTAAATTCGAACACGATCAGCACTACTTGGGGCGCTGAACGCACATGGATCTCAGAGCACGGTTAGCTGAGTTTGGTATGTTGAGGTTAACAAAAAAAATTAATAGTTGGCGCAAGAGGCGTGTCGACACCCTAGGCCTGGCTTCTCACATCTCACAACCATTCGAAGTCCGAACGGTTGAATTGAGAAGCTTTTTCCGGACAGTTATACTCTAGGATGTTTGTCAGACCTTTGTCGAACCTGAGACCTCCAGCACACTAACCACTGAGCTACTGGGCTAAGGTTACCTCAACTTTAAGTTTTCCTCCACCAAAATTAAGTCAAAAGTTTTCTGAAACCAGTCGTTCAGACACGGCATTAAATTACCGCTCTCCTTTATTGGTTCCAAAAATTGATCTTGGACAGGCGAATGGTTACAGGAAGGTATAGGTCAAGACCATCCATTTTGGAATTGTAGAATGATGAGCCACACCCAACCCACCTTTTGTAGTAGTTTTCTTCACAAAAAATGATGTTACCGTCATCAGTGTCAATCCCTATAGGAATTTTCCAACGCAAACACTTTTTACTGTGACGCTTTTCTTCCGTCCTTATTTATTCATCAATACTGTCACAGAGTATAAGCTATTCGCATTTATTATACGACTGCACTAACTGTCTCTGTATATCTGTTTCCCGTTCCCGTAGCGAAAGACTTGCAGAAGTGCAAGAATAAAATTTCTCTCAAAACACAATTTCGTCTGCTGCTGCTGATGCTTCTCCCGCAGGACTCAATGGCTCAGCTCATTGATGTGGAAATGAGAATTTACCATTTCTCTTGTTTCCTTTGCTCTCACGTATTTCATTTTCACGTGAGGACGAGGAGGAGGCCCTCCATTCGTGTCCGTGTGACAGTTTCCAAATCTCACGGAGAAATTTCAAAACTATCCGTAACCGTATATCTCTATACACTTTGCCTACATATTTTTCATGCGACTCTCAGAGAAAACAATATATTCTCCTCTCTCACACAAGGATGTGGGAAATTTCACATTTTCCCAACATAAAACCCCACATCCTGGCTATAGCACAAAGAACATTCATGCTCATGGCGTAGGGGTGTCATTCTGTACCTTCATGGATTGTTTTCGCCTTCTTATCTGTTGTTTTCCCTGTGTGTTATCCTGTTTCCTTGCTTATTCGTTCGTAGTTTTTTTTCCTGCGTGCGAAACATCGCCCAAAGTCTGTCGAACGATAGCATGGAGCGGGTTAAGTAGAGTGCGTATCAATGTATTGTATAGGAAACACCACCCTTCGGTTGAGTATGGATAATTATAGCCTGAGTGAACAACTAACGTCGCGCTTCTTATGAATCAGCACACTGCAGCAATGGCAATCTCCATGCGCTTGATGTCGACACCGTGTCGTTTGCTGTGCTCTTCTTAGATACTAGTGTGGGTGCTCTTGCCTTTGTGTATATCTCTGCTGCGAACACATAAGGAAACTAAAAATGTATGTACGAAACGGATGGAGGTGGCAGTGGCAGGAAAATCTGTAGGAAAAACAACCCAAGATTGATGTCAGTCAGTTTATAGTGTGGTCGTCTTCGGTTAACACCACTAAATGTGTGCACACAGATAACGAGTACGGAACGAAAAAAAAAAAACAACCTTACTTGAAAAGGATATTGTAAGGAAAGATATCTTTGTGTAAAGGGATATAGACAAAGCCATAAAGGATTTAAATCATTAAACCCATCTTAACCCCTATTTAACATCCGGGTGAAATTAATTATAACAAATCGATGGATATATCCGGTTCCGGTGTGGGATTTTAAATTAAGTTTCCTTTAAGGAAGAACGATATTTTCCATTCTTTTTCTGTGTATATCCTTATAGAAAATTGTGATTCCGCGACGCAAACAATTTTTTGTTGTTTCCTTATTTTTTGTGGTTTTGCCAAGGTGTAGATACAAAAATCTCCGCGTATTTCCAAGCCACCTCCTAAGAGTAGTATATGCCGAGTTTTTCGACATCATCGCGGCAACTTTTCGTGTTTGTATTCGTGTCATCGTTGGACTATAGTTTTACATATTTCATTTCGGTATAGATGCAACCGCAATAGCTGCAGTAGAGTCAACACCACCAGCAGCAGCAGCATCCTTCAACCGTTATAGCCCTCGTAGTTGTCGTCGTTGTCGTTTCCGTTGGTATCGCTTTTCGTCGTCATCGTCGTCGTGGTGTGGTGTTATCCTGATATTATGTGTGTGTTCCTTGCGCCATTGATCCGATTTTAAAACATATATCTCTGAGAATAGCGTTCCTCGAGTTTTAGTGTACCTACCTATATATGGAAATTTTCTTCTTTGAAATATCGAAAAATATCTTAGCTAAGTATGCGACATAAATATATATTTAAAAGAAAATTAAACTTGTAACATGAGTCATCTTGACAGGAATACCTATATAATTAATAAATTCTCCCTTGCCAACTTTATTGTGTTGTAAATATTCCCATCGACCGTAAGTGTTTCAACTATAAGCTATTAATCGCACCTCATTGAGTGGTCCTTTTTTTTTTTAATAACGACTATGGTCTTTTGAAAAACAAAAAATAATAAAACAGTTTTTGGAATAACAAATATATCCAAATAAAAATATTATACATACATATTTGAAACAATTGTGCAATTGGATTAAATAATGGAATGGATACCAAGAGGATTACCAAGCATTCATGCTCCTATACCCATTTGTGGTGAGTCGTTGGTACTATATCGGATTTTATTTCAAACATTCGTTAACAAATAATACTCATGTACATGTATTTATTTATTTCATAAATCTCATTTCATCCATCTGTTTTGTTATTCAAGTTTTTATCGAAAAATAAAGCAGACTAGATGCGTTTCCTGTGAATTAAGTCCTTTTTTTTACAAAGGAAATCTCGTAGCAACAGTCGTCAAATGTTCACATAAGGGGAAGACATACATAATGTCTCCTAGTATAACAAATATGACCCCATTCAGATCTATAGCAGGATTACCTAGGATTGGGTCTCAGATTTTGCCACTCTGGAGAGGTCGCTTGTAACATAGTTGGCCTCTCATTTTAAAAAAACATCAAGATCAGGAGGAATTTTTTGTGTGATTTCTGGTGAAGTATAGTTTTCTGATAGCAGAGCTGAGGTGGTCCAAGTCGTTTAAAGTAAAAGCTGTCTACTCTTGACAGCATATACTCGGTTTTCTCAATGGCAGCTTGCGACTTACGTTTCAAAACATACAATTTTTGATGTTACACTGTTTTGAAAGGGGAATTAAGCAAGTCTCGTCTTGCATGATCTACAAATGCCTGAAAAATCTATTTTTCAGAAGTTTTTGTACATTCTCTCAAGAAGACGGATATACTGGAAATTTGAGCCCGAATATTGTCCTGTTGAAGGATGTTCAGGGTTAAGGGGCAATTGTTGTAAACACGTGTCTTCAGAGAAGCATATAGAAACAAAATCTGCAGACCACGAAGGCCAGTTAAAGTCCCTCCTTAGGAAGATGAGCCGCCCGGGAAAGGTTTCTCCCAAAAAAAGTCGTACCCTTGTTGTGTGACCTGTGGTTCCCATTTGGTTAGAACCACACATCCTCTAGTTTCATAGCTTCGAGGGCCGGCATAAAAGAATCCAGCATCATGATATATTAGTATGCTAAATTCACGGTTACAGCAGGATCGTTTTCTTCAAAACGTCGATCAAGGGCGTTTATAAAAAGAGGGCCTCTACCTGAAAAGTTAGCATCGGGACACAAACTTCCCCATTGTCTAACGAAACTATCGCCTACTACCTACGACCTAAGGCATACTTTTCTGCGACCAAATCTTAAAAATGAAGTGGTATATGGTCGCTACAAACTCATTTCCTGTTGATTTAAAAAGCCTGGTGGCAGGAAACCCGACAGACTCATCAGCCTTGTTGGTCTTGGATGTTGCTATCGGGTTGAACATCGATTGATTCGTTCTGCCTGGACAGTGTTATGTTGGTTTTCGTCGACGTTATACAGTTTGCAGGGGTTTATTCATATTTTCGGCTACGACTGTGATCCTACTAAATATTAGGTTTTTGTTCGTCATCTGTACGAGAGCATACTTTAACTTTATAAAACTTCCATACATTGGTCCTGCGGTAGCTTTGTTTTTCTTAGCAGCTTTTAGAAGCCGATGTTCTTCACATCTTCTTTACTCGGAGAGCGCTAGTCCTATTTCGCAGAACCGCTTTATTCACCTCTTGGTTTTCTGCGCTTGCTTGTCGACATTAGGCCTATTTTATTGAACACCTATAACTGTTGAAACTATTAACATTTGTATGATGTATAAACTGATGTACGAGTGTTTTCTGTATGTCTTGGCTTTTGCTTTGCAAAAGGATTTCCTGATACCCGCTCTTTGAAAGCAGTTTCATGAACCATCTACCAATCTAAAGGTGTCAACATGCACTATACAATCTCAAAGGGACTTCTACTTGGGATAAATAGCTACCTATTGTGAATCTTAGAAGTAGTTATTGCGTGTTAAAGATTCAACTTTAGTTTGCTATACCTAGAAAGTGTTCATTAAAAAAAGGTCTATTGTTCGTGAAACCACGGTTGTGTCAAACTAAGAAAATCAGTCGTAAGATGGTGTGGTTCAGCCATCCGGAATACTGGAGACATGTTGATGGTTTATTTGATTCTGTGGCAGCCATATTCCTTTATGAATACTAACCCCCAGTTCCACAGTGGACGTTTAAACTAAAATTCAGCTGAATAGAATTTGGCAGTATTGTGCGCATTTAGCTTTTATACGACTTTTCCAAAATCGTTCTTTGTTTTTTCTTTCAAAATACACGATAAACAACGTCAAGTATTTGTGTTTTTGACAATCGGCAGCTTTCAAATTGGAATGTCACTGTGTCAAGTGATGTGAGGTTTAAACGCCAGAATACTGTCGTTTAACTTAAACTACAGAATGAACTCTGTTCAATGTTTAAACGAAACTGTGAAACCGAATTAATTATTAAACTAAAACTGTAGTTTAAGCTGACACTGTGAAACAGGGCGTAAGTGTTCCAAAAAAGCAAAACAAAATTTTTTTTTTCGGTTGCATTTTACTGATAGCTATAACCGACGTCTTACTTAGAAAGTCATAATCAAAAAGGGCCCATTGTTCGTCCAACCATGATTGTGTCAAACCAAGAATATCAGTCGTATGATGGCTTTTTGGAAGTGTGGTTCAGCCATCCGGAATACTGGAGACATGTTGATGGTTTGTTTGATTCTGTGGCAGCCATATTCCCTTATGAATTCTAACATCTATGTAAAAACCATTTAAGTAATTGCTAAAGTGATAAAAGCCATAATACCTTAAATACCTGTACGCACAGGGTGGCACAAAAATCACATATGGACTTAAATAATTCGATAACTTTTTACAGACAAATTTAATAATTTTAATATTTTATTTGTTAAAATTAAGGACTATTCACATGAGAGCGACCAACTATTTACGAATAAACGAGCATTCTCGAGTTTTTTGACAGTTCGTTCACATGAACAATTTTCTTGGTCGTGGCAGTTCACGAATTTCAGCCATCAGTTTCTACTAACAATTTCTAATTTGAGGTTAAGTTCGAACGAAAGTCTTATTCGCTTGTTTTTGCAACGCAAATTAAATGTTGTGAATTGCGAATAAACTTTGACAATTCGCACCGAGGGTGTTTTCGTTTGCGGTAAAACGTTTGGAATTCAATTTTTTTTTATTTAAACTGTTTTAAACTAGTTTTCTTAATACATTTAGATGGATAAATTAATTATCCTACTCTTGGAATATTAAAATGTGGATTTTTTGTTCATAAATGCATCATAAGTGGTTGTTCGCATTTCATCAATTGGTATGTGACTGTGAATGGTCCTTTAAAGCATGGAATTCGTTCGTTTGAGATAATTTTCCATTATATTCCTAGAAATGTGGGGCGTGGGCCTATAGTTCTTTAATTGCAATGTTTTTTACGTAGACGGAAATAGTTTTTATTGGAAACAATTCGAGTTCATCAGCTATGTTGCAGAAATCGAGTGAAATCGAAATTGCAAATCGAGTGAAATCGTTTTCAGTGTTCTGCATTTCGAGCGATTCGGAAACTCAGAAATTTTTTCGATATCATAATTTCACTTTGTTTCAATTCCCAAAATTTTGAAATCGAAATCGAGTAGAGTGAAATGTAGAACACAAAAATTCATTTCTGATTTAATTTCGAGTGAAAGTGAAATGTCGAACTTAGCAGTATGACTATCTATAGATAACTCCTAAATCCGAACTTCATAAGCGACGAGCGATGCATTATTGAGAATCTCTGGGTTACAGTGCATATAGACCAATTGCAATTTGTATGTACGAGGGGTCCCAGGTTCGATCCCCGGAAAAACACAAAATTACATCTGTAGTGTCTTGAAATACTGTAAAAATTGTCAGAAGTTTTGTGTATGCCAACATTGTATAAAATATCAGATTGAATAAAATAAAACTGACTTTTTACGAGACTGCTAAACCAAACAGGTGTCTTTGATTAAGAATATAACAACATCTTTTCCACTGCGTCACCTCTAGCGAACGTCTGACAAACATCCAAAAGTATAACTGTCCAGAAAAAGGTTCTCAATGCAGCCGTTTATACTCGGCATAAAATTGTAAATCCCTTCCATTTGTCCTAAAAATAAAAACTCACACACACGAATGGTTGTGAGAAGCTAGTCCTATAGTGCTATGGCTAGAGGACTAAATATAGAAGTGCAATAGGCTCGTTGAGTAAAGGTATTTACTGTTGATTTTGTAAGTTAAGTCGAAGAATTTTTGTGCAATGTTCTGTACCGACTTTTTCTATGGTAACTCATCTGAAAATTGAAAAAGTCTAGTAAATCGATGGTAACTTTAAAGCTCAAGTTATTACAAAATTCGTATCCTCACCAATATTCAAAAATCGCGTCTATAATTTATTGTATCCGACCAATAACCCCTTTTCTTATCAAATCCACTTTCGAGAATTATTTCTCTGTAGATCACATTTCATTTATTCCTACCTATTCCCTTGTCGTATATACGAGTACTTTCGAAATAAATCCAATCTCTTTAAGCAAACGAAAATAAAAAAAAAAAAACAAAGAACAAGAAACCCAACTCAACTTAATAATGATGTCCTCCTTGTGATGAAATATGACCGCTACAATACTAGATAATAATCCTCCTAAAACTACATTCTTTATTCCATTTCAAACCCCATTCCACCAATCATTTAGCAAATGTTCGTTTCAAATTTCCAGACCAAGAAAATGTTTTACGATTACTTTCTGCTCAATTGAGTATTATTTTGTCTTCGCCCTTCAGCCCCACTTTGTGTGTGGTCTATATTGTTCCACTGTGTATACACAGGGTGTTTCGTAAATGACAGAAAATATTGAAACTGCAGATACCAATCGTTGGTTGCTCTATATACAGTTCGGGGTGAACAGAGGTCTCACTTCAAGTTGGTTCAACTCACAATTTGTATCTGTATTTGCAAGAAATGTTGAACATATTCAGAGAGTTCCATCTAACCTCATCATGGAATGTACTCAATATTGAGCTACATGTAGTTTTAATGTTGATTTAGTTGATTAAAAATTGAAACTTCGCTTATGAGTTATGAAGATTTATGAAGGGCCACTTCTGTTGGTAGTGGTGTCCATGAATTCCTTGGAATGGGTTCGAATTTTAAAGCCTTTAACTATCGTCCACTGCGGAGTCAGGAAAGTCCCCCTCATGGGGGCTTCGAAAAGATATGAGTTAAACATACACATTACAAGCAACACTTATCTGCAACTATCTCGGGGCGCCATTGTTTTTCCCGAGAGAGAACTGTTTGGAGAGCAAAAAACTAAACTTCATTCATAGATTTAATGAATTTTTATTCGAAGACAGGACTCATAATCCTACAAAAAAAAAAAAAAGATTGGAACCTAAGCACCCTGTAGATATTCGAATTTAACACAAATCTAAATGTATTTTGACACAATCCTTAAATACCCAACAAAACGGATAGATACAAAAAAAAAATACTGAACCCCAAAAACAAAACAATTTACATCAATTTCCCTTGATGATATTTATACCTATGTATGTGTGTATAATGTAATCGATGGGATATGCTTTTCTCAATATGTATCTCCCAAAAACGAACCCATTCCCAGCTGATGAACGGGGGCCGTCGTCATCGTTTCTTGTCCTCAAGGAATTGACAGTTCTATGAGTAAATGTATATATATGACACTCTTTTCTATTCGGGATGTTTACCAATGTTTATGTATGTTGTATGTACGTGATATGTACATGTACATAACATAAATATAATATCACTTATGTTTTGTTATGTTAATAATTCGTTGAGGAGATTTGTAGTATGTCATTATTATGGAAGAAGGAATTAGGGTCGATATGTTTAACATGTTTATGAGGAATTTATTAAAAGTTTGCTAGCTAATTTTATCCATTCCATTCGTGAGCTACTACCACCAACAGTACCTCCACAGTTTTGTAGTAAACCTTCTTGCTTTTTATTATGAGATACTTATCTCTTTATACATTTCTTCATAATAACAACAAACATGGTAATGTCACCGGTAAACAAAATGTCATTGACTTGTCATTTCGGTATGGTATTGAGACACAAAACTGATGGTTTGTCAATTTTAGTTGTGCACCTCTTTTAAATAAGATAAAGTCGTAGCCGTAGGTACATAATTCTGAATAATATTTAATTTTTTTTTTCCTATTTTATACGGAAAGATCTGAATGAAAGCACCTGAACATTGTAATCCCTTGGTATTCTCTTTAGGCCTGTCAAAAATGCACTAGAATACAATCAGCAGTTTCTATGAGATTTGACACCTATATCATTAGGCGTTTTTCTTTTTTAGTTCAAAGCTGAGCTCTGAATAGAGAGTTTGAGCGTGCTAATGAACCGAACAACGTGCTCAGATCGTCCTGATTTGTTTATGAAACACAATTGAGCACATACCTGTCATTATGGTTATTTATTAATTTGGTTTACCTTCTGTGCCAGAACAACAAGGCTAGTCCGCCATTTCAACTATTTTGTTTATTCTGTTAATTTTTTTTTCTGTCAAATGTGAATGTAGTCAATTTATTCTGACCTCATAGATCGGGCTCTGATCATTATCTGAAGGAAAAAAGAAACAAAAATTCTGAGCTCTGATGTGTCTAAGCTAAAAAAGAAACACGAACCTTTTTTGACAGTCTAGGCTCTGCTCTGAACTAAAAAAAGAAAAACACCTATTGCAGAATCTACACAGATCTGTGTCTGAAAGTTCTAGTCCTTTGGCATGCTTTGTAAGAAGACTGACAGGATTTCTATTGCTAAAAGGTTTGCCTGTTTAGTATAAGAATTTCTTGGCCTTTCAGGCCCTTGGACACGCTGTTGCCGGCTGTATTGGCCCATATTCGGGCTGCTTGTATAGTATATATTTATTTTCATACAGCCCTATTATGGCTATCAAATATCAACACGATATTTGATAATAATTGATACGTATCAACAAAATGAATGAATCGGTATTATGGTTATCAACCTATCAACATTTTTGATGAATTGTGAATTGTATTAGATTTAAGATCTATTGTGAATAGTTTTTATCGATAAACTTGGTATTACGGTTATCAAATAATTTGATATTCATCAAATTTTCTATCAACCACAAATTTCTCGTTGATACGTATCAAATATTCGGTGCATCAAATTAAAAAATGTATATCCTCGTTTTTATTGTTAAATAACGACTTTAGAGGAAATGTCTTCGGTAGACATCCCAAATGTACTCAAACCACGAGTAGCAGCGATTTTAAAATTATTTACTCAATAAGGAAACTATCAACTGAGCGTTGGGAATAACTTTAGCATTTGCATTGCATAATCATAAGTGTTGTTCGTTCTTTTGATTTGCGAAAAAAAGCTTTTGTTTATAAAAAACAACAATATTATTTAACCAACACTAGTAGTCAGCCATACAACAAAAACCAACTACAAATCAGAAACGTTAAACGTCAAAACAGAACCCATTCTCAATGAAATTTCGATAAGTATTCACAATGAGGTAAAATGTATCAATTGGTACTCATAATACCAAACTATCAATGAATTGATAGATCTTATCAAGTATCAACTAATTGATATTTGATAGCCATAATAGGGCTGATAATTTAAAGACGAATAATCAAATTCAATCTACAAACGCAACAGATTTAGTGCAGGATCATAGGACTATCTTCTCACAACTATTCGTTTGTATAAGTTTTATTTTTGGGACGGTTATAATTTTGGATGTTTCATAAAAGCTCGGCGGATGTTAGTCAGTGGAAAAAATGTACATATTTTTAGGGGTTGAACCCGGAACCTCTCCCTTAACAGTCCGACAGACTAGTAAAATAGCTAAGCGACTATGCAACGGTATCGTTGGTACGTTTGTATTTTACTTCCATTTTACCAATCATCAAATAATTTCTTTGATCAGAATTTTATTGCAGTCCTAAAAAAATGAAGCTTCTTTTTCGAAGAACGTGTGTGTTCCATTTTGCTTACAAATGAAAGTAACACTTATGCTCAAGGTTCTCTGGGTTCCATGGCATAGTGACATAACAAGCAATGAGCGTGCGGATGAGCTGGCCAGGCAGGGCTCAGGAATGCACGCCTCACGTGCGAAGAGGGTCTACATTCCGCTAAGAGCGGTTAATGGACAAATACACTCGAATATTTTCTGCAGAAAGTGAATCTCCAATGTACAAACTGCATCATATCAAGAAAGATATGGCCTACCTACGATCAACAAAGAGCCTACTAAACAGAACCCGCTCAGATATAGCCAGAATCACGTGGCACTGGCCAATTGGATACCATGCGGCCAAACTAGGTATCCCATACAACCCTCATTCCGGCAGATGCAATTGTCCGGCACAAGCAAGAGCCACTTATCCGCTTTCTCAACTCCACAGGCTGGTTATAGGTACCGACCGGATCACATCCTTAACAATCATTACAAAATAGGTCACACTAGTCGTGGTAACAAAACGGCACATCTTAGTGCTAATTGGGTTCTTCCTGAACCTCCACTTCGACCTACCTACCTATAGTCTGTTCAAGTTGGACATTTAAAAACCCGTTTATGTTTCCTTGATGAATAGACAAAACCCATAGAGTATAGAGTACTTAAGTGTTGTCAAAAAAAATTTAGTCAAGCGTTGGTGCCCATAAATAAATTTGTTTAAATTTATTTTAACATTAGCTTTGGTATTCCTTCAAAATGTCAAAAAAATAAATATTTGACACCATTATTGCTAAAAAAAATACCTTGACACAATTTTGATACAAATGTAGTTTATATTTAATTTGATATAATAAATAAAAGTACAAAATATTTACGTTAAACATAATTTTATTTATTTCACATAAATGAAAATTCGTAAAAACCCCGCTCATATCCATTTTAAATATGTAAAACATAAAGGAATGAGAATATTAATGTGTAAATACAAAAATGACATTAACACAACATCTGTATAAACGAGGCATGACAGCACCAATTGAAATTCGATGTAATTTGTTTGTATTGATATTTATTGTCATTTGGTGGATCTCTTTTGGATTAACCTTACCCATGTGACACGATTTTTTGACAGGATGACTTACATGAGTGAGTTTATGTGTATTTTTAGGAATTGGGTTCTATTTCAAGTCTAAAGATAGGTGGTTTTATTTATTTTGGATTTTCTTTCGTTTTCTAACTGAAATCATCAGGAAAAAAATGTTCATGTTCTCTTAGACAATAATTAGAAAATTTAAAGTTTGTTATTTTTTTCATTAATGCTATAACATAAGTAGATGATTTCTAAAACTATACGTTATCTGTTTTTAGAACCTTTCTCGAGCCTTTAATAAGAGCCCACAAAAGGTATTTCTTTAGTTTGTCGCAATTCTTCCAATAACTCCTATTGTCATTCAAGGACTAAATATAAAATAGAAGGCATCATTATTATTCCATTTTTAATGTTCGGCCTATCCATATCGCAGATTCGTAGGTCTCGGATGTTCAAGTGAATCTTCCTCGATCTTCTGCCGTTGACTCTAAAAAATCATTAGGGGTTATCTCCGTCTTCAGTCCCCTCTCGGCATAAATTCCATTGCACGTCCTGGAATCCAATTTGGGGAAATGCAAATGAATTAAATGAAGAATTTAAAGTTAACTTAAATAATTAATTTTGTATCATAATTTGCTAACTATTACGATTTAGAAAACAAGATACAAAACAAAAATAAAATCACGAAGAAAATTGTTGTTGAAAGGACTAATTACCAAAAATTTGTGATTATTTATTTCATTATTTTTAGTTATTCCGGTACAAGCAACATTCTCGTATCCCTTTTATTGCAAAGGACAATTTTAACCACCAGCCTTAAGGCTGAAAATCTGCGTTTAACGAGTAATGCTTTTAATTTTCCATTGTTTGTGCCTTTGAAATTTTGTTAATGTTTTCGTGCTTGGAATTGGGGTTCATTAATAAGAGTTTGCTTTGGGGCAAGAAAAGACGATGACTGTTGTATACCGCGGTAAGGGAAGTAAAAGTGATTTGTCCCTAATTAACCCGCTGATTGTACAGCTATGGTATGGAAACTCAATTAATTTCAACTAAGGATACGAAACGAATACATAAAAGGGTTGTATTGACCGTTTTTCGCAGTGCCATTGAACGCTTACGATTTTAATTGGTGTCATGCATTGGTTTAAATAATTCAAAACTTTTTTCATTTATAAATAAATTAAATATTTTCTTTTGGTAAATAAAATCTATAAAATGCAAATTATTTTATAACAATTGTGGAAAATTATTTTCTTCAAATTAATATCATTTTTGAACTAACAAAGATGGACTCTTTTCCATTCCATTCTTAAAAAATAATTTTTTTAGGAGTATATGAGTTCGATCCATCAAAGGAAGAACTCTGTGAGGCTGTTAAGGCTGTAGAAGATCAAAGACTTCACTATGTTGGAGAAGTTTAAGACAGCGCAACTTACTTTACTTACTTAAGGTGGCGCCACAGTCCGGGGTGGACCTGGGCCTCAATCAACAAGCGTCTCCAGGCAGCGTGATCTTTCGCCAGCTGTCTCCAGTTTCGGAGTCCAAGTTGGTTAATGTGCCCTTCCACTTGCGTGCGCCACCTGAGTCGCGGTCTTCCTCTACTGCGCCGTCTCTCGGTGGATTCAAAGAACTTTCGGGCGGCATCATTCGCATCTATTCACTCTACATGACCCAGCCACCAGTCGTTGCACCGTCACTCTTCTGACAAGGTCGATGTCGCTGTATATGTATACAGTTGTATGTCCTCCTGCATTCACCGTCTACGCAGACGGGTCCGAAAATTACTCGGAGAAATTCTATTGACAGCGCATAACGTTGTCTAAATGGTGATATCAATGGTCTCGGTCAGTACCTCTACCTCTAATGGAACAGCGAATGTTCTTTTCCAGGGATGTCAAAACTATACATGGCTCTTTATAACTCGTCTCTGTAAATACTGTCATATGCGGCCTTAAAGTCGATAAACAGATGGAATGGGTATCGATCTAGACTTCATTGGGTTTTCCCCACGATTTGCCGTAGTACGAATTTTTAATCGGTTGCGAACTTCCCGGACCCTAAAATCGCACTTGTTATACTGAATCCTGTATGTTAGGGAGACTAATGCCTCTATAAATGGCGCAGTTTAGAGGGTCTTCTGTCTTTCTTTCTTGTGGACTGGCCAAACGATGCTGGGGTTCAATTCATCAGGCATAGGTACCTACTTCCTTCCTAACACTTCTTACAAATGCGTTGCTGTATGCCTTTCACCAAGTCATCTGATCCAGCAGCCTTTTTGGACTTGAGTTGAGATATTGCTATCCTCTCTATCAGGTGTACGGAAATCTTGGCTTTCATCGTTCAGATTGAATACTTTGTTTGGAATTTGGGTCATCTTCGGCGTTTAATAGTCTGCAATAGTCAGAATGGAAAAAACTGAAAACTTTTGAGATAAAGCAAAAGCGAAGACAGTCGATTTTGAAATATCGCTTTCTAAAGCCTAAATCTGGAGCAAAAACTCACTTAGAACTCTCACCTCACAAAATCCAAAACCATTGACAAAGCCAGGATATCCTTACGGCCCAGCGGAAATGCCTCAGAAAAAATATAAACAGATTCAAAGCAAATATAAACATTTTTATTTATGGCAAATAATAGTCGAAAAATAAAAAGTCAATAGCAGAAGGCTTGAATACAGCTGGAACACTCATCAGCACATTAATTGAACTTATAATCTACAAAATCAAGTCCAGACAAACTATTTGCATTTGTCATTTCGAAGCAGTCGTCAATACTTTGCAGGGGACCATTACAGAAACGCCAAACGCTCCATGCGGGCCATCCTTGGTGGTTCTTGACCTTAAGGGCACAGGCAACAGATGCCCTGATGTCATCGGTAGTTAAGGCGGTACATTTAATGTTGCACAAATTGTGAGAGAATTTGCCGCTGGGTGGTGAGCACCAGTACAGGTCATTAATCTGGAAGATACCGTAATCGTTGGATCCGTCGGTGTTTGGTGGTCCTACCTCGGCGGTGTTGTATGTGCTCTCGTGTTCCGCAATGCAACTCCAGATTGCTAACTCAGACCTTGGAACACCAAGCTTGGCCATTTCTCTAGCTAGGCTGCACCGGTCGAAAATCCTACACACGGCTGGAGAGGCCAAAAGTACGACAGCTACGACAAATAAGGCGATTTTCATGATTACTGATTTGATTTTTCTAAGAGAACTGATATCGTCTACAACTTTTGTTGGGCTTTTTATATGAAATTTTAAGTGAGTATCTCAAATAGATAACGTATATATCCTTATCAATCATAGGAAAACGATATTGATAAATTGAGTCATACCTACCTAAGTGATTAGAAATGAATTGTAAAAGGCAGTTTAAGTGGTTCAAGTGGAGGAAGATAGAAGCTATGCAATTAAAAGGTGATGAACGCAATCTTATCTTTCGGGTGGTGTAAAACTTACAAGGGTTGACCACACTGTCATTGCCAAAGTCAATAATAGGACAGGTCTGGTCTGCACGTAGATTTCTCACATTGGACTGTGGTAATGAACGAATTTCCTCTCTGGAATGATTACTGGCCAAGTGTCCAAGGATCACTTTATTCAGCGTTTTTCGCACGACAAAATTAATAGTGACAAATTTAATTGATGTTATCAATGTTCCTGTCATTGGAAATGTCAAACGATTTCCTTTTTGAAAATTTTGTTATAACGATAGATAGGAATTTGAAAATATAAGTCTATTAATTACCAATTCAAATTGTTGCCTGCAATCAAAATCAATAGGCAAACAAACGCCAACGAACTTCAGGGAAAATAGAACAGGGACTTTGTTAAAGGGGCTCGTAAAAAAAAGAATTTGTTTTCTGTTGCTCGATGATCTTACTACAGATTTTCTTACTCTTCTGGGCAGGTACTGCTTCCAACATTTGGAGGAGTTAGACAATAACAACTATAAAGGGCTACTTGGTTTCTGCAGGGAAATAGGGCCTTTCTCAAGGGCAAGTTTTTAGGTGCTTTTCCATTGTAGGTCACTGCAATTGGTTCGCGATGATGGGCCCTTATGGTGTCTAGTGTCGTATGAGACAGCTCTCTCATACCCCTTTTTAACCTAATCTAACCTAACCTACTTATCTCTACAGGCCTCGTAATCGTCTTGACAAACTTAATAAGGACAGAATTAATGCCATCTTTAGCTATTATATCGTATAACGTGCTCTTTAAAAATGTGTCAAATTTTAAGGTCATGGTTTAGTCAATTCTCTGTGTAGAGCTTACTCCGAATATATCTAATAATATAGACTATACAAACATAAAATGTATGTCCTTTTAGAGTTTAGTTGTCGGCCAGACGAATGCGTTCGACCACTACTTATTGGTCACTGTTGCAACCAGGTTACAATATCACTTTACAGTGTATAGCTGAATGTGGTGTGTAAACGAATAACTCGGCCCACTGTCAGCTTATACAAGGAAACAATGTTCCATTTCTTGACAATTTTTGGATTTTGTTGACTAAAGCTGCTATTACACCGTCATTTTTTTGCGTCATTTAAATGGCGCTTTGACGTAAAAATCGCGTCACAAAGCCGTCATTTTAATGTCGTTCTGTGTGATCGCCATTTTTGGGATATCAATTTCGGCGTCATTTAAATGACTAGGAAAATGGCGGACCAAGTGACATGAATTTTGTGCCATTAAAACTTTTTGGCTGTTGCGTCATTTAATTGTACACTAGGTACAATGAAGTCGAAAAAATTAACCAAAACGTAGATAGCAGTAGTGAATCGGGATAGTAAAATTAGCCATTCGTGGAGCGGCGAAGAGGAATAGCATGCGCAGCAACTTCAAGGCGTTCGTGACGAAACTACGCAAGACAAAGACCGGTCAAGGTGCAATCGATGCAGGTGAAGTAAAATATCCACATTTACGAGAATTGGTGTTCATTGAATTGACAGAAGTGGAGCAATCGACCGAGTCGGTGTCAACCATGAAACGCCGTATCCGCAATTTCAACCATCATTGCAAAAGTTATTTTTGACTTTTTTTATTTATTAGAAAATATATATTTATTATTTTTTTTTTTTCGTTTGACTGCTATTAAATTTAATTAAAAAAGTCGCACTTATGCGTCTTCGGCGAGAGAAAATCAAATGACAGTAGCTATATTTTTCTCATTAGACAATACCGTCTGATCGCAAAACAAATAAATGACGCGAAATCGAAATAATAGGAAAGGTGACATTTGTCATTTTGATGAGGCAAGTCATTATCATGTGATCGTCATTTTTTCGCTCGTCATTTAATGGGATACCAAAGGAAAATTCTAAATGACTCGCAGTGTCCGTCATTTAATTTTGGGACAAAAATGACGATGATAGTCATTTCGGGTGATCGGCATTTTTTCGCAATAAATGACCAATGACGAATCGTAGCTTCAATGTCGCTCTAATGCGACATTTTTTCCTGACGTCACATGACTCAAAAAAAACCTTAACAAACAATAAATTTTTATATTGATTTTAATAACGAATTAAATAAATATAACTATCAAAAAACGAAACTCTTCAAATATGTACGTCAGTGGAATATCAATAAAACAGATTTTCCACTTAAAAGGAAAAATATGTACGAAATGTTCGCCCAGACATTCAAGGATTCTTTGCTCCTTATGGACGTACCTTCAATTTAATAAGCCTATGCAAAACATGTGGGCGCAGTAGCGCAGTGGTTAGTGTGCTGGACTACTGTGCGAGGGATCCCAGGTTCATAAAATTGTAGGTCCCTTCATTTCGTTCCAAAAATAGAAACTCACACAAAACGATTGGTTGCGAGAAGCTAGGCCTTGGGTGTCTACCGCCTGTCGCGCCACCTATTTATTTATTTTTTTTTATGCAAAACATGCAAACAACACCAGAAACAATTTTTGGATAAAAGACCGTAAAGGACACAGCACAAGTATATATAGCTATAGAGATCATCCACTAATTGAAATCCTTTTCTATCTTAAAATATAAAAAAAAAACAAAATCTGAGTATAGTAGTTCTAGTTTATTCTTCAAAAGACAGACAACAAATTAAGAAAGATAAAGAAAAAAACAAAGTATGTAATAATTATTTAAATGTTGTGCGGACAAACCGAATAAAGATGCAGATGGTAATTCATTGCAGACAAAAGAATACAGAAACTGCACCGAAAAATGAATAAGCATTAGTGTTTCATGGTTTGCATTCCTTTGGCGTCAGAGCTCTTTTATTGCGTGCACAAAAAGTCTCTTCACATGGCACATAAAATAGTTTTCCATAGTTCCTATGAAGAAAAACCCACGCTTGACAGCTGCTATAGGTCGCGTCTTCTTTTTTACACAGCAGGAGATTAAAACAGAGGAAAACATTCACACCCTCTATTCTATATAATTTAATGGTACACACAAGGACTCCATATAGAATGACGTTTAAGTAAGAGGAACAACAACTGCAAACTATACGAGTACTACGTACTACCTCCTTGCACTTCGTATTTGATGGTAATAGACAAACGATAGTGCCTAATGCTAAAGTTTTAAGTTTGAGTTCTTTTTATCACTTTCAGTTTATATCTTCATATGTTCTTGCTCATATAAAAAAGTGGGTGGTTTTCCAAGGATGACTGGGCGTGTTTTTAGAAAAGTCTTGCTCATACAAACCGTTTCTTCCAAATAAGGTCGAGTAGGACATAACTTTTCAACTATAGCAAGTGCTAAAATGAAGTGAGACTTGATTGTAGGACTGCTGCACATTCATATTCTCAGAGATTTGTTATATACGGAACCTGAACTGGTTACTTGGATAGACATTATAAAGAAAATGAATTCAGGTTAGGTATATGCAGCTACATACTTGTGGGAGCTGACAAGTTATTTCATCATTTAATTTTCAACGTCCCTCTTATCTATTAAACGGGTCGAAGGTTTAGGATGCCTAAGTGGAACCTTCCTAGCTTTCGATCTTCCGCCATCGACTTTAAATCATCAAGGGCAATCCCCGTACGGATAGCGAAGACATTTCGAACTTAAACCATCTCATCCTGGCCCTACCTTGAAGATTTTTGGCTTTTGTCACGAATTTCATAATACGTCCGAGTTGGAGACATGTGTTGAACCTGTGAAAACCACCGAAGTATTGACTGTTGCGTTCGAAAAAGTATTCAAATTTTCTATATTCTGCGAGACACACCAGCAATGCAACGAAAGAATCTCATTTCGGCGGCTTACTTTCGCGATCTTAATCAGCCATTACCCACATCTCAACACAGAATTAAAGACCGACAACTAAGCTTTGTCTAACATAGCTCCTTCTGCTATGAATGACCTAGCTCCCTCAAAATCAACCAAGCCTGACCATCCCAGATGAAAATTCACCATCGATCCTTTTACTGCTCATAAATAAGACTCCGAGACTTCTCAAACTACTTCATTGGGAGTTCAATAACATGCCGAGTGCATTGTCGTTCTGGAGTCGAAGATGGCTTGAAATTTGTTCACGTTAACTCTCATCCCACCATCAACACAGTCTGAATTTGAAATCTTACCCAGGGGGCTCATTCCCAAATGCGCGGCAGATCGCTTTTCATGGCGGATTGGTATTTTTGTATTTCCAAAAGAGATTCGATCCATTCAAAAGCGATAGCTATTTAGGTGACGGATTGCTGGCGGATTTATTGCGGATAAAAAATAAACTAAATTCTTGTGACGGGAAAAAACTGTCAAACTTTTAGGAAAGCAAATGGAAAATTGGAAGTCTAATTGGAAAACAGTTCGCATTTGAGAATAAGCAGAAGACGGTCGAAATCGAAGTATCGCATTCAATTTCCATCATCAGGGAAGAGCAAATGGCATATTCCACTCACCCGAAGGTTACAAAATTGGAATATCGTGAACTATAACATTTAGGCGAATATCATAAATGATTTCTATGAATAAAATAAATAATTAGGTCCACCACAAAGCATTCGGTTGTGTTAATGAATCTCCTTAAATCGGAGAGGTTTCTCTTTGCTAGATCTGTCAAGCTATCCAAGAAGCAGTGGCGTAACTATATGGCGGAAGGGCTGGCAAAATTTCACGGCTCCCCGGCCCAAGAGGCCGCGAGCTCAGAAATAACCTTTAACAAAATTGTGTACCTAAATACTTAAAAATTATATTTTTTTTTTTTTTAAGCAAAATCAATTAAAGTGAGACACAGCTAAAGACCATATACAACTTCAAACTAATCATTAAGATTTCAACACATTCAAAACAACAAGATGTCGATTAATTTTAAAACGCATCCATTGGTTGCTTCATTTTTTATCGCGGTAGCGCGGGCGAGCTACTGACAGTCGGGGAATTCCCTCATTTTGTTAAACAAGAAAGTACTTCTTTCGTGGCCCTGCCGCTGGGGCGAGCTAGCAACGCTCTCAGTGTTAGGGGAATCCCGGATTTATATTTTTCATTTACGGAGGGCTTAACTGCGCATTTTTTGTTTGATTTTTATAATAATTGGTCTTTTTTTTTTTATTTTTCGTAGTTTTTGTTTTATTGAACCTGCAAATGTAGGCAAAGTAAAGTTAATTGTGAAAGTTAGATATCAACATGTCTAGTTCTAGACAACATCTAAGTAGGAGCGAACAACGAAAGAGAAAGAGGGATACTGAAGTTAAAATGTTACCTAAAATTAGTCAGTACTTTAAGAATGATGACTTTATTGATAAAAACGCGAGTGAACAGTGCTCCGAAAGTAACAGTATATGTATAGCAGATGCATCATCTGACACCAGAGTTTCCAATTTCAGTGTTTTGCAACCTTCCACTTTGCAAATTTTAAATGACACTGATCTATTAAAAAGGTCTAGATTAAACTTTATGGGACAAGACAGGCTACGTAATTTGGCTATTCTGTCTATTGAAAATTTTATGGCCCGATCTTTAAACGTTTATGAAGTTATAGATACTTTTACGGAACACAAAGCTCGGAGAAAATAATATTTTTTACTAAATATCTTATTAAAATTATATTGTTATTATTATTCATTATAAATATGTATAAACCTTTGCTCTTGAAAATAAAATTTATTAGATATTTAACTAAAATGCACAAAATATTATTAATAGTTTTGGGTAACTACTTAAGTGGTTTATTAAAAATAAATAACAACGTGACGATTTTTACAAATCCAAAGAATTTTCCACGGGACTCAGATGGTATAGTTACGCCACTGCCAAAAAGTGTGCTCGCATGGCATAAGAAAATTTTCCAGTTCGTCCCTGTAGCTTGTGCAGATGTCATTTGAATAGTTGCCTAATGCTGCAGTAATCTGTCAGTCGGCATGACTAGTTGATAGTGATTTATTCTGAGAAGACACATCCTCCCATTCCCTTATCTGTCTTTAAACCAACTGTGAAAATGCGTTACATACCTTTATGACAGTACTGAAAACGAATCAATCCTGTCTGTAGGGTATACAGACCTTAAATTGTTTGTCAAAGTCATACCTTGGTTTCTCATATATCCATTATCCAATGAGTTGCATTAGTCCGCCCTAATTTCAGATGTCGAGTATGCGTGAGTGACCCAAAGTCGGAAAGCACCAGACTTCTGAATTTTGTTCTCTCTTGGTCTAAGAGCAACACTCTGGCTGCTCTCAAAAATCCAGGCAAATATCATAAAATATTCCTATATCTTCTATCTTCTTCTTCTCTATATATAATTCCTTCGGGATGAGACGTGATGACGGTATAACTCGATAACTGCTTGGACGATTTTCATGATTCTTTTTTAAGTTTTGTTCGTATTTGCTGTATTTCAGGTTTAGGCAGAAAGAAAATTCCGGAAAAGCGCTTTATTCGCATTTTTCGAATTTTACGATAGGTGGCAAAACGGAGTTATGCCTGGTCCAACTAGTTTAGCTATATCTAAGTAAACTTTTGGAACAAAACTCTGCAAAGTAATCACTAAATAGTAGCTTAATTCGTATTCGGACATTTTTTAAACTCGTCACTGTTGCATTTGATTTTAACAGGATCTATGGCATGAACTATTAAGTAGACACTATTAGAGAATGTATTACACATACTGTAATAATGCTCTATATTAACAACAGAACAACGAAAAGCCATTCTTTAACCATTATTCTACAACAAATCCACACATTTAAATGGATGTATTGAATACCATAAAGTTAACAATCAGGAAACTTAACCATCTGTCTAACGTCGGTGAATAAATTAAATAAATATTTCACAATTCAATCAGAATGAAAATAAATAGCTACCAATTATAGTTAAACACATCCCTATCGTATGTTGTCTATTAAATGAATAACGAGGTAATAGATATCAGTACGAGTGCGTACGGCTTTTGAAAGGACGACAACGAATGTATGAAGTCCCTGACTTGAATACATTCAATCATTATCGTGAATAATAGATACACATGCACACAACAGAAAATGTCTAACCACAAATACATATATACATATGTATGTATATCATAAGCTCTAACCGCTGACATTGTGAGTCCAGGACAAATGGGTTAATGTTAACATGATTATATGACACATACAACATGCATTATTAGATTGCTGAATATTAAAGAAATCTGTACATTTTTTTTCTAAATTTCGACAGTTTATTTTTTTTACAAGCGTGGCTTGAATTTTTTAGGTTTAATTATTAAAAATAACATATTTTTGAGAAAATTTTTTTTTTGATATGTACTATTTGAATTATTTTTAATGCCAGTTTACATTTTGGCATTATGATGGTACGAAAAAAGTTGAGAGGAACGTCTAAAGGCACGACGCAATGTCGAACGATCCAGGGGCCGGCCGGCGTCCTAACTTCCAACAACACTTGGATGACTTTCGAACCGAGAGGTGGCTGTTCAAAAACAACCGAAACTTTTTGTAAAAACAATGCAAGTGTCTAGACTCTAGAGGAAGGTATTTTTCCTGGAAATTGCAACATTTGGTATTGCTACTCAAAGGGAACAAGCCGCTTGGAGAACTGTCCAATATGAATGGCCGCACATTGGGGAAGATCCTTGGGTGTATTATATAATATGATAGATGTCTATTATTACCTCAAGGAGTATAAAGATTCATAGTTGTTACCGTAGAAAATAACTAGCATCCGCAGGCCTAGCCGACCATACAATTGAAGCAGTTCTTATATGTAGCCAAAAGACTGTTGACCACAGAAATATTCCTGTTGTAAGCCAATTAATAAGATCAAAGGAATCAAACCTAAGAGTTACTTATAAATCGAAGCTTGTAAGTTACTGTCGCGAAGAGCTACCCTTTTCAAAGTAAGACTATGCCGGGTTCTCTGGCACAGAGGTGTGTCAGGAAATGAAAAAGCTGATGAGCTGGCAAGAAAGGGGTCCTTCCTTGCAGTAAATCAGGCCGACACCACAGTAATGATTCCCTCCCTGTAATCTCAGACAGACGATTGGGAACAAAAACTAATAGCGACAAAATGAAAGATTGAGCAAGCTCGATTCCTGTGGCAAAACCAGGAAAATGTGGCCAATCTATAACAAACTAAAAACTGAGAGAATCTCACTATTGAACAAGAAATCACCTCGATTGTGGTGTGGGTATTATAACCAAACACATATGCTGAAATATCATACTAAGAAAATTGGAATCAGTAGAGATGAGCTGTGCAGAGAATGCGGTGATGAGGAGGTACATAAGGACTGCCCCTGACCAGCGCTCTACCACATAAGAAATAGAATCCTTGCTAGTTACTTTTTCGAGGACTTCGAAGAACTTTCTGACAATTCCATAAGTCCAAAATTTATAAATGCCTCGGCATGGTTTACCAATCCGTAGGTTTTTCATATAGGTTTCCAGCCATAAACCACTAGGGATTCACTCATCACAACAGATCTACATTGTTCTAAGTGTGCCACGTACAGGTTTCTCCTGGTCTTGCCAACCCACTAACCTAACCTAACCTACTTATGCTCGACAATGCTAAAGTGTCAAATACACGGACTACGCAATCAGAAATGCAGTATTATTGCAGGCAGCACTCTCGGCCAAAGAACGGAGGTCCTAAGTATGCAATAACAATTCTAATATCCTCCAGAGCGGTCAGGTCAGCTTCAACAGCTAGGTTAGGTTAGGTTATAGGGGAAATTTGCAATATATGCACTTTTCACCCAGAACCAGAAGCCATTGAGGCCCATTACCCTTTTATAGTACATGATAGGACTCGAATCTGTTGATTAATCTTCTAAAAACTAAAATTCAATACAGGTAGAATTGCTAGATTTTCTAAGCCGTCCAAGAACTGTGCTCCCTTAGTAGGTAGCGGTAATCTTGACGGACTAGGCTAGGCAGTGACACAGGAGATGTTCCACAGATTCTATTTCCTCCTTATCTTCACAACTTCTGCAGAGGTCATTTGTAAAGATACATAGTCTTTTGGCCATATTTCCAATGATGCAGTGCCCGGTTTTACCCCGCCGAGCACTCGGATTTGGTTTCTATCAAAAGAGGTTAAGATCTTTGACCTTTTTTGTGGGCCACAAGCTGCGAGTATAGTACAACCGAAAGTGTTGTTCCATCGTTCTTTAGCCAAGTTTAATGTGACATTGTCAATGACGCCCTTAGCTGCGTTGAAAGATATGGTAATACTTGTCTGTCAGTTAATAGTATGTCCATTTCAGAGCTGCATCTGGCCAGTTTATCTGCTGCATCGTTCCCTTCCACACTAACACTTCCAGGAACCCAGCACAGAATTGATGTGTGATGGTTTAATACTCTTTTGGAGTTTACCAGCTTGGAGTTAATCGCTTTAAGTGTTGTTTGGCTGTCCACGCAGAAGGTAATTTAATTTCCAGTTCCCCCACTAAGACAGTTTGAGCTGCTTTCTTGACCGCGTAGATATCTGCCTGGAAAATGCTGTACTGATCTGCCAGTCGGTATGACTAAAAACCAATCACCCAGCCAACAGCTATGTGGCAAGCTAAATGGGACAATTCTACAAAAGGCAGATGGACCTGAAGTTGATCCCTATCGCCGAAGCGTGGACGAACCAATCAAATCGAAACCACGGTTAGATAGTCCACATAATTCCCAAATTGCCGCCTACTTAATTGTGAATAAGACTCTATAAATTATAATTATGTCAAAAAATGCATTGTCATATTTTATTCGAATACTTCAGTCCAGGTTCCACAAAACCACCACCATGTTTTCACGTGACTGGAGTTTGTGCAATGTGCATGTTCCGATAGCTGTATATCAACGCAGCAAACTCTACGTTTACTCTACGAATATTAAATATAGTTAGCAGTGCGCTTACGCTACGTATTGTATGTACCAAAAGTGTAGAAGGTTGAAATAGTATATACTATACGTATAGGTGCCGCAGGAATCGAGGACTAACAGCATTAATGACAAATGGTAAATAATTATTTTGTGGTAGTTTTGCTTCTGAATACAGGTTGGTTCTTCCTGGTCAGATGTTTGTATGTAGCATTATGTGAAAGTTAATTATTTATGGATAGGGAAGAAACCATATGTACCTATGCAATCGATGCGGTCTAGAAGGTTAAGTAGAAAATTAACTGCGGGTTAACCATTATATATTTGACCATTATACTTTTTCCATTTCGTTAATAAAATATGTATCGAAATATGTGTCTTTTCTGGGGTGTTGTATTACTGGAACGAAATTGGAAGTTACTAGGAATATACTGATTTGAAATTACTGGTGCACTGAATTATTTATTGTTTAATGTATGTTTTAGTCTGAATCCGAAATCGAGAAGACAAATCAATTAGCTTAAACCAATCATGTGTTAGAAGAACTATTATCGATCCTTCGAAGTGAGTTGTCTAACATTAACGGAGCCAACCTGACTAAAGGATGTTGATTGAAAATAATCGACCTGTTGGCTATTTTAATCGTATGTTATCTTTTTAATTTGTCAGTTTTTAGTAACGAAGACTTATTTATTTGTTTGATAAAACAATAGTTGTCCAATCTTTATTTATATAAAAATGTTGTGTTGGTTTGTGTATCCTTCAAAAACTCGAAAAGTTTGGCGCCGATTGAGCTCAAATTTTCAGACAATCTTTGATATTGGCCCTAGATGGTTATTGTGATGGTTTGGTCGAAATTGGACAAAGGGGCGTGGTCCCGCCCATAGAAAAATATTATATAAAGAACTTTTACAGCTCGTTTGTCAAATGTTCATTTAAAATTACAAAAAAAATGGCACTTCTTTGTTTTCTTTTAGCAATTATTCAATTTCATGTAAGGTGGATTCGTTTCTTTAATTTTCTTATTGTTTAACTTAGTAAATAAATTAAAATAAAATAAAAGTCATATATCTAACCGAAAAGTTCATATTAAAACATGGAAACAATTTTTTTAAACCTTAAGAAATTAAATTAAAGTACATATTAATTTACTCTGGCTAATGTACACAACTTATTTGAAAGTTATTGAGCTAAACTCGATTGAAAAAGTTGGATGTTTTTGTTATGCACTTATATTACTGCGCGGTATATTTACTAGAGTATCAGTTCATTTATATGAACTCCAGTACAAACATTTTGCTGTTCCTAGTATGTTAGAATAATTTATATAACTCAGGGGCCAGATTATGTAAGACGAAAACGATCGAACGTTTTCGATTCGACAATAGCAGTCTCTGTCTATTGCCACAGATATGATAGAGACAGGTTTAGTGAAAATGAAAGCGGTTTTCGTTTCGTTTTTTACAGAATCCCACCCCAGGTTTCATATAAGTAACACTTCACTGAACCCAAACACACACAAAACAATTCATAAAAATCGGTCCAGCCGTTGAGGATAAAAGAGAATCTTTCACTTTGATTTCCGTTTAATTTTTTCGGACTCGCACCTCGCTAAAGAAGTTTCACTTCAAAAAACGTTTTTGACCGGTTTTTGGGGTTTCAATAGGGCCACATACAAACAATATATTGATAGTTCCAGGGTAGGTAGGCAGGTGTGGCGCTGGCGGCTGAGAAAACCCCAAGTAGCACTATGTGCCGTTTTATTACCACAAACTCACTAAGTTCGTCGAATGGGGTTTAGATCCATCCTGTGTGATTTAAAAAGGTTATCAGTTCTAAGGATCCTCAAGGGAGTCGAAGAATGGTTTTCTCAGAGATCGCTGTCTGATCCTGGCTAATGCCGGATAGGTAGTGAGTGAGAGTTTCTTTTTCGGCGACGTCCTTGCAACTGCGACAGTGTGTCCTATTATGCGGGATGCCTATTCTGACGGCATGGTCCCCTATAGGCCAGTGACATGTTGCTGTTATTTTGGAGATATCTTTTCGTGTTTTCCTTAGAAAGTAGGTAGAAATTCCAAGCATTTTCGACCGTAACTATTTGCTAATTTTAAAAATTTTAGCTAAACTTTTTGCACTCTTCGGAGATATTGTATAAATTGCTTAAAAAAGTGTTCCCGGTCTGACCAAATTTATAATTGCTTTATTTGAGTTATTTCACTTCTCAAAAGAGCTAAGAACGTGAATTTTAATACAGAAATAGAGTAGACGATTCGCAATATTTGAAACTATTTTTAAATTAAAACATTCTGCTAATTCAATTCTGTGAGAAAATTTTACTTCAGCCAATGATTCTGCAACACACTTAAATTTCAACTTTTATAACCTTTAAGAAAAAAAAAAACTCCAGCTATACCTTTATTCACTCTAAAGTTATGAGCTTAATCGCTATATGAATTTTTAAAATAAGGACACATCATCCAGTTGTCCAAGCACTGACTTATTCCATCAAGTCGCCGATTTCACAATGCCCAGCACGGCTCACCTCCTCACTGAGTTTTTTAAAAAATAATTCCATGTCGATGATTCCTTAATTTGTTCTAAAGGAGAATGCAGCAGAAAAATGAAAAAATTCCTTTCACTGCATGTTGGAATTTTTCGCATTGCGAACATCATGTGTTTCTGGAATGTACGTACTATTTGCCGTTCACTTGGAATACCATCTCTTTAGTTCTGGGTATAAGTAAAGAAAGTCGTTCAGTCATGTCGGAATTGTTGGCGTTGAGGTAAAAAACATAAAACCTAACAACGTTACAACCAGAGAAAGTGCGAAAAAGACAGGGAACTGCATTCCTCAGTGCTCGTACAAACGCATCAACCAATGGAAGTAGCAGCAGGTTGTCGTAGGTTTTATTTTTATTTCATTCAGTCTGCCACAGCAAAGTATCTATTTGGAATTCGCACAATGTGCTGAGGAGGATATGAAATGATTTCAAGGATTTTATTCGCCAAAACCGACGCGACGAAAATAATTATTTCGGCCTACTCAAATATTTTAATACCGATGACAAGGAGGGAGTGGAAATGCAGTCTTCCCGCCGAAAAAGGGTTACATCTAGACAAAGACCTTCAGACTAATGACATTTCTCTTAAGACTATGGAAAGGGTTACTACAAAAATATCCTTTGAATAGTACGGAGATGTGGCCTACTGAACTGGCTTGTCTAAATTTTGTCAAAACCAGGGACAATCTGGAGAAATTCATAGTTTTTTCGGGTAAGATGGATATTTGTGAATTAGATATGAAAAGGGGCCCAATATGGTCGTCTGCTTCGAAAATCTCTTAACTATTTTCCATTCGATGCTTCCGTATGTAAAAAAAAAAAGAAGTATATAACCCTTAAATATTGTATTCCGAGGTTTGAGCGAATCGCTGAACTAGTTCGAAATTTGAAGGTACTTCTGTTAACAGTGACATTTTGTGGTGGGCAGTCGAATTCAAGTCACTTGACAAATCTTATGTAACTCATCTCCTTTCCGGTACCCTGCAGAACAGTTCAACGGTGTGTATACAGACTTACTTACTTATCGGGCTCCCGACCCGTGAAGAGTCTCTGCCTGAGACACTGCAGCCTTCCATCCTCTACGATCCCGGGCACGCTGCTTCCAGTTGTCGAGACCAAGCGCTCTGGCATCCGCGATGGCTTGGTCTTTGCAACGGAGGTTCGGTCTTCCTTGTCTTCTCGAACCTGGGGGCTGGGATTCGAAGATGCTCTTAGCTGGAGAATTATTGTCCATTCGCTCGATGTGGCCGAGCCAATGTAGTCGACGTGTTTTGGCTTTTTGGACTACATCCAGATCTTGGTACAGCTCATAGAGTTCGCGGTTGTATCTTCTCCTCCATTCGCCCTCCTCGCACACAGGACCAAAAATCCGCCGAAGTATTTTTCTTTCGAAGGAGCCCAGTATCAGCTCTCCCTTCTTGCTTATCGTCCAGCACTCGGCACCATAAAGCAGTACTGGCAGGATGAGGGTTTTGTAGAGCACACATTTGGTCCTTCGAGTTAGGAGTTTTGAACCCAGTTGTTTTGCCAAACCGAAGTAGCAACGGTTTCCTAGGGTAATTCTTCGCCGGATATCCACTAGGGTGTCATTCGTGGTGTTCATGTTTACTCCGAGGTAGGTGAACTCCTTAACTACCTCGAAGTTGTTGCTATCAATAGTGACGTTTTGTCCTAGGCGGTGGAGAGATGCTTGTTTGTTTGTTGATAGCATGTACTTAGTCTTGTCCTCAACAGACACTGCCCGTTTTTTACCGGCATAGCGCAAGTGCTCGGAAGATGTTGCCTTGGTTAATCTTAACATCTTTGAAGCTACACTGAAAAGTATTTATAAGTTGCAGGATCTATGAGTGCCATATACTTTTCTGCATTTGAAAAGTTGGATAAATTCAAAGCCGACGGCACTTTTTTTCAATTCCTATTCCTTTGAATCTCATTTTAACAACAGCCTCTGTCGGTATAACCACGCCCATAGCTTCGAAACAATATTAATTCGAATTCAAAATTTGATGAACGATGTGTCCACCCGGCAAATTTCCAAAAATCTCGTGGGCTCCCCCAAAAATCTTCTTTGAAAAGTGTGTGGGCAATACTAGGAACTGCCCTGGTCAATACATGATACTGCATTCCTTATACCTTCGGGACTCTGAGAGACCCGAAATGTATACATATTATAACTGGACTGTGTATGTATGCGGTCATGGATGTATCTGTGCATTTGCCAGATTGTAATAACGAATAACGAGGTGGTTCAAATGGCACCAACCACCATTTCCATGGTGTTTGGATGAAATCTGACATTTTGCGGCTTACGGCTCCTGCAAAATTTTCTCACTTATACCGTGGAAGGGTGAGAAGCAGCAGCAGCCCGAAAAGCGAAAGAGATAGATGGTTATTATTTCATCCTGATATATTGCATGCGTTTAACCCACATATGTGCATGCAAGGGACGCATCTATTTCACATTCGATGCAATATAATTCGAAAAACCACCAGCATCCGCCCAATATTTAGTGTATCCTTTTACGGATGAATGAAATATCCAACAGACGCAGGAAAGGGGGGGGTGAGTACACAAGCACACTCGGAATAGATACAATCAAAGCTGTTGTCCTTGCATACGAGTTCACCTCCACACCCCGCCCCGGTGGTAATAATGAGGAAATATCGATCAAAAATCGAAGTTCGCAAATGTGAAACTATACAACCGCCACTCAGAGGGATCCAGGATCATCACCAAAATATGTTTGCATGCCAACATCAACCATACTACCCCTAAAAATGCACTTATCTACTGTCTTCTTTGATACTATACGACTGCAACAGAGATGAGTCAGTAGTTGTTGTCCTGCCAACGCGTACTTCAGTATACGAGAACAAGAATCAAAAATGGACGTAGGTACAACTATCGAGAGAAATCGACGATGGGGAGGATGGTGGAGTATAGTCAATTCTGTAAACGAATAGGCGGCGCCCCTATTGCATGTGTACACAAAATTGTATAAAAAGCAGCACCTTCCATCCTCCTCTCAAACTTACACTCAAATATGCAAAGTTAGGAATAAAGGATAAGCTAAACCCTTCTCCAGCACTCCTGCACACTGTCGTCGTCGTGTACCCGTACTATAGGTGCTTGACTGGGTTTTGTTTACTAAAAAACTTGCACCGACTGAATGCTGGGAGAGCGCATTTTAGAAACTCAATGCTGTTGTTCTAGTAGTCCGCTTTACCAAAGTCTTTTGTATTTGCGCCACTTGTCTATTATGTACATTTTCCCTCTCTTTTTCAATCTCTCTCTCTCTCTCTCTATCACTCTCCCCTGTTCCGCTCAACTCTTTATAGTGTACATTTATACATTTGAAGTAGTCGTATCTACTACTAGCACTGGTACTACAAGTGGTATTTTTCAAATAAATGATATTTGTTTAGGAGGAATAGTGAAACATTGTGTATCCAATGAAAGATTGTGCAGGAGTCTATAGATGAAGGGGAGTTTGTGATGTGCCCCTATGTTGATATTTGTATAGTTGTTTCTGCATACCAATACAAAATCCAGATTTTTTTTGCACTGTTTAAAAAAATGAATTGTGCAATTGAAAACCTTAATAAGTTCAGGTAACATCGATTGAAATGTGCTAACAATTCAGTTACTAAGTCTGATTTCAATATAATTAATTTTGTGTAAGTAATTTTATGGATTTGAAAATTATTCCAAAAACAATACCAATATTAATTAACCTACAATTAACTTAGATAAAACAAGTAAACGTGTTACTAAAATCAAGATTTGACAACAAGTTCTCCGCAGAAACTTTAATGTGTCAAAGGAAATTCTTTATCTTTTATTTGACATTATTATAACAGAAATTTGAATTTTGCGCCATTTAATAGTACAGTGATGCCAACGTGAAAAAAATATTACAATGTGACAGCTGACAGTTTGGGGTTATTAAAAATGGAGAGCTATACGAAAGAATAACGCATTTTCATTGTTGAGCAATATTTAAAAAATAATGAAGGTTTGTCAGCTACAGTCCGCAATTTTCAAACAAATGACCATTTTTGCGATCAGAATTGGCCATCCACATCTTGCTATATAACGCCATTGGACTTTTTTCTTTGGGGTTTTTTGAAGTCAAAAGTCCATGCAAACAAGCCCACGACCATTGACTTATTATATATGGACTGCTAGTCGACGTCTCACGTTGGTTCCAACATAACCACTAGCCCTCTTGGTTCGGAGCGGAATAATTTGGAAATTCACACTTTTTTGTAGTGGCATCTATTGTTAACAATGACGCAACAATTTGAATTTCCACAGTTTTACTTGCCAAATCCACTAACGCCCAATAGGTGTCTCTAGCATTCTATGAAGAAATCAAAGATGGTTGTGATCATTGGCTTCGTTTTCCAATGCCATCTACTTTAAACAGTAACGCAACAATTTGAATTTACCTCATAAATTCTCTCACGCCCAATAGGTGCCTCTAGCATTCTATGGAGAAATCCAAGATGGTTCGTCATTTTGTTTCAATTATTTTTCGCTCCGAACCAAGAGCGCTAGTTTATGTTGGCGTCATTTTCTGGGCAAAATTTGTATGAACTGACATTTCACTAGCAGTCCATATATAATAAGTCAATGCCCACGACCACCTTGAATGAGGAAATTGAGAGGTGTAGGGAGAGTACGTACTTTCCAGCAAAGCCGTGGCGGCCATTTATCCGATATGCTATTCCATACATAACCCCAATCTATGAATCAATAAAAAATTTAAGCTTTCTAATTAAAAATCTGTATTTTCTATCAAAATTACATTTTACGTGAATTGTGGAACACCCTTTATATAAAAGAGATATGCGTCGCCTCTCGCATAACCTTCTTTACCATCAGAACCACCCCCCGTTTCCATATTCGGATAAGCTTCCTCTAGATGTTCGCTTTTTGTTCGATTCGCGAGTTATATGTTTCGCTTCGGATTCTCTGATGAACTCGCCGGCGAAGGAAATCTTTTTCCGGGTAACTGAAAGTGAGCGAAACGCGAATTACCTGGTTTGCTGGGTTGTGAAACTGACTATAGTTGCATGTATCCAAATTATAAAAGCATCCATTTTAAGTACGTCTGGCTTTAGTTTTCTAATTTAGATGGGGAAGTACAGAAACTAGAGAATAAATTGCTATTTAAAAGTAAAATGACTAAACGTTGTTGAATTTTTGGGTGCACAGTGGTAAAAATTTTAAAAAGATGTCATAGTTGGTTATAAACGTTCCAAACAATATAATTTATATTAAAATATATGCTCTATAATTTTTTTAATGATCCTACATGTATTAAGAGTTTCTTTTGTTTTCTCTCATTTCAGTACCACCAAAAACTGGTCAAAAACGACCCGCAACCAGTCCAGCACCGCATATACCGTCACCCCATCATTTGCAGTCATCTTCAGCAACGACTGGACAGCAAAATTCAACCCATGGGCTCAGTAATCATGTCGGCAACAATCACATTGGAGCGCAGTCGCCTTCGATGCAGTCACAGCAGCAACAACCACAGCAGGTGTGTGGAGTACCAGCTGGTATAAATCAGCCCTTTGCGTCTGCTCTTCGAAATCTAGCCAAACAAGCTGATATCAAAGAAGACGAAGATGGTGTCGTCCGTGATCGGGATCGTACCAGTGGTCAGGGTGGCGGTGGTGGAGGCCAAAGGGATGGTGGATCATCCACTTCGGCGGCGCAGAACACATCCACATCGCGTGTGCCGTCGGCAAATGATTCCAGATTGGTAGACAGTCGCTTGGGTAATAGTGTTGATGAAAGGTCGGTGACAAAAAAACGATCAGCTCCGTCCCCTCAGCCAGCGGAAAAGATTGCTCGAATGAACGCAGGTCCATCGTCCGGTATGCAGCCAGAACTGTTGGCCCGCAGTGGCTTTCAACCATATCGATCAGATGAACGTCTCATGCATCCAGCTGGACCGTTCCCATTAGATGCATATTCGCAGTTCACTGGGCTGTCCGGTATGCCGCCTGGTACCATATTCAATCCAACTGGTCTGCCGTATTCTGAGCAATTCTTATTGGAGCAACGTCATCAGCTGCTGCGTGGGGGAGTTCACTATTCTCATCCCCATGCTCATTCGCTGTATGGGCCATTGGCATCGCCGTACGCATCCCATCTGTATCCCTTTATCAGTGTACCCGTCCTGCATGAGCGTATGAAACTGGAGGAGGAACATAGAGCCAGAATCGCGCGGGAGGAAGAGCGTGAACGTGAAATGCAAAGGGAAAAGGAGCGCGAACTCCGAGAGCAAAGAGAGAGGGAACAACGTGAGAAAGAACAGCGAGAGCGTGAACAACGTGAAAAGGAACAACGCGAAAAGGAGCAGAAAGAGAAGGAGGCACGCGAGCGTGAACTGCGTGAGAAGGAACGTGAGGCAAGGGAGCGCGATCGTATTCTCTCCGCAACACATCACTATTCGAATCCGTTGTACTCGACTTTGAATAGGAATTTAATCGCCCCAATGTTACCTATCGGGTTAAGCCTGCGTCCACCTCAAGGTGGCATGCATGGACTACCCTCAATGTCGCCGTATCATTCCAGCAGCCAACGTCAGAGCCCACATGCCGGAATGAGCCTAAATTTGGGTCTATCCTTGCCCGGTGTTCCTAACCTTCCACATGGGCCAAATATACCCCATCATTTGCAGACGTCAGGCCTGGGCTTAGGACATCCTGGCGCCGGACTACCCCATCCCAGTTTCTCCGCCTTGGGTTTATCTCACCACGGGTTAAATTTATCTCATCCCCATATGTCGCCTCATCATCCACCGATTACGGCCGCTCATCAATTGCCACCACATTCGACACCGCACTCGCACGTGTCTACAAATAGTTCACCACACGGCAGCCTGAACTTAACTCAGAGTTCTGCTGGTAAGCACTCCGAAGCCACCATTATGACATCGTCGGCTTCTGCACTTCAGTCTCACTCCTCGCATAGTATAACTGCACAGCCCCCGACAAGCATTCCAAATAGTTCTCTTTATTACGCCCATCATCCAGGTCATCATACCTCGATGCATTCGGTTAGCTCAATGCCACCATCTGCTGCTCACCAACAGTCTTCGTCGATTTCAATGTCGTTGGCCGCACACAACCACCACTCATCCCCATCCGGTGGTATGAAAATTGCAACACCTACTTCATCAGCTGGCCAGCAGTCCATGATACCAAGCACGCACAATCAAAATGGCGGCCGAGCATCAAACAGTCCCAGGCACCCGCTTGAAAAGCCACATACTGGCTCTGGGTCACTGCCCGCAGCAGTAGCAGTTAATGAGCCAGCCACTCTTGATCTCACCGGATCGAATTCAAATCATGCCTCGAGCCTTGGAGGTAACAGCAGTGGAGGTACCCCTGCAAATAACCGCACTCCTCCATCTCATGAGTTGAATGGTACCGCCACAACAACCACAACAATCGTCAGTGATGCTTCCGAATCTAGTAAAGATGCAACTGCAAATGTAGCACCTTCCACTGTCATGGGTGGTACTCCTAATAAGGATAGCGAGAATCGTAAAAGTTCACCAATCGATGATGCTCTAAAGCAAAAGCCTTCAACACCAGTTACAGCCACTCCTACCACAACCACTGTGAACTCCTTACCAGAAGACGGTCGGCGAAGTCCAGATGATCAGGCATCCGCTGGTGTTAACCCTTCTGCAGGTAATACTAACAAGCCATCCCCTAACAGTACAGTTCCCGATGGCATCACACAATTGTCACCTCCATCTGCCAGTAATGAGCAGACTTCCCCTAAGCCTTCCGATGTTACGACCGCTTCAAAGAATTCGCCATTAGGTGATGCTACCGGTGTTACCTCAACTACAGGAGGTACTATCAGCCCTCCTGTGGTCAGTAGCAGCACAAATATTTCTATAACACCCTCGTCAGAGGAGGTTGTATCCAGTGCAAGTGCAAACGAAGCGTCTCGGTAATAAGAGCCATCACGGACAATAACTGTTTGTAAATATTTGAAGAAAAAACAAAAAATATCCATCTTGACATGGCGTGCTCTCCTCGTTGTCTATATTTTTTTTAATTATTATTTTTACTATATTTTACACTTAGTTTATTTTCAATTAAATATTTAATTTAAAGGTTAAATCACGTTAAAAACAAAACTAAGAATAACCGCTTAGAAAATTGTGATGTTTTCTGGATATCAATAAAAATAAATTATCATTTCCTCTAAACTGATGAATTAACACAAATTCGTAAAACCATTAAACAAAAATATTGTATTCGACGGAAATATTTATACAAACTTGTATTAGAGTAACCCGTAGTACGCAACGCTCACACTATTCAACACCGCATGCGCCTTATTATTATTTAAACTTATTTTAAACATTAAAATCAAAAAAATAATAAATAATATAAAATGATATATATTATGTAGCATATTTTTTTTTAAGTTATTTGTATTCTTATTTGTATATACAAACAAAAAAAATTAAGAGAAAACTATTTACATACAAGAATTAACAATAAGAATTTAATACAACATCAAATGCATTCAATTATAACGCACTTAAAATATAATTTCAAAAGTATAATTTCTTTTATTTTTAATTGAATAAATCACTCTTCCGTTTTCTTGTTCTTCTTTATGTAAAGCTTAGCCTTTAAGTTGTTTTTCTTTCGTACATACATATTTTATTTTTGTTGTTTTATTTGTGTCTTATTAAATGTAGTAAAAAAACACCTTATACCTACATACTTATTAATAAATCTACGATATAAGAATAATAATAAAAAATAATATTATTTTAGTTCAATTAAAGGCAAAATAAACGTTACTTGATTATTTTTTAAAAATGTATACTATTCTTTGTTTTATTTAAATTATGAAAAGTTTTGCTTTTACCTTTCTTTTGAAATATTTCCTGTTACATTTTGTTTTAGCTTTTCTGTATGATTTTTGCTATAATTTCTTGTTGGATAAAATGAAAACGAAATGAATAGGAGTTCATGCGAAAATCGAGTCGTTACTGCCAGTACTGATCTTAATTAATTAAATTATTACATAATGTATATGTAGTACAATGTTTGCAGTTTTTCTCTGTCCAATTCTGTAATACAACTTCAATGACGGATCTGTCATTTCGATAATACAATGTTCCATTCCAAGTCGCCATAAGGGCTGTTTTATTTACCTTTTTCTCAGTAAAGTTGGTGATTTAAGTAAAATCTTCAGCACGCAATTTAAAGAACTACCCACACTCAAATTGACACTCTTCCGGTATTTATCGCAAGCAAAAGTGACTTGACTTACACCTTTCTGGGAATGTGTTCATGACACTGCTAGTAAACTGCTTTCATTCAATTTTAGCGAACGGGAACGGGCAACTTTGGACCAAAATAAAAAACGAAACACAGCAGAATATAGATTCATATTTCGATCCAAACCCACGGCAGTTATAAAAGCTTTGCTATACTTAATGTCGATTGACTTACAGATTAAATTTGTGGCTCAGTATTTTACGATGGATGGTAATCACGAAAAATCAATAGTAAAAAATAAAAATTAAAGGTTTAATAAAGCACCCAAGTATTACTTTTCACATCCATTCGTTTGGTTGGTTTTTATAAGACGAATGAAAGGAACCTACGCTACTTTAATACTTAATCTGAACGACTGATTTAAAAACTTATCTCACTTACAAGAATCACCCCTATTCCCGTTGGCGTTTGTCGTAAACGCCTAACATTTCATTTCGGTTTTTTTTAAGTCTGTGTTTGTGACATTTTTGAGACAAACGATTTGAAATTATAGTGAACACATAGTAAAAGAAGTAAAATCGTTAACAAAAGTTCGAAAAAAAATTCTGAATATCGTATTTACAACGACACGACGAATGAGTCGTATATAAAAAACGCCAATGGGAATAAGGGTGAATTACATAATTATACTCTCGGATGTTTGTCACACAATGTAATTTATGTTTTTTCGAGTGTTGGATTGGTCGTGTATGAGCCCTAAAAGGCTACAAAATTACTAGATATAACCTAGAAACTTTGACAAAAAGAATCGCAAAAAGTCGAAAATCACAGTATAAACCTTATGTATAGTCCGAAATATGTGATTGCGGTTATCAACTATGGCAAATAGCATTACTGATGAAGTCCATCTCGAGTCCAAAAGTAATGATACAAAAATGAGCACTTCATATATGGATAAATCTAATCGGATATCGTGTATCCAAAGGATTGTATCCAGAACCAGACAACAAGTGAACCAACCTATCCCTCTCTTCTGAATAAAACCGATCCATCTTCAATTAGGGCTCAGTGGTATATTTGGGTCATTAAAACCATTTTCGAATGGGATGAGCTGCATGAGGATCACAGATTACAATTCTTGTATGTTCATTGAGGCTTACATGCCACCGTTCTCTTAATAAAAATAACAAGTGCCAGCAGTCCATAAAACAATTGGCAACCCTTGAACCCTATACAGAACCATCGTTACGGTAATTTGTATGGTTTTTGGCTTTGCTGATCCCCGACAAAATCCTTATTGGTCACTATTTACTACTGTTTTACAAATCTAAAGAATTGAGGCCGGATACTTTGGTACTCATCCAAGAAGCACGCTGACCAACCAATGGCTTATTGGTCGTGTCGTAACGAGGATAAAAGGGGTCACTTTTAAAGCATTTAAAACAATATTTCTGATCCATAAAAAAACTTATCTAGAACAACTGGTTTAAGACTCTTTTGGACTTCATGATTTTTTTCTACTTTCAAGTGATTTTACTATACAGGAGGACTTACTTAACCCTTTTCCATTTTCTGTTCCAAAAAGTGTAATAAAATGAAAATTCTGATATTTCCTTTTTCTAGTTAATCACCAATGTCGTTGTCATCTTTCAAAAACGCCTGGGGACACCTGTCCTCCAGGCAGAGGTTCTGGCTGTGCTCAAAGCCGCGGATCTACTTGATATGGGATCAATATCCAGCAAGAATATCGCTATCAACATTGATAGTCAGGCTGCGCTAAAGGCGCTAGAGTCCTTCATCATCAAATCTGACCTAGTCAGGAGCTGCCGCACAATGCTCAGAGCGCATTATGCGCACAGAACCAAGTCAGATTATGTTGGGTTCCCGGACACTGTGATATTGAGGGTAACGAAAGGGCTGATGTTCTGGCCAAAACCGGTGCAGAGCTTCCACTTAATGAAAGTATTGAGGGCATAAGACCACAAATAGCCGTGGACAAGAGAGTCATTCTCGAGAAAATGAAAAATATGGCAGATCAGAGATGGTTGGATATAGTAGGGCTCAGGGTCTCAAAGGCTCTAAGTTCGGAAAAAATATGTAGAATTACTAAAGCTCAGCTTCTAAGGAAGCACGCTAAGAGATTAGGTTTAACAGATACGGACACATGCAGGTACTGCGAAGACTTACAGGATATAACTTATCTCCTCTGTGAATGTCAAGCGATTGCTCGGTAAGGAGGAAATACCTGGGAAGGTACTTCTTCGACAATTTGGAGGAGGTTGGCCTCGCAAACAAAATTGAAACAATTTTCAGGTTTTGTAGGCAAATTAATTGTTTGGGCGAAGTGGTTTATGTTTGTTGACCTAACCTAACCTACATTTTCTTGGCACAAAACAAATTTTGAGTTTCAGGTCGCTTTTCTACAAAAAAAAAATCCGTAAACATATACCATCTCTCAATCTAGAGTCTAATTTTGAGCTAGAATGTAAAATTTCCGTTAAAAATATACAGTAAAACCTGTCAAGTTGGCCACCCTTGTAAGTTGGCCACCTGCCGAAGTTGACCAGTATATAGTAGCACCAAGAAAATTTCATACAAATATTCGACCAAATACCTCCGAATGTTGGCCACCTGTCTATCTTGGAACTTAGCCACAAATTTATATATTTCAGTTCAACTTTCGTACTAAATAACCTGCAAAAGTTGGCCTGGCGTTCGAACTTTTTCGTCTGGGTGTTTAAAAATGCAAAATGGCCGAACTCAATACGCGTTTGCCTAGCTAGTCAAGAGCTTGTGATTGGTCGATTTGCCTGCAAATCTAGACAAGTTTCGTGTGTAAGGCTACGTCCATAGTGAACCAGCTTCTCGCTTACCAGCTTTTACCAGAATGCATTTTTAATTCTTGTTGACGCCGGTGACCAGCTTTCTAGGGTGAGAAAGCGAGAAGCTGGTTTCACTATGGACGTAGCCTTAGGCAAGATTTTCTGCCGATGTTCTATGATAAACTGTCACCTGAATATTTAGGCGCCTAAGCACATTGAACGCGGCCAATGTAACGAAAGATTCGTTCGTGTTAAATCTTGTTGGGATAGATTTGACTGAATTTCTGCAGTTTGTGAATAACTTCTGTATTCCTCTGCCATTCGTGGAAAATCAGGAAACAGCTAATTTTTTATAAATTATGTAATACTTTTCGTGCTGTCTTTTTTTTAAAACTGTTTCTTTTGGGGATTTTTTTTTTGTTTTTAATAATGGTTTTAATAAACTAATAAAATGGATAAAAGCGCCATTTATTATTTATAGGTATTAAAAAAAAAAAAAAAAAATAGGTACCTACCCTTATAAGTTGGCCACCTCTCTAAGTTGGCCAAAAATTTCTGCACCACAAGTGGCCAACTTACGCAGGTTTTACTGTATTTTTTTTTATATATGAATTTTGACATGTCGCTACTCACCGCTCAGTACAGAATTAAAAATATACAAAAGTTTATAGGTTTTAAAATTGATGACATTAGACCACATAAACCAAACATTTACTGACTGATACAAGAACGAATGCTTTTTGTCATCGTATTCTTTTTTTTTTTACTAAATTTTTAAATGTTTTTCTTAATCTCCTTACATTGCTTTCTTTTCTAGATGATAAACACGATAGGCGCAATAGTGGAGAAGAGTCAGCCTTATGACATCATCTCTTCAACAACAACAACAATTAACTAATGCAACAGTACATAAATAATATCAGCATGAATTTGCTGTCCGAGAAACTATATGGTAGCCATTTTCTCTTCGATAGATATCTTAAATCGTGAAAATGAAAGAGTTTTATTACAAAAATAAATAATAATAACAAAAAAAAATCGGTGTTCTGTAAATGTTTATTAATCAAGAAAAAAAAACCTTCTGAACGGAAAAATGTAACTACAAAATATAAGTATGTAATTATTTTAAATATTACAAATTTTATGCAGTAGGTATAAACGCTAATTACTTTGTATTATAGACACCCACACACAGATATATGAAAAACCACATTAATTCGTTCTATTGCAAAACGAACTTTTATGAAAAGACTTTTTAAAATTTAAATGTTTATATATTAAAAATAAAACAATATACAATTAAAATAATATAATTTATTTTTTCAACAAACAATAGGAAACAAATATTAAAATTAAACTTAAAACGGAAATTTAAAAAAAAGGAAATTTAAATGGACTTAAAAATTGTGATTTGGATATAGTATGAAGCGGAATATAAGACAGATAAAGGATAACAAAATTAATAAATATTACATTATAGGAGATATTCACATAATAGAATAAATATTGTGTATTCTATATATAAAAAAAATATTTCATGTTCACCAGCCCACTTATAAAAAAAAACAACAAATATTATCAAACAGACAGCAGCATAAATGTAAAATAATATAAAATCACTTTCAATTGTCTTCACATGTAAATTTAATCGGATTTTAATTTAATAAACGCATTTTTAAATATTTTAAAATTTATTTTCGCTTGATATAAGCGTTAGTGTTTTTCAGAAAATGTCATGAATGAATTTTTTTTCGAAAAATCTGTGATATGATATAAATATTTAAATAAAAAATACAAATTAAAAATAAATTGTATTAGCTATAAACAAAATAAAAAATAATAATAATAAATTAGCTAAGAAGTTTAGTTTTATTGTATATCGTCTAATTAAACAAAAATATTTATAATAGAGTCTATTGAAAGAATTGATTTATTTTCTCAGTAACATAATTTATTCTAGTATATGAGTTCCAAGTGATAATATAAGAAATACAAGATATTGTCTTTCGAAATTTAAATATGCAAACTAACTTACTGTACATGGTAAATAATAAATTAATTGTAAGATCCCGAACAAAAAGAACAAGCATTCTATGGTGAGAGAATAAAAAAAAAATAAAGCAAAAATGTAATTCCGTTTTTTTTTTTTTTTCTTTTAACAAAAAAATGTCATAGAATTGCTGTGGATAGTCAGGTCACATCGATAAATTCTAAGTTCATTTAAAAGCATTCAAGTTCCACTTAGTTCTACCTTCCCTACGATGCTCGCGGTCCTCAAATGAATACAAGCTCAATGGTATACTGGTGGCGCATGTCCTAATTTAATATTTAAGCCAAGTTTAGTTTGGGCATCAAAGGTAACCGATAAAAAGTAAATAATTAATTGCCGCAATAAGTGCATATAAGACACTATTGGGAAGGCATAGCTACTCACAATTATTCGTTTGTGTGCGTTTTTATTTTTGGGTCGAATTATCTCCACCAAGGCACCAATACAATTGAAAACTTTGGCGCAGTGGAGAGAACGTTAAGGCATAAAATTTAGTCCCCGGAGGATGAACCTAAGACTACTCGTTAACTCGTTAAGTAGTCTATCACACTAAGCACTGAGCCACTGAAGACTCAGTGCCTAATACACGGCAGACTTCCATCCTCTGGGATCCAGAACACGTTATATCCAGTTGTCCGCTGTTGCATCCATTTTCTTCTCCCCGCACACAGACCCTTCCTGCTCCATTTCAGGGTGTTTGAAACCATCAGAGTCTACTCGGGTAAAACATTGCTGGACCATGTATCCAATATCGCAAGATCAATTTCCACAGACCGAAGTCTGATAGACAGTTATAAAGAGGTACCTACTTCAGCGTCAAGCAACTCCTTTATTTCCACAAATCACGTGATGTACAGATTAATAGCGAGTATCGTGAACGTGATGGACATTCCAAGGCATAGCATTCTTAAGACAGAACTCACTCAAAATCTGCATGTCTCTCTTTACACGACGTTCACGGGAAGGCGTGTGTGGTTATGGTCTTAGTTCGATCGATCCCATTTTAGTGATCTGGACCTTGTGGTTGATATGCTGCATTCAAACATCTCATCCGATGAGTGTTTTCATTTTTTCAGCTAAGTTATGGTTTGCATTTGTTACATTTCATCTTTGTTTGATTATTTTCTATCTAAGGTGAAGGTTGTGTGTCAATTGGGCTAAATAATTATCCTCTCAAATAAATATTCTGACATTTATGAAAGTTTTGAAAGAGAAGTTCAGCAAACGCCAATCTTAAAACAGAGTTTTATCGAATTTTACGCTATTAATTAATTGATTATCCTATAGGATAATTTATTATCTTGCTCCCGGAGCAGGATAATATTTTGACAGCTGAAAAATTTGTTTTCCACCACGATAGTGTCAGAAAGCTATCCGTGGATATAATTATTAAGCCCAATTGATACACGGCATTAGTCTTTAAAAATGTGAAGCTTAGATGCTATTTTATGATCGCTGAAGATAATGGTGGCAGTTTATAAATTATTTCTGTTACTTTATTAAGTCATCTTTAGTTTTGTGCTTTTCCAATGTCAGGCAGACTGAAATAAGCCAATTTCGCACTGCCACTGCCCTTATTTGTTGGATTGCGTATCCGTTTTTTATCAATTTTTTGTGTATTCGAATACTCCATTTTGGACTGCTAGTAGACAACTTCGCTTTGGTTCCAACCATCGACTCATCCCTCAAAACGGACTTTGTCTACAAGCTGCCTGCGGGCCCAGGATTTTCCATAGATTGGTGCTGTACAAAATCCAAGGAGCGCCATTAACGCACACATACTTGAATAATCCTAGGCCCATGGTGTATCATGGAGTAATCACTACCGGCATTGTTTTTGACATTTCACACGTATTCACAGATAGGGGAATTAATTCCGGTGAGAATCGGGTAAGTGCGCGGAAGTTGGCGGTCTAGTTCTATGTGGTTTGTGCTCGTAGTTCAAGCCTAGTACACGATGCTGTTGTGAAACGAAATTTTCCGGTGGTCTCCAATTGCACACAAGTGACATGGACATTTCACAACAGAAAGAATTTGTATTTTGTAATTTGTTTTGTAAAATTATTGAATTTTATAAAAATGTAAAAACGAGGACATTTAAAACGATATCATTACAACCAGTGATGGGTAATTGAAATTTTAATTAAATTACAATTACTTGCAGAAGTAATTGCCATGTAATTTAATTACTTCGCAATTACTCAGTAATTGTAATTGGAATTTCTAATTACAATTACAAGTAATTGTAATTAGTAATTGAATTACAAACTTTCAATAAGTAATTGCAATTACACGAATGTAATTAGGGATGTAATTAGAATGAAGTAATTAATCACGTAATTAAGCTATTTTTTGTCAATTTATTTAGTTTATAAAAAAGAGCATTAGATATTTTATTGCTCTAACTAGCTACTCGTATTTATATTTAGAGTTAGCTTTCAAAATTTGCGTCTGATAGTTTGTTCCGATCATTTTAATTACATTTTTAATGTGACCAAGGGTAGTACTTTTGGTCATTTGTAAAAAAATATTAAGAATTCGACCTCGTCAGCGATCCCAACGCTCATTTACAATGACACTTCAGCTGTGAACTTTTGTCTAAACTAAATAAATGGACAAAGAATAGCTTAATTACGTGATTAATTACTTCATTCTAATTACATTCGTGTAATTGCAATTACTTATTGAAAGTTTGTAATTCAATTACTAATTACAATTACTTGTAATTATAATTATAAATTCCAATTACAATTACTGAGTAATTGCGAAGTAATTAAATTACATGGCAATTACTCGTCGAAGTAATTAATTAACTATTTAATTACAAAATTAATCATTACAACCCATCACTGATTACAACAACACTAATGTCTTTCGTATCCGCATTTATTACTTCTTCTGATGTGAAATCATCTTGATTCTTCGCAAGATTCTTCGCTTTTGCTACTGATGTGCTAATAATGGTGGTGGGTCATCTTCCTGATATTAGGTTTATTTTTTCCACATCATTCTATCTCAGTGAAGTAGAGTAAAGTAGGTATTTTAACACGCAATTACAACAACTACGAACTGTTTAACACATTCGAGACTCTATATAGTTGTTGTAATTGCGTGTTAAAAATCCTACTTTACTTTACTTCGCTGAGATAGATGTGGAAAAAAACAGACCTATTGCTGCTCTAATTCTTCGCAATATAGAAATTCACGTCCACTTCGTGAGATTCAAAAAACAACCCCGAAAAAAAAGAAATGTCAAATTTTCGCAAGCAATTAATGTCCCGGACAATAAATTGTGTGCGCAAAGAGAGTGGAGAATTGTACCAAGCAATGTACTACAATTACTCATTTTCACTATCATTTCGCTGCAGCGGCGGACTGCAAAACGAAAAGGAGAGCGATTTTTTCGTTCATGATTTCGTTGTGTCACTTTTGTATGGGATTTTTCGTTCCACAACAGCTGCAGCGTACTAGGTTTCAGAGCGGAATAAATTGGAAACTCGCACTTGTAAACAATGATGCAACAATTTGGATTTCTGGCGTTTTACTTGGCAAATTCACTCACGCCTAATAGGTGCCTCTAGCATTCTATGGAGAAATCTAATATATGATCATTTTGTTCGCTGGGAACTGGGATCCACCAGTACCTACTCGTTATGTTGGCGTCATTTTCTGGTCAGAGATTGTATGGAACTGACATTTCACTAGCAGTCCATACATAGAAAGTCAATGTTTTTACTATTACAATATATTGCGCATGTGGTGTCGTGTAACGTCGACTTCGGGTGGAGATGATTTTCGGTTTGTAAAGTTTATTTTCTTACAATTTTTATAAGAAATTTTAATACCGGCCTGAATATTTGGAATCATTATTCTGAAGCATGTTTCTTTACCTACATTTTTTTTTTTGCAATTGCACAAACTGAGGAGCGCTTTTATATCGTTTTGACAAATTTATCCCTTCAGTTGATATACAAAATAGTTTTGCATAGTTACTGAACAAAAAAGTTAATTTAAAAAGACCTATATCGACCGATTCCGAAAATTGACTACCTAATGTTTTAAAATATCCACTACCTAGCTATCTGTCATAGTTATTGAGCAATTAAAGGTGTTGGTCTGGCAGTGCTTTGCCTTTTGCAATTTCTTAGTTCCTCTTTCTCCTTTTTTGACATTTTGTTTCAATTGTTCTTTCTAAGCAATGTTAAAAACACTTTTCACGTGTTAAGTTTCATCCCTCAGATTTTAGAATCGTATATTTTATTTTGTTCACACCAGAGTTCTTCAATAATCTTTAGATTTCAATTCGTATGGGATATTATTTGTTTGTTTGAATAAGACAACTAACTGTTTACTAAAATGGTTACCAAATCGTTGGATCTAATCACAACAATTGAAGATGATGCTGAAGTAGAAAACTTTTCGGAAGACTCCGATGCCGAAGTTGAGGTGAGCTCTCTAATACATAACCTGCAAATGTGCACGGTTCATAATAAATGTATATTTTAGTACCAGCCAACAAAACTCCGTCATAAAAAAGATAAAGAATTCGAAAAAGGATTTGAATTTGTTTCTTCAGTAAAGGAGTACAATCAGGACACGTGGGACGACCTCATGAAATATGTAAAACGCAAGGCGCGTACAAAGACTGATGACAAAATAGCTGCTCGATTAAAAAATTCTGATCATATTGGTGGACCGAAAAGCGATGAAGATGATGATGAGGTTTGTAATGTTGCACATCTATGTACCTTTAAACAAATAAGAAGCATGATTTTGCACTCTGTTAGATTGATCTATCGGAAGATGAACTAAAACACGATGGTCTTCGTATGCGTGAGAAAAAACTCAAAAAGAAGAAGAAAAAGTCAGATGAAGATGAGGAAGAAGGTGAGAAAATGGCATTTGAAGAGATTGAATCGCATGAACAGATAACGTCCTTCTACCAAATGAACTTGTCACGTCCCTTAATGAGGGCTATTGGTGTCCTAGGGTACATTTATCCGACGCCAATCCAAACAGCCACGATTCCCATTGCCCTTCTTGGACGTGATATATGCGGTTGTGCAGCCACAGGTACTGGCAAAACTGCTGCTTACATGTTGCCTACTTTGGAACGTTTGTTATATCGTCCGATGAATAATAGGACAATCACAAGGGTCCTTGTTTTGGTGCCAACACGTGAATTGGGTGCCCAAGTCTATCAAGTAACAAAGCAATTGAGTCAGTTTACAAGTGTTGATACAGGCTTGGCTATTGGTGGTTTAGACGTTAAAGCGCAGGAGTTAGTTTTGCGACAGAATCCTGACATTGTTATTGCTACCCCCGGACGTTTGATAGATCACATCAAGAATTGTCCCAGTTTCAGCTTGGATTCTATTGAGGTGAGTTTTATTATAAATTTGTTATAATCATGAATGAGAAACTTTGAATATCGTGATGAATATAATCCTTGCGCTCTGAGGCTTCACAACCGAAAGACGAAAACGTTGTTGGTGTCGTCTATCTGTTTAGTTAGGCGTCCTGAATAAATAAATAAATTCTCGGATCGCTTCCATAAATTCGTATCTTGTTAAGCACTCTTTTCCTTTTTAAGGTCTTGATTTTGGACGAAGCCGATCGAATGCTTGACGAATATTTCGCCGAACAAATGAAAGAAATTATCAATTCGTGTTCCAAAACCCGACAAACTATGCTTTTTTCGGCCACAATGAGTGAACAGGTCAAAGACTTGGCTGCTGTTTCCCTTGAAAAACCAGTCAAAGTGTTTGTAAACACCAATCAAACAGTTGCCTTTAACCTCCGACAAGAATTTATTCGAATTCGAGAAGACAAAGAAGCCGACCGGGAACCAATTTTGGCTAGTTTAATATGTCGTACATTTCACGATCATTGCATGGTATTCGTACAGACAAAAAAACAGGCGCATCGTTTACACATCTTGTTAGGACTGCTTGGCACTCGAGCCGGTGAACTCCATGGTAACCTGACGCAACAACAGCGTTTGGAATCATTGAAGAAATTTAAAGAGGAGCAGATTGATGTACTAATTGCAACTGATGTAGCTGCTCGTGGTTTGGACATTGTCGGAGTGAAGACTGTTATTAATTTCGTCATGCCCATCACAACGGAACACTACATTCATCGTGTCGGTCGTACAGCTCGTGCTGGCCGGGCTGGTATCTCAGTATCTCTGGCCGGGGAAAAGGAGCGCAAAATTGTAAAAGATATAATCAAGAATGCCGAGAATTCAGTGAAGAATCGCATCATTCCACCAGAAATTATTGAAAAGTACCGCAAAAAGTTGATTGCATTAGAACCAGAAATTCGTAAGTATAAATTATGAATATGTGTGGTCAGTTTTTAACTGCTATTCTGCCCATTCGCGTTATAGTATTTCAATGAATAAAGCTTTTTTGTAATTGCTTACAGAAAATATCCTGGATGAAGAACAAGCTGAACGACAATTGGCCAAGGCTGAGCAACAGTTGTCTAAAGCGGAACGTAAGTTAGCTGGTAGTCAAGGTGAAAATCGTTCATGGTTCCAAACAAAAAAACAACGAGAAGAAGAGAAAGCTAGGTTGTCATTAACAGACGAATCAGATGTGAAGAAATCAAAACCAGGCGGTCCTCCCGGTAAGGGTAACAAACGCAAGCAACCCGAATATGGTGGCGATGGTGAGGATGGTCCACCCGTAAAAGAAATCAAAAAGAAGAAAAAGGAGGAGAAAAAGAAAACTCCCGAACAATTGGCAAAGGAGAGGTCGATGAAAGAAATGGAAAAAGTGTCTCTAGTTCGAGCGAAATTGGCTAAAATTCGTAAAAGGCCTGGAAAACTAAGCACAGTCACTGACCAAGTAAGAAAAGGTGGCGATGGTTCAAGAAAACCAAAACGAAAGTCACAATCAGCCTTTACAAATGATTTAACAGATGTCAGTCGAAGTGGAGCGCTTAGATTAAGGTAAGCATTTTACAAGTTCGTCAGTTCATGAGGTCAAAAGATAAAAAAACATAAAAACATAAAAAACGCATTCTGCTATAACTCTTCGAACCATTTGTGTAGAATGTATCCTATGTATATGTAGCTTGACGTGAGTTTAAACTGACAGTGGCTAATGAACGCTGGCAACAAATTTGTTAGCATTAGTTCGGCAGTTTCTGTCAAATTTGAATTCTGCACTCAGCCAGCACACTTGTACCTCTGATCTCCATAATAGATCGTGATATCAGGTGGGCGTAGTGACTGAGGTTTCTAGATGCAACCTGAACATCATGAAAACTTCTCAAATCAGCCTTTCGAATGTGGCATAAAATTGTTACATTCCTTAACTAACCTACACGAATGAATGGGTGTAAGAAACTTAAACCAAGAGTGCTATATTGGACTTCCTCTTTTAAAGATTTGTATTAGGTTAATGGCCCTATTTATTCACCTGTTTTTGTTTCTTTATTATTTTTTAGATCGGAGGCGAATCGTCATCAGAAAATGTCAAAGATTAAAGCAAAGAAAAAGACAAGTACTGTGAAGATTGCTAACAAAGCTGGTAAAAATAAGTTCAACAAGGGCAAGAACTTTGGTGGACCACGATTCACAAAGAAAAATAAAAAGTGATCTTTTTCATCAATGTTAAGTTTATTTTATAATAAAGATTTGCAGTCTTAATGCATCCAGATATTAAAAACCTTAATCTGGTCCAATAAATTATTTTATAAACGTCTTTGTCTACCTCCGCTTTGCTTTAAAATCTGTTAGTAACATCTCAGCATAAAATAAACAAAGGATATATTTTGCCAAACGGTGTTAATGGTCCCTATTCCGAACAACTAAATAGATCCCATAACCTTGAGGACGAATATAGGTATCTCTGGTCGCTTCGACAGAAAGATTCATTGTACAATTTTCGGTTCCATTTTTGCGTTGACCGGGTTTTGTAGGAGAAAATTTAACTACCAATTATACGAGCTGTACAGAGGACAAGTAGAGCGAATGGACACTAGGACTGCGGCCAGAAGTCTTCGACTCCAACCTCGCTTTAAGTTACGCGCACAAGGGGTCCTCAACTTTGATAACTTGCAGATAAGTGTGCCGTTGCAATTCTCGGACGTTGTAGTGTGTTATGTGCCCGAAGCGGATATAGCGCCAATTCCATATTTCGCAAGTGAATACACCTCGATGTCGGCCAGACCGGTATGCACAATTCAATCGAATTCAGACAAACAACTCCTGCACTTGGACATTAGCATATGCTCGAAAGACGAATCTGTAAATCAAGCGACTGAAAACAAAGAACCAACGACACATTCGAACATATGGAATGCGGTATACCCCACCCACAAGAATCAAAAATCCCAGCAAAAAAAATAGGACCAAACATGTTATTCAATGCGACCACAGCAGCTAAACAGAACTCCAATTAGAAATGATTCAGAACCCATCCTCTGCAACAGCACACGTTCTGCACAAATGAAAATACACGTGTTCCGACAACTGTGAACTTTAACCAAAACAGGAATCCTCGGCTTCGGCACTAATTTATAAAATCAAACAAACTAGGTAATCCCTTTTTACAATCGTATTTTTATTAAGAAGCACATTGCTCGTACAATTATCAGATAAAAAGGATATTCAGCTTTTCGAACAAAATCTTCGTGGATCACAGGCACCTTACAGCTTCAACTTGGTACGCCTCCAGTGACGCCTCTTAGCGTTGTATCGGATTGTGTTTCCAGTACGCAGACGGACCCATTGAGGTACGGATCTATTTTGTTTTAGCTTTTTAGCTAATTTCTGTTTAATTCTAAACGATTTGTGGGCAGCCATTTCGTCCGCACTTGCCAAAGATTGGGAAAGAAAGAAAAAGTTTAGCATTCAGCGCGATAGATACGGTGAAGCTACTGGAATAAGTGTGTCTAATGAAACTGCTAGAATTATATCGTTCAGACGAAATCGAATTTGGGATGCGTTCAAAAACTATTCAATCAATTGTAGGAGTTGGTGTGTTGAATGAATCTGCCAAATTATATTTTATTACAACAGCCGCGTTTTATTATGGCTAATGATCCATATGGATCATCGATTTACCCGCACTACAACAAATCTACGAGATCCTATGTTCTATCAGGTTCAAATTTCCAATCCCAAAACCCAAAGTTGTTAAGTAATTTTACTTCTGAATGTTTCCACTTCTGTTTGCTATCAAGTACGGAGTTGCCGCTTTGTATAATGGCAGAATAGAAATTTGCAACTACGAATTTGATGTGTTTAAACGAAAATTGTCCAAATCAAAATATGCCATTTATATATTAATGTAGTTTTTAGCAATTCAGTAGCAAAAGAAAAGAAAATAAGTGTAGTTTGATGTTTTTCGATATTTATAAAAGTTGAATAAAACAAGAAAAAACCCACGAATGGCAGCGCCATTAAAATATAAATACAGAGAAACATCTGTGCGAAAGATGTCACCAATCATCCAAATAAAACTCAAAGCAATGGATATAAATACAAATATATCTAAATGTAAAGTTTGTTTTTAGGTTTTAAATATATTGCTCTCTCTTATTCCATAATGGGTCATTTACATCATGCAATTCCTTGCACAAGATCAGAGAGACAGAGAGATTCGTTTTTCTACAGTACAAAGGCGTACGAATGATAGTGGATTTACATGACCACACCACGCAAATTTGCATGACTTCAGAGAGAAAGATCCGTTTTTCCAGAGTCAAGGATAATGATGTGTAAGAGTGAGACCACAAGCCTAACAGTTGAATTTAGGCCGCCATAACTTTTTTATGGAGATTTGTGGTCTTACTCTTACAGATCATTATCCTTGACTGTAGGAAACGGATCTCTCTCTCTGAAGTCATGCAAAATTGCGTGGCGTGGTAATGTAAATCCACCATGAAACCGCAAATCATTACCTTAAAGTCCAATTGAACTACTTTTTCGCGTCCAATCGAACATTAAAACTCATTTTTTATACATAAGGCCTGTTTTATTGCACATCTATCTCGGTGAAGTAAACTAAAGTAGAATCTTCAGCACGCAATTGCAACAACTATATATTATATTATATTATGTAATTGCGTGGTAAAAATCCTACTTTACACTTCACTGAGATAGATGTGGAAAAAAACAGACCTAGTGTGTAGTTGTTGTAATTGGGGGTTAAAGATTCTACTTTCTACTGAGATAGATTGCCAATAAAACAGTCCTTCTATATAGTTATTATAATTGCGTGCTGAAGATCCTACAATACTTTAATTCACTGAGATAAGTTCTGTTTTTTTCCACATCTATCTCAGTGGAGTAAAGAAAAGTAGGATTTCTAACACGCAATTACAACAACTATATAGAGTCTCGAAAGTGTCAAACAGTTCGTAGTTGTTGTAATTGCGTGTTAAAAATCTTACTTTACTTTACTTCACTGAGATAGGTGTGAAAAAAAAAACAGACCTATAGATGTGCAATAAAACATGCCAATAGATTAACTTGGTGTTTTAGGAATATGTGTAGCCATCGACATTGGCTTACATATTTTTACTCAGTGCGGTTTAAATAATAACAGTAGAATTATGGTCCTTTCTGCCCAATCGAATACCACATGAAAAACTCGTGTTGAGTAGGTACACCCATTACTTTATTTGTGCTGAATTCTATCGGTCACCTTTCACATGCGATGCGAGGCTCGAAATGTCGGTTAAGAATTGGACTGTCAATTTTGACAGCTAGTCAGTTTTAATTTCTAATTCGAAAATTTGTGTGTCGGGTTTTGGGTTTATCACTTTATCATCTTTAGCCGAAGTTTTAATATAATCTTGTTGGAAAAGAATGTACTTTGGGGGTTATACGATTAATAATTAAAGCAAATAATCTGCATATTTATTACATCACTTAAAATTAAGATTAAGGTACGAAAACAATCCTTTTTAATTATGTAATAATAGCTTTGTACATTACGCTACCCTGTGACTTAGAAATTGTTACATGTGCCCAAATAAAAAGTAAATATTTAATTCACACTCTGTGAATATTTAGGAATAACTTAAATGGATTACAAGGTAATCATTACTATCGTTTAGATCTATTTTAGATGGGAAGTAAAGCGATTGATTTGTTGATTTAATTATTATTTACATAAAACCATAAATTAAAGATTAGTAACAGTTTAATCGCTAGTCTATGGTGTATACTCTCCTGCTGTCAACAACATTTCACACATTGTTGATAAATTAATATTCTCATTATGTACCAATATTGTTGGAAATGATATCATCGAGGTTTTTCTTTGAACACCAGCTTTCCTATATCGTTTTCGAATGTATGTACATACCATTTAATCAGTGAAGTGTAGGTACAGGTTGAACGACTATATACTTTTTAACAAAGTTGATTTCATATACGAAAATTTTGGATCATAATCACAATCCTCATCTATATTTCTTATACTGACAAGTGACAACATCTTATGATGCGCTGCAGTTTCTTGTTACATATTTTAAATACATATTTCAAATCTAATTGAAGTCTTCAACGCATAATATTCCAGCAAAAGCCGCCAAAATATCATTTCACCAAATTTATAAATAATTGAAATAAATTCAGTGAGTTCAATGCCAAACTCTTCCAAGCAAACACCCCCCATTCAGAAAATCTGACTAGGCACCACCTTTGTGCTGGGCGTGGGCCACACCATGCCTTCCCGTGAAAGTCGCGTCGGGCTCGAATTCCAACACATTTTCTTGTTTAACAGTAGAAAAATAATGAATTATATTGTTCTTTTCTACGCAGTAATGCAAACATTTATATTTTTCTTATATGCCGATACATAGGTTAGGTTAGATATGTTGGCTAGCGAGGAATACTCTGTGCCATACTCAGTTCAATATCCATTCCAACCCTTTCTATAAATGCTGTAATCAATTACTTACTGTGCTGTTACATACAAACTACCATGAGGATTTGATGAAGTTCATTAGTCTCCCCTATTGAGGTGCTGGGAAGCTCGTCTTCTCTAGGAGGAACTTATACCTGATGTTAAGGAGAACTGGGGGCTTATTCCCAAATGCGCGGCGGATCGCTTTTCATGGCGGATTGGTATTTTTGTATTTCCAAAAGAGATTCGATCCATTCGTCACAAGAATTTAGATTATTTTGTATCCACAATAAATCCGCCAGCAATCCGTCACCTAAATAGCTATCGCTTTTGAATGGACCGAATCGCTTTTTGGAAATACAAAAATACTAATCCGCCATGAAAAGCGATCCGCCGCGCATTTGGGAATAAGCCCCCTGGGCTGTGAAAGTGGGTTGTATTGTCAAGAGCTCTCTTAGCATCGCAGCCTCTACAAAGTTCTTCCTCCATCAAGGCCATTTTCTTTATGTGGTACCGCAGAGTATTGTATTATGATTCCTACGAGGGTGGAAAGGGATTTGCTACCCTTCCGTCCTGTTTTTTTTTTTTTTTTTTTTTTCGGCCATACGTTTTTTTGGTACAGCGCGAACCAATTCACTTGGCCATTCTACTGCGCAGGTCTCTGTGTATTTTGTTTTTGTGTCGTGTTTGTTCTCTTAAATCCTTTCTCTGCGCAACCGACGGTTGGCCAAGTGAATTGGTTCGCGCTGTACCACAAGTTTTTAGGGCGGTCGATCTGGCGTTCGCCTCTCTTGTGGCTCTTTTCTTCTTGCTTCAAGCTTGAGTTTGCAAGGCGGGATATTCACAGACGGAACATTTCGCGCAGTTCTGAAACAGCTGTCGAGTATAATTTTGGTAATTTTTCCGCTTTCTCAATCAACCCTATTGTCGTCGTCGTTTACGACTCTAAACAAAAAGCGACACGACTGTTTGGTATTGGCGACTGAAAATAAACGACTTTTGTCGCGGCGACGATCGATAAATGGCGTCTGAAATGTCGAAAAATGTGGATTGTATTTTTCGACGACGATCGTCGGTATTGCGTGAGGCGATTTGTGACGACGTTTGTCGTGGAAATGATACATTTCTGTCGTCGACTATTTTGCGGACGACTGTGTGATAATCACCCCTATTGTCGTCGTCGTTTACGACTCTAAAAAAAAGCGACACGACTGTTTGGTATTGGCGACTGAAAATAAACGACTTTTGTCGCGGCGACGATCGACAAATGGCGTCTGAAATGTCAAAAAATGTGGATTGTATTTTTCGACGACGATCGTCGGTATTGCGTGAGGCGTTTTGTGACGACGTTTGTCGTGGAAATGATACATTTCTGTCGTCGACTATTTTGCGGACGACTGTGTGATAATGTGTTAAAAAAAGTATGTGTACTTAATTTTTAGTTAACAAAAAGACAATTAGAGTTACTTTGCAGAATGGAGATAACAAATAAAAGGCAATTTCTACATTTAGTAAACGAAATGCAGAAAAATAGCAAAATCATTCACGAAGGCCTAACCAAACGTGATGTTAATCGGCAATGGGACGACATAGCCTTATCTCTGAATTGTCTTGGACCACCTTCGACTTCGATAGTTTAAAATACATTTAAAATCTGAAAATAATTGTTATTAACACAATGTATGCAATTTAAATTATTTCTATCACCCACTTAATGTCGGGCAAATCCAATGGATTGGATTTGGTTCGAATTTCCTTCCTTAACTTTACCAGCACTTTTTTCTGGTTTTCTTCTTCATCACTGTTTTCAAAAAACATGTCACACTATTCATTTTTGATTTGTTTTATTAAATAATTAACCAAGTCACAAACAAAACACCAGACCAAATATAAATTCGTCGACAGAAATGTCAAATCCCATGTGTCATAGTTTGTGGAATGTATGTGGGATGTGAGAGTTCAGAGAGTCGAGTCGTTTCAGTTACGCAATACCAAATTCCATTTCCATTTTAGTTGCGTCGGTAAATACGGCTATCGATTGCGCGCTAGGTACAAGTCCGTCTCCATTCTTCCCTGATGGGATAATCGCTCGAAAAAGGTCTTGTAAACTCTGAGTATGGCGTGATGTAGTCCGTGATAGGTACACGGCCAAAGTATTTCTGTAAGATCGTCGAATGACTCGTTTCGTTCAGTTTCCAGTTTACTGATTGCCTCACTCTCATGGCACTAATGGGGGCTGATGATTGTATAATTGTGTCTAGCGCAAGCAGATTCAGGATAGCCTCGTCCCGCGATTGGAGTTGTCCTCATCGCACTGATGCTGCCGATGCACGGTAGTCTGACTTTCGCAATGGGCTTTAGGTAAGTGGCCTTATTGGGTGGAAAGCAAATGGATATCTTTAAAATTTCTCGGTGTTGTGTGTTGTCAACAATCAAAAATGTAATGATATTTTTGAATGTCTTGCTGAGCGCGAAACCCTGGTGACTTTCAAGGAACCCACCTTAGAAATTACTGATCTAGACAATGCAAAAATATATAGAACACAGTTTTACAATAATATTGTAATGTTTCGTATTTATTTATTTTCCTTTTTTTATCTATGTGTGTAGTGTGCACATACATAACTAGTTTTGCATTTTGTTTACTGTTTCCTTTTGTTTTTAGATTTAAACAACATACGCGTGTTTGTAACTGTTATTTTATAAACTTTTATATTTCTATCACATAATTGATCTTCAGCTTACTATTGTGTTACACTAACTATATAATTTGCGCTTGATTATATGTATTTTCTATAAAAACAAAAAAAAATATTACATACATACAATATTTGTTAAAGTTTATTTATTAAAACAAAAATAAGAACGGAAATGTCTCTGCGTTATTTTGAATAACAGACATAAAATGCATATGAATATTCAACAATAAGGTTTTTTCTTTTTTTCTTTTATTTTCCTTTATTTATTATAATAAATATTTTATGTTGTTTATGTTTTAAAGATTTTATTATTTTGCTTATAGTTTCTATAATTTCTATAAATATGTTTGTGATCTAAATAAGAGTAATTGTTTATAGAAAATAACTGATGTGTTTATTTTTCGAATAAGAACTATTTAGTTTTTTTTTTACTAAATCTATCTACTCTATGCAAATATTGCAAAATAATAACACTTATAGATGTTTTTTTTTTATATTATTTAAAGTTGTTTGAACTGTTTTTTTTTTTAAATTGAATATGTAGTATAGTGATAAGACACGGACACTTGTAAACAAATAAATCTAAAGAAAGTTGTGTTCAATATAGCAATATCTAGGCTGCTGTCATTTTTATTCCAGTGGTTCACTTTAAATTTCTAAATAGTCAATTGTATTTATTCTGTAGTGAGTTGTCTAACCAAAAGAAACGAAACAGCTGTTTCTATCTATTTAAGGAGCTCTCTTCAATTTTTAATCAAGTGATCTCCGACGTTGTTTGGAATAGCCACCTGTGCGAGTATCGAGACGAGCCAAAAGTGGCAGTTCACGCATTGAGACATTAACCGAAGGAAGCGGTTCTAGTGCTTTTAGCTTCTTAATGACATCTGAATGTTTCTCCGGAGTTGCTGGAAGGCTTGATATGGCTTCACCTAAACTATCACTTAGCTCAGCTGCTGAAATTTTTATTAGAGGTCCTTTTGTTTCCGCAGCCAGTACTGATTTAGGTCTTGGCGTTACAATTCTATCGATTAGTTTATTGCTCATGGCGGCGCACTCTTTCATCATCATTAGATGATCCAGCTTGTCAACCGTGGCATTGAGTTCGCTCTCCCAGACGTCTTGCTCCTGCTGACCATCGCCACCTTCCACCGGCCGAACTGCCAATGTTTTCACTTTCTTACGTAGCTCCTCCACCAGGTCTTCGTCATCGATTTGTTGCTCCTCCTCATTGTCTGTCTCCATGTCTACGCCATCGCCTCGTTCACTGCGCATCGAGCTGCTCGTGTTTAAAGACATCTCACTACCCATCGATGGCAGATCACATTTTTCTAGTTCCAAGTTAAAATCGGGCAATGGAGCTAGTTCAGCCCCAACACCAGGCTCTCGTGGGCCCGGTGGTGGGGTTGTCATTCGTACGAAATCTCCACGCTGCTGGTGGATCTCATCGCTAATGCGCTCGAGATTACGTAACGCTGTTGAGTATGTTTGTTTTGCGGATTGAACTTGTGCTTGGAGTTCTTGGATGCGGTTCTTTTGTGTCTGCAGTTGATCTTGACAGATTTGTTTCTCTTCGAAGTAGGGGCGAGACTTGGCTATGTTGCGACGAAAACGTTCTTCGAGTTGTTGTACCTGCGGCAAGACAAAAAAACTAGATAATGGAATTGAGAAAATCACTCGTCATATTACTTTCATTTCGGCAACATTGAAAATCTTTGCCTTCATCTGGTGCTCGGCGTGGCTTTCAGCTTTTTGCTTCTCAGCGTCCATAACTTTTTGGGTAGCATGATTTAGCATCTCCTGCCAGGCATTGTCGAACTGCCATTCATGCGAGTTTGACATAAAGCGTTGCTCAGCTAGAGCTACAGTTTCCTTTGCTGCCGCATGGATTTCTAAAAAAAAAAACAAAAAAATCAAAGCATTAGCTACTCGTTGAAATAAATTGACTTGTTTTTACCATTTGCCCTCTGGAACTTGACGGCCGCCTTCTGGCATTCGATTTGTGATTCTCGTGCTTTTTCCAACGCTTCATGGTATGGCCGTGCTTTCTCGATGCAATTTCCCAATTTCTTTGATGATAATTTCAATCGCCGGGTAGATTCATTTAGTAGGATGCGGAACGTTGAGTTTGCTTCCTAGAACATGAAAATTTGCATTCAGTTTAGGAGAATCAAAAGGAAGAAGGAAGTAAGTAACCTTACCTCTAGTTCAATCTCAATTTTATTGATTTGATCAGTTGCTGTATTGAGATTCTCCAATTCTATCTGCAAAAAAAAAAGAGAAGAACATTTCAGAAAATGAGAACCAAGCTGATAAAAAACAAAATGCAGCCAAAAATAGCAGTCTACTAATAGAAGAACTCATAAGAAAAGGATTTATAATACGTTCTCTTTTACTTACAGGTTTTATAAAGCACACAAATGCCACGAAATAAAAAAAATGCACCCGCTTCTGAGGGGAAAGTGGATCTCACAAAACTATCGGTAGGTAGTAAACCAACTGTTTGAAACAATGCTCTTATTATATATTTTAAGGCACGTGTGGATCGTGTTATCGTGTCAGGTTTATCGAGAACACATGACGACTACGTTTTAAAAGCTGCCGAGGGTCTCTTTAAAGCCACAAATTTTCAGGATGTCATGCTTGAATGTATGAAGTAAGTACCCTTGGATGTCGTAACACCGCAGTTACAATTCTTGCTTTTTAGCGCAAATGCCTATCTTCACGAACTTGGTATATTTAAGGACGTTGGTATCAAAATCGACGTGAGTCACGGTGAAGATGCCTCACCTAATGGCTATGAGGTTACGTTTAAGGGCAAAGAGCTTTCTAGACTAACTGGATCGGTTGGCACAGAAATCGGCCAAAATGAAGGCTCATTGAGAACTGAATTGACCATACCTAATATCTTCGGACGTGGGGAGAGTTTGTCACTTCAGGGTTCATACAGCAGTACACGGGCCAATGAAGTTACGCTTAAGTTTTGGAAATCATTTTTCCACACTAGACTGTTTGAAAATAGACCTGAGTAAGTTTGAATACATCGAGAAAACATGCAACATAATTAAGTATAACAACTTTTTTTTAGATTTTCAGTATCAGCATTTCGACATATTGATAGGATGGACATTAGTTCGTTTCAAAATTCAAATTTGGGACTGTTGGGAGACTTGTCAATCACAACGTTTCTCCCATTTCAGGTGAGGATTTATTTATTTATTCTTCTATGTAGATAAGTTGACAAAGAAATTGTTTTCTTAGCTTCGTCACTCCTTTCAATATGAATCCTCTGTTCGTGAGATCTCACTGCTAGGCAAAGCAGTGCCCTTCGCGATTCGAGAGCATTGCGGACCAAGGTTAGCATCGGTCTTGCGTTATATCGTAACGTACGATCAGCGCGACAATCCTGTTTTCCCCTCGCAAGGAATGATGATTAAGTCGACTTGTGAATATAGTGGACTTGGTGGCAATGTATCCTACATGAGCAACAGTACGCACGCTGAGGTCAGTGTGCCCCTAATCGGTGGAATAGTAGCACAGCTTTGCGGACGATTGGGGATCGTAAATCCTACAAAATCACCACTAGATCTGCCTATAAGCAATCTTTTCTATGTGGGAGGACCACAGACGTTAAGAGGCTTTCGATTTGGCGGAGCCGGACCTCGTGTTGACGGTACTGCAATTGGTGCACAAGTAAGTTACTTTTTCCAACAAATGGACAGGGGTTCTATATTTTATTAATTTTATCTTAGAGCTACTGGTCAGCTGGATTCCATTTATGGTCACCACTGCCATTTAGTGGTGTTTTCAAAGGCCTAGCGAATAATTTCAGAACACATGCCTTCTACAATGTTGGTAATTTCAATTCATTCACAACAGGTTTGTCCTTGTACACACAGAATAATAATAAACATGCGATATTGTTGAAATAATGTATTATGTACTTTCAGAAAATATGCGTAGTGCTGCCGGTATTGGACTTGCATTTAAACTAGCGGAACGTGCGCGAATAGAGTTCAACTATTGTGTACCCATACAGAAATACGAAGGTGACAAAGCAATCAATGGATTCCAATTTGGAATTGGTTATGAATTTGTTTAAACACGCGCTTAGCAAACAAGTTTGTGTTTATTTGTTTGCCTTTAAGTTGCGTTGTATTACTAATTTTACCTGATGACGATTTGTTGCACACACACACACACCGACCACAGACAAAAGATTATGCTTTTTTTACCATAACGAGAAGAATCAATGCATTTGTAGAAACAAAAACAAATTAGGCTATTTAACTACTTCCCGATATGTGTTGCTATTGTAGATGAAACCAGTGCTAATAAATGTATATTTAAACAAAATCAGAGAAGAAACATAAATTACGCATTATATAAAGGAAGACAAGGTTGTTTGCGCAGAATGGAAGATAGATCAATGTTGCGGACTACTACATTTGTTTTTTAAAGTTTCTGGAATACCAAAGGGAAATTGAAATATGCGTGGGGATGTTACTCCAGGCTTTTAAATGTTTGTTTCACCATCGTGTCTAACTTGAGCATTTCGTACGATCATTCGTTGACCTACAATTTCTCATAGATTTTTTATGGGGTTGAGATTAGTAGATAGCGCTGCCAACTTCATGACTGGAATTTCGTTTTTATTGAGCTAAAAAATGTATGAGCAATAAATGACTTTTTCCCGGTCGATACGACAATAAACCATTATCACCACATCAACCGCTTTTCGATGGATCGTTCTGGTTAAGATTTATTTACTTAATTCACTGTTAATACATGTGGACGATCTGATGGGAATCCTTTTGAAATAGGTAGTATGAGGAAAGCGAACAGGGTTACACGATTTTTTTTATTGAAAACAAAACTATGTACGTACACTTTTTATTGAAATGAAACACAATATAAAGTGTGATGTGCGTATCTACAAGCCGCTGAGAACGTCGCAGCTGTGGCTATAGATGTCGCAGACGACCTCGGGGTATCGACCAGACGACGCGCCACGCAACGACGAATAACCATGTACGGCCGCCGAGTAACAATCGGCGCTATTTACAGAGAATTTTGGTAAAAGACTGTAAGATGTTCCCTTACAAAGTGCAGACAGTAATAAGTGTTAGCTGTTGACCGCTAAGCGCGTGTAACTTACGCTCAAGCCACCCTGAATCTCGGCCGCAAGGGAGACACTTTCATCTATTTTTGTTGGGTTTTTTTTAAGTCATGAGTTTACGTCAATACCACTCGGACTCTTGAAGCAAACAAGCTGACTGTCAAATAAGACCCCTTTTACACGCAGAGTGTTTTCACTTTAGTGTCGATAATGTGTAGGTAAAGGGGATGAAAAGTGCAGGGGATAGCCGAACACTGATGGGCCGCGCATTCCCATCCGATTCTTGTATTCTCTTTCGCTCTCTTTCGTTATTTTCAGCGTTGCTTTATTCTCAAACCGTACTCAGTCGCGATAGACGTCTGCATTTGCTCTATTTTCGAACTGTATGCGGTCTGCGTCGCGAGCGACGAATGAGAAAAAAAGGAAACAAAGACAATTTGACAATCAAGGCACTAAAGTGAAAACACTGAACGTATAAATGCACCATAAGTGCCCAAAAGAGAATTAAGAAGAGTCATGAGTGAAAAAATTCTGCGTGTAAAAGGGGTCTAACAGACCAACACAAATGCAAAAAAAAAAACAAGTAATCTCATTTCATGTTCCATTGGGAAATGAAAAATCTGAGATCTGAGAGCAAAACGGTAAAAGCCCAATGGAAATCGACATAACAAAATCAAAATTACAGCCAAAGAACAACTTTTGCCCCACCTTGCAACGGGTTTTTCAACAGGGACGCTACAAAAGTAGAGCGACAGGGACAGCAAACGACGCCGAATTTCTTGCCGCTCTTTTGACATTTCTCTTCAGTAAGGTTTGCCATTTCATGATGGAAAGATATACGAGTCAACAACGAGTCGAAATTATTAAAATTTACTACCGAAATTCGGAGTCAGTGGCCTCAACGTTAAGAGCGCTACGTCCAATCGTCCTAGCAGATCAACAATTGAGCTTCTAGTGGAAAAATTTGAATCCACCTCCTCGGTCGTGCGATTTGACGCCGTTAGACTATTTCCTGTCTAATTCTAATCGCACATACAATTATTATTGTTCCCAAATATATATGGGCCGAGTATAGTTGGGCAATTTAGTTCATTTGAGTGATCAATCAATTTAGTTCAAATCACGCTATTGTATATTGTTGTTCACGCTAATTCTGAGATTTGACCGAATCGAGTAAGTATTCCTCGAATTCAAAACATTTACTCGAATGAACTTCTCATATTCTAAAGTTTCGAGGGAAAGAAGTCCATTATTGAATAATTTCATTGTTTGAATTTTATTTTTAAAATCAGCTGTATAAATATTTAGCTGTCAGGTTGTCAATTGATGTTGGCCTTAATTTGAGGAAAGATGGCATTTATATATTCTTGGAGAAAGACACGATCAATTTAAACCGAAAAGTACTACGAAACAAATCTAATCCACTGAGCTGAGCACGACGAAATATGGGTTTCGAATCTCGAAATTAGGGTTATTATTAAGGTACATTACATTATGTATTAATAAATAAATAAATAAAAAAAAAATTGTGGGATTCCGTTAGTGGGGTCAAAGTACATTTGTTTAGTACAACAACCCCGTGGAGTGATAAGAAGCCCTTCACTTGAGTCTAGCCCTTTAATTACAGAAAACCGCATACGGAACAGCGATTCATCGTTAGCTCAAAAGGCAGATTACTTCGTACAGAAAAGTTAATTCATATAAAAACTACTTTCCCCCATCGGTATTCGAACCCGAACTAAAACCAACTCGACGAAGACGACAACGCGCTAACAAGCAGCGCCACCGGCGGTTCATGCTATGTTCTGTTACAATCACTACCTCTCCGTTGCCGTTCGTCGTCGTCATCATCACAGAAACAGAATTCAGAGAAGTGTCATAGAACGAAACGGCTAGATTACGACATACATACAGAGTACACAATAGTCGTATATGTGAAATACGTATGTTTATTTATATTATGTACTGAAAAATGAACGTAAAACAACAATCGTCGATTGAACCACGAATTTCGTGATATGCAGAAGTAAATTTTTGAAGTTCGTATCGTGTCGTGACATGGAATGCACGATTAGGTAGGAGAAGCTATTATGTAGGTTAATGTTTTTGAATATACATATCTACTAATTCTATTTTGTGTAATAGGTTACTAAATAATAATAATACGAGAAAATTGCGTTTGCACTTTTCCACCGTATCGTCTTGATTAATATTTCCGATGGGATGGATAAAGAGAGAAAAACGAATATTATTTTGTTGGCTAACGTGGGATGGGATGGGAATTATTGATAGCAAACGGCGCGGCGTATAACTTCATATGCCACTGGCACTCACTGTTCACTTGAATGATTAATTTAATTAAGACTAATGAAAGCAAGAGATTTATAAATAAAAAGAGTCTTACGTCAATTTTAATGTACCTATCTAAATGAAAAGAAGAAAATCACGTTTTGGAGAATATAATATTCATACTCGTAAATAAGTACAACAAACACGCATATAGATATGCATGTACATAAATCTGATAAAAACCAAAGACACAGTTCTTCCGGAAAGCGAAAATAAATACATACATCGTACTACATAACATAATAATGTACCTACGCAATCTACCTACCCATGTTTTCGGTAAATTGGTTTATTTGACTTATTTAGGTTCGATTTTTTTCAGGTTAAATTCCTCAACGGGGAATAGTAATAGGCGTGATTTATTGAACATCTATCTCAGCAAAGGAAAGCAGAATCTTAAGCACTCAGGCAGGCTGAAATGATTGCTGCATTTTGCTGCATACGTTGGACTACTTGCTTGAGAGTCAGGTGGAAGGAAGAAATATCCTTATAGCACTGGACAATCAGGCGGTGATCAGATGCATGGAACGGACAAACATCACATCACAACATTATGGCACTGGAATGTGTATTCAATCTCAATAAGTGCTCACTTAAAAATAAGTAACACTGACGAGGACACATAGGGATCGACGGCAAGGAAAGGTTGCTGGGACCAGAAACTGAGAAGGTGGTCGGCCGTGGAACAATGTAGACAGGCTAAAATGGCAATAAAATGGCCGACCTGCTCCATTCAAAGAAGGGTTCTAAGCATGAGTCGAGGAACATTGAAATGGGCAATGGCCCATTACAGAACATGGTAATTTCGGGTATCATTTACGGAAGATGGGCCTTAGAGAGGATGATACTTGTAATCTATAGGTATATGCCTGGAGGAATCTGAGACAGCGGAACATTTACAATGTCAATGTCGAGCTTTGGCTGGCAGAAGAATGAGGATCTTGGGACAACATTGGGTCGAGACCCATTGGCTGAAATAGATTTCCCATAAACAGATGCTGGCGTTAACACTAGGAATCGAACCCAGGGAAGAACTTTGGAGAAGTCCAGAAAGTCTCTATGGGTAAGATTTATAGTGTTAGAGAGATGAAAAGAGACCCGACAATGGTGGCCTAATTCGAATATCTCTCGAAATCTATATACAGTGAGCTTCAAAAGTAAGTAAACATTGATGCTTCTTTGAGTTTTCTTTAGGTTCTGGAAACAGGTCTAAAAAACAAAAAATCTGTAAAGAGTTTGATTACAAAATAAATAATTAAACATATTTAATATCGACAGCAAAAAATCTTCTATATATATAAAAATGAATTGCTGTTCGTTAGTCTCACTAAAACTCGAGAACGGCTGGACCGATTTGGCTAATTTTGGTCTTGAATTATTTGTGGAAGACCAGGGAAGGTTTAAAAAGTGAGAAATTGGACAAAGGGGCGTGGCACCTCCCATAACATTCAAAATCTTATACCTCGAAAACCACTGAATCGATTGAGTTTAAATTTACAGACAATCTTAGGTATTGGCCCAGGAGTGTTGCTGTGAAGATTGGTTAAAATTGGACAAAGGGGCGTGGCACCGCCTAAACAAAAAATATCTTGAAAACCGCCGAATCGATTGAGTTGAAACTTACAGACAATTTTAGGTATTGGCTTAGGAGTGTTGCTGTAAGATTGGTCAAAATTGGTCAAAAGGGCGTGGCACCGCCCATACAGAAAACATCTTCTATGGGGTGAAACTCGATGACGTTATAACTCGATAACCGCTGGGCCTATTTTCTATAATTTTTTTTGTTTTGTTCGTATGGCTGTATTTCAGGTTTACGGAGAAAGAAAATTCCAGAAAATCGATTTTTCTCATTTTTCGCATTTTACAAAAGAACATTATTATCTAAGAACTATAAGCAATACAATTAATATTGGACAAAAGGGAATGGCACCTCCCATACGAAAAAAACCAAAAAATCTTATATCTAGAAAACTACCAAACTGATTGAAATCAAATTTTAAGAAAATATTTGTTATTGATCCAAAGACGTTTCTGTGAAAATTTGATCAAAATTGGACAAAGGAGCGTGGTACCTACCGTATAAAAAATATACATTTTAAATCCTATTTCTCGACACCTCTCATAACAAAAAAATACATTTCAAACGTTATTCTTCGACAGTCATGGGAAAGATATATCTAGACAATACAATTCGTAGGCACAAGTCCGAGGAAATATCGGTCGAAGCACACGGAGTACAGAATCAGTCCGGACACATCGGTTAAATAAAAATGAAATGAAAATGTTCAAGCAGGCAAAACAACGTTTGCCGGGTCCGCTAGTACTTTATAAATATGTATTAAAAAATTGTATCTAAACTCCAAAGGCAAATGAAAACAACATTGATGTTGTCTCACTGTTTACAGTAGGTTAGAAACATTTTTTTTAAAACATCTATAAAGTATTTTATGCTATCGAAATGACATGTTTTCCTCTTGTTATTTTGTCATCAAACTTTTTACAGATTCTTGGTTTTTAGGACATGTTTCAATAGATTAAAGAAACCTTAAAAGAGCATCCGTGTTCATTCACTTTTGACGCTCACTGTATAAAGTTTTATAAGTTTTTTTTTTAAATTTTGTTCATTATTTGCTGCCGGTATGTTAATGCAGCTTTAAGGCAGCTAGTCAGCACGATCCAGTCGTCACCATTTGCTTCACCAATGAAGTATTTCGCCAGTTCTCTTGTAGATGCTAGACATTACATCTACACTGAAACGATCGCTGAAATAAATGTTCGTAGCTAGATCATGGTTAAGTAAGGGATAAGTACACTGTGTCTCACTTTGTTTCGCTTTCAATCTAAACTCCGCTCAGGTAGACTCCTTAATATCTGACAGCAGCTCCTTCATAGAATGCCGGCCCCAAGATTCGGCTAATCCGATAGCTGCATGTGTTCTGCCTAGCCTGACCATTCGTTAAAGAACTGCAGCTTCCGGTGTATCAAATATTTTGCCACGATTTGTGGAAGGCGGTGGCTTGGAAGTTTCATTACTTTAAGTATGTAAAGAAAATGCAATCTTGATGTCAAGGTATAGAGAGGAGATATACCAGTTTCCATGTGCAACATGTATGTCGGTGTATTTTCGGGTAATCTAAACATTTTTTTTTTAATATCTTAAAAGTTGTTCAACCTGTTCGTTTTCGAATACCCCCATGCCAGTTGGATGACCTTATAGTCGCCTCGAAAATATTATTTTTTTCTTATACAAAGGATGCCCGGCCAACTGCAATTTATTGCCTTTTTCGCCTCCTTTAATTGTTCTCTAATGTGGGGCTTGTAGGATACTTGGGATGTTAGTAAAACTTTCGAGGTATTTATACTAGTTAACCGTTTCAATTCCCTGGTTCTCCCACGTCCATCTTTCATGCCTTGAGTATCGTCCATACGACCATACCCATTTGTAAATACCATTGAAGGTTCTACTTTACTTTGCAGATACCTACGACCTACGACCATCAAACTTTTGTTTAGATGATCATTTATTGGGAAATTGAGTTAGGTATGTAGTCTTGATCTATTTTAGAACCGTTTGCTATGACTTAAAAACGTAGGTTATAAGTTGAAAGAGTCGTATTAGCAAACGGTCCTTGGTTATTAAGTTTTAGTTTAAGGTAGTGATTTCTTCAATGAAACACTTCTCCCTTTAGCGCTTTGAGTGTGTTTTTTTTTTAATTTAAAAATCCACTACATATTTACATAATACATTATTTTAGTATGATAATTGAACAACTTTTAGAGCACTATTAAAAAAGGTTAAAAAAAAATCCTTTGGAGTCCAATATCCACGAATGTGCTTACATTTTTTATTAATTTCTATTTTGTTCAATACATATCTAAATATGTAATTCTTATTTAGGTTTGTTTGTTTTTAAATAAAATGCTTTTCTATATATATAAAAATTGAGCCCTAAAATGTTTGTCGTCGATTCACGCCGTAACGCATTTACTGTTTTTAACCAAACTTTCACACATCTTTGATATTGGTCCATATACGGTTTCTGTGAAGTTTAGTCAAAATTGGACGAAGGGACATGGCACTGCCCATACAAAAAAAACATTCAAAATCTTATATCTCGAAAACCGCCGAATCGATTGAGTTGAAACTTACAAACAATCCTAGATATTGGCCCAGGAGTGTTGCTGTGAAGATTGGTCAAAATTGAACAAAGGGGCATGGTACCGCCCATACAAAAAAAAAACATTCAAAATCTTATATCTCGAAAACCGCCGAATCGATTGAGTTGAAACTTACAAACAATCCTAGATATTGGCCCAGGAGTGTTGCTGTGAAGATTGGTCAAAATTGGAGAAAAGGGTGTGGCACCGTTCATACAAAAAACAACTTCAATGGGGTGAAACTCGATGACGTTATAACTCGATAACCACTGGGCCTATTTTCTATGATTTTTTTTTTTTTGGTAATTTGGCTGTATTTCAGATTTACGGAGAAAGAAAATTCCAGAAAATCGATTTATTCTCATTTTTTCGCATTTTACGAAAGAACATTTTTATCTAAGATCTATAAGCAATACAATTTCTGTGCACGGGCAAAGCCGGGCGGGTACAGCTAGTAAATTTATAAAAATTAAAATTCTGTCTTGTTTTACTATAGTATATTCGATTCAATATCCACATAAAGGTTGATATTCTATTTGAATATTAATAAATTAGGTCACCATTTTTGCATAAATAATACGTTTGTGTGAGTTTTTTTATTTTTTGGGACGAATGGAAGGAAGCTACAATTTTATGCAGAGTCCGAAGAGCTGAATGAATGAATGAAGCTTTTCCAGGAGAATTATACTCTAGGATGTTTGTAGGAAGTTCGCCAAAGGTAGCACAGTGGAAAAAACCTTACGATGTAATTTGTGTGTTACCGGGTATCGAACCTCTCGCACAATAGTGCCTAAGATCCTAAATGGGAACAGAAAGGAAGACATTTAGGTTTCCAAGGAATTGGACTTAATACTTATTACATATTAGGATTTGCAAAAGCCAATTACGAACAAACAATGCATTCGGTACGAATATCGAATGTGAGTATGTAGATACTCGTACTTGGATTCACATTGCAAAAGCGGATTTAAAGAGAACCTTCGACAAAAGTTGCAGTCATACTACCTATTTTAACGATTGCACATTCCTATAATTTATAGGATTTATAGTATTTTAATTCAAATTCAATATTGAATGTACCTACTCGTACTCGCATTTCACAAACAACTCATGAACTGAAGATTTTTGTTGCAATGATAAATAAATATTTTTATTGTTTGAAAAGGTAGTTTATTAATTTACAAATAATAATAAAAAAAAATCCATAATGCCATACAGATGCAAAATTATGGAGTAATTATTCAATTGTCGTGTGGGAAACAAATACCAACCAAGTGAAACTCATTGGAAGTCAACACTCAACATGGGTGCGGAGTTGATTGAAAAAATGGTTTTACATATAAAGAGCATTGGACTTGGACTTGATATCATATAGAAAAGAAAAAAATAGACGTACATTATACAGATTATGTGTTATGTACGTCTATGTACTCGTCATTCAATTATTGTGATTATTGATGTAATTTTATATTATTACTATTATGTACCTATACATAGCTACACTCTCAATCAAGTGAAGTGGAATACGCAATATAGTTATTTATATTTAGAAAGTTAAACAGTATTGATGATTTACTCGTAATTATGTATGTAGTACTTTCTTTTCGAGAGAAAACAAAAAAAAAAAAAAAACGCTGTTAGGCGGCTCTCCAACTGACTCAGACAACTACGAGTAGTAATTGTCAATAAGCAATACGCAACTTTATTTTATTAACATAATTCTCACATTGAAGTAACAGTATTGAAAGAAATTTCTAGATATCTAAATATTTCTTCACTATTTATACAAAGTTCGTGTACCTATTAAAAATTGCATCGTCCGACATATTTTTCAAAAATTTAAATGAAACGTGGTAACATCCACAAACGTGTACTACTCGCAAAAATTGATACTATGACGCGATATTTGTCATTTTTTTTAAACATGCGCTGTGTATCGCCAGCAATAATATTGCCGCAATCAGCAACATTTTTCGTTTGACCAATATTGAGTTGCTCTAATTTTATTCAATGTAAAATAATTGTTAGCGATAATATTGCGTGTTTCCTATCCCGAGTTGCATATTGATTATTGCCTCAGTGTGAGAGCCGGCTAAATGAATAAATAAACATTGTGACCTTGAATTCTGCGTAAAAAGCCAACTTTTAAGCGTCCGTTTACCTATACTTTCCTGGACGGTGTTAATGAACGAAATACCTGCCGATTCAAAGGGCATTTTAATAATTTTGTTTTGAGGATAGTTAATATTTATTCCTCTTCGACTTCCTTGATTAAATTGGTGATGCAATGAAACATACTTACAATTTGTACAATTTAATTGGCCACAGAATACACCTTTAACAAGGCATTTTAGCCGGCAATGTCAGTCAGCCTTATGGGCAAGGGTTATATTATAACAAATCAATCCAAGAAGACGTCGATATCTTGTGTTAACTTCTTCTATAGGCAACATTTTTACAAGAGTACGCTAGAGTGATTGTTCAGTCATAATTATTTATTAATTGTTATTAATGTAAATTTACTCAATTGCAATTATGAGTATGTTTGTTTAACGTAATATGTAAACGCCGTAAATTCTAAAATGCACATTCCTATCTATTATGTCAAATGTCACTTATCGAAATGTTATTAGTAAATGTCATATTTTGTTTTTGTATAAAAGAGAATTGTTAACTAAAATTAAATTCAATTCGCTATTGTACTCCTATCGCCTCTAACCTCGAAAATTAAAACTTAAAATTTATAACGTTGTGGAAAAAATCGAGTTTTATTTGAAAAATATTTTAAATCCGTTTTCCTTTTCATACAACACGTAACAGTGATTATAGGAAAAAGGAAGGAGAGGTTTTCATATAGCCTATCTTGTTTTTGATTTGTCGAATGCTGAAAAAAAAAAACAAAATTAAAGAATGTCACTCCTTGGCTAGAGCACTAGAGAAGGCCTACCTAACGGCGGTGATAACAATTTAATCAATATGGTTGACGATTTGATGATCTCGTGGCAGCCATTTTCTCTAATGAATATTAGGATAAGGCTAAGGAAACCATATATGTTAGCTAGGGACTCGTAGAAACAGTCTTTGACAATATCGTATTTTTCCTCTTGAGAACGTGAGCCCACATCAACTGATGCTAGAGGATTTGGCCTCATGTGACGAAAGCTTAAGACTTTTTGTTTCTCTCTTCTGTTTCTGTTCTGCTATATTAGGCATGTTTTTTTGAAACCTCGCCAGCCAGCCGTTCATTTGGACAATTGCCAGCAAGATGAAGCCAGCCAGCCGAGTATTAGTATAAAATTATGCATTTTGTAGAAATAGTTGATAAATTCTGACATTTTTCTCTGGAATGTTGTGTGAATGAGATAAGAACGCCATTATGATTTAAGCAAATTGTACGGAAATTCTAAGCTACTTGTTGCTTTCAGCGCCAGCCAGCAGCTCTATGACTGGGGAGAACATCAAGAGTTGTTGCCAGCAGGTTGTTGTTTTAATTAGCATGTGAAATGTGCCTCAACTGGCAACTACTGGCAACAAATGGCTGAGGAGGTTTCACAAAAACACAACTATTGATTAATGGTAAACTTGAAAAGACCAAGCCCAAGTCGAAGAAAATGTCTTATGTCAGTCACGCATTCTATCATTCTACGTGAGCCAATAGGCAGCCAAATTATGCAAAGCAACAATTTCTAATTAGTACACTAAGAAAGAAAAAACGGACTAAAATCAAGAAGACAAGACAAGGCAAGTGTCATTTCAAGCCTATTCGTTGACGTATGGTAAACTCGGAAAATCGTATTCCAAGTAGAAAAATCTTATTTTGAGCTCGTTTTTCAAGAGCAAAAAATTGTCTTTTTAGATTTTTAGTAAGCTTAAAAATCTTACTTCAATCCTGTTTTGCGATTATTTTAAAAATGTTCGTTCTTATTTTAGGAATACAATGGCTACGTTTTTGACCATTGTCAACTTAAATTAAGCTAAAAAATTCTTAAAACAAGAAAAAAAATCTTCTTTTGAGATTTTTAGTAAGCTTAAATATTGTACTTCAATCCTGTTTCGCGATCTTTAAGTTGAAACCACCGATAGGCTTTGTTCCGAGTAGCTGCTGGACATTGAGAACCTCATGTATCTCGTATATAAAACAGTTTGTACCTCGGTGCCCCTCGGTTTGTTCTGACTGATTAGTGATCAACGCCCAGCCCAAACGGTTAAAGGTGGGTCAAAGTTTGTATCTATGTATGTAATAGAGACATTAGCACAGGCCTCGGCCCTCATCGAAGCTAAGCTCTATGGGCCTCCGGGTATCGTAGAATAGCGCCAATGCAAATGGACTAAACCCGTAAATAAGCTGATTGAATAATTACGGAGACGGAAATATTCAAGGTTCTCACATATAACCGCATTTATCGGGAACATAGGATGTAGAGGTCCCATTTATTGTAAATCTTGAAATTACTTCGAGTTCTAAATCTCTTCTATATAACTTTGATTTTTTATGTTGTTGTTGATTTCCCAATTCCACGTAATTCGATTACAATCACCCCTATCGTGGAATCCGCCGGGGGGAATTATTCACGGAAAAGAATATTTTGGTATCGTCAAAATCGCAAAGTGAACAGTTTCCCGTTCGGGAAAAATTCGATTTGAACGTTTTTAACGATACAGTGAAACTCCTACACATTACCCACACGGGGAACTGTTCACTTTGCGATTTTGACGACACCAAAATATTCTTTTCCGTGAATAATTCCCCCCGGCGGATTCCACGATAGGGTGTATATCTTTGAATCCCACTTCATATCTCGGTGTCACTTCCAAGTGTTTAGCAATTGTTAATTTGTCAAAATGTCTGAAAATACAAAAAATCCCCCAAAATCGTTAATGCTTAAAGAGAAGTTGACTTTACTAGAGAACTTGGCTGGGGCACTACCGTGCCCTTTGATTCCTCCAAATGGAAGTTGCCTCCCTGGCTGTACTGTACAGTTCACCAGATTGGGAATATTGACCTGTTAGATCCACAGTTTGATCCAATAGTCCCATTTTACCATATATTATCCCTAGGGCGATTTTAAAACAACATCTTCTATATCACTCCACTTGGGTTCAGATTCACCATTCAACATAAACTGTCGACCCTGAATATCGGATATCAGCGGGAACACGATCACTAAACTTAAATTCGGCAACATCACTTAACACCAGTTCATCAGCTCGTTATGACTGTAGCGAATTAAGGGACCATATTTTTGAATAACTCCATAATTTGGGAAATTTCTGACTCTTGACGCCGAGCTTCATGTCTTTCTTGAAGAAGAGTGCTTCCTCATTACTCTTGTAGATTGTTTCAACTACCGGAGCGAGGTCTTGTCAACAATAGCAAATAGAAAAATTAAAATTTCAAAAAAAAAATTAAAATTAAATTTAATGTTTTATTTATTTTACATAAAAAACCAGACCGCTCGACTCGAGCTTTCCGTTGGCACTCTGGTAAAAGGTGGGTCAAAGTTTGTATGGGAAAATTCTTATTTTTCATCCGATAGACTTCAAACTCGGTTTGTAACCAGAGAAAACCAATTTCTCCGATTTTGGTTTGGTTTAGTTTTCCACTTAACTTTACTTTGTTAATTAGCTATTTATTGGTTTTACTTTGATATTTTCTTGTCATACGTTTTTGAGTTTTCTCTAATTTTGAGTCAATATAAAAATTTAATAAGCTTCAGATAATTTTTGGTTTTCTTGGAGTCATTTTTCGGGAAGATTTTTAGTGCACTGCATCAAGTGCAGTTAATACAGTCCACGAAGCTGACTATTGAACAAAGGGGGATTCAGTTTGAACGGGGACAATTTTTTTTCTTCCAATCGAGCGCGTAGCAAAGCATACTAGGTAATTCTGTAACTGGAGCGAAGTCTCGTATGAATGTTTTATGAATTCTTTATATATACGATCTCTTCGAGTCACTAGCAACCTCATTTCAACGGCTTATATCGGCGATCTTAATCTTTGGGTTATTAACCAAATCTCCATGTAGAGATAAGGTGTGAAACAAATACAGTATTAAAGACCGATAGCTTATCTTGACACCAAGTTTGTTAATTTTGATAACAGAATGACCTAGCTTCAAAATGACTAAGTCTGACAAATCCTACAGGAGAACTCAGAGTCGCCTGTTCGTTATTCTTTTATGTTCTTTATATCTTTCTTCTCTACAGCCTCCTTAGCTATGTACATTATACATAGCATGAATTGTAATTAAACAAAAGTAGCGTATTTTTGGCAAAACCAAAACTAGATTAATTTTATTTAGAGCCTATCTGAGGAGCGGCACTTTTTGCTTGTGTGTATAAGTATGATCATTACTTTATGTACCTAATTACTATAACGTATACGTAAAAAAAATTGTGTCACTACAACATTCTTGCCTTCTCAGTTTGTTATTAACAATGCTTGGTTAAAACCGGAATTTTGTTATAAAGCCATAATCCATAAATGATGAAGTTGAAGTACATTTCTGCTACCGATATACATATTTGAACCTACATACTTTGAGCTAGATTCGTAAAAACCAATATCGTTCTAATCGGATTAAACAAAACTAAATAGCGTCCGTTAGTCCAATGTTATAAGAGACATATTCAATCCATAGGTACATGTAGTTCGTTAGCGTGTTTGCCATAATTACTTTTTTATGTCTGCCAAATGCGATTGAAACTTAAACAATAGATATTCAAATAAAGAAAATAGCATGCGATGAAAACTCATCGCTTATAAGTTCCTTGTTAATATTTTATTAAAAAAAAAAAATTAAAAAGTTCAAGTGAAAACAAAGAAATTGTGGTGGGGCGGAATAACGAGCGAATTTGAAAATCCCACCAACAGCTTTGTATCGTTCACTATTGGCCATGTTTCCTGCATTTTAGAATTTAGTATTTTAGTAATATATACTAAACCTCTCAGCAGCGCGCGTACACTGTGAATGCGTTTTATCAAAATGGGAATTGTTACGTACGAGCGCGTCATGCTTTTCCCAACCGTAGGCGGTAGTCGTCTCCCTATACCATTAAAAACTTAGGTTTAGGAACTTTGAGGAGACTTCGTCAACAACAAGAAAGAAGCCTGGAAGATCAAAATTAGACGCACTACCTAGAATATCAACAGTGTAAGAATTGCTATCGAACAAAGCTCACGTAGTTCAGTTCTTAGTGTACGCCTACGGAGTTATTTTCAAAAAATAAATTCATTAATATGCCTTTTTATGTTCTTTAGGTTAGGTTTGGTTAGAGTGGCAGGCCGCAATAAGTGCAGCCTCACGTAGGCCAGAGGAGGCCCATTGTGATACCACAGGATCTAATGATCTCATAACTACCCGTTGAACCAGGAGAATGAGCTGAGAATGAAGCGTTGGAGGCAGCTTATGCTTGCATTAGCGAGTTCCCCGGGATTGTCGAAGAAGTACTCTCTGAGATTTAGCTTTCTACGAGCTGATATGGCTGGGCACGTGCATATAGGAGGTGAATAATTGTCTCTTCCTCCTCCTCGTCCATGCAGCTTCTACAGAAATCATTGGATGAAGGCCCAGCCTCAGAGCATGCCTCCCAATAATGCAGTGCCCCGTGATGACACCTACTAATATGCTTATGTTGGATCTTTTTTGTTTTACAAGATTGTTGGAGCGCTTTCCAGCATGGGCCAGATCTGTTTCGTGATGGAGCACGTGGTGCAGTTTGACCACCTTCGATTAGTGGTGCTTATCGCATTTTGTTGATTGAATCGACAAAGTTCTGCCATGCCTAGCGAGTTCGTGGGCCTTGCAATTCCCTGGAATGTCCCTGTGGCCCGGCACCCATATAAGGTGAATTTTGAATTGTTCCGCCATCTCGTTAAGAGATAAGCAACAATTGAGGGCGGTTTTGGACTTAAAGATGACCGAGTCCAGGGATTTAATCGCGGCTTGAATATCGGTAAAAATCACGATATCCTTTGCAGATATTACATTATACCGTAGCCACTACAGGGCCTCCTCGATCACCATGATTTCCGCCTGGAACACGCTACAGTGATTGGGAAGACGCAATGAGATCGTACAATTTAAACACCCTCCCTACTCCTGTTTCCGTTTTTGACCCATCTGTGTAAAAGCAGACGGATCTCTTGTGAGTCACTGCATCACTCTCCCAGTCAGTTCTGGAGGGTATGCAGGTTTCAAAATTCTTACTGAATTGAAACTGGGGGAGGGTGTAATCAGTATATCTTTAGGTATGCATTCTGTTTTATCTAGAATAGAGGAGTGACCAGTTTGTCGACTAGTCAACAGACGGATTGCTTTCATACGGATGGCTGCATTTGCTGCCACTTGTTTGCAATAGAGGTCTAGCGGTATCAGGTGGAATAGTATGTCCATCGCTGCTGTTCGAGTGGTCCTAAGCGCCCTCCACTGATGCACACACTTGCGACATGCCGTTCTTTGTACACGACTAAGTTGCAGTGAACAGTCTTTTGAAGCGCAGTCCACCAAAAGACGACGCCATACGTGAGTATAGGTCTTTAACCTAATAATAAATTTATTTAAAAAATATTATTTTCTTCTTCTATGGTGACTTCTTTTTTTAAATCGCTCGTTATTCTGCCCCACCGTGTACTGACAAACATGTGCCTTCATTTCATGTTTCGCTTTAAATATGAATTTGACTATGACACTGTGAACACGCAGCGAGCTACATATTTGTCTTAACAAGTCGACGCATGAGTCAATGCTCTCGTCATGCTTTTGTTATAGAAAACAACAAAGAGAAAAAACTGTAAAGAAACCCAACAACGCCCCAACGGAAAAATGCAGTTTGTCCTTTTATGCAATCACCTGTTAGTTTTGCCTTCAAGCCGTGTTATGGCGGCGAGTGGTGACCATCCAACCATTCTCAGTTCAAATTCAACAAACCATCCAACCGAACCATCTCGTTTATCTAACTAACTTGACTTTTGATCTGCACGGATGGGTAGATGGAATGTATTTATTACATATACATTAGGGTGTGTCACTTTAGTATGGCGAAAAAAAAAGTTGTTAATTGTTTAATCTAATACCGGCCAAAAGTTGAATTGGGATCTTAGGCTTCAGAATATATAAAAAAAGTTGCGATTTTTATGAACTTTTGGCTCCCTCAAACCAGCTGAAGTTTTGGAAAAAATGTTTTTTAGTACTTTGCTGGTTTATTGTTCAGATAATGTTTAATGTCAATTTTTGTAAAAAATATAATTGAAATCGTTAAACATAAATTGCTTTTAGGAAATAAAACAAAAAACATAGATATAGCTTAATGCATTTATTATTATTATTACTAGCTGTAGCTACCCGGCTTTGCCCGTACTCAGGAATTGCCTATGACGACAATCTACATCAATATTTTAAATTTAAAACTTTAGCTCCCACCACGAGTGTCGAGCAATAACGTTTGCAGTTTCTTATTGGAAGTGCCACACCCCTTTTCGCGATCCCGCCCATAGTATTTTCAATACTTTCTAAAGGCAATAAACCTCTATTTACAAATCTTCAAAGCTAAAGTTGGCGCAAATGTCAAGATATAGTGTAATTTTAAGATTTGGGTGTTCAGCGCCATCTATCGGAAAACTCGAAAACGTTTGATCCACGTGTACTTTTCTTTTCCTAACCGATTATAGGTCTGTTTTATTGGCAATCTATCTCAGTGAAGTAAAGTAAAGTAGAATCTTCAGCACGCCATTACAACAACTTATAGAGCCTCGAAAGTGTCAAACAGCGTGTAGTTGTTGTAATTGCGTGTTAAATATTCTACTCTACTTTACTTCACTTAGATAGATAGAAAAATAGATTGCCAATAAAACAGACCTATTGTGTAAGTTTCAGCTAATCGACCGATTACTTTTCGAAAAATCGTTTGCAATGTTTTTTTTTTGTATGGGAGGTGCCACGCCCCTTTGTCCAATTTTGACAAAACTTCACAGACAAAAAACTCCCGGAAGAATACTTCAGATGGCCTGCAAATTTGAGCTAAATTGGTTCAGTTGTTTTCGAGATATAAGATTTTGTATGTTTTTTTTTTATGGGAGGTGCCACGCCTCTTTGCCCAGTTTTTTCCCCTATCTTCTTCTTTGGGCCAATACAAATCCATCAAGCTCAAAATCGTGAAAATCGAACGATCCGTTTCTTCTTTATTTTAAAGAAGATTGTATTATTGTATCGAAATGCGTTTACCGGTGTACAGAACGAGTAGTTGTAAAATATATTTATCTTTCAATGTGTCGGTATTTGACAAACAGTATAAAATTAATGCATTTACATTATTTGAGCAGGGCTTAACTTTAGTTTTGGATATAGATTTAAAAAAAATATAGCGCACCAATAGCATATTGCCTAACAATTTTTTCGGAATTTCAAGGTCATTGAGGGATCCAAAAGTACTAACCAAAATAAAAACAATAAATGTAGTTTTTCATTTAACTCAGCAATGCAGCTTTTGAAAACTATTAGACATTAAAATTCTAAAGTTCAAAAATATGACACACCCTAATATACATATGGTGTACATACAACATACCTAACCTCTGGAGCTGTCCAAACACGTTTTGTTTACCACGTTCTGTTCATCGTTATTGTTTTATTGCAGACGGACGGAGTAAGCTCTTTATTTGTTTATTACAATAGTAACAAGTGACAACACATATTTTTAAGCTTTGTATAGCCATATAAAGGTGTGTGTACCGAATGTATGTAGATAGGAATTAGAATATGTATAAAGTACATACACTACTGTTTAACACATCTTCTACTACGGTCTATCGGGAAAAGTTTGTTTAATGCTTACTACTGGTTGGTTTTTATGACATCAGTCAAGATCATCAATATTATAAAACAAACGCAAATAATTTATTTAAAGAACAACTGAATTGATCACATAGAAATAAACCACTGACGTTGTTTTTTTGTCAACCTGTTTGGTTGCTTTATTATCAATTTGCTAGATGCATATATGTACCTATACAAATGCCACAAAGAGGAACAAGTTGTGCAAATGACCAAATATTTATTAAGACCAAAAACACATTAGGTATGCAATACATGAACAGAATATTAAAAAGAACGCACGAGATTTGATTTTTATTCACAACAAACAATTGCTTTAAATTAAACCAACCACTTTGTTTTCTAATCCATTGGCTCCTGCTGTGCGTCGTCGTCGGGTATTATTTAAATGTAAAGGAAAGCCACCCATTGACCACTTGTACTTGTACCACTTGTCCCCAGTATAACGCAAATTTCAAATTTTTGTTGTTGGAATTGAGGTCTAACTCTAGAACAATTGGTACGACAGCTTTAATCTTGGGGCAAAAATGGCGTTAATGTCTTTTATGAAATTTTAGTCATTTTAGTCATGTTAATAATGATCTAAGAAATAAGATTCTGTTCCCAGTTATGCAAAAAGAAGCTAAAGGGAATCTTCAAAGGCAGTATTCGAAAAATGCTACTTTAGGTTAAGTTTTCCTTGGTGGTTTTGCAGTACGGGAGCTCTTTCGTTACCCAATATATCACAGCATCAAGTAGTTCCAAAGTGTATGCGTCCGGAAGTCTCAGAGTCGTGTAGGACTCTTGAGTATATGCTTGAGACCGTACCCTCTCCAGTTTTGGAACCATCTCTAAAACGTTTTTCCTTTGACAATACATATGTACTTATCAGGGTAGATTACTTCGTATGGTATATGGAAGTCGAGTGCACCAAGACTCTCATCTGCTTTGAAAGTGGTGTTCAGAAATGATTCCTAAAGCAAGGCGCAAGGTGGCAGTGGCGTAGTGGCCAATTGGAAGGTGGTATAAGAGTGGAGAACATTTGGTGTGGCGAACAACGTATGGTGAGACCGATTCATCAGTTCTGAAAATGTCGTCCCATGTAAAAATGTTGGTCGTCTCTTCCGGGTAAACCAAAATATTCAGTTGCAATGCCAAAATCGACGTCATCACCAGGCTGTACAATATGATAGGCAATATCAATATGATAGGGATATCACCACCCGCTTGTCACTGGAAATCTTGTTGACGCCACCTGAAAATGCCATGTCGCCCCATTCCGCTTTGATGCGTTCGTCTACATTAGTTTACATAGGCTTTAGGGATTATACCTACAACTTGGTCACCACGCCCCTGCCACGCCACTTGCTTATCACTTCAATGCGCGCCTTGCTTAAGACTGGAGCTATATAAGTCACCAACGCTATTGAGCCGAAGCACTATGAACTGCTTGTAATTTGATTTTCACCAACCTTAGGCAGTTTGAAAGGTGTATCTTGTATTTCCTGCACGGCATAGCGACATATCTCCGCCCAGTACATTTTTCGAGCGGAATTATGTCGCTTTTTTTCTGGCGGAGTTATGTCGTTTTGAAAACGTCATATCTCCGCGCGGAGCTATGTCGCATTTAAAACGACATATCTCCGCCGAACTAAGAACGACATATCTCCGCCCGGAGATAGGCGTCTGTAAGAAAGTTTGGTGTATTTAAAGTATGAGGTGGGTGGCTCGCTTCGCTCGCTAACAGGATTTTAACCCTTTTTTCGCAGGGTTTAGCCGCTCACGCGACTTCGTCGCTCCGCTAAGGGTATGTCAACAACTGTCTGGCAGGCGCCTGGAGCTAAAATGTAATTATATTTACTCTGGGGTATTTAGCAGTATGTATAATATTTTTAGTCAATAAAAATACATGCACTTTTCTGTGTTTTGAAAACGTCATATCTCCGCCAAACTAAGAACGACATATCTCCGCGCGGAGATATGTCGTTTTAAAACGTCATAACTCCGCGTTCTTAGTCGCTACCCCTTCCTGCACCAGTTCTGTTTTCACCGGGCTGACATAAAGTCCACACTCTTCAGCGCATTTACCTTATTCACTTCTTCCATTATTCCGTTTAATGTATTTAAGAATTTTCACCCTGAGAATGGGCATTTTAGCCTGGAGAGTACCTCTAGTAACTTTATTGAACTATGTCCGAAAGTGGAGCTAATATTTCTCGTGACGAGCATCTTGCAAACCTAATTGGTAATGCTGTGCTCGATATTTGTCCTCTCTGGCGCTATTAATTGCATCTCCCCGAACATTATTAAAAGCCCTTTCAATGTCCAAAAACGTAGCCAGTGCAAGTTTTTTTATGCGGTGAAGGCTCTTTTCTGTTTTGCCGACTGTTTTCACCGATTTACCCTTGCTTGTTGAACTTTGCATACAAGTCCGGTACACCACGTGCTTATAAATCTCAAGAAGCCTTTCAAGTGTCTTGCGGTGAAATTACCATACACTAATGAATCTGTAGTCTTTCATAATTTGCATTTGTTCAAGTGTGACCTGCTTAGGGTATTAATACCACCCGCACTTCGTTAGTTGTGATAGGTAGGTATGCGTATGCGTATGTATAACCTAGCTTTTGAAAATGTATATGTACTAATTTTCCTGATCCTTAACTGCAGCCTTTTGAAGCATAACTGGTCGAATGCCTCCAGGTGCTAGAACCGAGTGAAATACATTATAGCCCAACGCAGTTCCTTCCAAGTGATGAGATAATTTACTTCTTCCAAAATACACTTTTCTCAAAAACTATAATATTTACGCAAAATGCAATTTTCTCGAAAACAGAAAAGACGGGAAATAGAAAATGAAAAAAAAAAAGTTGCTTGGCAGCGGTGGGATTCGAACCCACGCCTCCGAGGAGACTGGTGCCTTAAACCAGCGCCTTAGACCGCTCGGCCACGCTACCCTTCGAAAAAAAACTAGTGAACAAATTTACGGATGATAAAATCAAAATGTAAAGCGCTTTCAAAAAAATGCTTTTCTCATTGCAACTTTTTTTTTTGGAACAAAACAACTAGACGTTTCAAAGATGTGCAATGTGCAAGTGCTGCGCCGGGAACAATTGTTGTAAGTTCTATTAAAAGGTAAAACAAAACCTACAAAATTAACTAGACCCCAACATATTGCCAAATTATAGCAGCGGCAGTTTAATTGGTGAAGAGCATTATACAAACTGATTTCCTACACTTTGTCGAAGGGAAATATGAATGAAACTTCAATATCGTTCAGTTTTGAACTCGCTCCTTCATTAAGCTAGGAAACTATCGCCTTAAGACCTTTAATCCCAAAATGGATTTCCGTAAAGTAATGAGTCGTCATGTGACTTATTTAATATTATACAGAAAATTGTGCGAAACTCGCAAGCCAATACATACATAATTTGGACCCAATTTTCAAACGACTTTGCATTTATTTGCATACGACAAAAAGCGGCAAAATAAAGTTTAGGAGAAAGAGACTTAACAGCAAACTCTAATAACTGTCCAGTAGCAGAAGGCAGGCTTAGTATCCCATATGGACCTTTGCATTTTTCTTATTTGTTTTTATAAGTCGATAATTCTACCGTGCTACTGACGACATTCATGCTTCACCTCAGTTAATCAAAACGAAAACCACACCCGCATGATGAATGATTAGATGATGCAGTCGTAATTATATGAAAATTATTGCACAAATAACATTTCCTGTAGACGTGAGAAATACATATTCTTAATGTACTACTATGCACGTGGGCACGCGGCCGACCAGAACATTTCAATTTCAATCCAAATGTCGCTGCGTTTAAACGAATAGGTATACGATTTTACCTCGTTCCCGATGTTGGCTGTGAATACGAATGTAAGTATACAAACGTATGTACATAATTAAGTATGTTGTATACCTTGTTTGTTTTGTTGTTTTTAGCAATTTTTAAGAATTCTGCATCTCACAACATGAAACCACTTGCTAGTAAGTTGCATTCTTCAGACTTGGCAGATATTTATAGCAGCATTTGTAGAAGCCGTGCATGGATCGTTTTCATAGTAAGTAGGTATGTAGGTACCTATCTAGATAAGTATGTACGTATAGATTACAAACACCAAAATGTCATTCTCTGAATGATACGAAATAAATATTCTAATCGTCAGTTCTTGTTTATGTAAGCATACGAACGTTATCGATGAAAACAATCAATATTTTTATTTAATTTTTTTGATGAATGGAAGTTCCCCACTGTCCCCATCGTCAGCAGATTAGCGAATATGACGCACAGTCTAAAGTATGGAAATAGGAAACAAAATAATAGATACCGACAGTTTTAATAGCTATAGATAGTTATGCTATAGGTATAGGAAGGTCTGAAAAGTCAATTGTTGGATATGTAGGTATCTAATGTAAACGGAATTTCGATGGCAGATTGTGACGGTTGGCGGTAATATCTAGTTATATAAATATTCTATCTATTCTAGTTAATAGAAACTTCTAATTTTGATGAGGTAGGTACCTAGGTTTCTACAATATTGCTCGATGTAGAAGAAGGAATGTAAATACATACTGTACTGTCTGTATTCATGTAACATCCAATCCCTACCGCGAGTAAACAGACTTCATGTTGCTACAGTTAGTACATAGTTAATATATTAATTGATTACATATTAAGTTTATTTGAAATTTACGTGTGCTTGCAAAACAAAAATTTGCCACACATTGCCTACCTAGGAACACTATAAAAATGTAAGCATTTCCAGTATTAACCTTTGACATTAAACCACCAAAATGCCAACAACAAGGTAATAACCTATTTAAAAAACAATCGTCATCGCTCTTGATACTTATTGCGCTTGCCTTCCATCACAAGCCATAACTCGTTTTCTATAAGGTGCGCCTTTATCCCAGGGTTTATTCACTTTTATTTATTTACTTAAACTTTGAAAAACAAATGCGAATTTTAGCAAACAAAAAATTAAAAATTCTCTGGTTAGACTCACCTGAATACGGGGATCTAGATCTCCGTCCTCTTCTTTTGACATGTTTCTTCGTTGGGGCACAGATAAAGATTCTCGTTTTATGGTATCCTTTCCAGATGTAAATGTAACTTTGCTCATGGCTCTCTAACAAGGCATTGCACAACTAACTAGCGACTGGTGTTATTTTTGAGGCCACAAAAACAAAGGCACACTGAAAATTTGCTTTTCACGATAATTACACTTGTCGTTCGATGGAGGACTTTGCACGATACAAACAATTCGAGAGATTACTGGAGAAATTACATAATTAACTTGAGATTCACTTGCTTAGTGTTTTTAATTGTCTATTCTACTTTATAACCACTAGTACTAAATTTGAAAAATGTATGCACAAGTAAGCATTTCTTCGAAACACGAACAAAAAAAAAACAAAAAACAATTGAAAGTCGCGAAAAAGAAGGCAGCAAATTACACCTTCACCCGAGCAAGCAAGCACAAAACAACTCGTCCCTTTTTCAGCAACGTTCAGCGAACGACTTTACTACGATACGAGACAAAAAGACGACTAAAAGAGCAGTGCGAGGAGGTACGACGTACAGGTACACGAATCAACTGAGCAACTAATCGAGTCTCGATAAAGAAGCATTTTGGAAAGTGAAATGAGTAGTTTTGCCTTACAGCGGATGTTTGTATTATGGCTATCCACAATAAATTTTATGTATAAAGCTAATGCCCAAAACACATGTGCAGAAATTCTGGATGATTCAGATGGAAAAGAATAATTGCAGAATTCAATTTGATAAAAATATAAGAATAAAACAGAGGCAATAATCGTCTTTTATGGCTGATTATGGTCTTTTTATGGATGATGAATTATATTAGGTGCAGAATTTAAAAATCCGATACCTAATGCTACAAGTCAATTTAATTAAAGTGGCTATATTGCTATGAATTCAAATTTAAAAATAGAGACGTTTACTGGGTTTACATTTACGTTTCGCCCTTTTTCAATAATCAATATTTTCACAACTTTAAAAAATAATTATGTAAAACCTAATTATGGAATTTATTGAGGGTAGTTACCCATATGTAGAAATTTGAGTTTAGATTAGTTCTATGTGACATAAAATCGTTCTACGGTTACCTATAAAATATTGTAGGTAATTGTTAAAAAGGATTTTTAATAATGCCCATTCCGACATAGTTTTGAGAGTATGTACCACCATAAGAGTCTCACTCCCACTACACCAAAAATAGGTGTGTCAGGTAGTATAGGTACAATGGACTTGAATTGAATTGTGGATCCCAATAAAACGTTCGAAAAAAAACATACATTTTGTCATATATTATAGAAACTGTTTAATAATAATTCTAATACATTTTTCAACATTATGATTAATTTACTCATTGTATATATATTTTTTTATATATAGCATAGTAATAAAAATAATAGCATTTCATTATAGATGATTATATTAATCTGGATCATTACATAGTATTTTGTTTTATTACTCTCCATGACAACTTACAACCAAATAAAATAAAAACAAAATATTAAACAAAAAAAGAATTAAAATTAAACAAAATTAAATTGATTTTTCTCATTCACTATCAATGTTCAATCCCACCCGTTTCTCTTCCTCTAACATGGCATCTAGTTCGTCTGTCAAATTTGCTAGCATATTGCCAATATCGTTGAGCACATTCACCGATACGGTTTTCGGTTGTGGAACACTACCAGCCTCAGCACTGACGAGGTCCGCAGCATATGTGATGCCGCTACTACCTGAGGAGGAACTCAAATCTGAACAATCCGCAGTAGAACCAACTGGGACTCCGCCGCCACCACCACCACCAACTTGAGGATACGTTAGCGTTGGTGATCGAAGATGCACAACACTTGATGCTCCAGAGCCTCCACCTACGGCGGAATCAATGGACGCTGCATCATAGAGCAGTGTTCCACCGGCATTTGACCCAGTGCTATCGCTGCGAATTAGTGTGGCATCATGCAGCGATGATGACGATTTTAACGAATGAAAAGAATGTGCGATATTGGCGATTGTATTGGTCGACGATGATGACGATGATGATGATGATGAGAGATGCTGCTGTGGCGGCATCTCTTGTCTATTAAGTAGTCTTTGCTTAATGGTTCCAGTGTTTTCGTTAGCGAAGGGAATAGTGTCGATGGAATCGATGCTTGATGTTGACTGAAAGATAAAACAATAATAAAGAAACAATGTTAAATAATATACGAATAATTTACATTGTGAGTGCAAAATTATTAAAAATAAGTGAGAACATTAAACATGTAATATAAAATGTGTGAAAAACTGGAGGGAAATCAAAGTGGAGCATAGTATAGTTCCACTGCATTAAGTTTATGTCTTATTAATGTCTGTCATTATCTATGTAAATGTCAGGCTTAATAGCCAAAATCACTGATTGAGCATTGACTAGTACACGTAGTAACAAAAAAAAAACTGTTTCGTCTGTTAGTACAATCTGGGACCGATATTCTAGGTGTACTCACGTGATTGGGGTTTTTTTTTTAATAAAAAAATTCGTTGGGATATTGCCAAGATGTTAACAAATTTGCTTTAAAAATAGTAAAGAGAAAAAGAGAAACAGGAAAATAGAACGATTCCGAATTTACAAACTTAATTCGAAATCAGTGTTTGATAGAATTTCAGATAGAATCAGATAGATACTTAGTTGAAACGAACGGGAGAATAACCATCATACAATATGTTATTTAATACAATTACTATAGATAACGCTACCACACATTTCCTTGCCCATCGACTCATGCTTATAACTTTTTTGTCGGCCACTTTATTACCATTTTAGCTTGCCTACGTCGTTTCATGGTTAAACAGCTTCTCAGGTGCTCTGCCATGATCCATAATTGTCGATTAGTTTTTCTACTATTCCTCTACAAATTGTTTTTTAATAGAGTCCGTTTTTTATTGCCATCGATCCATATATGACGAACACCTATTGAGCTTCAGTATACACATTCCATTGCCAATGATGCTGTGATGTTTGTCTGTTCCATGTGTCTGATCACTGCCTGATTGTGCGGTGCTATAAGGACTTTTCTTTCATGCACTTAACCTTCCTGAACTTATTAGGTCACAATAGATAATTTTATATGAAAAAATGAGCCATTGCAAGTTCGTATAATTCGACCTGGACACTAAAAATTATTATTACCGTAGTAGTACCGCGTGTTTAATAAATAGAAATTTAATCTACAGAATAGATCGAAGAAAATATTTTTAGAACGAATGACAACAACAAACTGGGGTATTCTTATATATAACACGATATGGTTCAATAACACTATTGGCTTCTGACCACAATAGTGTAAACAAATTGACTTTAACACCCTGTTTGTTAAAATGTTCATCAACATCACCAACATTTTTTATAATCATCATCACTTTTATTTAACCTTCAATGTAAATATTTCTACGGTCACAATAGGTAATTCTATATGGAAATGTTCACCATTGTGACTTAGTAAAAGTTAGCTTGGACATTAAAAATTATTATTATTGCGCTCATAAATGGTGCGATTGGTAACCAAAGGTTCTACAGCGATTTCTGAAGGAACTACAGAGATGAGGAAGAGGACGAGACAATTGTGCACTTTTTCTGCACTCGCCACTATCCGTAAGGCTAATTTTTTTGTACCCTCCACAGGAAGGTATATTCACTTTGTCATTACATTTGTAACGCCAAGAAGGATTCACCGGAGACCCTATAAAGTATATATATTCTGAATCAGGATCGCATTCTGAATCGATCTAGCCATGTCCGTCTGTCTGTCTGTCTGTCCGTCTGTCTGTCTGTCTGTCCGTCTGTCTGTCAGTCTGTCTGTTCAAAACACGATAGCGTCCAAACGAATCGACGTAGGTGAATGAAATTTTGTGAGAGGACTTATTTTTACGGTTGTCAGGTTTATTTAAAATGGTCCAACGCCTATATTTGACCCATGTGTCTCTCTGTCTGTTGAAAACACGATAGCTTCCAAACGAATCGACCTAGGCGAATGAAATTTTGTGAGAGGACTTCTTTTTACCGTCGTCAGGTTGGTATTGAAAATGGGCTATGTCGGTCAAGTAGTTCTGGTACCTCCCATACAAAACCAATATTAGACTGGCAAACATTTTGCATGACTTTTATGCAGTAGAGGGTATCAAAGCATCGGCCAGGCCGATGATAACACTTTCACTTGTTTTACCATCTTAACGATCATGACGACGCGACGCCAAGCAGTATGGTGAATCTTTATAAAAATAAAAGTAATTGGTTTCAGAAGTGGAAAGTGTGACACACACCTATCCTTCCCAGTGGCGTCACAACGGACTATGCTGGCCTAAGTGCACCTCATCGAAGACCACTTTAAACCAACAATAACAAACCAAATGGTTTGAGGAGCTAGAGTAAAAGATTAGATTAGATTAAAAAAAAGGTAGTGAGCGCCTTCATCGGGCCGCACTGCACTGGCACTGCCGCCTCTCTAAAGGAGCCTATTGTGCCTTCCCTGGTGAGGTCCTAGAGCCATCTTTTTACTCCGGAGACAGACAATAATTATCATCTCTAGGCCAGCAAATTTTGCTGTGGTAACGATTTCTTCGCCAAAGACATTCTTTCTGAGAGCCGGACATTCCATGAGATTGTGAAGAGAGGATTACTCTCCAGACAAACCGCGGTACTAATAATCATTTAGTGCCCAGGCTAGACAGTCAAAATATGTAATCTGAAGATTAAAAATTATTATTGGTAAGGCCCAAAGTCTACATTTGGGGTCCGGTGAAACTCTAATTCGGTGAAGATGTTTTTTCATAAGGCCATGTCTAGATTAGTAAGAAAATGGGATTTTGGTGCAATTCTGCCCAGGTCTTTTAAGCCAGACTTCATTAGATTCGTTTTGAACAAAGCTCCTAATGTGCTTTCTGAAATATCCCTTGCTGACACCACAGAAGGGTTCAGGTCCGACAAGTGGTATTGCCGCGTCAACTTTAGCCATTTAGTCCGCTGTTTCGTTTCCAGCAAACCCTCTGTGGGTTGAAATCTAGTACGATTTTATGACAGATTTGATTTTATGACGATGAGTCCAGAGTATAGAATAGTTCGCTTGAGGCGATTCTCCATAAATGTCAGATCCAGTCCCTGAATCCATCTTGGAACCGTCTCTGTACCAGACTAGTTCAAGTGGATATAGGTTTGTATTTTCCCCAGTCTTCCCTTGGAGGGATGACGATAGAGAAGTTTTTATGGAAGCCATTTTCCGGTAACATGTCGTCTAGTGAATGCTTTTTCAGGCTCCATATCGTCAATCAAAGACCTCCATGGTAGGAATAGGGGTCGATGTTCTTCGAATGGAATAGACGATGAATACTCAGTCTTGCTTCCATTTGAATGTGTACTTGAATAGGTAATAGGCCTAGGATGACACTCAGTGTAGTGATCGGGGTGGAGCGTAGACAGCCCGTCATGCAGAGCCGAGCTATACGTTGGATCCATTGTAGCTTTTTGACTGTAGTGACTTCGTTAGTCTTTGTACACCAGATCACAGCAGCATAGGTGATCGCTGGTCTATGCACAAGCAAGTGTAGCCAATATATCATCCGGGATTTTATACCCTAATTGTTACCGCAGACTCGACGGCAGATCCAAAGAGATCAGGGTGGTCTGTTTATGATACGTTCTATTTGTGTGTTCCATGATAGTTTACTGTTAAGGACGATTCCCAGGTATTTGTCTTCCCGTGAAAATTAATTTTTTCTCCATACATAGTGGGGCGAATAAGGAGATCTAGTTTCCTTCGTTTGGTAAATGTGACGATGGTCGTCTTTTTTGGATTTGCAGAAATGCCTTCTTTATTGCAACATCTCTGAACTATTGATAGTACATTTTGCAGTATTTCTGATACCGTGCCTTCGAATTTGCCAATGACAACGATTGCTGCGTCGTCGGCATATGCATGAATTATTTTTTCTTCTTTTTTGTTTTTACATGTGATGACAGGAATGCCAACTGAACAGATATAAACAAACACGTTATAACCAGAGCTCTAATCGCAGAAGGCACAATCGAACGACGTCGATGCTTCTACTTCGTGTAACAATCAAAAACCATGATCGTCGAAACGATTGGACGATCATGGTTTTTTATTGCTTTATCTAAACAATTAAACTGCCAAATGCCGTCGTCGAAACGATTCGATGAGTGTTTTGCAATCGTTTCATTGTTTTTGGTGTATTTCGTTTCTTTTTAGGTTTTTTTAAAAGCAAAATAAATAGCATTAGTGTGTTAAAACGTGAAAATGTCTGCACACCTAATATAATGTAAATAAATATTAATAACAGAAATTACCTTATTGTCGTGCAATTTTTCACAGTGTATCTCCGCGGTTGTCTGCTGTATAGTGGCATAGTTTGCATATATCGGTTGTGGTGGTTGCTGAAGGTTTGAAGGAATGTATGAAGTTGGTGCTCCCGTTGCGTATGATGCGTATGGATGATTTTGTGCAGCAGCGGCTGTAGCTGCTTGTTGATCTTGTGAACTTAAAGTCCGTGGATTTCGTATACTACAGTGACGGCGTGGAGGTTCAGGAGCAATCTTTTTATTTGACATTGGGCTTCCAGTTAGATAGGTCTATAAATAAAAACGAGTATTAAACTCAGAATGTGTGGCTTAATCACTTTTTCATTGTATCAACTAACAGAATTCAAACTGGAATTATCTGCGCAAACCGCATATTCTACTGGTGTATTCATATAATGATGCTGTGCATCTACAGGCATATTTTGAAGTACGGCTCTTTGTAGTACTTTGCAGCGATCAGCGGCATTTCCACGTTGACGAGGCAATGTCCCACCGCCCTCTTCATACATAAGCTCCCGAGCTGCCTCATTAGTTGGTGTTATGTCGCCATCGTCATACGAACGGCGCCATGACTAAATTACGTAAATATCCAGAAATGTTTTATGAAATTATCAACCCACCCAAGTGCTTACCATATTTCCAGGGGGATTACTAAGTACTCTGGGTCCCTGTGGCTGTGTAAAATGCCCATAGTCTGTGGTAGTGTAATGACTAAAAGTCAAATGGCTCCTGGTACTGTTATCATGAATGTCTTCTAGAGATTCCAAACTTTTTCCACGTGGCTGACGTACCTGCATACCATCAATATTACTTGTCAATTTGTGTACTTATCATTTTCGTTAAATTATTTATATTCTTATAACTCTTCTAACACAATGCCCCACACTAGTTGCCTAATAATCTGTTTTAGACTTAGACTTACCTTAATCAATACCACATCATTACATTCATGATTACTTCCAGTACATGTAAAATACGGGTCGGTGATCCCATAACTCTTGGAATCATCCCATGAGACTCTTGTCGTAGGCACTATAGTTGGGGATGGCAACTGCGAAGGAGCATGCCATACTTTGCGATACTCCTAAATTATCATTCCCGTTTGTTTTGTTCATTGTAGTATGAAAACAAATCATAAAAGAAAAACAAAAGGAAAAGAGAGATACATGAAATAAAAATAAATAAATAAATATATAAAAATATCGAAATTAAACTCAGCAATTAAACGCAACTAAAAAAAGCGTCGAAAATTACAACTCAAATTCAAAGTAACAGAACAAAAAATAAATGTACAATTTCGGTCAGTCATTTTATGAAATTTCGAGAGTATTGCAACAAAAGCGCCTATCGTGCCTTTTCTATATTATTTCTACTGCCATGATTTCAACTTATATGTTCTTAAAAAAAAATTACAAACAATAATTTACCTGCTGTTGATACGCTGATCCACCAGGGTTCCATTTTCCGCTTATGATGTCCTTCACACGTTTAATGGCAAGTAAGATTTTTTTCTGATGACCTAGCTTCACAATTCCAATATCTTCGAGATCTTCCCATGTGAGTTGCGTTACATCGCGCACCGTTTTATAGTTTTGATCCAGTAACGGTTGAATGTATTCTTCGAGACGAAGTAGTTGTAGCCATTCTTCGATTGAACCCTAAAAAGGAATATACATTGAAAGCGGTTTTCAGAAAATTCACTTTTGTTTGTATTAATCGATCGTTATTGGTTTATAGATTATGGTCCAATGTCATAGACAATTCTTTTAATAAATGTGTAAAATGTATGCTTATCTTCAGGATCTGTTGCAATTTTCCTTTACTATTGCGCACGGTAAAAAGTTAATTTATCTCTAGAAACCATTTTAATAAGTTTCTACTTTATTTGTTAATCAAAACCATAATTTCGAAATCTCTATACACTGGCGACAACTAGGATGAGGCCACACATTTTGCAATCGATTTTCGCTCTTTATGGCTGTTGGAAATTTTTTACCCGGAAACTTTTAATACCTGTTAACAGGTACATATTTTCCCAACAGTAAGTCATAAAATTAAAGGGTAAATAAAAAACTACGGCTGGAATTTCCGAAGATCAAAAAATGAACTACCTAAAAAGCGTATAAAAAGATGCTCAACTAGGATGAGGCCACAAGCAAAATCTTCGAAAAAAAGCAAAAAATTAATAAAATGTTTACATTTTATGGTTTTAAAACATTTATTTATTATGTTTTTCTACATTAATAATGAGTATGCCCGCCATTTTTCGATATGACCTCTAAAAGACGGTTTGGAACGGAATAATAGAGTTTTTTTTAAATAATTAAGAGAAATTTGGGTCCAGGCATCACGAATAGCTTCGATTAAAGTGTCCTTGTCTTCAAATTGTCTGCCGCCTTCATACACTTTACGAGATAACCATGCCCAAACATTTTCTATTATGTTTAAGTCCGGTGAATAGGGCGGCCAAGGCAAAAGTTCCACATCTTCTGATTGAATCCAGCTTCTAACAACCCTGGAAGTGTGGATAGGGGCATTGTCTTGTTGGAATATCCAAGGCAGGGGTCCGAAAATGTTTTTCACTTTTGGAAATGACCGTTCCAGCAAACATTTGTAGTTGTTTCCGTTCAATGTTGTGGACAAAAACTCCAACTCGATTGTGCCATAGTAGGTAATAGCTCCCCACACCATTACACCTGATGTACGGCTGTGATGTCTTGCCAAAATAAGCTCCTCCTTTCTTAAATCATGGAAATAAAAGTTGTAACCATCGGGGCCGTCAAGGTTAAACTTTTTTTCATCCGAAAAGACAACGCGTTTCCATTCATCGCTCCAGGCGACATGTTCTCTTGCAAAATTCATTCGATGCTCCTTGCGTACTTGCCTCAAAACCGGTTTCTTTTTAAGTTTTCTTCTCTGTATAGTACCACTTCTTCGTATTATCGTTCGGACCGTTCCTATGCAGGCTGATACTCCGCTTTTGGCCCTTATTTTAGTCGCTGGTAGAGTCGAATTAGAGGCAAGCCGTCGAATTAACCGCTTTTCTCGCAATGTTGTTGCTTCTGCCGTGCGTCCTTTTTGATTTTTCCCATAGTGTTGGGGATCCCCAAGATAATTGTTTACAACAGTCTTACTTCTATTAAGCCTCCTTGCAATTTCTCGGCCTGAGAGTCCTAACTCCTTGAAAGCATCTATTTTTCCCCTTTCTGTAGCTGTCAAAGCCTTTCCGGAACCCATTTTTTTTTTAAACTAAATAAAAACAGTTCTTTTTAACAGTACTTAACAAAACTTTGAAAAAAATCGCTAATGTGCACTCCTGCAACGAAATATTCGCAGTGGCCTCATCCTAGTTGAGCATCTTTTTATACGCTTTTTAGGTAGTTCATTTTTTGATCTTCGGAAATTCCAGCCGTAGTTTTTTATTTACCCTTTAATTTTATGACTTACTGTTGGGAAAATATGTACCTGTTAACAGGTATTAAAAGTTTCCGGGTACAAAATTTCCAACAGCCATAAAGAGCGAAAATCGATTGCAAAATGTGTGGCCTCATCCTAGTTGTCGCCAGTGTATTTCGGAAATAAGAATTTAAAACTTACCGGAACAAAATTCGGCAGATTATCCAAAATCTGCAATTTATCAATTCTCTGCTTAATACGTTCTCGGTGGTGTGGATTCTTAATTCCTATAGCTGTTAAGTCTTCTGGTGTCATTCGGGCAATTGTTGGCAGATCATAACCAGCCGCAATAAATAGCTGCGCATATTCCTCATATTTCATCTCTAACAACCAATCGGCTATCAACTCATCGTTGCGTTGCCGATCAACACTTCCAATTGAGCATGAGCTCACACTACTACAACGTGGGCTAGAAAGTGGTCCACCACGTATAGAAGCACCACCACCAGTCAAATATGATGATGCTCGACCTGAATCTAAGCTAGCAGTCGAATGTCGAGATCCAGAACCAGCTGAACCAGACGATGAACCGGGACTATCACGGCCCGGCGATTGCGTAAGGTCAATGCCTTGATCTTCTTGCAGTGCCAACTGCTGATGATAGTAAACAGCCGCTTTATGGGTAAGTGGTTCACGCATTGTTGCACAAAATACCGGCACATTTGCATATGTGCCGGTACCGGTTAGTGTATTTGGGTTTTTTGATAAATTCGCCATGCCGTATTCATTTAAATCATCTGTAGAATAAAATATAGAAAAATAGTTAGTTGAAATATTTCATAAGTTTTGGGTAAAAGTTTTGTAGAAAGATTGCTACAACGATGTAGTGTGATCAATTTTGTTTATTTAAATTGTATAACTAACTCATTCCTAGCTGTCAAACTAGAGTTCTAAATGCTAAACTTAAATTAAATAAATATGCAGGATCTACTCCCAATTGTGCTTGGTTGGGCTGGGCTTATCAACGCTGGAGGGAATGGTTTGGTGGGGATCATATAGCGATTAGTTTTGTCCGATGAAAGTACGTCCGGTAAATAAAATCTCTTTTATGAAGAAAGATCCTTCAAATTCCTCCAAGTAAGTTTACTCAACAGTCAACACTACATACAAAATTCAGTCAAGCTCAACCCTTTATGATGGACGACGTTGAAGAACTGTCGCTAGACTGTCCAGAAAAATTGATAGAAATCAATATAAAAGGTAAATGATATGGATGGTCAAAAACAGATGTACAATTTTTCAGAGGTCTGTTACTCGCATACGCTAATAACATGGACATAATCGGCTAGCTGTCAGTGGTACAATTGTCAGTAGTCGGGCAGAAGCGGCGAAGATGGATATATTGGTGCATGAAAGCAAAACAAAAGTTCCTTTACTTTTAAATTTTAGGAATTTTTAGTCAATGCCGTTCCTTAACTCGGAAAACTTGTAAAATAGAGCTGCTCCCAGAGAGCAAGGCATCACCCCTCCACTGAGAATCTAATGTCGTTTTCCATTGGTTTCACTCGGGGATTCACTCATTCCGAAATCCAATGGAACAAGAAAACTGCTTCTGCTCGACTACACTCACGTATTGGTGAAACGTCAAACGTTACTGTATGGCTGCTACCAACTAGCTTCTATAAAATACATAAAATGCACTTGTGTAAGTGCTTCTCGAGTGGATTCTGACTTCAAATCGAGAAGCAAAATTCTCTCCTCAGAATCAACAGAAGAGTATTTTTTGCGCCAATGGAACGGTTTCAGAAGTTATTTTCTTGATTCCGGACGCTTCTTTTTGCCCAATGGGAAAAGAAAACTGCTTCTTGTCGACTACACGCACGTATTGGTGAGATGTCAAAAAATATTGTATACAAAATACAAAAATTGCACTTGTGTAAGTGCTTCTTGAGTGGATTCTGAGTATTACTTGAAATCGAGAAGAGAAATTTTCTTCTCAGAATCAACTGAAGAGTATTTTTTGCCAAAAACGTCTCCTTATCAACATGTTTTTGGAAAAGGTAGTTTCATAGTCAAACGGCTGTCTTTTATTTGTTAATACAAATGTGTGCAACTTATGTGGAACTTATTCACATTACTCACACGAGGAACTGTTCACTTTTAGGATTTGACGATACCGAAATATTTTTTTCTGTGAATATTCCCCCCGGCGCGGCGCGCGGATTCCACGATAGGTGTGAATATAAAATGCATTTGTCATTTTTCATAGATTACTACAAAAGCGTTCCATAACTTTTACGTATCGACGAATCGACATAGGCGATTTTTACCTTCAGGTTGGAATGAGCTATATCGGTCGAGTAGTTCTGGGTACCTCCAATAGAAAACCAATATTAGATCCACGTGTTGTGTACGTACTAACTCACATGCCTAACATTTGCATTGGAATGTATCAAAGCATCGGTCAGGCCGATGATAATACTTTTACTTGTTTTCAGTATGTTTTGTGACTGATGACCGATCCGCATAATTGTTTGAATAAATGTTTATACTCTTATTTCCACATCCATGCAAACTGCAAACTGAAGACTGTGACAACAAACCTTTAATCCTGATTGCTGCAGAGCTTTCTCTGGGTAAGTTAAAGCCACCCTCTTCAATGGATGGCGATGACACCATGCCACTATTTTCCGGCTTCGTAAATAGCGATGTGGTTTGATAATGATCCGATGGTATAGCAGGTGGTGCAACCTTTTTAGCTTGTAGGTGTGGTTTCAAGGATCGATGCATAGTGTTTTATGTTTAAGAGTGCCTGCAAACAAAAAAGCAAAATATTTATCATTTAAATTTATAAGTGCACAATAGAATTAGATGCCAGCCACCATATCGGAACCGAGACTATACCGGCATACTGCATATATATCAAATGGTTGTCCCAAGGAAGCCTTTGCTTATGAAAAAAAAAATACAATAAAAAGAGACACCTGTTCTAATTAGAAAGGGATTTAATGTGGGTCCACAAAATATGTAATGATTTGCGAAATTTTATGCAAGTGCAAACTTCACCACGCCCAGTCCGTGCTTCCTCGAAACAAGTTTTCAAAATCTTCCTCAGAAAAAAACAAAAAAAACTCACGCAAACCCATAAAAAAGGAACAAAAAAGTAATAAGCGAAAAAGTCGTACCATGGCGATTATATTCTCGTTGAGGAAGAATAAAGCACCACCGGGTAATTTATCATATCACTACGATTCACCATGAACGGATCTGGAATCAGTTTCTTCACCAAACTGCTGTGTCGACATTAAATTTTATGTTTTCACTTAATTTTTGCCGTCTTTTTTGTTTATTTAATGAATTTAAAGCAAAACGTTTTAAAGCGAAATTTATTTTTCGCACTTTACGACAAGGAGAAGAAGGAACTACAACAGCAGCCACCTATTGATTTATGCTTTAACATTGTAACATAGATTTCTTCTTCTTCATCGGCCAACCAGCCAGCAGCAGTACCATCGAGAGGCACATCAGCACATACTAACTATATTTAGCTAAAATGCACTTTTCATATAAAAAAAAAACCAACTATCACCATGAAGTTGTCAGTGGAACAGAGTAGGAGAGAACATTAAAAAAACAATAAGAATGGTGATGAAAACGACAAGGAACAAATATTGTGCGCAGTGGGCGCAATCAGTGGCCAGTTGACAAGTGGTATTTCAAGTCAAAAGTAAAACATTGAGAAAAAAATGTTCTTCAAAAAATATCTAGCTATTTTGACTGAATCAAACTGTGCAGAGAAAGCAAAGTCAAAATACGAATCATCGAGACAAGTTCATATAAAAAGATGACATACTCTGGAAATCACAAGGTTGGAAGCAGGCTTTTCTGAGAAGTAAAACTGATAGATCCAGGAAAAAAGAATATGGAGCAAGAAAGATTACATTTTTACAGCGGTATTAATAAAAAAGGACTATCCGCTATTTAACCCATGTTTTAGCTAGCAGACGGATTGTGTACTTGTTCGTTTGATAACTTTTATTATTCATGAATACATCCTATATACATATTAGCTATCCGCTCTTTATCACTAAACGCACTGCAGCACTGCACCCAAAAAAGTACTAAATATGCTCGTAAATCTGTCATATTCAATCAGCTGACACTATCGTACTCAAAGCATATTATGTGATATTGGGAATTGGGATTCTGAGATTCTCTTTCAAGTCTCTTGTTAGTGTTGTTAGAATTAGGAGTTAACTCGCTACTTTATTAATGGCGGTGTTAAAGTGCAAGTAAGTAAAAGACTTTGAAGCCTCAATATGATTGCATTCATCGACAGAAGATGCATTTATCGAATTTTGGAGGCTACATTCTGATTATTTTCGCTATCAGGAGTAAGCTCGTATGTTTGCCGAAATGTATCTTTCCGGGAAAAAACAACAACATGGATGGTTATTTTTATTATTATTGTTTCCTTGATCTGAGGAAAGAGAAGCGATTTCTTAGTCGTCATCATAGGAAAAAAAAGGTGTAGTTATCTGGGTTAGACTATCCTATTATGACAGGATAGACTCGGTAGTACACAGAACCAAGATGCTAGAAATTGCCTATTAAGCGTTGCTTATATCAGTATACAATACATAGTATATAAAACAACTAATAAAATAAATAATAACTCTTCTTTAAATTTTTCATGTGCTTCTAACCTTATGAAGCTGAAAAAATTTGTTTATTCTTGTGTTAACTTATGTTCTTAAAAAGTAGCAGACTATTCTGTGGAATATACGACATTCTCTCTTCCGTCCTAATAATGTTTATTCTCTTCTCCAAAAAAATGGGAGAAATAACAGTTTAATTTTTCAACAAAGTTTTGCTTTTCGCATTTTACCTATTTAGAATAGATTTTAGATCAACTCTTTTATTGATCAATCCTATGTTGTACGATTTTTTTAAAGACAAGGCAGGTTTAACTAAAAACATATTTATATAAGTTTATAAGTGTATCTTATCTATTGAATTTATTGTATTTTAACAATACGTCATAGTAATAAGTAAAAAAAATAATATACATACATAACATTCATACGTAATATGAATGAACTAAGAAAGTAATTTCTTTTGGGTGCACGAGTTCAGCAGTTGTCAAAGTTCACCATAATTCTCTCTCTAGACAAGTCCTGAGTTAATAGTTTATAGGGAGCTAACTAACTATGCGTAAAATCAATTCCTGTACAAAAATTCGTATCTTCATTGAGAGTTTAGACTAACACTTCTTCTGAACATGATTGTGGTTTTTCGTGAGTGCAATATGTTCATTAAAACCAAACGGTGAAAGTGTCATTGTGACAATAAAATAAATAAATAGTTTGTGCAACAGGCACGGGTAGACACCCTAGGCCTAGCTTCTCGCAACCCTCGTTTGTGTGAGTTTCTATTTTTCGGACGAATCAAAGGGCCCTACAATTTTATGCTGAGTCCGAACGGCTGGCTGAATTGATAAGCTTTTTCAGGACAGTCATACTCTCGAATGTAATTTGTGTTTTTCCGGGGATCGAACCTGGGATCCCTCGCGCAGAAGTCCAACCACTGCGCTACTGCGCCCACTTGACAGTATAAAAAAAATATGGTTCACAACAGAATACATGTTTTTTTAACACAAGTTCAATGCTAAAAAATCGAATTGCAAATATCTGGCCAAATTCTTGGAAGAATGAATTTGTTTTTATGCAAAAAAACGCAAAAGCATGAACGCTAACATAAGTGGATGAAGATCTTCTTGGTCGTTTCGAACGCAAAATTCTTTGATTGATTTTTGGTCCTGTTGACGGGCTTTGGAGGAGATTTAACAGCGAACTGTAGTAGCTGTACAGCGGCATCGACCTGGTCAAAGAAATGCGTATCAACCGAAATAGATTGTCAGAAATAAACTATTACTATTTTTTTAATTGCAGTTTCTTTAACTTGTCTGGAAAAACCCAAATATTTTGTATTAACTAAAAGATAATGACCACGTTCAATACGTTAAGCCGTACACAGTCAAACATTTCTGATTAGTGGATTTCCCTAATTTTGGTAAACTCTTAATTTTTGTTAACTTTGATTTGTGTTGCACACGTAAATGCAACCAGAAATAGGTTTTTCAATATTAAAATGATTTATTAAATCAGTTTAATGTTATCGCATTATTGGATTAGATTCGATTATTCATGCCCGATATGAAACCAAATTAGTGGGGTTTCTTGAGTATCTGCCAGCCATGAGAATGCATTCACACTTCTTAGTGCGCATATTTTTTAAGAGATCTCTTGTACTAGATACGTATTATATGAATGGAAGGAATTGAAGATACTTAACATTTTATGCCTATCCCGACCGGCTGAATTCAGGAGCTTTTTCCAGGACAATTAGGATGTTGTGTTCTTCAGGGGACTGAACCTAAGACACCTGCAGTAGTGGTATTAGTCACTTCAAAAGTGAAAAAAATGCTTACATATTCAGTTGAAAGTATATTGGTTACACCCGAGTATAGGTTTGACATGAGCCAAACTGCAAAACGACGATGCTGTGCTGTGTGGACTGGACACATCAACTTTGCTTGCATCGGCATAAGTGATCTAATTAAATGAAAACAAACGTTGTTGTCACAATCACAATGCAGGATTATATTAGATGCATACTTACATCTCATAAGAAGTAGTTCGTTTCCTAAAACGAATGTTACATTATACATACAAAAAGATAATTTTATAACTTTATAATATTATGTAGGTACTTGTTAAAAGCAATATCACTTCCTGAATGTCTTTATAGCAAAATCAAAATGTATTCTATATCAACCAACTTCTGTATATCATAATAGACCATACATTGATTGGTTTTGTTATGTTCACGATCACGGACGAGCTGTATCAGTACCATAAGTTCATACATAGGTCAGACCACAAAGCCAATTGGAAATGATTACAGCTCCTCAATCTACATAAAATCATCAGCCCCACTGTACTCGATTATGTGACTACGAATACGAAGATGAAGCTAAAACAAACGAACCCAACTAAAGGTGGAGTAGGAGGATGAAGTAAAAAAAAAATAGTTCACATTTTTTTACCTTTTTGTGCAATGAGGATGAGAAAAAGGATAAAACAAAATTTACATTTTCGATTTGCGGGAATATAACAGTAACACAAATTATTTAATATATTTTTTATTTCGTTCACAGTGCAATTTGGATTTTGTTATTCACCATTTTTTTCATTTTATTTTTCACTGTTCACAAATGCAATCCTGTCATGTCATTCGATTTTTTTCACTTTGCACTTTCGCATCGCTATTTCGTTATTGAGTATACAACAATACACGAAGAATCAAAACATTTGTTTACTTAAAATTAAATAAATAAAAACATTAAGGGGATTAGCAAGTTTTTTTTCTTATTTCAATATATAAAATTCTAAAAATACTCTTGTCACGAAAATACAACACCACCATTTGGTAATGGTGGATAAGAAGACACCTAGGAAAGGGAACGCTCGTAAACGCTTAACAACGCATTCACCATAGTAAGGATGAGTGTCAGATGAAAAACCTCTGAATTAAAATGTACTTTGTAAGAATGTACTAGATTTTTTTATTGCGAGTTAAGTTTGTTGCATTAAAATTCATACTTGGTTATACCTCATATAAATTTTTGATATTAGCCCAAATTACAGGACAATTTTGTCTGATTTTTGTTCAAAAATGTAGGTATTCCAGGGAATCAAAAGTTCTCTTGGATTGGAGTATAGTTACTCGTAATGCTGTTAATTGGAGATACTTATACAAATAAAATAAGGGTATTCATGCAACGTCGTAAGTTTACCATTTGCGTAAAATGGTTTACGATAAACGTTTCATGAACGCCCCAATTTGCTGTTTGTGGTAAATGGTGGTAAACCAATCAGCTGTTACGCATGAGAAGAAACGAACGAATTGATAAAATGTGAACAAACCACTTTTGATGTAATTATAAAGAGAAAATTGCACATTTTACTATTCCAAGTGTAGGATAATTAGTTAGTCCATCAAATTGAATTAAGAAAACAAGTTTTAAAAGGGTTTAAATAACGAAATTTACAATTCCAATCTTTTTGCCGCGAACGAAAGCTCCCTTTGTTTGGAATTGAAAATTTCGAAATTTAATCTCTTTTAAAACTTGTTTTCTTAATACAATTTGATGGACTAACTAATTATCCTATACTCGGAATAGTAAAATGGGCATTTTCTATTTATAAATAAATTTATAAATTTATAAAATTTTTTCTGATTTCGCGCCTTTATTTCAAGTGTGAAATGTCACAATAACCTCGTCGTAAGTTTACCATCTCGGTTTTCCACACAAATTCGCGTAGTAAGTTTACCATCTCGTCGTAAATGATTTTCCATACAAATTTTGACAGTTCATTTACCACGTCGTAAACTTACGACGAGTTTACGACGTTGCATGAATACCCCTAATGTATATAAGGAATGTTCTATCCGTTGATACAAATTTGAGAAATTTTTGCATGTGAAATAATGGCATCTGCGAGATTAGTTGCTGACCAAAGAATTAAGCTCATAACAGAAGATATGTGAAGGAAAAGCGTGATTTCGATTTATGATATCTATTTTGAGCAGCTTGGTTGTATGGAATGATGATCTATTTTGGAATGAAGACTAATAAATTGGGAGTGGATGATTGTATGGCCGATGGCGATATATTTTCGGGTGTGGGAGAGTGAGACAAATTTCAATCAAAGAGGGGCTGAAGAGCTACGATTAACGGTTGACGTATGTTGTTATGCGTTCGATAATTTCTTGGCCATATTTTACATTGCGTTCTGGGAATGGTCACGTATCACGTGTCCGGGTAAATTTATATGTGTTACATCCTCATCAGCTTGTATCACCGTAGACTGTGCGGTCGATACAGATTGTATCGCTTACATTGCACTAGGCTTCTGCATTTAAAAGTAGACAGAAATAGAACGGCTCAAGGAAACAATAATTTTGATTAAACAATTTTTGCAAAAAACCCTGAGTTCCTCTTCTGTCATTTTCTCCATTGACATTTTAGCTTGTAAACGTATTTACCCTCAAAAATGAACTATTGATTGACGTAAATAATCCTGATTAAGGGACTATTCACATGTGACCGACCCAACTACCTCCGTTCACATTTTTCGTTGTCGCGGCAGTTAGCGAATTTCAGCCATAAGTTTCTACCAGAAATTTCTAATTTGAGATTAGTGCTGGATGTTGCTGGACTTACATTACCACCCCACGCAATTTTGCATGACTTCAGAGACAGAGATCCGCTTCCTACAGTCAAGGATAATGATCTGTAAGAGTGAGACCACAACTCTCCATAAAAAAGTTATGACTTTGGAAAAACGGACCTTTCTCTCGGAAGTCATGCAAAATTGCGTGGTGTGGTGATGTAAATCCACCATATATTAATCCATAATAAGTTGGAACGAATGTTTTATTCCCTAGTTTGTGGAACTTGGTTTAATGATGTGTATTGCGTAGACAATTCGCGCCGATGGTTTTTTCGTTCGCGGCAAAAAGTTTCAAATTCATAATTTCGTTATATAAACTATTTTTAAACTATTTTTATACCCGGTACCACACTGTGGTGATTATACCCGGTACCACACTGTGGTGAGGGTATATTCACTTTGTCATTCCATTTGTAACGCCCATAAGGAGGCGTTGTAGGTATGAAAAACTATATATATTATTGATCAGCATCACTTTCTTAGTCGATCTAGCGATGTCCGTCTGTCTGTCCGTCTGTCCGTCTGTCTGTCTGTCCGCACGATTACGGCCGTAATTTAAGAGCTATCGACTTGAAATTTGGTACGTAAGCTTTTATCCACCAGACTGAGGCTAAGTTCGAAGATGAGCAAGATCGGATGAAAACTACTACTACCTCCCATACAAAAGTATCAGATTTATATAGCTTTTTATGTTAAAAATTAAATTTAAATAGCTACAGTAAAGATAGCAAGTTTAAACTTTGCACGTATTGTTTTAATAATATTTAAAATTTTTTGACAAAAAAGAGCTTGATCGAATAAAAACTACCCATACCTCCCATACAAATATATAATTTTTTAATACTAAAATATTTTTTTATTTTACAATAATAGGCGTATTTTTTGGAAATCTATAGCTAGTTCACTTTTACTTTTACATGCAAAACTGGTATACTCACTTTTGGTTTTGTTATACCCACTTTTGGTTTTACATGCAAAACGGTTATACTCACTTTTGATTTTGTTATACTCACTTCCCAAAAAATACGCCTAATATAGTACCGGGTATTTGAGCTTCGGCATAGTCTAAGATAATTGTCTTACTGGTTTAAATTCATTTTGATGGGATAATTAATTATAAAATATTATTATTGTGGGCGCAGTAGCGCAGTGGTTAGTGTGCTGGACTACTGTGCGAGGGATCCCAGGTTCGATCCCCGGAAAAACACAAATTACATCTTAAGGTTTTTTCTACTGCGCCACCTCTCGCGAACGTCTGACAAACATCCGAGAGTATGACTGTCCTGAAAAAGCTTCTCAATTCAGCCGTTCGGACTCGGCATAAAATTGTAGGTCCCTTCCATTCGTTCCAAAAATAGAAACTCACACAAAACGAATGGTTGCGAGAAGCTAGGCCTTGGGTGTCCACCGCCTGTTGCGCCGCTTATTTATTTTTTTTTTTAATTAATTATCCTACTCTTGGAATAGTAAACTTTGCAATTTTCTGTTTATAAATAGCTACATCAAAAGTGTTTTTTTCGCTCATGTAAATGGACAATAGGTACTACCTACAGCAATTGGGTAGGTACCTATATGCCCAAAACACATGTGCAGAAATTCTGAATGCTTCACTGCATGCAGTACTGCATATGAAACACATGTGCAGAATTCAATTTGCAGCGGTTGCTGTCAATGAGGGGAAAAATATGTGAGTGAAACAAAGACGACAAATAATTCCCGTCTCTCTTTTCCTCGTATGCATCAGTAGCTGAATTTAAAAATTCGATGCTGCCAAGTCTACTTAATTTAATTCACTGCGTTGCTATGCAGTGGATTTAGAAATAGAGACATGTTGCAGTGCTGCGGTGGCTGCAGAATTTACATTTGTTTCACCACATAAAGGACCATTCACATGGCAGCGAACGAACGAATTGATGAAATGCGAACAAACCACTTTTTATGCATTTATAAACAGAAAATTGCACATTTTATTATTCCAAGAGGAAAATATTTAATTATCCTATCAAAATGTATTAAGAAAACAAGTTTATAAACAGTTAAAATAAGGAATATTCGATTTCCAAACTTTTTGCCGCGAACGAAAACACCCTTCGCGCGAATTGTCAAAGTTTATTCGCAATCCACAACATTTATTCGCGTTCCACAAACTAGCGAATAAAACATTCGTTCGAACTTAACCTCAAACTAGACATTGGTTGGGTAGGAACTGATAGCAATAATTCGCGAACTGCCGCGACCAACTGCCGTGTTCATGTGAACCGACTGTCAAAACTCGCTGATTTTCGTTCGTTCGTAGGTAGTTGGTCGCTCTCATGTGAATGGTCCTTAAGAACATGTGTATTCTAATCCTGCTGCGCAGTGAATTCTGCACGTGTGTTTTGGGCAATAAGAAATCATTCGTTATTTAACATTGTGGAGGAATAAATCAAGAAATATCGAGTCCGGGAATTCCAAGTATATGGCAATGATGCCTGACATCAATCCCATAAATGACATTTGTTTCAATTTCCAAAGGTGTGGAGTAATTTGTTATGTTTTGTATGATTCAAGTAAAGAAGTTTTTATATATTTTCCTTAATTTTTATTTAAACGTTAAGTTTTCTTACATACAGTGAATAATAAACAGAAATTAGTTTCAGTTAATTGTTTCCTCATTTCGTTTGTTGCCTTAAAAATCAAATGTACGTTCGAATGCAAGCTGAGTTTTGGTAAATTTGTTCATGCAATTTCGGTAGTATGTACTATAAACTTTTTGTGGGGCATGTAAATAAAAATCTAAAGAGTTGCCTACAGTGCAACAGAAAAATGGCCGACCAAACCATAGAATAATGGGGCAACCTTTTGCATATTGTTGTTATTAATGAAATTTATTTCTTGTTTAATCTCAATATTATCTAAATTATTCGTTTACTCGAGAAAAAAAGAACCGTTTTGCTCTAAAAGAACATAATTGCAGAATTTTCTTTGTCTCTTTAAAGGGGGTCAATAACTTTATAATTGGATGGGCAACTAGCTTACAAGTAATTAGAATGTACATTATTATATAGGTAGCTAATGTAACAGTGTTAGATCGCAAAAGGAAATTCGGTTTTCCGATGAAGAAACTAAAAACTTAGCTGACTCACGGCACGCAACGCCCCTTCCCGAAAGGTATTCAAATATATTTATTAGCAGCAAACAAATTAAGTTATGTATTTGTTGGTCTTATCTTGCGTGCATAGTATAATCGAGTCATACTACAAAAAATCGCTACTCGCAGTAATATCAGTAGGTACCTACAATATACAAAAAACAAAACTTAAATATTGTTGCGTAGCACTAGCAGTAGCAACAGGTTTTCTCTTTATTCAGCATGAATGCCGGTTTCATTCAGACATTTTTTTTCTGGCATTATTTGCGAAGTATGTACTACATAGGCATACATATTTGACTTCGGGCCTCGGGGAATATTCATCTGTGAACATCGATATGAAAATAAAATTGTAAACAGATACATTTATATTGAACTGATGTTTGAAAACAAATAAAAGTGGCTTGCTATTGCTATGTACATTTACAAAGCAACTTCAGTCATGTGCATTTCGTTTATACCTACATAAAATCAAATGATTTGCGCTTCCCAATCGCTAGTGGGCCAAATATGGCAGTGTTGATCTATCCAATTAAGTGGTTCCCAACCGGAGGTTCATGCCTCCCAGGGTGGGCATGACGACGACTATAAAATAAATGCATAAATACAATTTAATTTCTAAATTGATGCAAGAGGCAATTGTATTAATGTTAAATGCTTGGCATCGGTTTTACAACTTCCTATCTCTATTTGTTCTTTTACCGCATGTACACAATCTCCTATTGCAATGCAAACTATATACTAGGCGCATTCTAGCTTAGTTGTATTATAAGGCATAAGGGCATAAGGGACTGCAATCCGCTATAGGAAGCATTTGGTGAAAAAAGTTTCGAACCACTTCTAACTTAAAAAGGCTGTTTCTAACTGTTATACTATAACATAGACTTTATAAAATTATATTTCTTTTTCCTTCTCAGATCTTCAATGCAGAAAATGCCATCCCAAATAATAACAGATGGCAGTAGTCCCCCAAATGAAATAAAAGTAAAAACAGCATACAACGGTGAAGTTATTCACACTTACATTGATGAGAACATCTCATATGAAAAACTTTGTCATGAAATTCGTGATGTATGCCGTTTTCCACCAGATCAAGTGAGTAGTTTAAAAAAATTTCATTATCAAAACAAATGACACATGTATGTATACGTATTGTATCCATCTTTCAGCCCTTTACTATAAAATGGGTAGACGAAGAGAACGATCCTTGCACTATATCAACTCAAATAGAATTAGATGAAGCTATTCGCCTATACGAGGTTAACCGGGACTCAGAACTCCTTATACATGGTGAGTGCGAAAATGTTGTTAACGTAATCTAAATTGTTTTATTCGAACATACTACCATAAAATTATGTTTGGACACAATATTGATCTGTTGTGGGTACTGTGTCACTCCTCACAATTAAATTTATTTATTGTCCTTTTTGAAGATGCTATAGCAATATCTGATTACAACTAGTAAGGGATATTTTTTTTAAATCTTTGGGATTGACTATAAGAAAACTGATGGTTGCTTTTAGCGTATACACACCGAATACGTTTTAAATCACTAGTAGAGTACTGTGTAATATGCAAATCCCTAGTCAATGTTTTTTTTATAAATTGAAAAGGAGGCGACTACAGTATAAGATAAGTTTAAGGTAAACCCAGATACACTCATCAGTCTCGCAAAATGTTGCATTTTAGAAACAACTGGAAGTGAATACTTCGTCTACTGTTTTTTGCTCTTGACTATATGCTTCATTTAGAAATAAGCGCACTTCTTTGGATGTTCATAAATACAATCAAATTGCACTTGGATTAGGTAGGTGTTAATATTCCTTAACAGATTAGCAGACTATGCAATGTCCTACTTTGCAACATGGAAATGGTGCAGGGAGATGGATTAAGCAAATGAAGGATAAAAACTTGACATACTAGGGTAATTGCTGTAACGAACAAAGACAGGATCTTTTTCGGGCTTTGTTATAAGCGGCAAACTGAAGCAACAATCACGAAGGCTAAATTCGCTAACATCCTGCTTTACGAAAAGGTAAAAAGAGAAACAACACCTGTAGAGACAAACAAACAAACCTTGTATTTGCCTCACAGTGGGTGATGGGGATATGAACAAATTACTTCTAGACGGGCTTACCTGTCGAGCTATCTAAAGAAGCGCGAGATGACTTTGTGCAGGTCATTTCAAGATTAGCTTGGAGAGAATTATCTTTGATGAATGGAACCTCAGAATGGTTTCTCAATTCCACAACTAAGAAGGCCTATGCCCTGTTATGCAACTTCTACAACATCCCAACATCCGACTTAAGAACATTCCTAGCGAAATCAGAGGAACAATTTTCTAAAAGTCTTTGTACTGGCATACGAATATGTCATTGACAGAAAACAGTGATCTGTCACTGGTGCGTCGGTAAATATTAAGGTAGGAGTGCGAAAAATGGATTTAGGTGAGATTGAGGTAAAAATCATATTATATAAAATGTTGACACAACATCGATGGATCTGTCAGAACGCCGCAACAACTTTGTCTACAAACTCGGATAATAGGCGTTTTTATTTTTTAGTTCAGAGCAGAGCATGAACTGTCAAAAAAATGTTCCTGTTTCTTTTTTAGCTCAGACACACCAGGGCTTGTTTATCTGCTACTACATCAGCTACATCGACTACATCATACAACATCGATTTGACACTACATAATTTCTGTTTCTTTTTTCGTTCAGAGAATGATCAGAGCCCGCTCTATGAGCTCAGAATAAATTGACTGAGCAGGCTGAGTAAAAGCTGATTAAACACTTACAGTAACATTTGACAGAAAAAAACAGGATAAACAAAAATAGTTGAAATGGCGGACGAGCCTTGTTGTTCTGGGACAGAAGGTTAACCAAATTAAGAAATATGTAACATTTAATAAATAGCCATATGACAGCTATATGCTCAAGTGTGTTTCATAAACAAATCAGAACGATCTGAGCACGCTCGGTTCAGAGCAGGGTCAAAATACTGAACTAAAACAGCGAAGAGTAACACCTGTTGATTCCTCTTTCTTTGGCAACTGTGTTTCATGGTAAAAAAAAATTAAGACCGTAATCATCCAATTCTTGCTCTATGGTTCATAAGCATGGATGTTAGCGACGAAACAAAAACAAATTCCTCCACTTTTTGCTCGTTCACGGATAACCCTATGCAGCCACTGATAACTGATTGCAGGACAATGCATAGACAATTGAAAACATAATAATGTGTATGTTAAATTTCTTAATATTTAATCGTATATTCCCGCCAATAGGCTATACATAAAAATTATTTAAAAAAAATTCAGTTTTATCCTGACACCGGAATTTATGTATTAGTTTAAAAATGCGTCATCACTTTATTCTACATAGCAACGGTCCCATGATAGTTTCTTATGGAAAGACAAAATTAATCAGCATAAAATTGCGTAGTTCAATTATTACCCTAGTGATGCAGCGTCTGGGAATTAATATTCTACACATCACATCAAATGAGTATCTTTTCCAGTTAGTTTTCAACAATCGCTCGATCAAACGACTCGTTCGGTTCTATTATCTTTGTTATGTAGAGTAGGCAACGAGCAATGTTGCATCTTGTTCGAAATGCGGTTTTACATAAATATTGCTTATTTTTATTGTGCGATAAAATGACTTACAATGGTTGTATATTTTTTCTAATGCTTCAACAATTAAGCTACACTTGTATATTGTATTAAAATATTGTGTTCCATTTCTCGATAATTAATTGCCCTGTACGCAAGCTGTTAATTGTTGTCGGTCAAAATGCTGTGTAGATTTTTTTGGAGCATGCTTTGACAAATACATTGATGTACCGTCGCAATCCTCAACCCGTTCTTTTTTTTTCTGTGTATCTTAATCGAAATGTCAACTGCTCACTATTTGTCATCTGAATTTGTTGTGTGTTCCTGTAATATTAGTCGATAGATTTTTTAATTGTTATCCTAACGAACGTGGACAGATTGGTTAAAAAATGGTCAATACTACCTGCTACTATTTCTGTTCTATAAATCCAAAACAAAATACATATGTATGTACATAATACAAATTCCAACTTATACCTTCTTTGATGTAGTATGAATTGTACTACTGTTTTCGCAGTGGGAATACGGATCGTGATCAAAGTGCACAGTTTGGGTAGTACTTCGTTGGGTAGTACTTCCGAACTCTGATTAAACTAAAACTTATAGAAAATGGGAGAAGGTGAGGCAGTTCGAACAGGATGAGAAATGAGTGGGGAGGGAAAGGCGATAGACTCGTAGTAGGGAACAAAAAGATAGGTGGTAACACGCGTGTTGGGCTCCAATTCGGAGGGAATGAGCAATGAGCGGTAAAGGGGGCATCGTGTGTTATAGCACATGCACAATGCACGCACGGGATACCGACGCACCATCTCGTGTCCGTACTATTACCCGACTATAGGCACCTAGAAACATCGCTGACTTCGTATGAGTGACTCGCTGGTCAGTGCGAGTATATAGTGGGTGGAAACTATTATAGTAATCGCACTTGGATTATCACATAATATTTTCAGCGGTTAATGTTTTCTTCCAAATTTAATTTAGAGTCCATTCTATGTACAACAGTGCGGTTCACTTGTTTAGACGCAGAAGAGTTACGTTTTATTTCTTGTTTTTCGTATTACGTGGAACAAAGAGAAAAAAAAAAACGTATTTGGCAGAAAGGTACATTCATGCACTATACAACAAACAAACCCATAACGGTAGTTTTACTCATTTTTTCCTATACCATGCAAAAACGTATGCATTTTTTTGGTTCACTTGAATAGACGCACCGGTTAAATTGGTCAGTTAACATCAAGTGCTCGGAGCAGTGAAAAGTTAATTTAAAAGTAAGACAACTATTATTTTATATTAATTTTATTAAAATAGGCAGAAAAAAAGTGTTGAATTTGCAGAAAAGGCAAAAGTTAAAGCTTACCTCTCGGAAAACTTTTCAAATTGTGAAATGGCTCATAAAATTGCTCTAAGTGATAAGAAACTTTGTAAAAAATAGAGTATCTTTGGAAACAACTACAAAAAAAGGATCGTAAAAGTTTTACCACCACAAAAAAAGCGCAAAATTGAAAGACTAGTGTCTTATGGCGCTCAATTTACAAACAGAATGATAGCAAATCCACTTCAGTTGTGTTATTGTCTATGCTTTACACCCACAGTTTACAAAACTATAAAAAAACCACTGCCTAATCAAGCACCAGCGCAGTGCGCAGTAGTTAGTGTGCTGGACTACTGTGCGAGGGATCCCAGGCTCGATCCCCGGAAAAACACAAATTACATCTTAAGGTTTTTTCTACTGCGCCACCTCTCGCGAACGTCTGACAAACATCCGAGAGTATTACTGTCCTGAAAAAGCTTCTCAATTCAGCCGTTCGGACTCTGCATAAAATTGTAGGTCCCTTCGATTCGTTCCAAAAATAGTTAGGCATAGGGTGTCTACCCGCCTGTTGCGCCACCTATTTATTTATTTATTTATTTAATCAAGCACGCAAGCAACCTACGGCTTGAATTTGCAAGGTCTCACATGGTATGGGATATGAAGATTAAAGTGGTCTCCAGAAATTGGACTTTTCGAACAAAAAGGACTTTAACTTGGATGATCCTGCAACTACATCTATTACTTTCATGATCTCCGGAAAGAAAATATGTTTTATATGTCATTCGAAATTAGGGGTAGTTATGGTGTGGGGGGTGCAATTTCATTTTTCGGCGTTTTTACATTGGAAATCTTTTTCAATAAAATTACTTCTATTTCTTGCAAAACTTTTTTGGAAGCAGTACACAATTCACGCCTTGCTAAAAAATATTGCACTGTCCTCTGTCGCCTGATTTTAATATTATTGAAAATGTTGCCCCGTGAAATTTATTGAGGTAACAATCAGTATCAACACAATCAAGAGCTGATTACGGCGATAAAAACTTCTTGAGGGAATATATCCTTGAATTACCTTAAAAGTTCATATGGCTTTTTGAAGAATATAATTTTTGAGATTATATCCAATGGTACTGCCTCACACATTATTAAAATAACAGAAAATTGATTAAAATAAATAAAAAAAACTAAAAATATCGCTCACAAATTTGGTGTTTTGTTGTTTTTCGACTTTTTTACAGGTGCGTCTATTCAAGTGAACCAAAAAAATGCATACGTTTTTGCATGGTATATTAAAAAATAAGTAAAACTACCGTTATCAGTCTATCATCAAGTTTGAAATTATGTTTGTTTTATAGTGTATGAATGTATCTTTCTACCAAATAAGTTTTTTTTTCTCTTTGTTCCACATAATACGAAAAAAAAAACAGGAAATAAAAGGTAACTCTTGTGCGTCTAAACAAGTGAACCGCGCTGTATACAGCCTTATTTATTACAATTCGCTATAATGCTTCTAAACAACTGTATAGTTAGGCAGTGTATAAGTATTTATTTTTCAGCTTATGCTGCCTCTATACAACTGAGTATAATTTGAATATATAAGGTTTTTGCGGTTAGAGTTATTATAAAGAGTGTATAAAGTTTATAAATAAGGCTGATAGAGAGTACTCAAACCAAGTTTAAAGTCAATCGGATGAAAAATAAGAATTTTCCCATACAAACTTTCCTTTTGGAGTTCGAATTTCCTCAAAACTTTTCTAAGTGCTCACTTTTGCCATTAAAGGAAATTTGTTTCAAAATGTTGGCGTTGATCAGCAGCAATCAGTCAGGACAAACTGTGTTATATATGAAATTAAAACAAAAAATACTATTAAAAAAGTGTGTTGTCTATTTAATTCAAATCTTGTAAGAATTTTCGGATACCCTTTATTTCTAGCGTGTTTTCCCTTCAAAACAAATTACAGATTATGATAAGCTAATTGATACTGTGCTGTCAACATATTTGAAAGTCGTTTGCCAAAGAATGCCAATGACTTATATTCTAACAATAACACTGTAGCATATTAACAACTCGTATGGACAGCATATTACAAAAGATTTCGGGTATAGGTATTCAATTTTTCGCAGATACACACACCACACACCAGCCATATACACAATTTAGTTTCCTTATTTTGAATAATATTTTTGAAATATTTTCACCCTTGGCAATGTCGTCGATGGTGGTTGTAACATAACCAAATAAGCTTTCTTCCACTGCCTTACTGTTCTATCAACCGCATCTATCAAAAGCTGCTGTGAATAAATAATAAATAAATAAGGATATGACAGAGTCGGCGTTAAAATCGCATGCATCCATCTTCTCTGAGGAAGGACAAAAGTGTTATACTTATACTGGATGAACTTGCGTAGAATAAATCCTGCGCAGAATTCTGCAGAGGGAGAGATGGGATCTGTAAGAGGGAGCCTAGGTTTTCCAATCAAGTCCCAGAAAAAAACAGTTTCACTCTCTCATTCGATGGGTGAACAAATTATTTAGTGGCTAGCAAAGCATACTGTCCAAAAATTTCGGCAATTCAGTGCGAGAGAGAACAAGCTAGCGAGAAAAAGAAAATCGGGCAACTATAGAATCTTTTCCAACGTTGCAACGAAAATTGGAAATTTTCTTTAAATTTTCCCAACAGTTTTCATATTACATTGCGATTGCATATTATCTTGAATAAACTTGACATTCAATTGATTTTTGTCGGTTGAGGTCAAGAGTAATATTGTAATTGTACGTGAAAAACTTGTGAAGTGTGAAAAATCTCAATCTACATATAAAGAGTGGAAATAGTGAATAATTTATTTTATATAAATAATTCAAGAAAAAAAAAACGCACAATTGCAGAATAAATGACAAAGAAAAAACCAAAACTTCCTTTACCTGGTCCATCGAGGGATTGCTTTTTTTTTTTATTCTCATCAGAATTGCTTTCGTCATCACTATCTCATAATTCTTTTGCTTATTCTTTCTTTTCTGTCCATCCCTAGATTGGATTTGATGTTTGTGTGTATGATATCGAATAATTTTCGCAATTCAGCGGGTGTTATCCTGGTTACATACAAAGCGAAACTACCCCCCAATAGCTCACAGTCCGATCCGCGCGTGAATGCAATGAATTATTTATATTTAAATAGGACTATAAAAATATCCGCCAGATATAATATATTTATATTTAGCTACATATATTCCACTTGCGCCAAATGGGGGAGGGTGGGTTGACTTGGTAGTTAGCAGAGTTTTTACTCTCTTTCACTCGAGCGCTCTCGCGTTTCTCATATTTCTACATACATGTACACGAGTCCTTTGTATACTGCATTCACCTAGGGGATATTACACAATTATTATAGGTGTGGTTTTCACAATTTAACTAACTGACTGTAGGTTCGTGTGGAACATGTCTTCATCTTCCTGATGCTAAGGCGATAAACGAGTGCCTATAATATTGTGAATGTGAACTTTGTTATTGAGGCATCCCTCTACCCGATGACGAATTTAATTTTGATTGGGTTTCCATACCGTGTTATTGAAATCGATATTGTGGCAGTTTGTGGTTGTTTTGGTCTGAAAATTTATACTGCAATGTTGTGCCGAATGTACCTATAAAGTGCGAACAAAATAAATTAATACATTTTCTATCAAAATACAGTATTTCTTTTAAAGAGTCAAGTGTGTAAAAATATATTATTTGTGTTAAATAAAAAATGGCATGGGGATATTGGAGTGCTACCACAGTTGACCGTGGAAGATCGCCACGTCGTAATACACAGTGTACACCGTTGCCGGTGAATATTGTGCCACAAGAAGAGGCACAACCGCAACCAGCTGCACCGGTATGCTACAGTCCAACATGTCGGTCGCGTTGCAGCAGTCCTTGCGGCAGCCCATGTCCTGGGAGTCCTTGTGGCTCGATAAGTCCACCACCACCACCACCGCCGCAACACTCAAATAAGAATTGCCCACAAGCAGGAGCATCACAGCAGATATTGACTTTGGATGATTATCCGTCGAGAAGACAGTCATTGGATCGATTGGATAGTCCGCAGGTATAGTAATGGAGAAATATTTTCTTCTTTCACTTTTCTTTCCGTCATACTTTCATATTGTATGCTTTTTTTTTTCTTCTTCAAAATGCAAGTGTGAAGTGGTAGAGAAGAATTACATATTATTTCGTTTATAATGATATCCAAAACACAGTTATGTAACGTAACCAACGGGATATTCATATGTACAGAAGTACCTACTTGTACATATTCTTGCATCAATGTTTTATCCCACTGTTCTTAGTATGAGCTTATCGATTTCCAAATGAGTCAGGTAGTATAGGAATTTTTAGATAAAATCTCTGTGGGATGTAATTGCATGATGCTTATGATTTTCACTATTATCTGAGGATGTATCTATGTATCTACTAAACTATTCCCATAATAACCAGATGGTGTAAATGTTTAAAAAGCTTCCCAGCGTTCGCGTCATATCGTAGGGAGTATTGCCTTCTAGGCTAAATAAACGGCGATTGACAAAAAATTAAATTCTTCTCCTTGTTTTTTTATGCGATGTCTTTATCATAGTTTTTAACGGATCCCATAGGAATACACAGTCTCTCGTTGATGTTGTGTGTCCTTAGTTGATGAAAGAATGCAATACAATATCTGCCAAATGTCCGCCTCGGTTGAGCCTACAAATTAATCATTCTTTTGATGAAATTTGTTCGCATAATTGCGGCTGTATTTCTCGAATGAAAGTTCTGCTGATTTCTTTTAGAGCATGAATCGTTGGTGGAGCATTGGCGTATGACGGCAGTCCGAGTGGACACAGGGCTCTATACCAGCATTGCTCCCCAGCCAACTCTGCCCACAGCTTGCTGAATTCAGTTGCTTACGCAATTTTGGATGAGGTATTTTTACAACTACTGAAATCACCTTAGGTATGGTGAAGTGAAATTTATGATTCTACTCTTTGTATCCTTTCGACTAGGACTAGATTAGGACTTGATTCAGACTATCGCAGTACAAGTTTTTTATTCTTTATTCATTCATTCTCCAAGGAGCTTCTTCGACTTAAAAGATCCAGCATCTCTAAAGTCGTTAATGTCATCTGCATATTAGGTAGACATAGGCAAAGACTAGGTATGGTATGCGTATGCCGTATGCGGTATGCCATATAATGACTTCTGCAGAAGCTGCAGAGATGAAGAGGAGGACGAGTCCATCGCTCACTTACTTTGCAGTTGTCCTGCCCTGGCCAATTTAGGAAAGGTCTACCCAGGAAACTATTTTCTTAACGATCTTAGGGATCTAGGTAACACCAGCGCTGCTAGTAGCCCATAGCTCTATATACCCGTAAGCAAATTGGTTGCATGAGTAGCCAACAAAGGAATAACTCTCCAAATCCGAGTGGTATATGCTATATGCACAATGGGGCGAATAACGGCCTAAGTGTTTCTCTCACCGAGAGCCACTTTAAACTAACTAACTATTCATTCATTCTGCGAACTCTATTTCCGGGTTCCTCAAACTCAAACATAGGGAATCAATGCTAACCATCGTTCAATTCCGATTGCGGACCTTGTAAGCATACTTTGGACTGTAGTGGGTTATCCATTTCGTGTTTCGGAAAATATAGCTCTGTAAAATTAGCTTAAGACAAACTTAAGATATTGTATAGTCCAAAGACGGTGCTGTGTTAACAATCAGTCATGGCTGGATCGTCGATCGAGCGAGATATCTTCCCAAGCAGGGGTATGTTTGTTGTTTGAAATGCGCACATATTTTTTTTAGCTGTAGTTCTGGTTGGAAAAGTTGTTTTGTTGTCGCTAATTTTAAGTTGGGACGGGCTATAGCTTGCTGTTTTTAAGCATTCATAAACAAATAAATGAAATGAAATGAACATTTTGACAGCTATGAGTCTTCAAGGTCAGTCAACTTTTGATTTGTAGGACGTAGGCACCTTTTGCGCCTTACGAGTGATTTTAGTCCACATATTGATTTGTGTGAGCGCACGATATCCAACACAGTCAAAAAATTCGAAGATACCAGGCCTGTTACGGATGTGGTAAGACATGTGATGGAAAATATCGATGCTGTCAGTGCTAAAGACCCTAATTTATCGATTCCTCAGAGTTCTCAGGTTCTGAATTTGTCTTACGGTCAGAAATTGAAGATTTCGATATGAGTGATATGAGAAGCCAAACAACTTGACCAAATTTTGACTTTACTTTGGTGATGTTCGAGATTTGGTGATGTCAATTCGCCGCCGATATCGTCCCATTTGATGCTGTTAATGACCATTCACATGAGATCGAACGAACAAATTGATGAAATGCAAACAAACCACTTTTGATGCATTTATAAACAAAAAATTGCACATTTTAATATTCCAAGAGTAGGATAAATTATTAATCCATCCGAATGTATTAAGAAAACTAGTTTAAATAACTAAAATTCGAATTCCACACGCTTTGCGGCGAACGAAAACATTCTCGGATGGAATTGTCAAAGTTTATTTGCAATCCACATCATTAAACCGCGTTCCACAAACAAGCGAATAAAACATTCGTTCGAACTTAACCTCAAATTAGAAATTGTTGGTAGAAACTGATGACTGAAATTCGCGAACTGCCGCGACCATGAAGTGTTCATATGAACGGACTGTCAAAACTGGCGAATATTCGTTCGTTGGTCGCTGAATAGTCCTTTAGGTTTTTTGTTTATGGTACTACTCTAAAATTCGTGTTTACGCGGACAATCTTCAAACTCATGAGTAGTTCAAAACCAACATTCGTTAAGTCATTGGTGCGATATCAGCCGAAATGAGCAGAAAAGTCTTCGAAAATTCCCTCAAAAGCATTGTGGACATTCTTTTTCTTTGTAGTTAGTAGTCTAGTGCCTTCGTTTATTCTTCGGCTGCATAGGCCGCAGGGTTCCAACATTCCACTTCCACTTTCGAATATTGTGTTTATGTGTATGATAGTTGCGTCAACTGGACACCGCCAAGTTGATGCCAATCGGAGTTCTACCCTACTCATACCATCCAGAAAGGAATGAAGGGTATATATAGCTGTTTGGGTTTTAAAACAATTTCCAGATTAGGTTGAAACATTTTTGTTTTATAGAAATGTTCCACTCATCGCGGCATTCGTTTAAGGACATAGGAAAATCTACCTGTACGCCTTTTTAAAATAACTAGTTAGCGCAGCAGGTTCATATAGGCCGCCTATAGCTTTATAGGTATATTAAATTTTTCATTGCATTTCTAACGCCAAAAAGGAGTCACCGGCGACCCCATAAAGTATATATGATTGTATATTCTGAATCAGGATCAAATTCTAAATCGATTTAACCATGTCCGTCTGTCTGTCTGTTGAAACCACGATTACCTACGTCCAAGCGAATGAAATTTTCTTTTTATCATCGTCAGGTTGGTATTAAAAATGGTCTATGTCGGTCAAGTAGTTCTTATTACTGCCATACAAAACTAATATACTCAGCGGCACGGAATCTTGGCCACTCTTAATTTTTGCTGTAACTCGCCCTAAAATATTTTTTTCAAATGATTTGATTGTAGTTAGGTGAAAAATGCATTTTTTAATTGATTGCAACGTTTTTTAGGGAATTCAAAGGTTTACAAGGTTTACTATGGTTTTAATAACGTTAGCTTAAAATGTTACATTTTCTTAGAAAAAAAGGTTAAATTAAAAACAGCATAAAATAAAAAATCACGTATATTCTTTAGTTTTTGGAACGTGTCAGTATCGTGTATTCCCTCCTCTCGTCCTGATTACAGCTTGCGCAGTTCGATCTGGCATACTCTGGATAATGTTTTTGATATCAACTTGCGATAAGCTCTCCAAAGCGGTCAGTGTAGCGTTCCCGACCTCGTCTATTGTTTGTGGGGGGTGGAATGAGCACTTTATCCTTCTTTTGAGCATATCCCAGATATGTTCTATGGGATTGAAGTCCGGACTACGAGCAGGCCATTGCAGTTTTTGAATACCGATGACTTGAACGAATTCATTTACGATACTTGCTACATGGGGTCTTGCACTATCTTGCATTAACAGAAACTGGTCGTATCCTATGAACCTCATATAGAGCAATACGTGTTCCTGAAGGATCTCCTCAACGTATTTAATCGTTTATCAACGATAATCAATTCTGTACGACCTTCAAAACTTATTCCTCCTCACATGGCAACCATTTTGCATGACTTGTATGTAGCGGACGGTATCGGTATAATACGGTATGTAATTTTATGCCGAAACCGAACTGCTGAATTTACAGCTAGGTTCCAGAAATCGAGTGAAATGAAATCGAAATCGAAACTGCAAATCGAGTGAATTCGTTTTTAGTGTTCTGCATTCCGACCGATTCGGTAACTCCGAATTTTTTTCGAAATCACTTTTCGTGAAATTGCAAACAGCTACCATCTGTCATTTGGGACATCGTAAAAGTGTAATCACTTTTCGTGAAATTGCAAACAGCTACCATCTGTCATTTGGGACATCGTAAAAGTGTTTTTATTTTGGAAAATTGTTTGTTAATAAAATTGTGTTGTTCGTGTGGCTTAAAAGATTATTTTTTATTATAATTTTATTATAAACGGATCTTATAATGAGTGCTGTTCTAGTTGCTGCACAGGAGAAATAAAAAAATAAAAAGACGAAGGCTGAGAGATATATCAAATCCCTTGGAAATTGCAGATGCTGCGCAAGTTATAAAAGCTAAAAACGAAAGTTTAATTTGGTCAATTATTAGTCGTTTAATAGAGGTTCATTTCATACTACCGTCTAAATGTGTATTTCTAATGTTGTTGCAAATTATTGAACCACACCTTCAACAATATTCAATTCCTGCCACTGCAGCTAGCCGCAGTTTTGCGTTTTTGCCGCTCCATAAAATTAATAAATATTCCCTCCTGCGCAGTATTTTTATGTTTACCCCTGTTTTAAATATATTTTTTGTGAAATAAGCCTATCAAGTTTGTTTTAAATTGAATTTTTTACTTACATTTTTGATCGCGTCTTTTCGTGTCCACTATTTCACATGAATGACCAAGATCGATTTGAAATCACTTGGAAATCGTCAAAATCGATTTGTGGAACACAAAAATTTCACTTTTTCTCAATTCCGAAAATTTCTAAACCGAAATCGAATAAAGTGAAATGTAGAATGTTCTATGGGATTGAAGTCCGGACTACGAGCAGGCCATTGCAGTTTTTGAATACCGATGACTTGAACGAATTCATTTACGATACTTGCTACATGGGGTCTTGCACTATCTTGCATTAACAGAAACTGGTCGTATCCTATGAACCTCATATAGAGCAATACGTGTTCCTGAAGGATCTCCTCAACGTATTTAATCGTTTATCAACGATAATCAATTCTGTACGACCTTCAAAACTTATTCCTCCTCACATGGCAACCATTTTGCATGACTTGTATGTAGCGGACGGTATCGGTATAATACGGTATGTAATTTTATGCCGAAACCGAACTGCTGAATTTACAGCTAGGTTCCAGAAATCGAGTGAAATGAAATCGAAATCGAAACTGCAAATCGAGTGAATTCGTTTTTAGTGTTCTGCATTCCGACCGATTCGGTAACTCCGAATTTTTTTCGAAATCACTTTTCGTGAAATTGCAAACAGCTACCATCTGTCATTTGGGACATCGTAAAAGTGTAATCACTTTTCGTGAAATTGCAAACAGCTACCATCTGTCATTTGGGACATCGTAAAAGTGTTTTTATTTTGGAAAATTGTTTGTTAATAAAATTGTGTTGTTCGTGTGGCTTAAAAGATTATTTTTTATTATAATTTTATTATAAACGGATCTTATAATGAGTGCTGTTCTAGTTGCTGCACAGGAGAAATAAAAAAATAAAAAGACGAAGGCTGAGAGATATATCAAATCCCTTGGAAATTGCAGATGCTGCGCAAGTTATAAAAGCTAAAAACGAAAGTTTAATTTGGTCAATTATTAGTCGTTTAATAGAGGTTCATTTCATACTACCGTCTAAATGTGTATTTCTAATGTTGTTGCAAATTATTGAACCACACCTTCAACAATATTTAATTCCTGCCACTGCAGCTAGCCGCAGTTTTGCGTTTTTGCCGCTCCATAAAATTAATAAATATTCCCTCCTGCGCAGTATTTTTATGTTTACCCCTGTTTTAAATATATTTTTTGTGAAATAAGCCTATCAAGTTTGTTTTAAATTGAATTTTTTACTTACATTTTTGATCGCGTCTTTTCGTGTCCACTATTTCACATGAATGACCAAGATCGATTTGAAATCACTTGGAAATCGTCAAAATCGATTTGTGGAACACAAAAATTTCACTTTTTCTCAATTCCGAAAATTTCTAAACCGAAATCGAATAAAGTGAAATGTAGAATGTTCTATGGGATTGAAGTCCGGACTACGAGCAGGCCATTGCAGTTTTTGAATACCGATGACTTGAACGAATTCATTTACGATACTTGCTACATGGGGTCTTGCACTATCTTGCATTAACAGAAACTGGTCGTATCCTATGAACCTCATATAGAGCAATACGTGTTCCTGAAGGATCTCCTCAACGTATTTAATCGTTTATCAACGATAATCAATTCTGTACGACCTTCAAAACTTATTCCTCCTCACATGGCAACCATTTTGCATGACTTGTATGTAGCGGACGGTATCGGTATAATACGGTATGTAATTTTATGCCGAAACCGAACTGCTGAATTTACAGCTAGGTTCCAGAAATCGAGTGAAATGAAATCGAAATCGAAACTGCAAATCGAGTGAATTCGTTTTTAGTGTTCTGCATTCCGACCGATTCGGTAACTCCGAATTTTTTTCGAAATCACTTTTCGTGAAATTGCAAACAGCTACCATCTGTCATTTGGGACATCGTAAAAGTGTAATCACTTTTCGTGAAATTGCAAACAGCTACCATCTGTCATTTGGGACATCGTAAAAGTGTTTTTATTTTGGAAAATTGTTTGTTAATAAAATTGTGTTGTTCGTGTGGCTTAAAAGATTATTTTTTATTATAATTTTATTATAAACGGATCTTATAATGAGTGCTGTTCTAGTTGCTGCACAGGAGAAATAAAAAAATAAAAAGACGAAGGCTGAGAGATATATCAAATCCCTTGGAAATTGCAGATGCTGCGCAAGTTATAAAAGCTAAAAACGAAAGTTTAATTTGGTCAATTATTAGTCGTTTAATAGAGGTTCATTTCATACTACCGTCTAAATGTGTATTTCTAATGTTGTTGCAAATTATTGAACCACACCTTCAACAATATTCAATTCCTGCCACTGCAGCTAGCCGCAGTTTTGCGTTTTTGCCGCTCCATAAAATTAATAAATATTCCCTCCTGCGCAGTATTTTTATGTTTACCCCTGTTTTAAATATATTTTTTGTGAAATAAGCCTATCAAGTTTGTTTTAAATTGAATTTTTTACTTACATTTTTGATCGCGTCTTTTCGTGTCCACTATTTCACATGAATGACCAAGATCGATTTGAAATCACTTGGAAATCGTCAAAATCGATTTGTGGAACACAAAAATTTCACTTTTTCTCAATTCCGAAAATTTCTAAACCGAAATCGAATAAAGTGAAATGTAGAACACAAAAATTCATTTCCGATCGATTTCGATTTCATTTCGAGTGAAAGTGAAATGTGGAACCTAGCTGTTAGAAGCAGTTTTAGGACACTCGGATTTTTGTCAGAATTTCCCTAGAGTTGTTTTTTCAGTGGGTTGCACCTGAGATCCACAGCTCAGTGCCTAGTCTATCACACTAAGACAGCACCATTCAAGGTTTTAAAAAAATCAATAAAAACATGAAAAAATCTTTAAGTTTCTCTACACAACAGGCTAGTTGAGCTTGAGGCGGTCTGTTATAACTTTTTATCCTTTTCACTAGTCACTTCAATCCTATCCTGTTCTTTATTTATTCTTGAATGCCACTAAGTAGTTGAGTGAAATTTAGGAGCAAGTTCATTTTATGGCTTCAACTATCTCGTTCGTATTGCATTACTCCTTCTTATACTCCCACACAGTTTCCATAAAGTTTATACCAGGAAGGTTAGCTAGTTATTCTTCAGCTATTGAGTTTTGGTGTTTTGGAGTTTTTTTATGGTTGTTGTGTGCAACAGTATGACTTCTTTTAATCTCCTTAGATATGTCTGCTCCTCGTAAGTCCGAATTTGTCTTTATTCTTGGCGAAATGTCTTCCCTTTTGTATAGGGCTGTGGAAGCAATGAAGAGATGTTTAGGACTATGTAATGCCTTTCTAACTCTACAATCACTTTTATAGGATTACGAAAGTCACATCAAGGAAGATTTTTCCTTAAAAAAGCTATACAATCTTTTAGACAACTGACAATATGGATATACATAGGTCTGTAACAGTTGACAGTTAACACTTTCCTTGTAAATAGGTCTTACTACTCTGTTAGTCTAAGGTCCATAAAGTTGTCAAGATTGAAGCCAACTTATCCAAAGGTCTGTGAAATCAACCACTCAAAGAAGTTAATAATTCCTACATTCCTACAGCATTTTTTTGGCGACATTAAAACTATTTTCATTAATAGGACCTATAGGTAAGGTGCGCTGATATCTTTCTTACAACAACCACTCTTGCTGCAAGACAATAATATAGCAAAGTACTTCGCCTGAAGTGCTTTTGTCATCAAACGAGTACTTGGCTATATGAGGCAGATCAACCATTTCTCCAGATGCCCTAAGGAGGACAGTAGAAACGGAGATTTGTCTTCTTTTAGAGTAAAGACATGATGCAAAAAAAAAACATAAATTGCTTTTCCCTGAACAACACAAAAGTAAACGCCACACCCATCTATTTACATTGTTGACTCGCGTACCCACATAGTTCATCTTTGCGTTTACAACACTCTTGACACAATCTCTTGCCCACTTGGTATTCCATGGGATGACTTTCATCTTGGCCTTCTTCGTTTGTATAGTGGTGATATGCGATGAGAGGAGATTTATAAATCATTCTATATAAAAAAAAAGAACACGTTGTGCTAAAGTTTAAAATCTTTTGGCATCATCATCGCTTTGGTGGTCGGCCCTCTTCTTCCCCCCCTTTGCCATCAACTCGAACTGAACTGAAAAATTCCCACAACGAATAAGATAACACACGCTATGGCAGCTGTGTGGTGTGGTAAGATATTGGATGGTGTTCATCCTTGACCTTTTCCTTTTTTCATTGTGATTATGTATATGTTTCAATTCAAAATGCACACAGGATAAAGAGACATAACATGGTAAAGGGTAAGAAACGTCAAGAGAGAAGGTCAATAAAAAGGACGCATTGATTGTTTATATAAAATATGCTTGAAAAAGCCTTTAGTGCCTTTGCGTATAGTTTCCTCTATAATACATCATTGTCGAATACATTTTTAACTTTGAATCAATGATTTAATTTCAGTAAAAGGGATAGCGAGAGAAAGAAATAACATCCTGGCCTCTTTTGCATGGAAAATGTTTCCATATTGTGAGGTGGACCCATTAAACCTATGATGATAATAAAAGCCTATATGAACATTGCAGTGCAGGAATATTCATAATATATCTGTCCTTCATCATCGGGTGTGGCTTGGGACATAGGACGGCAACAAATCTCTTTCGTCCTTCTCGATCTGCGGTCAGATATTTCAGTTGTGGCCAAGTTTTCCGCTGGGTAGCAGCTTCGGCCAAAAATGTTGGTGGTTCTTGGTCTACCAACTCGCTGTGTACCTTGAGGATTTGGGCTCGCTGATATGTGCGTTTTGTCTCTTCATCGTGTGGCTAATCCAGTTCCACGGGCCATCGGCTCTAGATGGGGTCTTCAACCCAATATAATGTATTGGCTGTATACTGCGGTTATAAGAACGATAATTCTATATGGCATGTGTGGTGTGGTGGCCGGCCTTGGACAAAAGTTTCAATCTAAAGGTCCTGGAGAAGACTCAGCGCTTAGCATGCTTGTGTATCACGGGCGCAATGAGGACATTTCCAACTGCCGCTCTACAAACCATGCTAAACTTACTTCCATTAGACATCGTCATTAAAGAATACCGCAGAAGCGTGGCAATCAGAAACACTGGAGAGGGCAACCGACTGGACACGCCAGCATCCTTCTACAGACGGTGCCCCTTGCCCATTACCTACCCTACCGATTACCTGCCTACGAAAATCAACTTCGAAAAAGGCTTTACCCATGAAATACCGGATAGGAAGCAATGGGATTGACAAAATGTCCTACACGAAAAATCACTGTCAATATTCACTGACAAGACATTGGAAGGAGTTGGCGCCGGGGTATTTTCAGAAGAACTGAATCTGGGCCACTGCAGTGTATTCCAAGTTGATGTTACAGCTATTCGTCAAGCTACATCGTGGATGTTGATTCGGTATCACGACGGGATATGGTCATTTAGATTGATAGCAAAGCTGCTATCAAATCCCTAACATCCAATCGAAGGCGGTGGAAGATTGCCGCGTATCTTTTAAGGAGATAGCTGGACAGTATACCACCCTCTGCTGGGTTCCTGGTCATTATGACATCCCAGAGAACTGTGCAGCAGACCAACTAGCAAGGCTATTGTCCTCCGGCCTGGATAGTATATGCAGCAAGCAAAGCAGGGCTCATCTAGAATACTGTGCTACTGCTATGCTCTCCTGGCCAGCTCTGGATACAAAAAAATCTCTGCAGAGGCTTTCTTTGCAGTTGCCCTGCCCTGATGGCCAATTTAAGAGAGGCCCAGCTTTCCATTCAACTCCAGTTATTGACACCTTGATTCCACTGTTGGAACTTGAACAGGAAACAGATATCACCTGTGTAATCAAGGTGGCCTAGCCTCTCACCTGGTCTCCAATGCTATACCCAACCTTGCGCACCTACTCCAAATCCTACAGCGGCCACATGCAGGGGAGTTGCAGGAGGGCAGCATGCCCACCCATACGTATCTGTCGCGGCGACAATCAAATCTAAAAATGAGGGATTTTCTCTTAGGGTCTTTTGGAGTAAGGCATTTTAGAAAGGGTATTTTGGAAAAGGTATTTTGGAAAAGGAGATTTCACCACTAACCCTCGTTCAAGGCCGTTTATTGTCGGTAATGTCAGTAATGTTGTCTTCCAATGCTTCTATCGTTGTTGGTTTATTAGCCTACACCAACGACTGCAGATATCCCTAAAGGAAGAAGTAGTATGCAGTAAAATCGCACAGCCTTATGGGGAAATCTATTTTAGCTATATGCGCAAGTTACATCTTCAAATGTTCAAATGCTATTTGAGTAAATTGCGGTCGCGGTAACCAAAAATATATTTTAAAGGAGATGAACAATTTATTCAAATTGCCCTACTTCCTCCTTAAAAAAAAGGTCCAATGATGTCGCTGTAAGCAGTGTTTTTCGTTCTGCAACGGCGTCCGCAGAGTCTCATGAGAAATCTTTTCGATTCATATACGGCGGGTTCACATATAACCACCTGCCAAAAAGGACCCCGTCGTTGAACCAAATTTGTCGATAGAAAAATGGATCTTCATCCAACTTTCGATTCGCCTTAAAACCTAACATATGGACAGGCAGTGATAAATTGCTTCGAACTTGCGCTGCTCGGGTCGCAAGCAAGGACTCTAACCACTACAAATAGTTGCTCTTTTTATACACTAGACATCAAATAATATTTTACATAATAGGACTTGAGATATTTTTAATTGGGCTTCATGATTAACCGCCTGTTCTCAAGATATCTGCATATTAATTTTAAAAATATAAGTTCTTTTCGAAAAATGTGTATTTTGAAAAAGAAAGAGAGACAGAGAGGGAGGGATTGAGTGTAGATAGATAAATACTTGTATTTAACATCTGTAAATCTTTACGTAAGTTTGATCTAGGTTATGGTTGGTTAAGTTTTAAAAACCTAATATAGTAACATTTTCATTGTGCGAACTATAGGAAACTGGTATAGGTAGTGTATGTAGAGAATTCTTCTCGTCCACTCACATCTTGCAAACAACTATTTTCCCTCCATTTCTACATAAATTCTTATGCATATTCAATCATCTAAACATTAATTTCCGAAAATTTGTTTGTGCATGGTCATCATCATCATCATTTACCTACCTATGTGTATTTGTCGCCACATTATGTAGTCCAAATATTTCGGCCTGCAGGCAAATCAGCTTTCAGATATTCTATGTCGTGGCGCTACAGTATCATCTATACAATCGGCGAATAACACACTTACCCGAGGTGTGTCGTTACGTAGTGGCGGAGGCAGCGGTTCCGTTGGTTGTCTACAGGGCAGTGGAAGTGTAGGGATGCTGCCCGGAGCCATTGATACCGGAGACTATGATGTGCCACATCCACATCCCTATACACACCATTATATGCAGACGTCATCTATAACTCCTCCTCACTCGACAATGAGTTTAATAGGTTCACGGCCCGGGTCAGCCGGACCATGTCCCGGCCATGATTCTGGATCAGATTCCAGTCAAGGTGGTGGCTCTGTAATGGGTGGAAATATTTCGGCACAGATTGTCGGTGGAAGTGGAAGTCTGGGACGGTGTTCCAGTCGTTGTAATGCCGATGATTCGGGTGGTGGTAGTGGAGGAGGCGCCGGTAGCACCTGCAGCGGGCATAACGGAGGGCGTAGCAGTGTCCTTGGAACTATTCACAATGGGCATCATCAGTATCATCATGAGTGCATCCATTACGAAAGATTACCTATTCCGGTGCCTATACCTACGGTGCCAGTGTCACAGCTGCACTCCGAGGAGGAGATCGAACCGGCTTATGCAACAGGTATTACAAACAGATTACTCTTTGGTTTATAAATGTGATACAAGTACACTTGTAGTACAGGGTGCTTCGCAGTTGAGACTGTTATTTTCATTGGAAAAAATTGTTCGTTATTGTCTTCTTTTTTTTTTTTTTTTGATGTATCTTCAGTTAATGTTTACGAAATTAACTGCTGCAACATGCGAAGAAATAGGAATTTTTGGAATAATGTATTTGCATAATTTTGAAAAAAATTTGTGCTGAACTTTACTTATTTGCTTTAACTTACAAATTGAATATTTCTAAAAATATGTAAATGGAAAATATGAAAGTCTGTTAATTTAATGCGTCTTTTCTGGGAAACGCATTACTTGCTAATTTTTAGCAGAAATAGTGAAATAACAGCAACCATTTTTTTAAATGTACATTGAAAATAAAACTCAGGCACCCTGTATAACCTATTTTTATTTATTTTTTGTTAAATTCCCTGTCAAGGTGAGTTATGCACGAAGATAAAGAGGTATCAATGAAAATATGTTTTCAATGACTTTTTCAATAATAAAACTTTGTGCAAATACGGTTTTTTGTTGAATATTTTTTATTTGAATATCGGCTTAGAAAAGGCTTTTAGTTCCACATGCGAGGTTGCGAAGAAAGCTATACAATTATGTTAATACACAAAGTTCAGTATTCATACATGTATGCGTATAGCGTATGATTTAAATAAAATTACATAACTAAGTTACAAAGCATTGTAATACGAAATAGCTTATAGTTTTTTCTCCAAATTAAAATAATGGCGGAACAATTACATTTCTAAAATAAGGTCGAGTTGCGACTCGTAAGTTAAGCAATGTATTCAAAACATAGGGTGGATTTATTTTTAATTTTGCATTCGGGGTTGTAGGGTAAATTCAATACAAAAGGTTAACCAAATGCTGGATTGCTCGAAAACAGTTCTAACGTTTCCAATTTCATATATAAATATGAATAAAAGTAACCTACTTTAAGTGAAATATAAAATAAATAAAAATATTTGGCCAAACACATTAATATACCTATTAATTTGTATAGGACCCTGTGCCTAACTTTTTGCAACCATTCCTTCTGTTTGATTTTTTATTTTTGCGACTAATGGAGGGGCCCTGCAATTTAATGCCGGATCCGAACTGTTGGCTTGAGAACCTTTTTAGGTTCAGTTATTCATTTAGAATAGTTATACTCTCGAGTGTTTGAAATAAGTTCGCGAGAAGTGGCACATTGAAAAATAACCCTGCCTAGGTTTTTAAATTTGTGTTCCTATCCCCCTTCTTTGGAATTTGGTAGTCAACGAACTACTAATAATAATACTGGAAGGTGAAGGATGCACGACGATAGTGTTGTTATAGCAGTCTCAGGAAAGCACTTAAATTCTCTAAAAGAGCTCCTACAAAATGCTTTAAATAAGCTAGCTAGCAGGGCAAGTCAGTGTGAACCCCCACAAAACTGATCAGGAAATATAAAATTATGACAGTCAACTTTTCCTCACTCAATGGTATATCTGCTTAAATTTCTCAGACATAGCAAAATATTTGGGACTTATCCTGGATAACTTTACATCCAAGAAAGAGTCAAGAAAGCCACAGTAGCGCTTTTCGCTTTCACAAAAAGCTATTATTGGTAATACAGTGGAACTTCCATAAGTCGAACTCTCAAAATGAAAGAAAATAAATTCGAGTTATAGAAACTTCGAGTTATGGAGGCCAAAAGTTGAAACGTTGAAAGCGCAAAGTTCTCAATAAAACTTCGAGTAATAGAGAAATTCGACTTAAAGAAGTTCGAGTTATGGAAGTTTGACTGTAAATGGGGTCTACAACCTCGAACAACTCCAACGCACAACTCCCTCTGTGGCACTAGACATATTTAGTAAGCAAATGACAGCCATTCTCCTTAAAGCTACCTCACAGTGGTCAAATAAAGGCTTTGGCCATGCTCCCATTCTGAAGAAGTTTGACATCTTAACTGAAAACACTGACTATGACTACACCACACCCGATCTCTAAATTTTGACAAGAACTTTCTCGTCACCATCTACTCCAGAGCAATCTGGAAGGAGAATAGAAACCAAAGACGAGTTGGTGGCGGTGTCTTCGCCGAAAGTCTTAATCTTAAGCTCTTCTTCCGTCTACCAAATTGATGTAGCATGTTCCAGGCGGAAAAACGAAGTCTTATCTTGGCTTAATTAAAATGTGATATCCGTTAAAGATACATATCTGCATATTTTCGGACAGCCAAGCAGATATCAAGTTCTTGGATTCGATCTCTATCTCTAGTAGCCCTCGACTGCCGATCGTCTCTTACGGAGATGGCCGGACACTTTAACATTTACATATTTTGCGTGCCGGGGCATAAAATTCCAGGGAGTTGTAAGGCCGATGAATTGAACAGAAAAGAAACAATTCAACCCATTAATGCTACTTGCAAATAAAAATTAAAGCTAGATGCTATCGAGAGTGCAAATCTTTGGTCGAAAAATGACACTACATGTCTATCCAGAAAATCAAATTTTACCTAAGCTGGATTTAAAACGCTATAAGAATTTAGTTTATCTCAACAGAGCATAATAATTGTCATTAATCATTACTAAGAACTGCCTGGACCTATGCTGGTCTAATTGTTCATCCGATCGACTTCAAACTCGGTTGAACTCTATAATATAAGCAATAGAGGAAACCTCCTGAATCTCCTGAAATACGCGCCCAATTATGTTTTATTCTCTATAAACATTTAAAATTGCACATCGCTATGGTAATATTTGACTCCTTTAAAAGGGAGCGGAGGGGTCATTTGGAAAATTGGAGTTTGTGCAATTCGAATGATTTTCGGTCTTGTTTGATTTAACAGAATTTGGAGGAGAAGATCTAACAGCGAACTCGATCTGTACAGCGACATCGACCTGGACAGAAAAGTACGTATCAGTTGACTAAGATGTAGACCGAATGTCCAACGAACATTCCGAAGAGTCCTATGTCGTTTTCCATTTAGCAAGAAAAATCACTTTTTCCAGATTCAGAGCAGTTTTTCTGCTCAATAAATAAGCAGTGTGTCAATTTCCAACACGGAGGGACAACTCAGTAGAGGAAGACCTCGCCTTAAATGGGGCGCAGTTAGCCAAAGATCGGGCTAACTGGAGAGGCGTGTTGGTTGAGGTCTGTAGCGCCATCGAAGTAAGTAAAAGCTCCGACACACAGACTCGTTGAGAATTTGATGATAGCTATCTGTTTAACGTCGTTTAACGAGGCGTTGGCGTTGATCTCACCGCGGCACATGTTAATAACGCGTTCTGTTTGACGAAACCTTAAGTAAGGGTGGGGGTTTCCTATTCCTTAGTACGCGTCTACACTGTGGAGTATATGTATTCCTAAATTTTCATGACTATAGCCCAGTATGTCTAATGTCTAGATGGGACACACACATACTATATGTCAGTCGGGTGTAACAATATTGTGTGTTGTACTACGTTCAATTTTGTTATACTCGGCCTAGAATGTGTATCCACTGATTTACCTCGCGGAAGAATTGTCTGGTGCATTAAATCGGCGCTAAATTTTGACATATCCGAATACTTGGAAATCGATGTTGTATAGTAGGAAAAAAGAGAAAAAATTAAATCAAAATGCGTGTGGTAATAACATAATGACTGCGTCTCCCATCTATATACTGTACTACGAATTTTGCGAGCAATTATCTGTGCCGTGGAGAGAAGGGCGGTCGCTAAAATTAAGCGCGGGCAGGATACTGGACTTATACAATTAGGGATCCCTACGTTATCTCCTTTTCCAAAATCCCTTATTGGACATAATCTCTCTTTTTTTTATCTCTTTTTCCAAAATCCCTTATTGGACATAATCTCTCTTTTTTTTATTTTTTTTTTCCAAAATCTTCCGGGACGAAATCCCCTATGGCAAAATCTCCCATTAACATACATACGTATTAAATCCCTCGTTAAAATCCCCTGTTCGTTTAGAATCTATATCCGTTTTTTAAACGCGTAGTTTTGGCAGTAAAATTAAGCAAACAACATAATATAAACTTTGCATATACCCAATCTGACAGTAAACCCAAGCAGGGGGGTTGCAGGGGGGGCAGCATGCCCCCCCCCCTCCCCATACGTATCTCACTCTGTCGCGCGACAGAATTAATAACACCAAATTTAAATATGGGAGATTTTGGCTCGTGGGGATTTTCTCTCGTGGTCTTTTGGAGTAAGGGATTCCAGCACAGGGGATTTTGGAAAGGGGATTTTGGAAAAGAGATTTTGGAAAAAAAGATATCATCACCAACCCATACAATTAGCATGACGTTGACGACGTTGATGACTCGTTCAAATCATCATAAACTGTCTTCGGTATATCGTTATTTTTGTCCCCAAAATTGTGAATAATCGTTTAAAATTCTTTGTTCTTTTGATTAAGTGGCCCTGCCCTGCCGTATTATTCCCGAGTGGGACTGCAAGTAGATGCATGGGTTCCTTAAGGTTGATATGTTGGTTGTCCTTTTTAATTTGTGGTCCAGTCGGTGCATTTTTGTTAGAAAAAGTGGTGAACTGTGTTGTCTGGTGCATTAAATCCAACCAAGTTTTCTGTCCTCTATTTGCGATTCTGACCAGATTTTTATTATGATGCAGTTGCATTCACGGTAACATTTTAAATATCTTTTCTTTTTTTGTTATGGATATTAGATATTCTCTTTATGGTCATTGTCATTGCAGTAATACAGTATCTATTGAAAATCAGTACAAACGTCTGAAGTAACAGAAATGTTCAATGACGAGCAGGTAGTATTTTGTAGTTCTATACGATCACAGGTCACGGCAAGGATAAACATAAATAGAAAACGACAGGCAAAAAACGAAACACTTTGCCGATTATACTGTTTGACAATATTTTATATCCAAATTTTGACCAAAATTTGTCAAACATATAACTGTGATAAGGTAGGCCTCGGATATGTACTATACACACCTTTTAGGTTCACTATTTACTACGTACATATTTATTTATCTTATCGAGGGTAGCATTCGAATTAATTTTGTTTAGTAATTTTGATTGCAGCGAGAAATGTTTTTCTGTACTGACTCTGACTAAAGAGCTCATGGCACAATTATTATGAAATTCAACGAGTATTTATCGATTTATACAGTTTGTCAAAGTAATCAAGGCTGTTATTTATTTGAGCCTTTTTAATAATCATTTTTAACATTCACCTTAATGATTGTGAGTCACAAATTTAATTTTGTGATTGCCAGTTGATAGAACTTAACCTGGGAACTAAAAAATTATTATTAGTACCGCATATTCATTTTCAATTGCATAGTCAGAGGTACCATAAACCAGGAAATCTTCAGAATACGTTCTGTAGGTATATAACCGGTTGAAGTTGTGTGCGTTAGATAATACATAGCGAACGAGATAATGAAATAACAAGATTAAAACCCATTTCAATGGGTTAAAAGAACTGACTTTGCTATCAAGATATTTCGACTCGCCTTCGTTGCCTTATCTACTCCAAAGGTTTTATGATAAAGATAATAGTGCACAAGTGAATGTATCTGTATAGGGATACCCGCGGGTTGGGGTAATTTTTTTTTTTTGTTTCTTTCTCTTAATTCCCTATCACATGTATTATTTGCCTATTGGGGTAACAGTTCTAATAATCTATTTGTCGCAATAAATGTAACTTGTTAATATATTAGTCTGTAAATATATAGAAGAGTATACGGACTTAGTTGTGGCAATTGTCTACCAACGTACTACGAGTACTAGAGCATAAACAACGTTCCTCGTATTCATGGAATCTTGATATCCAGTGTTCATGTGGGAAGGGATTTGTGAAGCTGCCTACATATACGGGTCGCAGATATCGGTGTTTTCCATCAGCAGCGGATGTTAGTAGATACCTTTGAAACTCCAAAATTAATTCGTATGGTATCTACCCTGCTCCCGTTTGTGTATTTTTGTTGTCTGTGGAACTAATCCCCTGAGTGATAAAACTTTGCTGCCATGCCCTTTACGTCATAGCTTGTTTTGTAATTAGATATTGGCCGTTTACAATTTTTTTTTTTGTTTTTGAAATCGTGTTTTTTTTTTTTTTTAATATCAGTTATGTGAATGTGTGTTAAACATGATTAGCTTCCCCAGGGCGAAAGATAGGTGGTGGTACGTTAGTCAATTTTCTAGGTCATGTGTAATGTGCAGAGTTTCATTCTATTTTCCACTTGAATAGACCACCGCGACGCCCAAACGAACCAACACCTTACTTAAATATATCTAGTGTTGGTTGTAATCAGATGGTTGCTGTAGCTGTGGTGGGTGATGGTGGATTTTTTTTTAACGATAAGGTGACGTGTTAGTTATTACTAGTTACTTGAGATATACAATTGTGAATCCAATCGATGAAATCATGTCTATTTGAAAAAAAAGTTTAAATAATGTGGCCTGTGTAAAATAGAAAGTGATTTTTAGCAATAAACTTATTGCAATGTGGCAGGGAAAGCCCGCGTTTTTAAGTGGGTAATGAAGAAAATAATATGGTTTGGCTTAAAAGGCGATCTTATTTCATTTTTTCGTTATTCTCCTTTTAAGACTTAACCTTACTTGACAACAAAATTTATGGGGATATTTATTTACATTTTTATTTAAGCGAAATAGAGGTAAATGTCACTTAATAATATAACGATTCATTGTATGGTGAAGAATGAAAAATGTAAAAAAATGTTAACAGCTGTCAAACCTGAATGTCGTCTAACTTGTGATTTGTCAAGTTCAATGTTTGTCATTTTGCAATATAGATCGCTTAAAATGATTTTGCAGTAACCATGTTTCGAGGTGTAATTGGAGGAACTTCTTCTGAAATGATAAAAATATAGAATCGAAGAAAGTAGATATTGATGTGCAGTTTAAGAGAACAAAAACTTTGTTAACTATGCAACTAATGCATCATAAGATACCTTTAAGTGATTACTTTTGAACAGTTGAATTCTGACAGTCAATTCTGAATGTATACATATATCCCTTTTCAGAAAGGCATTTTATTGTTTTCATCTGTCAGAAAATGAACTTGCACTTCGATTCGCCGTCCAAGCGACTACCACTTTCGCCAACTGAGGGATAAGCAGTGGGCTGGGGGGCTGGGCCCCAAATTTTTGAGTACAACAGAGAGGTTGACAGCCATAAAGCATTTCGTTGCTGCATACAATACTGTTGATCTATCGCAATTAGATGCATGAAAAAATAAACAATATACATGTCAATTATGATGACTCTTCTAACCTTAAGCTGAAAGACAATAGGTTGGTCTTATTGTTACCAACTAGCTGCTCATATGTTAAATTCAAGAAAATAACAGAATTATAAACAATTTCAAAATCATCTGCAAAAATCTTAGCTTTTCCCATAAATGTTTGAGTGTTTTTCCAGTCAGTTAGTTTCCTCTTTTATATATTTTATATATCGCGCAGGAAACATACCTAAGAGAGTACCCAAGGAGTAGTTATTATCTCTGAAAAATATGTTTTTTCCACACCTCCCAGATCTTCCTATACTCTGAAACATATGCAACCAGAAAGATCGTGGGGATGTGTACAATTGTACATACCACTTTCAAGCAGTATGACCCCATTTTTACAGAATTCCGCTTGAATATCTTTGGAGTAGTATAAGCATATTCAACGGCGACAGAGGTTGGGACGCATTACAAAGTTTCAAATTAATACGACGAACAGTTCCGTGAGTTAAGAAAAGGGCCCCCCCTCGGTATTCAAGCAAAATTTCTAAAATTGGAAAAATGAATTATCTTGATTTCTTTCAAACCGAGTTTGAAGTCGATCGTATAAAAAAAACCATTTCCCGATTCAAACTTTGACTCCCCCTTTTACTTTGAGGGTTGAATTTTGAAATATCCTTCCTTATTCCTTGTATATAAATCATAAGGGGAAACCTCTGTGCGAAATTTCTGATTTCTAGAACAAAGGCTTTGGGCTGGGCGTTGATAATCAGTGAGTCGTAATTTGCATTTTTATATATGAGATAACTTTGGAGTTGCTCAGATCACTGCTGACCTTCAACTGTTTTGTTATATTGTTCAAATAAGATTGAAATAAACCAAACTGTACAATTTATTTAAAAAAATCAACCTATGGCGAAGCCCCATGCAGCCGCCATCAAGTGCCGAAGACAAACGGTATCGATGCTAAGATGCCATAATAATGTAGAGTTAAGTGCCCTGATTACCAATATGGTGGTATTGTAATCAGGGCACTTAACTCTACATTTAGAAATTATATTAAAGTTGTTATACCAATTATTTGTAATTCAGAAAAAAATGCATTTTTGACATGGTATTAATCACAATGGCCCCCACTACAGCATGCAAGACGGTAACATTTAGGAATAACTACTTAAGACCTACCTAATTATGTGAGTTATTTGGTGTTATCAATCACACCCAAAAATTACTGTGGGCTCTTAGTCTAATAGTAGAGTCACAGTCGGGGTTGAGGATATTGAAAAACTACTTTTAAAATAAATAAATAGTTGCCCTAGCCGTCTGTGTGACGAATGGAAGGGACTCACAATTTAAGGGCCTCTACATCTGCATGCCCTTTAGGAGTTCCTTTACTTTATTTTTACTTTATTTTTTTTTTACGTAATCGGCACTTTTCCCATTGCAAATTTTTATGGGGCAAAAAGTGATTTTATATTTCATGGTTTTAGTTTTATGAATCGCAAAATCTCGGGGATCGAGAAAGAGCCTAATACGGACAGAACTGGCAGACAGTGATTTTTGCATTTTTTTATTACTAAATTTTCAAATTGGATTGAAATTTCTGGTTTCATATTTTTCACGCCAATTTGTCATAATAGGATCAAGTAAAGTATGGATGCTGAACTGTTAGTCAGAGGTAGAGGACTTGGTAGCATACAATCACTATACCGAGCTGTACTTTTAATTATGAGTTCAACCCTTTTTATTTGCGCCCTAAACCAAATGTGTAATTTATTACTGATATTAGTTTTTTGTATTATTGCCCCAACCGCTGTTTTTGTTTTATGAAGAGTACATTTTACTTTTACGGATATATTTAACAAGAAAGCAAGACTCAATTTTGGATATTTGTTTTCAGTATTCCCAAATGTTCCATCGGCGGCAGGAATGTCATGTGTTGGTGAAGATCGTAAGTATTCGGATTTTAATTTGTAAACTTCACGACTAAAATGCAATTTTTTTACAGGTAGCATCTACAGACGAGGGGCAAGAAGATGGCGCAAATTATACCGCATCAATGGGCACATTTTCCAAGCTAAACGTTTCAATAGGGTAAAAAGCGCATTTTTTTAATCTATTAAATTTTTATTATATTGTCTTTTTTACAGCGAGCATTCTGTGCCTACTGCCAAGATCGCATATGGGGTCTAGGCCGTCAAGGGTTCAAGTGCATTCAATGCAAATTACTTGTCCACAAGAAATGCCACAAGCTTGTGCAGAAGCATTGTACAAATGAGCACGTCGAACCATTGGTCAAAGAACGCGATGAAATCAATGCAGAAGCCGGTCTACCTGAAGTGCTGCCACCCATACCCGATTATCCGCCAGCAGTACTACCCGATCCATGTGATTCAGTGGCTGTAGAAGCCGTCCAAAATATTGACGAACAACTCGAGCCCGTTACTCAAAGGCAATACTCGCTTAATGACTTTGAGCTGATTCGGGTTATTGGTCGTGGTAGCTACGCTAAAGTGCTTATGGTTGAGTTGAAAAAAACTCGTCGTATTTACGCTATGAAAGTGATCAAGAAAGCACTTGTAACCGACGATGAGGACATCGATTGGGTTCAAACCGAGAAGCATGTCTTTGAGACGGCATCAAATCATCCATTCCTGGTGGGATTGCATTCATGCTTCCAGACACCATCGCGTTTGTTCTTTGTAATTGAGTTTGTGCGTGGCGGAGATCTAATGTTCCACATGCAGAGACAGAGACGTTTGCCCGAGGAGCACGCCCGTTTTTATGCGGCCGAAATTAGTTTGGCTTTGAATTTCCTGCACGAGAAGGGTATCATATACCGTGATTTGAAACTGGATAACGTCTTGCTCGATCATGAGGGCCACATTAAGTTAACCGATTATGGAATGTGCAAGGAGGGAATACGATCTGGCGACACGACATCCACATTCTGTGGAACTCCGAATTATATCGCTCCAGAGATATTGCGAGGCGAGGATTATGGATTTTCTGTTGATTGGTGGGCGCTGGGAGTGCTGCTCTATGAAATGTTGGCCGGGCGTAGTCCGTTTGACATAGCTGGTGCTTCTGAAAATCCCGATCAAGTTAAAGTTACCACAAGTCCGTCTTTTACCATAAACTAATGTTTTCGTTTTTTCTCTTTGTTTTAGAACACGGAAGACTACCTATTTCAAGTTATATTGGAAAAGACAATTCGTATACCACGTTCGCTGAGTGTAAAGGCCGCATCGGTCCTAAAAGGTTTCCTCAATAAGAATCCAGCCGATCGTCTTGGTTGTCATCGTGAATCGGCCTTCATGGATATTGTGAATCATCCATTCTTTAAGAGTATTGACTGGGAAATGGTAAGGCTATCTGTTTACTTTATCCCAAATGTCGATTATTTCTTTCTCTCCCCTAACACATGTTAAAAGCACGGTTTTTTGTGATTATTCAATTAAAACAAGAGTGATTAGGGACATTTTAGGTTTAGGTCTTTGTTCTTTTATCCCATGATGTCACGATGGAAAAATAAGTACCCTTCACAAAAGAGCGGGTAAACCAATCCTAACAAAACACAGCATGCAAATTAAACTATAAAAATATAACAAATATATTCCACAAGTTCCTCTTACCCCATCAGATTTGACTTATTTATAGTTTATTTGTTTGTTTTTGCTTACACAAAAAACAACCTATTTAATCAAAACTCCGTATGTATACAACTTAAAAACGAAAACATTCTTAAGATTGCACAAAAGGAAGTTCAACCGCCTTTCATACCGACATTTGATCCTGGCGATCCCGATATGTCAACGAATTTTGACCCTCAATTTACCAGAGAACCGGCTGAATTGACGCCAGAGGATCCGTAAGTGTTGAGTGTTATGAGAGCGGACAAAATGTGCTGTTTTGATCTAAGCCTTAAAATTTGTTTTTAATTTTTTTCTGAATGTCTTTTGACTACAAAAAAAAAAACAGTTGAATTTTATTAAATGTTGTTTTTATTTCATTTCGTTCTTACCCTTATTTTAAAAGCGTAAACTTCTTACTTCATCATAAAAATCATCCCTTTGAATTTACAAAACTTAACTAAAAGCTGCTACATCCTTTTTCGCATCTTGCTATCTTACTATTAGAGAGAATACATTTTTCTTTTCATAACTCATAAACATCTTTATGTTTATATTTCGCTTGAATGTAAATACATTAGATGGTTCATTCTTTTTGATAGTATGTTTCTTGTTATATTTTCCCAAACAGTTTTTATATAGGTTTTATGCATTTTAAGAATGTGCTAAGAGAGTAACACGTTTTCAGATTCATGGAAGCCGGCAATAAAATTGGGGTTTGTTTGAATTCCCATATTCCATTCCATTCGTATTTTTTTTTTCATTATGCCTCAGTTATAGCTATCAGAAAAGTGTATCCGTTAAAACGCGAAACAGTAGAAAATTCAATCATTTTACGCGAATGCTGTCAGAAAAAGTGTCAGTAAAAATACAACCTCTACTGTAAATCGCATTCCTTTGTTCCGGAATGAAATCAATTAGAAAAACTTTTTGTAACTACAGCAGTAAAAATGTAAAATATTTCAATGGAACGACTTGTTAAATTTTTGTGGAAATGGCTGAGAATTCGATCCGAAAAAGTTTCACATACAGAATTTTTATTTTTTTTTTCATAAACTCCATTATTAGCACAAAGGGAAAACTATTCAGTTTAAGTAGTCCAAAAAAGCAAACAAAACATTTTTTACGTTTTCCTTTTACGTATCGTTATAACTGCTTTAAAACCGAATACATGCACATATCGACGATATTATTCATAGGTCGCGTCCAAAATGCTTGGGGCCTAATGCGAAGGTGACAGTTTTTTCATTGAACGACTAATTGACCCCAAAATTGACGGCATTGGGGCATTCGGATTTCTAGTTTAGTAAGTCTGACCCCATTTGTCTTGTCTTGGACAAATTTCGGATAGCTGACCAATTTAATCAAGAAAATCCTAACTGAATAGTCAGTTGATAATTTCAGAGAGGCATATAGGCCTGTTCCAAGTCCTAATTGTTTACTGAATTAATTGATATTGTTAGGAATTGGACGATAAAGCAGGGTTAAACGTTGTTGTGTTACTTTTAAATGGACGCCACACCGCACTCACACAGAAAGTGAAGTTGACACTTTTGTAAACAATCTAGACCAGACAACGTCTCCATTTTCAGATATGTCATAATTGAAGATTTACTTTCAATTTTTAATTTGCGGGCGCCCACAGTCCTGTGTGGAGCACGGCCTCAACCAACGAGCCCCTCCAGCCAGCTCGGTCCCTAGCTAGCTGCCTCCAGTTACGCACACCAAGTTGGTTGAGGTCGGTCTTCAATTGTGCGCGTCACCTGAGGTGGGGTCCTTGCTCTGCTTCGTTGCCCATCAGGGGTGGACTCAAAGACTCGTCGGGCTGTATTTTTAGCTTTTTGACTAGGTCAACGTCTCTATATACGTCATCAACACTCCGTCTTTACAAACTGGACCGAAAAATCTGTTGAAGAATCTTTCTCTCAAAGCGTGCCAAGAGGTTTTCATCAGCTTTCGATAAGGTCTATGCTTCTGCACCATACAGCAGGAACGGGATGATTAAAGTCTTGTACAATATTTCCTTGGTTCTGCAAGAGAGGGCTTTACTTTTTAGATGCCTTCTTAGCCCGAAGAAACAGCGATTGGCAAGAGTGATTCTTCGTTTGATTTCTACACCGATGTCGTTTTGCGAGGTAATTGTAGAGTCTAGGTAGATTAGTCTTTAACTACTTCGAAGCTATATCTGTCCACTGTGACGTTTTGTCCGAGTCGCCGATGTTGAGAGTCCTTTCTCGATGACATTATATACTTCGTTTCGTTTGTCCCCATCTTCGCCGCCTCCGTTTCAAAGAGATTATTCCATCGTCATCCGGCACAGACGGACGAGTTTTCCAGGGATGCCGAGATTTAACATGGCTTTGTATAATGCGTTCCTACGGCCTAGGCCTACATATGTTTAGGCGACCTAGAAGTTGATAAAGAGCTGGTGTGTATCGATCTGGAGTTCCTGCGTTTTTTCTAAGATCTGCCGGAGTGTGAAGATTTGGTCGATGGTTGACTTTCTGGGCCTAAAACCGCACTGATATGGGCCGATCAGGCTATTTGCGAAAGGTTTTAATCGTTCACACAGTATACCCAACAGGATCTTATACGCAACATTCCTCTGTAATTGGCTCAGTTTAGAGTGTCTCCCTTCTTGTGTATGGGGCTCACGAAGTTGATATTCTATTCATCGGGCATACTTTCTTCCGACCAAATTTTGCAGTTAAGTTGGTGCATGCTCCTTACCAAGTTATCGCGCGCTGCTTTAAACAGCTCGGCCGGTAGGCCATCTGCTCCAGCATCCTTGTTGGTCTTAAGTTTGGATATCGCTATCCTTACCTCATTTTGGTCGGGTGGACGGAAATTTTGGCTATCATCGTCCGAAATAAATGGATCGTTCTGCCTGACAGCGGAATTGCGGTCGTCTTCGCCGTTTAACAGTCTGCAGAAGTGGTCTTTCCAAATCCTCAGCACCGCTTTAAAATAGCATTGAAAAGTGTAATTTGAATGATAAATTCGATATGGAGATTATTTCTTTCATGAAACTTCTCTCAAACTCTTATGTTCACTGTTTTCTGTTTATATTTTGTCTCTAAATAATTTCTTTAACACTAGACTAGGGTAGTTTTGAAATCATTCATTCAATCAATCAATCATTCATTGGGTCTACTGTGGGCGAATCTAACTAAAACCTTTAAGTCTGGAAGGTTTTTACCTTTATGTTGTGGCAGATGTTTTTTTTTCAAATGGTGATTCCTTAAACTTTTTTCTGTAGATTTTTGTGGTCTAATAACGTTATCCCTGTTTGTCTATGATTTTGTTTAATATGAGTATACAAAGTTATTATAGCTTCGCCAAAGAGTTGAAAAAATAAATAAATAAATAGGTGGCGCAGCAGGCGGTAGACACCCTAGGCCTAGCTTCTCGCAACCATTCGTTTTGTGTGAGTTTCTATTTTTGGGACGAATGGAAGGGACCTACAATTTTATTCCGAGTCCGAACGGCTGAATTGAGAAGCTTTTTCAGGACAGTCATACTCTCGGATGTTTGTCAAATGCTCGCGAGAGGTGGCGCAGTAGAAAAAATCTTAAGATGTAGTGTGTGTTTTTCCGGGAATCGAACCTAGGATCCCACTCACAGTAGTCCAGCATACTAACCACTGCTCTACTGCGCCAAAGAGTACCTATTCTAATTTGTTTAGGGCTCACAAACAAATCTCTGGATCTGAACTCTGGAGTCAGTCTGAGCTTATGTCTTCAAATGCACTTTCGATTAGGAAAGGAATATCATAAACGTATCTTCGGCTATATTCGCTACTGGATCTTTATTGACCCTGTATTTGGTGTAATTTTTCTAAACAGTACATGCTCTTGGTGTGCTCGCCAATTACTTAAGTAATTCAGTGTACATATGTAGTAACTTAGCTCCATCGCGATGCATCGATGCGACAAGAATTTCATCCTGTGAACACTAATTAAATTAAATTTATAAACCATCTCGTGAAGAAACTAAAAAAATTAAGATGCTCGCTCACCCTGGACAACAGGCATTTTAAAATACTCACAACGACACCCCTTTACCGAACATGGTCATTGGTCAGCCGAGTTAATGCTCCGCCACGCTCTATCCCTTCTGACTTCCTGTTGCTTTTTCGATTCATCGGAGTTCAAAATTACTGCCAAACCAACCATAAGAAGTTTCACTTCGAAACACAAAAATGCAACCCTCTTTTAATATAAATACATGTAATTACTATCCGAAATGTCCCTCATAAAGTCACTAAAAAAATAGTTAGTTTTTAAATAAGGTTACAGTATATGTATGCCGTATGCCTATGCCTACGTTTTCAAAAACCCATGCGATACGAGAGTATAAAATAATTAAGCCATTCCCTCCATTCACTGTTTTCTTTAAATCTTTTGTTATTTTTCCTCTTTTATCTTCATATGTTTTCTTTTCGCACCATGTAGCTAGAGCGTAAGCAAGTATCACCTCCATTTAAGCCACGATTAGATTCCGACAGGGATTTGGCAAATTTCCCTCCCGAATTCACAGAGGAGGCCGTTCAATTAACCCCAGACGATGAGTAAGTATCAAGCCTACTTAATTAATTTTGTTTGTTCAGCTTGTATTGTTTGTGCCTACATATTTCTTTGGCTATTTTTTTTTTGTCTTATGATATATGTATGGTAAATGTAATCGTCTAAGTATTCTGTAGTCAATTTATGTGTATTTTGGCAATTTATGTATGCAATTTATCTCAACTTATGATTTTACCATCCATTTTACAGTCGCGTTATTGAGAAGATTGATCAAACTGAATTTGATGGATTTGAGTACGTGAATCCATTACTAATGTCCCTGGAAGATTGCGTTTGACATCACGCATCGTGCGAGCTACATCCATATAATTTAAGGGTAAGTAACTACCTAACCTATACCAAGTAACATTCACATAGAACTACTTTTGTTAAAAGTTAAAAACATTTTTCTCATAATTTTTCAAATGTTTGCTATTGCTTCTTAGTTATACGGTGAGGACTCCAGTGACTACGATTCCGTTGCTGATGATATAAGTATCCTTCAATTACCTCCTCCAACCTCTAATAATAATAATAATAATATTAATAGTCATACAAATAATAGTAATAATAATAATAAAAGTCTACTTCAGCACATGTTTTGCCTTCCATTAAATTAAGTAAACTAAAGAAAAACAAAAATCATAAAAAAAAAATGCGACAAGATAGAATGAAACATAAATTGAAAAACAGAATGAAAAAGAAATGCAATTATCTTACACATTTACATAACAAAATTAATTATATATGTATTTATTGATGAAGAGAACTAAAAAAAACACACACTATTGAAATGCCTAGCGGGTAGATACATTTTTATTTGAAACAATTGATAGATCAATCAAATGCATTACCTATCTAACACAACTACCTACTCTATTTAATCTTTTTAATAGAAACGAAAACAGTAATGTTCAAGGAATTTCACTTAAAAATTAAATTCAACTCAACTACATCAACAGAAAGTAAAATAAAAATATGATTCGTAGTAAATTAAAAAAAAGTACTTATATTGAAAAATACCTATTATATATACATATTATTCAATTAAAAATAAAAAAAAAAACTATAAAAGACAATGTTATTAGAATGTTGTGTAAATACATAATACGTTTTCCAAAACACACAATTTTCGTTAAAAACAAAAGAAAAAATTAAAGAAAAGGAATATTTTAAATACATATAAATGTGCGATTGGTATAACGAAAATTTAATTAATTGTTAAAAAGTGATGCAACGTACATACCTATATATATTTTTTGTCATAATGTGATTGTTATAAAATACTTACACCGCATACTTATTATTATTATTGCTATTATTATTTGTTCTTACTAAAATCACATTTTTTTTTATGAAAGTAGATGTGTCTATATAAGAGGCAATGCAACTGAATAAGTTATAAAATTAAAGTTATGAAATTATTTTTAAAGGATACATGTTTTTTTTTATTGTTCGTTTTGTTTTATGATTGAAACAAAGGATTCGAATATTTGTGATATCTATATCGAGTTATATCGCTTTTAACTATGCCAGTGCTTTCATATTAGCATGATGCCAGTCGAAGGAAAGTGTTTGTCCCTTACCCATTGTAACCCTATCTAGATAATGGTGCAATCAATTACTTACTGTGCTTCTAAATGCAAATATCCTGAGGATTAGATGGATTTTATTATCTTTTGTCTGTTGATGTGCTGGAAAGCTCTTCTGGGACTTGGAAGAAATACCTGAATTTGTTCCTGGTGTGTTGCAGATGAAGGAAGAGGGTTGTGTTCAGAGTATTGTTGCTCTTTATGATTCCTACGAAGATGGAAAGGGATTTTCTATCCTTCCGCATGGGCTCTACGAATTAACTAAAAAAAATAAAATGAAATAAGTTCCAAGGATTTCCATATAAATTTAGGAGTTATTGCAGGTAAAAGAACTTCAAAATGTTGGGACTTTTTTCAAGTTTTGGATTTGTAACATGTTTAAGTGTTTCATAAACCATGCAGATGAAATAAGTGCAAATTCTGACTTTTTTCATCAGCACGGCTGTGGGAGTTATTTCATCTATGTTTGGAGTTATTTCATTTGTCTTAAAATATCAATTTGTAAGAACATTTTGCCTTCCAAACTGTATTTTTTTTTATTAAACCTTTGCACTTTATAATTTTCCGTGGTTGACATCATTTAAAAGCCGTTTATAAAATCAAAAATTTGCCCTTGAGGTAGTTGAAGCGTTCCAAAGGGAAAACATCTGGAACAATTTTGGAGTAGCTTTACACGCAGATGAAAAATACCACTTCTCTAAAGCATGCATTACATTATGAAGACTTTTGCCCTGCATATCACAAAAAAATAAAAAAATTGATGCAGACGTATATTTTCCTGGCGTATGGAACCTTTTCAGCGGTGCCTCTTGGATGTTTTAATTAACTTTTTATTAGCTATATACGTTGAACATTTCGAAAAGGTAATATAACTAGTCATCCACTGTGGACGGCAGCGCGTTCGAGGCAATCTCGACGTTTGGACTTGTTCCACTTTTGATTGGGACTTATTTCAATTTCCTTTAGGACTTGTTTCATTAAACGAATTTGGAGTTATTGCATTTATTTATTTAGTTAATTCATAGAGCCTTCCGCATGAACCTCTCCAGCCAGTCTTCGTTGACAGACGTCTATAGCTTATATTTTCGCCAACGATTTTAAGGCCAAAGATGCCTGCATTTAGAACTCATCTGGCTCTTCATTACCCGGAATATCCATATGCCCTAGCACAGTCAGCATAGGGCACCGCGTTGTCACATAATCGGCCCTAGCGAGGTATCCGTCGGAACGGAAAATTCTCCGCAACGAATACTCCGTCGGAGACTCAAATTACATTCGAGGTATCCGCTTTCGGAAAGAGTAATTAAAATGCGACAACGCATTGATTTGGTATGATGTTGTTTCGTGGTACATCGGAATTTTCCTATTTAGTGCTTGTTTTTTCGTTTTTTTTGCCCTGGGAACACACATTTAAGCAACAAATACAACCAATTACTTTGCTAAAATATTTTTTCTTTATTGTTTTCATTTATCAACACTTCACTGGAAATGGTAAACAAATTCCGCAACCAATTCCTATCGGAGCATATCGGAAGAAAATTCGTATGAAGCTGTCGAAAATATCAGTAAAAACGCACTTCATCGCACTGAAACGCAAAACCTCGCTAGAGCCGATTGACTGATAGGAGTGCGTAACTGAGGCGTTCGCTGACGACTAAAGGAACATCGTCGGCGTATGTGCGCTCAGAAAAAAACCTGTATTTTTGTCAGTTAGTTAGACACCATTTGCGTAATTTTAGACAATATTCCAAAGTAGAATTTGATTTAAATTTGAATTTATTTTCGTTCTTCGACTTCGATGCATGACTACAAGATATTAATTTGTATACAACTGCTTGTTGTTTGTTGTTTTTGCAATACAAATCCACCATGAAAAGCGATCCGCCGCACTTATTGGAAATAAGCTCCCTGATAAAAAGCCAGACTTCTACCGAAAATGTGCAAGGCGTTGGATCATAAATTTCTCACCTGTCTTACCCTAGCGAGATGATCACCCACCCTTTGAAACTTCCTCGATCGATCTTTAGAATGTCTAAAAACATTAACGGTTTGTTAAAAAACAAAATCACGAATTCTCGGACGGGTAGCAACAGATGGCCTCCCGTGTTTGGTATATAAAATATGTTCTGGACAATACTGAATATAATTAGGGGTATCGTGAATAAATTCCGATGGAAATGTTTCCCTTGTCAGCAATGTAAAACAAATTGCTGAATTAGAAACATTCTGGGGGAAATATTATTCGCGATAGGTGTGAATACTGAATACATTTACGCGTTATGCGACTTCTTTTCAAAATGAACATTATTTTACGACCTACTAAGGATTCAGGATAAGTATCGCATCTTACCTCTAAGTAGAGAACAGTTTATCTAAGTCAAGACCAGTTGTCTGTTTGTTGTTTCTGTATATATGTAATTCTATATTTCTTTTCTGATACATAATTTGAAATCTTTTCCAGGGGCTAGATCACATTATTCACTCCTATTCCCGTTGGCGTTTGTCGTATACGACTCATGTTTCGTGTCGTTCAATAATGTTCAGATTGTTTTTTTTTAACTTTTGTAACAATTTTATTTCCTTTTCTATGTGTTCCTCATCATTTCAATTCATTTGTTTCAAAAAAGTTGAAAACACCGTCAACGGGAATAAGGATGATTATGAAAACCATCGAACGCAATCGAACAATAGCGATATCTGCCTATTGCTACAAAAGTCTTGTTTTTTTATTTTAATCTGGAATAGATTGCGTATTGCTTACTTGTAACTCGGCACTTGGTGGCACTCTATAGTGCGAGGTTGCACCACGGCCCTAGAAAAAAAGCCTTAAGTTGGTTGAGGTACAAACCACCTAAGAACACGTACCTACTTCAGGAGATTCTGATTTTTTTTTTTTTTTTTGAAGCGGAACGAGTTTTGTATAAATTAAATAAGCAGATGTTTATTTCCAATGAATAAAATTATATTTTTTTTTAAATCATAAAAAATTATAAAAATTAAATAAAAAAAATTTTTTTGCCGTTGTTGGATGTCATGTATTGTGATTTCTTTCTGATTAAATCTATTTGTAGTTAAATCCTCCACCCTTAAGTTAAGTGAGATTGGAGATATCTTCGATACCTATGGTTATAATTTGTGTTGGTGTTAAATGATTGGATTGTTGACCTCTTTGTGTTTGGGGTCATGTGGTTGGCTAATCATACTATTGAATGATTGATGATTGATGATGCTATTGAAATTACTAATTTGACGAACATCAATCCGAATACTAGTCGCTGTGTCGATCCTGTGTTTCTTATCTCCTGTACATCGATTTGTACGGTAGTGTTTGTATGGCGAATGAAATGACGTATGTGGTATGGTTTCGTGGTTGATTGTTACTGATCCGTCGTATTAGTTTAGCAACAAATATTACCGCTGATTCTTCTAGGCGTGGAACGTGTTGGTCGTTGATAACGTTACAAGTATGTAGCTTGTTTCCTGTTGTGCAGTATGTTATACTCTTATACTATTTCAATTCTATTTGGAGAACTGCATTTTTATTTCATTTTGTATTATTCAAACACTCAAGTGTAACCGAGCGGATCGCTAATTTCCTATAGATGTACAAAGCTGGCTCGTACCTGAACCTGAACCTGACCAAGAAACTCAGTCCTGTTTACCTCTTTGTAGAGACATCATGCTCATCCCTCCTTATGATACAGAGGTAAATATTTACCACTTGAGCTCTTGCAGATTCTTCACTTCTTGCATTTCTCATTGCTTTAACTTCTGTGCGCAGTTGCTGGATCTCCATAGTTGCAGTCTCACAGACTATTTTCCTTTCCAGTGTTAGACCTACATTTTTTATTTTGTGCTTAATTTAAGCGCTTTTAAGTTGTTCTCATTATTTAAAAAGGATACCAAATTTATTTTTCAGTTTATTTTCCCTCAGTCTGATTTCTTAAGATTTGCTTTATTTATTAATTTGAATACTACGCCCATTTTCGAAGATACATATAGGTATATATAAATCAAATTGGTTTCAGCGAACAAATTCTTTTGATTTATTTTTACTAAAAACATTCACATTAACTTTAAAATGTATGACAGTGTATTTTAATATTGAATGAAAAGAAAACGAAATGGACTATATAGCAAATAAGAAAGCAAATTATAATTAATTTTAATATGTTTTAAGAGAGAAATCCAAATGTAATCTGCACCTACCTACTCTAGGCAATAATGTAAATTAAAAGAATAAAGTTTTAAACAAAAGAAAACAAAAAACAAACATTCCAATAAAACAATAATAAAACTAAAAGTTTCTGCTTATATTTATTGTTTTCATTAAAATGTAATTTTAATTTTATTTAATTTTTATTACCTTTTTATTCTTGTATTTTTATTCTACATAGTTCGTTTATGATTACAATGTTTGACAAAATGGCAATCGTTTGAAAATTGTTTGTACCAAATTAGGGCGAATAGTATAAATCGGTGAATCTTTCTTATCAAACTTTCGAAATTTAGGCCGTATGTCAATTGAGCTAATTTTGCACATTTATTGTTTGTACAGGCTGAGTGAATAGGCCACATCCACATGTAGACAACTAATAAGAAACAACCGCGTTCCAAAAGAAGTGCAATGTGTTGTGAAGAAGTAGACCTAGCTAAGAATACTTAGTTTGTATGAGTTTTTATTTTTTATAAACGAATGGAAGGGACCTATAAGTTTATGCCCACTCCAAACGTTTGAATTGAGAAGCTTTACCAGGTCACTTTAAGCCTTTGATGTTTGTCAGATGTTCGAGAGAGGTGGCACAGTGGAAAAAAAACCCCAAGTTGTATAATTTGTGTTTTTCCGGGGATTGAATATGGTACCTATACCTACATGGGTACCCCTCGCACAGTAGTCCAGCGCACAAATCACGGAGTCATTCCACACTGATTGATAGTTTCAAACGTTGGCGAAATTTTAAAGCTTGTTATAATGTTACACATATAATTCAAAAATATTTTATTAACAAAGAATCAGAATATTGTTTCTACAGTCAACATTAATATCTATAGTGCAAAGCTATATAAATCACAATAAATTAAGCATCACTGTGTGCATTAAACTTTAATCGTACTAATCTGAATTGGCGTCGTCAAAATCAATAAAACTAACTTCTGGTACAACTTCACCATTGACTTTTAATGAATGACGGATCCCGTCCCGTTTATTGCCGCCTGAACGTGCACAAAGCTGAAATTTTACTCCATTTTCTTCGAAATAAGTATCAGTTCCACCGTCGACAAAGTCACCCTGCGAACAAATAAAGGAAAGGAAGGATTCAGATTTCCAAACACCGTTACTTAACACGTGCGTGTGGCTAGCTCATTTTCAATCGAATTTCCAATATTAGGATTATGGAATGAAAATTATTGGCTTTTTCAAAATTAGATTACATAAATAGGTAATTAGGCAAGACATACATATTTTTATTGGTCGGTTTAAAAAAAAAAAAAAAATTAAAACCGTCCGATAATGCTCGGTTTATCACGGTTTTACAGAAGTCAGAAAAGGAATCATAACATTTCAAAGGGCACAACATAATTCCTGGAAATCTGCTTTTTCATTTGAGAAATAATATTTGGTAAGCGAATGGTGTAGTTTGAAATAGCTATAATTCTAACCGAAGTGTTTTTTAACAAAAGTTCTTGTTTTTTTCTCTCAAAACAACAGCTCAAGCGAAAATATAGTTCGTACTGGATGATGTCCAAATTTTTCCCTACACGACGGATCGCTACCAACATTCGCGGACGGTTCCACAACACCGGGGGAGATGGTGCCGGGGTCTTCTCAGAAGAACTAATATCTACTTGGCATCTCCTTCTGCCTCCCAAACATTGCAGTATCTTCCAGGCCTAAATAACAGCTATTCGTCAAGCAGCTGGAAACACCTAGGACTGGGACGCGATACTGCTAAGCTCAGAAGGATATAACTCTGGATACGAAAGATCCAAGGACCTGCCGCGACCTAATCCAACATCTCGAAAGTTGTTAATTTCATGTCCGGGCACTGCATATTAGGGTGACACACGCAAAGACTTGGACTGCCATATGAGGACTTCTACGGAAGCAGCAGAGATGAAGATGTGTGATCGCCTTGTCAATGCTGTTGGGACTGAATGGCAGACTTTTTGGTGTCAGCAGGTCAGGGATTGACAACGTCCCACACGTGATTTTCTGCAGTGTCATACATATAATATCGTGATTGACATTTGTTTTCCTGTTTTTGTTTGTTGTTGTTCGTGCAAATCATTGCTCTTTCAATTTTACAACAGCACGGAACATACCTTTGTTGTAAAAATAGGTAGGAATTATTCAGCTGACAGAAAAAGTTGAAATCGTATCAATTGTTTCACTATGTCACGCTGTGTAATCGCCTTCCATTCGCCGGTCACTCGCCTTTGTTCTTCAGCTGTATTACAACATGACAAAGCGAGCATGTCATCGATTTGGGACATAATGACACGCGCATGACCGCACGATTGCCGCATTTTGTGATCGGGTGTTAATTGGGGTTTCCGCGCTCACAAATGACATTCGCATGACAATCTAATGACAATGAGTCAAATTTTGTGGATTTTTTACATGTGTAATAGTAGCTTGTCTTATTACGATTTCAAAATTTATCCCTCGCATTTATGCAAATGATAGGTGTTACCACCTTGAAAGAAATTACGACTTTGTTCGAATCGCTTGCATATTAGTTTGTATAAAGTGCAAGCCATTTTTTCAAAATATTTCTTCCAAATTCGAATAGAAGATGGATTGGATGATCCAGCAACACACACGTTAATACAAAATATTTACAGTTTCATTCCTTAATTTATCATTTAGGAAAATATTCAGAGAGTCCAATTCTAAAAAAACAAAAAAACAATTAAAACTTTAGCTGATTGACGCAATTTATTAATTTGATCGCTCTCCACTCACCAAGCACAACTCTGTATTCCTTATCATCAACAAGAGTTAACCATGTTCGAAGTGATCTTGCTTGTTCATCTGTATACTGGTTATGTGGCCTACCATCGATAAAGAGCGAATATACGTACTTAAAGCCAGGCGCAGGATCAACTCTTATTATACACCGTGCCTGATCGATCTGAAAGGAGTCATCTCCAACGAGCTTAAACATCCAATCTCTTCGAACAATTTCCTAGTAAAAGTAATCTTATTATTTCATGAATAGAAGGATAATATTATCCACCTTTCCATTCACCCAAATCATCCTCCGCCCACTTGTGGTACCGTGATCCAATTCAATACGATACATACGCCCGTTGATTGGTACACACCACCTGGCAACAACATTACCTTTAGCATAGCGAGTCTCTTCGGATATATGGTCTTGGATCATTTCGGGTTCCATGGCAAGGTTTTCAATTTTCAATTTTGGCGAGAGGAAGGACATCTTTCTAATGGTAATCTGAAAAGTGGAGAGTAGATATAATATAAAAGAGTTTTTAACAAAGTGGCTTAAATGTTAATTTATTCATTCGTTATATTTTATTTTAGATTTTTGCGTCAAGCACCCTCCATATAACTTTCGAACTTCCACCATTGACGCTGAATCTTCAGTGGAAGTGGAAATCCCTATATTGGTAGAGGAGAGATGCAACTCTACGGTTAGGTTAGGTTAGGTGGCTGTCCTAAAAAAAGGACACACTTAAACCGAATTTGTAGGTCCATTGTGATACTACAAAAGTGGGGAGGGGGAATATGGCCAGAAAAATTATGGCAACTCTATTGATACCTGCGAATTTCATTTAAAAAGAGATATCTCCGTGTATCTTACTTCGTTAGGAGGTCGCATAATGATGACTGAAACATTCAATTCAATCGTTTAAAAATGTTTGAATTTACCATCTCCATGGTGCTGGTTTGTCTTCGGGTAGGGACGGGGGTAACCGTAGCAGTCTACCCCCTGTCTATTGTCTCCGACAGACAAGATATCAGACTTAATCTAACCATCTCATCCTGATGGCACGGATTTCATAGCACGTCTTGGAATTTGAGTTGGGGATATGTATTAATTATGCCAAAAATCGTGTAATTTTTTTAAACTTTAGGACAAAATCTAATGTCAAAAATTGACACAATTTGACATGTGTAGGTTGTAGGTAATAGTAGCTTTAGAGTTGTGCATTCAGAAACGATCTCGTCAATTGCAGGCCTAACCATAGATTTTGGCAAGCGCAGCGTAGGGTGCCTCCGATAACCTACTGCATTCTGTATCTTTGTAATAAAAAATTTAAGGCCGATGCACTTTAAATTTATGTTTTTTTTTATCATTTGTATCACTAAAATTGATCAGCTTTAGGTACACCTTAGCCAACCAGACGATTCACATTTCGTTCGCATTGAGTTCATCTGCGAATCACAGGCGATACACATATCCTGTGAATTGCTTGATGTTGACGCAACATCAATATAAAAAAAAAATATATAAAAAATAAAAAAAGAACAAGTTGCGAACATCTTTAGGAAGTTTATACATATTGCCAAAGATATGGAAACTTACGGGGGTTGTTCTGGTGGTAATGAAGATGTGCGGGATATAAGTCACTGCTTAAAGTATAAATAAAATAAATAGTTGGCGCAACAGAATCGTTATACCCGATTTCACACTGCGAGCTTAAGTGTCGATCCAAATTTAAACTCAGGATTAACAAAAATTTGGTTTTCACAGTGCAGGTTTAACGATAAACTTCGCTTAAATAGTGCCTTAAGTTAAGCCACCGACTTCCGTGTTCTCTGTTAAAAGCTAAATAAGCAACAATATAATTATGTTTGGCAATGCTGTTCAAGAGAAATGTCAAATTATCTCTTCGTTGTTAGTGGAAATACTCTCTAGCATTGAACGGCAACAGCATCGACATGCTTCGCTTCCACGCACACTCGTAGTTTTAGAGGGCACACACATTCGCATACAGTCATCAGGTTTGTGTATTCATGATAAATGGTTCACAATGACACTCAATTAGTGGTTTAACTAAACCAAGTTTAAATATGGACTGTGAAAACAAAAAATACTTAAGCGAAGTTTATGTTCAATCCTACACTTAGCTAAGCCCAGGATTAAGCTGCCACTGTGAAATCGGGTATTAGGCACACTAGGCCTAGCTTTTTACAACCATTCATTTGTGTGAGTTTTCATTTTTGGGGCGAATGGAACGAACCTACAATTTTATGCCGAGTAAGAACGGCTGAATTGAGAAGCTTTTTCAGGACAGTTATGCTCTCAGATATACACCCACAGTATATCTGATGAATTTTAATATTGAAACGGAATAGCTTCGTTCGCAATAAATGTGACAAATATAACTACCAATTTCTGTTACAATTTGTTCTTTAACAAATTATGGACGGGAAACATCTTATGGCTCGTTGGGCAGTTATTCCAAACTCCATTGAAACGAAAAACCGACAGAAAGTAGTGTGTTTGGTACGGTAGCTAGGGAAGAATGAAACGTGCGGGAGAGGAACGAAAGCGCGACAGATTTGGACTTCGGAGCTGGGAACAAAAAAGGGGGTAACGTGCGCGTTAGGGCTGGCGCTACATAACACGGACTCGTACCGTGTATTAGCACATTATGATCATGGCTCGCTTCGTACCTATGAACTACTTTTTGCTTCTTTAATCTAACACATTTTAAAATCCTGAAGTGACAACAATTTGTGGATTTCTTTGCACATCTCATGAGAAGGATAAGCGGGGAGAAGAGTTCATATAAGACCATTGATCAATTTAAATTTTTTGTTGCCTTGGTAACTTTTGGTATACAATACGCGGTACTAATAATCGTTTTTAGTGTCCAGTCTAACTTTTAAGAAATCACAATGGCGAAAATCTTCATATAAAATTATCTAACATAAAATTATATAACATATTTAAGTTAAGGGTTAAAAATGCTTATTGGTAAGTATCAAAGTATTTACATTTTTCAATTTTTGTCCACTATAGTGCAATACCTTTCGTCAACGCCTAATAAACATCCGAGAGTAACTGACACGAGAAAGTTTCTTAATTCAGCCGGTCAAACTCAGAATAAAATTGTATGTCCATTTCATTTGTCGGAAAACTTAAAACTTACCCAAACGAATCATTTGTGAGAAGCTAGGCCTAGGATTCTATAAGGACATTTGCGCCAATTTATTTATCGACGGGAACTACCAATAACCATTTATAACCTTCAACATAAAAATTTTCCGCAGTACTAACAATTTAGACAGTCTTGTTACCTATACAGTTTTATTTAATTTATAATCATTCTCTATCTATTAGCCGAAGTCCCGATTCAAAATATGCACTTGAAATGTATTATTTTTACAACAAATTTATCAGGACGAAGTAACTCACTTTCGATCAATATATTGAGCTGTTTATGTTTTAATTAATTTAAAATGCATAACAAAAATTTCGATGAATAATTTAACACACATTTTAAATTGTCCACTAAATATGTATTGCAAAATGCAACAATTTTTACATTATTGTTACAGTAGAGACGATTTTGACAAACAAATTAAAAACAAAAAGAGTTTGCAAGTGCTACTTCTTCTTACGTGCACTATAAAAGTATAAACTGAACCGCAATATACATTAAGCGCCAAAGCACCCAACATTAGGACATGTGGAAGGACACAAGAACAGCGAACATCTAAATTATAAACAACACGCCAAGGTCGTCATTAAAAATGGCCGAATGTTCATTTGGTTATATTATTATTTGAAATACTCGTGTACTTGTAACGTTGCATGCACTTCTACAGTACATACTCGTAAATGCAATACAGTTATTCCCGTGACACGGGGTAAATGGGGGCGTATCGGCAATACCTATACTCATTGTCGTGGCAACGAACCAAGACCAAAACGAAGTCCTGGTAGATAGTGGCGGTATGAGGTTGGAAAATAAACGCCTAGGGCAAGTCGGTTCAATTTCCAGTAGAAAATTGGTGGTGTGTTCTTGCATGGAGTATGAGTAAAGATATAGGCACAGCACAGGTTGGGCTTGGGTGGGGGATATATTCATTCATTTGAAGAGGTTGTTTAATGGCAATACAAATAAGCTGAAAATGTATCGTTATGATATCGGAAAGGAGGCAGTTTCTACGAGTTTGACGGAAGTCCATACGCGAACTTACTGACTCAAATATAAAAATATCAAATCAATACTTCTATCCAGTTAGCGCGGTCTTTGGCTAATTGACCGCAGTTGCACACTTCAATTTGCATTTGCTTAGGCTGGCAGGGGCATGGGTGGGCGGGTACGACGCCATCGAATGCGTGATGCCAGACAATTTTATGATATGACTATTCAATATAATAGAGCTTAAGTTACGATTACCCGGCCATTTTCCTAGTCATTTACGCCGAAAATGTTATCCCAAAAATGGCGATCACGCAGAACGACATTAAAATGACGGCTTTGTGACCCGATTTTTACGTCACAGCGTCATTTAAATGACGCGAACAAATGGCCGTGTAATCGTAGCTTTAAACAGAAGGCAACGATTGGGTTGTGGACAGCAGCCCCAACATAAATAAATAAATAGGCGGCGGAACAGGCGGTAGACACCCAAGGCCTAGCTTCTCGCAACCATTCGTTTTGTGGGAGTTTCTATTTTTGGAACGAAGGGAAGGGACCTACAATTTTATGCCGGGTCCGAACGGCTGAATTGAGAAGCTTTTTCAGGACAGTCATACTCTCGGATGTTTGTCAGACGTTCGCGAGAGGTGGCGCAGTAGAAAAAACCTTAAGATGTAATTTGTGTTTTTCCGGGGATCGAAGCTGGGATCCCTCGCACAGTAGTCCAGCACACTAACTACGCTACTGCGCCCCAACATAACGAGGATTAAATCAGGCAGGACGCCGACGCATGACCTATTAATATTCAACTTGCAAACTTGGCGGACACAATGGATAATTTTATATGGAAATTGTCTTCATTGTAACTTCGTAAAAGGTAGCCTGGATATTAAAAATGATTATTCGAAAACGTGCCACTGACAGCATGCCGAGTTCTACCAATTTTCTACAGTCTGATGTTAAAAAAATGACTTGAAATACAGTACTACCTCGATAATGTGAACTAATTAAAACATGGGCAGTTTACATTTTTGAGGGGTTCACATTTCTGGATACGAACAAATTCGTTGCATTTCATGCTTTTTGGAATGATCACTGACTTGATTTTTGATAAATAAAAGAGAAGACACAAAAATATAGTAATTTAACTTAAAAAAACTAAACTTAATGATTTTTCAGACGGGACGTACAGTTAAACCCAAATAGGGGTAAATAATTATAAAATAAAATTTCACATATTCGAGTATCAGGAATTGGTTTTGAGTTCACATTTTAGAGTATATAATGCTAATTTTTTCCGGTTTTACCGTTCACATTTTTGGATAATTCACATTTTCGAGGTTCACATTATCGAGTATCAAGAACTGGTTTTGAGTTCACATTCTAGAGTATGCAATGCTAACTTTTTCCAGTTCACATTTTTGGATAATTCACATTTTCGAGGTTCACATTATCGAGGTAGTACTGTAGTATTAATAAATACATATTTTGACATCAAAGGTCTCGAAACTTATTCTCTCATTCTGCACAACCTGACAAATGCAGCAGGGATTCCAAAACTAGATATCGATATCTCGACAGTAAAAGAAAAAGTAAATTCATCAAGAACTTACAATACTCATAGCGCGGTATTAAAAATCATTTTGAGTGTTTGTTTAAATTTAACGATCTTTTCGTATAAACGAATTTATTGTGACCTACAAAATGTCAGCCGGAAAGTCGACACGACATTTGTCATCATAAAATTGTATAAACTAGTACAATTGGTTCATGTATTGGATGTATTGCTATATGTTGCTTCGTGCATGAGATAACAATGCTATTCTGGCTGCGTCTGCGTCTATTCTGTGCAAATAATAAAACCTCCCTCCCGCGATAAATTGCATTTCTGTCGCTGGCAGCAACAGAAACAATCAATACAGACTTGTTTACGTTCTGTCGTCAAACAGCCATTTTTCTGTCGCTAAACTCTGTTGCTAAAAAAAAAATGTTCTGTTCCTAATTCAGTTTCTGTTGCAAATGTATAGGATTCTGTTTCTGTTCCTGTTTCTGTTCTTTGTCACTTGGTGTTGGTGCCTTTACCCCCACATTTCCACTGAAAGTTTAAACTAAAGTTCAACTGAACCTGAACGTGAGTATAAATTTGAAGTTCAACTCGTTCGGTTTCACAATATAATCTAAACTTCAGTTCAATTGAACTCAGTTTAATTAAATTTAATGAATGAATTTGATAGTATTGTACAGTACTCAGCTTTTATACGACTTTTTCAATATCGTTCCTTGTCTTTTATTTCAAATAATACGCAAAACAACGTCAAATATTTGTGTTTTTGACAATCGGCTGATCTGAGGTTTAAACAACAGAATACTGTAGTTCAACTTAAACTATAGAATGAACTCTTTTCAAGGTTTAAACGAAATTCTGAAACAGAATTAATTGTTGAACTAAAGTTTAAACTAAAAGTGTAGTTTAAACTCCCACTGTGAAACTGGGGGTTAGTCTAATGTAATTTGAAACAAATTTTTTTGAAGATAATTTATTTTTAATTCTAACAAGAAATTGGAGTGCAATTGTGAATCAAATTCAATTGGTGGTCTGGCAGCACCGGAATTGGTAAATTCACTGAAATTATTCATCAAAGCATGAATCAACTGTGAACCAACTGTGAACTAGGTATTAAATTCATTTCGCCAACTCTATTCCATTTCGTTCCAAGTGCTGAAAACGAATTTCCTCTGTTTTCACAGCTACCCAGGAAACAGCAAACCAAACCAAGCCAACAGAAAGCAAACAACTGCGATTCTACTACTTTACTAACTACATAAAAATAAAAATCTAATCTACGTCTGCAAGAAAAGTTCATCTGTTTCTGTTCATCTAATTTTCTGCCGCGGCTTATTCATTCGTTCCTTTTATTTATTGGACAACCGACCAAATCGACGGTTATTACAGTTACATGCGTATTCGTAACTTTCAGTTGGAAATTTATCTTCATCGTTCTTGGTTTCTGCGCGCCGTTTCTTCTTCCTGTTTTTTCACTATTTCCTCATTATTCGCTCATACGCAACAAAACGTACTTTGTTTACATGTTTATTCTCTTATCCATCCAGCACGCGTCTCATCTCATCTCATCTACCGCATAAAGGATTGACAGAGAGTCAAAGTGTGTTTGTTAGTGGCTTATGAATTATATAATTGATTCGTCCTTCGAATAAAAAAAAAAAAACACAAATCAAAAGTGGGAATGAACGTAGACAAAATACCGCAATCATAATCCCATATTCGCATTCGCATTGCAAGCGAAGTGAATCAGCAGAATCCTCGGGAGTTTGCAATCGGAAGGGACGCTTTCTTTGATGGACATTATTATCTCTTAACGCCGCAGACTTTTCTGCATAAAGTTTTATTCAAAATATAAATAAAATTTGTGATTAAATACGATACCTACCAAGTGTGACAAGAAAAAAAATTATTTGTGAAATTGTGTTGTCCTTACTGAATGACGTCAGTCTTACTTAGATTTTATGAGCGACGAAGTTTTATATCTTTCCTCTGTTTGATTAAAAAAATAAATAATTAATTGCCAGTAGTGTTCTTTGCGTAATAAAATTCAACCGTTGTGTTTGTTTTGTATACCTATATATATTGTCCTTTGACGTTCTTATTGACGGGAAGGAAGAGCTAAGTGGTCGCAGAACCTTTTCTTTTTTTTATAAAATTATAAAAGGTAAGTGCTTTTTTTCTTTTTATCTGCTTTTAAAAGTTACGTATACATCTATATAGAAAAGAAGAAGTTTATCTGGATGTGAATTAGATTTCTCTTTAGCATTTTATCCATTTGATGAATCTCTTGGTCGTTCTCGCTTTCCTCGCCTCGTTCCCCTTTGTCTTTCATCTGACAAACGTACAGCTGCTTGTTTTTGGTACACACTACAGACGGTGCCTATGGTGGAGGTAATTCAACCTCAACCTTCTAATTTTTTTTGTACCTATTTGGAGTTCACTGGGATGTTGGTTTAGGTAGAGATCAAGAACAAGAATAGGTAGGTAGATGAAGTCGGCCAGTTATTCTGTCATCTAAACACAATAACGAATATAAGAATAAAGAGATACGAGACCGAAAAATAAAAAAGTTTTAGAATGTGAAAAAAAAAAAAATCTAATTCATATGGAGAGGAAACCGAATTTATGATTGGGAATTGTATCGATTGGCTGGCCCAATTCGCAAATTCCTGTTTTTTTTTCTTCTTTTATTTTGTCGTCGAAACTTAATAGATAAATTGCGAATGAAGAGGAAGACCCGCTGGGTAGCATTTTTTTTCTTAAGAAGAACTACACTTTGTGAAATACAAAAGATTAATTATTATTAAAGAATTGTTTTTTGAGTGATAAATGATGCTCGGTTTGGTGTATCCCAATTATAATGCTATAAATTAATATTTGACGGTAATGGAGCAGGAGCACCTATATCTTATTTAACCCTTAAATGCCCAGTGTATCTTTAAAGATACAACCATTAAAAAATTTATTTCTCCGTTTCTGTTGACTTTATGTACTTTGTGCTTATGATTTTGGTTTTATCGATTCAAAACCTATCTATTGTAAAAAAATAAGAGCTGAAACTTTAAAATTAAAATAACTATTAACAAAATAACGGAATTTTTATTTTTTAACAAAAATAAAAATAAATTTTTTTTCTTTATTTAATATTTTTGTAATTGGTAACACGACTATGATAAAAAAATTATTAGCGGTTGTAAATATATGATGTGAAGTGATATTCAGCTATTTGAACCTAATACAAGATACCCAGCTCATAAAATGGAACGGTAAATGGTTGTATCTTTAAAGATACACTGGGCACTGCGGCCTCTTTCATGATTCCGGTTACATTTTGCATGTATCTGCATTTGTAGTGTAATCATTTTATTTCTGTATCGTTACGAAGTACAAGCTAGTTTATTTTATTCTATATAGGCTTTATTTGGTCAAAATTGGACAAAGGGCGTGGCACCGCCCATACAAAAAAAACATTAAAATTCTGATATCTCGAAAACCGCCGCCGAATCGATTGAGTTGAAACTTACAGAGAATCCTAGGTATTGGCCTAGGAGTAGTGCTGTAAAGTGTGGTAAAAATTGGACAAAGGGGCGTGGCACCGCCCATATAAAAACATCTTCCATGGGGTAAAACTCAATGACGTTATAACTCGATAACCGCTGGGCCGATTTTCATTATTCTTTTTTTGTTTTGTTCGTATTGCTGTATTTTAGGTTTACGCATAATACAATTTCTGTGCACGGGTACAGCTAGTGTAGGAATATGTACATACCTGGGGTCAGGTAACATGGCTAGGTTTATCTACCAATGGATAATGAAACGCACACCCATATCCAAAATGACAAGACGAATAAAGCAAGTCTCGGATATTGCTAAGCCTGCTGAATTATTGCTTTTTGAAACCATTATTGTGGTCAGAAGGTGGAGGGGCTTTGCGCCAGTAATGCATAATAATGCACTTACGGTTTCTTAACAACGGTATCGACTTAGGATAGACATAACAAACTTAAGAATAGTAATTTAGACCCAGTCTGGCAACTGCCTTCTTATGAAGCATTCCAAAGACTAACTTTCAGAGACGGATCTGTGTAGATTCTGTAATGACATAAGGTGTCGAGAAAGACATCACAATCACATCATACTCTGAGAGTATCATGGCATGGCACGCACGCGAAACAAATTTCTGGGAAACTAGTTTTTTGATACCTAGCATAGATGAGATAGGGCTTATTGTTCTGCTATGCAAGTGGCATGTTCGTAGCTTCTTCCATACAAGGATATCCATAAATATGCATGGTACCCTCGAAATCTTCAGCTGAAAGCCCAAAGTCAACAAACATGTTATTCTATCATATGCATGACGTGGATACTCTATGCTTGGATATTGCATAAAGGATCAACAAGGACCGCCATAAGCACAACCATATGAGACTTATCGACTTTAGCCGGAGGTTGTAGACTCTTAGTTCAGTCATGGTTCTGTCCAACCTTCCAAACATGGAGGCATACAATCAAGCGAATGGTTCTAAGCCGAATTCATCGTTTGCTTCTCATAAAAACAAGACTCAGATAAATGTATGTTTATTAGCAAAAACAAAATTGGCTTTACAAGTATCATAATTCAGTAATTTTACTAAATTACCTACTTGTTGACTATTTCTTTAAACTTTCTACATCTTTCGTTTCTGTGTTTTACAATTTTTCCATTCAAATATTTTTTTTAATTTACTAAATAATAAACTTTTGCCATTTCTAATATTTTTCCAATATAACATATATTATACATATAACCATATTTGAATAAACCAAACTATCACAAAATGTTGCAATCTTCCATTACTGCACTTTTATACCCATCTATCTAAAAACAGATAATTTTTTTTCTCATCCGTAACAATTTTCTCTCAGAATGGCTATGGGGGGTTAATGCCCAGTGTATCTTTAAAGATACAACCAGTTTTTTGTCAATAACTTCGTCAAACAAATTCTAATAATTTTTTTAACAAAGGATTTGTTGTTTTTGTTGTAGTTTACATATAATATATTTTTTCCAACAAAATCGACTTCATTGGGCATTTAAGGGTTAAATAATACAATTGAAATATGTATGACCAATCTCAATATATGCAGGCACACAAAAGAACTTTGGCCAGAGGCGAGCAAAAAGAAATCTAAATAATTCATGAAAAACTGAAAAAACTGATCCACTCATCAGCGTTTGGATTCTCACGTTGATCATTACTGGGCATTGGGCGATAGGCGTACCTTTGGTCGATATGGCTTATTTTACAAACCGGAGCAAGCTTGCAATGTACACCATAAAAAAATCTGAGTGTATTCGGCCGTTGATTTTGTATTGACTGACGTTTACCGTCGGGACATGAGTGCGTAATCAACGTAATGTTATCATATTTCCATTAAAACTTTATAAAGATAAAAGTTGGGTCCTAAATCTACAGCATAATGTCCGAAAATGATATTATATACTGGAGTCCAAAGCCCTTGCCGCGAGCGAAGCGAGCCACATATCCAAACTTGACGCAATATAAACTGATATTTTGGACGTCGAAAAAACTAAAAATCCTTGGCAAGGAGTTAGTGTTATTGGCCACGAATCGATCAGGACATTGAGGACTTTGTGAGCTGCACAAGGGTTTTAAAGGAGCCAGCAAAGATGGGAACGCATCCATGGGAAGTGCCGGCATAGTCGTGGCAACGATTGCACATCGATTTTTCAGGACCATTTATGGAGAAATACTTTTTTATTGTTGTTGATGCAAAAACGAAATGGCTGTTCCCATGAATCGATTAACTAGTTTCAATACCTACTATTCGCGCACTGAGAGAGTTATCTGCGAGATTTGGCATTCCATTCCACGATTCTATGGGCAACTGGGCATACCTACTGCACAATGACTATTGCAGAAGCTGTAGGAACGTCGATAATCCGTTCGCCACCTACTTTGCGAGTCCCTGGCAGCAGATCGAGGTCGAGGATTTGCAACAATTTGCCACAGGACCATTTATTCTAACTAACTACCGCTCCCATAAATAGTATAAATGTTTAACTTTCCTTATTTGTGCTGTCAAGCTAGACAAAATTTTATAATTTCGAATAATTTACGCCAATGCACAAATATTTCCTGGAACAAAAGATAGGACAACGTGCATACGAAGAAGATGGTCCAAGACGCCAGAATGAATAATATCATGGATACAAGGTGCCAAAATTAAATTACTTCGTTGTATTGTTCAGGCGACTCGAAGAGATCGCAAAAGGAACCCTAGAAAAATTGAGGTAGGTACTTATTGTCGACATGTCCTAGATATCTTCTATAGGTTCGCAATGATGAGATGGTTAGATCAAGTACTAAATTTCTCCCCTATGCGTGTGGGGATTCCACTTGAGAGAGTGTTGGAAGATCGAGATTTATTGAGGTTTTACTTAAGCGTGGATAAGCAGGATTTTGAAAATGAATGCACTGGTTTTGAGGTCCACTATAAGTGCCTTTGCCATCTAGCTACGTCACTGGTTATAGAGAAGATTAACCACAAAAGTTCCGCATTTAGGTCTAGAACTTGGAACAACCATTCGTTTGTGTTGATTTTTATTTTTGTGACAAATGGAAGGGACCTAACATTTTATGCCGCATTCGAACGGGTGAAGAAGATGGTGATTTTTGTTGTTGTCAGTCCGTATGAACGTACAATATTAAACAGTAGGTACTACCAAAATAACATCAGCCAATGCATCAGCAATCGATAGCTCTTCAGAAAAACATCTCTTTTTGAGGTTTTCTTTAACGAGTGCAAAATTAAATAACAAGAAACTTGCAATGACAATAGGATGCTTAAGAAGGTATTTCCCGATTAAATTTTATTTTACTTCCAAAATAATTTCCACTTGAATAAAAACTATTTACCTTTGTAAATTCAAGTTTGTGTTTATGAATATGCAATAAGTTGTAGTCTGGATGTACCCTTATACCTACCCAAAATTTTTCACTTGTGAAAGCGTCTACATTCAAATGTCATTGCACTGGCTGCCGGAAACGTGTAAAATCAGATAAGCATAAGACCGAAAAACCAACATTGATTTAATTCACAAATTTGACAGAAATAAGAAACTCCTAAAAGTATTGAACAATCGATTGTTTACTCTGGCTCTGGCGTGCACACTGCACGATCCAAATACCTACTTCATTTAAAAAGAAGAGATTGTACTTTGCCCAAATGAATGAATCAATTTATTTCCAGGAGTGTGTAGTGTTTGCTTCCAGAAATAATATTGCAAAAAATTATCAACGCATCCAATACAAATTGCCCGTCTGCCAACAAAGCAATTTCAATCGATCAATTTGAAATTAGATATACAAACCTATCTATAGCATATATCGACCCCACCAATATTAACCATTTACAATATCTTTGACGAAAAATGCAATTTCAGTAAAACCCTGCACGCGTCTCCTTTATTCCTTTATTTCAAATTTTGCTGCTGAAAACCCACTGGTACACACAATTTGTCTCTTCCAATATTCGCGATTACGTAACAGTAACAACCCTTAAACCATTTTTATTGACCGCAACGAATAGCTGAAGGCTTAGGCAAAATAATAGGTTAATTGAACTGCTACATACATTTGCACTCGTACATTCAGAACCATACCCTATGCCCATAACCATAGTGACGGCTATTGTCATGAGGAATGATATAGTCACCACATTCGCTGTTGGTTCCTTGTCTTGCGCCTTTGAATGGCGCCGCAAAGTCCCGAAGTCTTTGTTGTTTTTATAATGACACACAAATAGAATTGTTTCGGATATTTTATGCTGAACTCAAGCTGAAATGACACAGTTAGACTTTTGAAAAGATATCTCCTTCGAGTACCTATACAAGTTCCCAGATACATAAAGCAAGAAAAATAAATCATACATTGAACCAAGTCTGGTATACGTATCACTTTTGTTATATTATCGAGCCAATTAAGGGCGTTATCGTTGTGGGGAGAGAAACGCATGAATTTATATAAATTTAAAATGTCATGGCGCGAATCCAAGGAGGGATACGAAAAAACGCAGTGCAGTGCAGCCTGCAACTGCAAACCACCGATTCTCGGTCTGAAGTATAAACTCCAAAAACCTACATGAAAATTTATGGGATTTTTAATTCCGTCTCCCACTGTCCATTTCCATTCTGACTTCCTTGCGGGTGCATGACATATAAACGAGGGGTAGAAAATCCTCCTGGGAAACATTCCGACACTTTGCAAATTTGCCGTATGACGAGAACGATATAAACGGATAGTATATATGTACATATGTGCTCTCCATCGCGCCAACCCTACCATGTAGTATACTTTGTACAAAAAAAAGGGCGCTGCGCCGCTGCTGCAATTGCAACAGGAAAAGGGAGTTTGCTGTCTCATATCCCAATTTCAATTCCAACCCTATCTGTTTAGTTTTGTTTGCAATTGCAAGAGACTCGGAGCTAAGAAGACAAGTGAAAATGGGGATGAAATATGAAGAAAAAAAAAAAAAAAAAACAAGCAAAACATACAATGCTTAATTTATCTTTTATTCGTTTCTCTCAGTCAACATAGTGCTAAACGATCTGCTCTTTAGAGTGTTTTACAGAGTTGCCAATTTCGGATAAAGATTTGGTGGAGTCACAGTCGGTGCTGAGGACATGGAAAAATCATTTCGGTGTCAGCCAGAATGAACCATTTACCCTACCTTTGAAAGCCAAGACATCCGTCCACCTGACCAAAATGAGGTGAGGATAGCAATATCCAAGCTGAAGTCCAACAAAGCTGCTGGACTGGACGGTCTATCGGCCGAGCTTTTTAAGGCAGCGGGAGATGGCTTGGTAGAGAGCGTACACCAACTCGTCTTTGTTCAGAGGAAAGTATGCCCGATGAATGGAACCTCAGCATTGTTTGCCCGATCCATAAGATTCGTCAACGAGCTGATTGGACCCTATCAGTGCGGTTTTAGGCCTGGTAAGTCCACAACCGCCCAAATATTCACACTATGGCAGATCCTGGAGAAAACCCAAATCGATACCTACCACCATTTTATCGATTTTAAGGCCGAATATGACAGCATTTATAGAGACGACGAGCTATACAGAGTCATGTCTAGTTTTGGCATCCCTGTCAAACTCGTCAGTTTGTGCAGAATGACGATGGAGAAAGCTCGTTAGACCGTAAAGATCGGAAACAATCCCATCGAGACCTTTGATGTCAAAAAAGAATTTGGACAAGGTGATGCGCTGTCGTGTGACTTTTTCAACATTATACTTGAGAAAATTGTGCGAAATTCGCAAAGCCAACACCAAAAGTCTGTGCAACTACTAACTTGCATACGCTGACATACTTGGCAGAACGCAGTGAGCTGTCACTGGTGCGTTTGCAAGTATTAGCACAGAAGCGGCAAAAATGGGTTTAGTGGTGAATGAGGGCAAAACAAAATATATGCTGTCAACAAGAAGGGACACACAACATCGACGAATCGGACAGAACGTCACGATAGACAGCTATAACTTTGAGGTAGTTCGGGACTTTGTCTACCTCGGCTCCGCTATTAACTCTGAAAATGACATCACATCAGAAATCAAGCGAAGAATTATACTTGCCAACCGCTGTTACTTTGGCCTAAGAAGGCATTAGTAAGGCCTTGTCGAGAAACACCAAGGAGACTCTATATAAGACCCTCATCATCCCAGTCCTGCTTTATGGCGCAGAATCATGGACGTTATCAAAGGCGGATGAAGATCTCCTTGGTCGCTTCGAACGCCAACTTCTTCGAGTGATTTTCGGTCCCGTTTGCGTTGACGGGCTTTGGTGGAGGAGATTTAACAGCGAATTCTACGAGCTGTACAGCAACATCGACCTGGTCAGAAAAGTACGTATCACTCGACTAAGTAGGCTAGGACACATAGAACGAATTGACCCTAACGCCCCGGCTCGAAGAGTTTTCGATTCCAAACCGGAGAGACAACGCAGTAGAGGAAAACCTCGCCTTAGGTGGCGCGCACAAGTGGAAGGGGACATCAACAAACTTGGAGTGCACAATTGGAGGCGCTTAGCCAAAGATCGGGCTAGTTAAAGTGGCTCTCGATGAGAGAAACACTTAGGCCGTTATTCGGCCCATTGTGCATCGAGCTAACTGCAGAGGCGTGTTGGTTGAGGCGCAGGTCAACCACGGACTGTAGCGTCATCTAAGTGAGTAAGGAGGAAGATTTGGAAGCTATCGTATTTTACAACGACATATTTTAAAAACGCCTATAATAAGCAAGTTATAATAAAAAATCGTATTTAGGAGATAAATTGGTATTCAGTTCTAGGCTAGCAATTTGGAACGGTCCCCATCCCGTGCATTTCCTCTAAAGTTAGAAGCCTGAAATCGGCATCACGGTCTTCGGTTGTCATAAGCTAAAGGTTGCTTTATGATGGCTCCCTGAGCATGAGCATATAAGAAATTAAATTATTATTACAGCAGTCGAAATAAAATGTTATCAGGTTGCGGTCGATTTTGCTGTTCAAAAATTGGTCCCTAAATTTTCCTATTATTATTTATCAACAAAAATATCGATACCCTAATAAATTCCATGAATTGCAACTTAAAAAAAATCAAAAAAGGGAAAACCAAACAAAGAAATCCAAATATGCCCTGAAATTTGGTTATGACCATCGTTCAGAAAGTATTAATTATTTTAGTATAAATGGCTTGCGTTGTTCAGAAAAATTAACATTACAAATTTGGGCCACACAAATCGAATAGGTATAGGCATTTTTTTTTTAGTTACATATCATTTTTCTTGATAGCTTTGAGTGGGTCCTTAGCCTTACTCAATAGTGAAGACACTCCTATATCAGCACAAACCTTTTCTTCTAAGGGCATTAGTTTTCTTTAATTTCATAACCTCATTCGTAACCTATCGTAATGTAACACGCATTCGACAAAGTCCTATAACAGTTTATGTCAGTATATCACGCGATTTCGTCGTATATAATGCCTGAGCTGCCTGACTATTATTTATATTTTACCCACCTTTGTGTACAAAAAGAAGTATGGATGTATAGAGACGCGATAGTACCTACCGATAGTGATAGGGTTCTTGGACTTCGACAATGTACACCAAGTATAGTACTCAGGAGTGTGATGTTTTGTGTATTTATTGCGTATTTTTTATCTGCGTATCCTTCTGACATAATCCCTTCTTGGAAACACACACACTTTAAATGCGTTCATTTTAAGTGGTTTAACTTTTATTCAGAATGACCACTTGTACTGGTCATTAAAATATTTTAATTGTATAAATGTTTGCACACTTTGATTTGTTTTTCTCACGAACATTTTATTTCAGGATTATCTTATTGGTTTATATACTGAAGTAGGTATCCAATTAATTTTTCTTTTCTCTATTGCCATGTTTCATTTCATTTTAAATTGATTTTCTTCAGTTAAATCCACTTAAAAAAATGTACTGAGTTTGAACATTACCCCTCTAATATGGGGCGTAGAAGTGTCACGGTATAGGTAGTTGTTATAAATTGTTAGAGGATAGGTTCCGACCTATGCGGTGTAGGCGGTCTATTTACGCCTTTATTATCTAAAACTCGAATTTATAGTAAATAAAATCATTTATTATTATCTAGGGCTTCGCTCCCGTTGCAGAAGTACGCCCTCGATAGGAAGAAAAAAAGTAAAAAAATAAATAAATAGGCGGCGCAACAGGCGGTAGACACGCAAGGCCTAGCTTCTCGCAACCATTCGTTTGTGTGAGTTTCTATTTTTGGGACGAATGGAAGGGACTTATAATTTTATGCCGAGTCCGAACGGCTGAATTGAGAAGCTTTTTCAGGACAGTCATACTCTCGGATGTTTGTCAGACGTTCGCGAGAGGTGGCGCAGTAGAAAAAACCTTAAGATGTAAATTGTGTTTTTCTGGGGATCGAACCTGGGATCCCTCGCACAGTAGTCCAGCACACTAACCTGCGCTACTGTGCCCACGAAGAAAAAAAGCTACCCTTACAAAATGAATCCTTTTTTTTTCATCGCTAATAACTCGGGGCCCCAAGCAAAATTTACAAAATCAGAGTAAGCAATTTCCTTTATTTCTTATAAATAGTACACAAACTGAGTTTGGAATCGATTGGATGAAAAATAAGAATTTTCCCATATAAAATTTGACCCCCCTTTTGCCCCCTTTTGGAGTTCAAATTTCCCCAAATCCCTTCTTAGTACTATACTTTTTTTTTTTTAATTATAAGTTTTCATGACAGCTTTCAGAGGGTCCTTACTCAATAGTGAAGACTGCAGCCTTCCATCCTCTACGATCCCGGGCACGCTGCTTCTAGTTGTCCAGACCAAGCGCTCTGGCATCCGCGATGGCTTGGTCTTTGAAACGGTGGTTAGGTCTTCGTTGTCTTCTCGAACCTGGGGGCTGGGATTCGAAGAACCTCTTAGTTGGAGCATAATTGTCCATTCGGTTGATGTGACCGAGCTAGTCGACGTGTTTTGGATTTCTAGACTGCATCCACATTTTGGTACAGCTCATAGAGTTCGCGGTTGTATCTTCTCCTCCATTCGCCCTCCTCGCACCCAGCACCAAAAATCCGCAGATGTATTTTTCTTTCGAAGGAGCAGAGATCAGCTCTCCCTTCTTGCTTATTGTCCAGCACTCGGCGCCATAAAGCAGAACTGGCAGAATAAGGGTTTTGTAGAGCACACAAATTTCGTCCTTCGAGTTAGGAACCCAATTGTTTTGCCAAACCGAAGTAGCAACGGGTAATTCTGCGCCCAATCTCCATTAGGGTGTCATTCGTGGGGTTCATGCTTACTCCGAGGTAGGTGAGCTCCTTAACTACCTCGAAATTGTTGCTATCAATAGTAGGCGTATTTTTTTGGGAATCTATAGCTAGCTCACTTTTACTTTTACATGCAAAACTGTTATACTCACTTTTGGTTTTGTTATATGTACTCACTTTTGGTTTTACATTCAAAACTGGTATACTCACTTTTGGTTTTGTTATACTCACTTCCCAAAAAAATACGCCTAGTGACGTTTTGTCCTAGCCGGTTGACTTCTAAGGGCATTCGCATTAGTTTTCTTTAATTTCATAACCTCATTCGTAACCTATCGTAATGTCTTCAAAAAAATTTGTAAATGTCAGATTCCTAGCTCTTATCATTTGGTGATCAACGCCCACAACACCATTCGCCAATCAGTCAGTCAGTCATGAGCACCATTTTCTCAGTTTTTGCAGTCCGATTGTTACTTTTTTTTACGATTTTTCGGCAAGTCGTGATCGTGACAAGTCGAGAGATAAAAACACATAACCACTTCAGGGTTTAATAGACTTTCAGTTCACAATTGACCGTCGCCAAATGGATAAAACGACTACCAAATGCAGTGGCCATAAAGGGCAGACTTATTTTATTGCTTAAATTGTATGTTTTATGTCATTACCTTCCATGAAACTGAAATGAGTTCTCGCCTTTTTATTTCTTCGTAGTCGGGAAGATTTATTATTTATTTATACATGCAAAGTTTGTTAGTATGTATATGATAATCGGCATCGTCATCATCAACGACATCGTCAGCATCTTTAACCACAATCAAGCGACTAGAGGGCACTGAAGCATCACTTGACGATCACAGTTTTTTTTTTCGAGCGAATTCCTCTTATACATTCGAATTGAATATTATGAACGACAAACATTTTCATACAACGGAAGCAAGTGATTCTTATAAGTGTGGTGAGTCTGTCGTTTTGGTATTAATTTACTATTATGATAAGCTGCACAAAAACAGACCTGGTTGGCATCTTTTAAATAAGTATCTGATATTACAAAAATTGCCTATCAAAGCATTAGCCTCCGTTAGTAAAAATTCCTTGGAAATGGAAACTGGAAACTGAGTTCTAGTTTTTAGAGTTAAAACTGTAAGAATATACTACAAAATGTAATGGTCGCAATTAGATACACTTGAAACCAAATTACATGAGGAAAAACAGGGTTTATTATAAAGTTTAATGTCAAATGATCTGGGACTGTGACGGATTATATTTATATGAGTTGAGCAAGAAATGTAATGCGGGCGAATCATTATTACATGCAATAAGATTATCAGTCATTACTTACTTTCTTACCTTGGTCAAGAGTGGATCCCGACTTCAACCAACACGCATCTCCAGTTATCTCGATCTTTGGTTAACTACCTCCAGTTGCGCACTCTAAATTGGTCGAGGTTCCCTTCTAAGGTAAGGTCTTCCTCTATTGTATTGTCCCTCTGTGTCTAGGTCGATGTCGCCGCTGTAGGTACAACTTGTATATAGTTCGCTGTTAAATCTCCTTCAAATCCCGTCAACGCAAACGGGGTCGATAATCACATGAATAATTTTGCATTCAAAATATAATATCCATGCTTCTGCCCCTTAAATAGCAGGACAGATGATGACTTCGTCTCCCTAGTGTTTTTTGGCAAGGCCTCATAATCAATTGGCTTATTAGGCCAAAGAAACAGCGATTGGAAAGAGTAATTATTAGCTTGATGTCTGATGTGATGCCACTTTTAGAGTTTATAGCAGAGCCGAGTTAGATAAACTTTCTAACTATAGTACCTCAAAGTTATAGCTGACTTTTATATCGTTCCGTCCAATACTTTGTCGGGCCTAAATCCATTTTTGCCGCTTCTGTCCCAATATTTGCAAACGCACCAGTGTTAGTACGATTCTGCCAATATCATCGGCCCATGCAAGTGACAGCGAATCTCTTTTTCGAAATCCCTTTTTGACATCAAAGCCCTCGGTGATATTGGTTTCGACCTTTGGAGCAGCAAGTGTTCTCCATCGTTACTGCACAATCTGACGAGTCTTGGCTCTATATAGCTACACTCCATAATTGCTGTAATATGTGCCTTTAAAATCTATAAACAGAGTAGCTGGACCCGGCATAACTCCGTTTTGCTCACAACAGTTGGCCACCAGACGGCAAGACACTCCAAACGCCACCTACCGTAAAATGCACATAAATCGATTTTCCGGAATTTTCTTTGTGCATAATGCACAAAACACATGTGCAGAATTCAATTTGCACCGGTTCGGTTGCTGTTAATGTGGGAAAAATACGAGAGTGCAACACAGACAACAAATGATTCCCGTCTTTCTTTTCCTCGTATGCATCAGTAGCTGAATTTTAAAATTCGATGCTGCCAAGTCTATTTAATTTAATTCACTGCGTTGCTATGCAGTGTATTTAGAAATAGAGACATGTTGCAGTGCTGCACCACATAAGAACATGTGTATTCTAATCTTGCTGCACAGTGAATTCTGCACGTGTGTTTTGGGCATGAGCATGAACCTAAAATACAGAAATACCGAAAAAAAAGGAATCATGAAAATCGGCCCTGCGGCTATTGAGTTACATATAACGTCATCGAGTTTCACTCCACCCCATATAATATGTTTTTTGTACGGGAGGCTCCACCCCCCTTTGTCCAATTATGACCAATTTTCACAGAAACTATCCCGGGCCAATACCTAAAATTGCCTGAAAGTTTGAGCTCAATCGGTTCAGTGGTTTTCTAGATATACGATTTTGAATGATTTTTTTTTGTATGGGCGGTGCCATGCCCCTTTGTCCAATTTTGACGAAATTTACATTACATCCTATTTTCATACCTATCAAATATACACAAACAATTTCATAAAAATCGGTCGAGCCATTTCAGAGGAGTTCGACCAAAACACACACGAGATTTTTATATATTAGATTGTTGTGGGTTCGATTTGGACATGTGTTTTCTCCAAATTCTGCCGTAGTGTGAATATTTGGCTGATTGATGGGCTTACCTATCCTTAAACCGCACTGGTAGGGATTATTCATATCGTTGATAAATAGTTTCAGGTGTATACACTACACAGTATGCGGGGTTTAATAGACTGATACCTCTATAGTTGGCGTAGCTTAGAGGGTCTCCTATCTTGTAGACTGGACATGTCTTTATTCATGTCTTGTTGTCTTAATACGTTTTTTTTTAGACACTTGGTAAAACTTCAGAACAATCATCTATGTATTTTCTCGCTCATCCTTTTATCTAATGCGAAAGCCGATGTTTTTCCCTTCACTTTTGCTCGTAAACCTTAAGAGCCACTCTCGTCCTTTTGTGAAATGCTGTATATTGTAGGCTAGTTGTTTTGTTGTCTGTGATTGTCGGTTCTCTTTTGAGGGATTTTTAGGGTGGTCAGGTGAAACCTAGCACTTCATAGTTGTGGCGTCTCTAATAGGTTTTGGCTATGAAAACGCTGGTTTTCGGCAGATGGTGCTAGGGGTATAGTGGAATATATCACATTCAGCCACCTTGACAGTTGTTTCCAGTTTACAAATAAAGTTATGTATCTTTTGATTTCCTGAATTCGCCATATGAATAAAGCGAATTGAGACGAATAACTTTATTTCTACTCGAATTCCTCTGTTTCAGTAAATTAAAATTGAATTACCTATTGCAAAATTGTAATAGATTTTAATGTGTAATTGGTATATGAGGACGTATTTCGAATAACTTTCAAAGGTTTAGTTTCACATCTTCCATCCAGGAGGCTTATTGCCAAAAGCGCAGCGGATTTCATGGCGGATTTGTATTTTTGTATTTCCAAAAGCGATTTGCTCCATTCAAAAACGATAAGATAGGTGAAGGATTGCTGGCGGATTGTTTGCGGGTTGTTTGCGGATAAAAAGTAAACTAAATTCCTGGGAAATTATTTGATATAGAAATACTGGTCCAATGGTGTTCCGACACTGGACTCAAAAAGTAGGGTTTGGTACACCGACGGACCGAAAATGGAATCTGGAGTTGGTTCTGGTGCCTTTGGACCCAACACCAAAGTCTCGATACCTATGGGAATGTGTCCCACGGTTTTCAGGCAGAAATCCAAGCCATTGAAATCTGAACCGTTTTAAACTCCAAAAGTACAAATCTTCTCTGATAGTCCAGCGGCCGTACAAGCTTTATCGTTCAATACAATGAACTCTAAATCAGTAAAATGATGCTACGATGCTTTGCAAGCCCTATCCAAACACAACTAGGTGAAATAGAGACAGAGTCAATTGGGCTACTGCTTCAGGTCTAATTAACGATTGGTAACAACAACTTCGTCTAAGCCACTATGTATAGGAAAATGTTCCGGGTTTAAGACAATCCAAAAGATTGTCAAGGAAATCCTCAAGGAAATTCTCAACCTAAATAAGGCAAGTATCAGAAAGCTGTTTCGCTTTCTCACAGGCAATTGTGGTTTGAGATATCATCTTAATAAGAATTTGTGTCCGGAGATAGAATGCAGGTTCTGCCTTGAGGAGAGTAATCCTACGAGCACATTCTCTGTGTTTGCACGACACTTCATTGGCTAAGAAACCGCGTCTTTAACAGCGAGACTTGTTCATCAGCAGAGCTTAGGAACTCCGCTACAAAGGATTGGCCTAGGGAGGTCAGTCGTCTCTTAGGTCGTAGTTTCAGCTTCATTGGGCAGGGAACTTTAAAACAAAATCCAGTGACGGGAAAAAGTTGTTAAACTTTTGGAAGAAAAAAATGGAAAGTTGGAAGTCAGAATGGAAAAATATGGAAAACACTGAAAATATCATTTTCGCCCTCGTTCACAATTGAGAATAACCAAAAGCGAAAAGACCGTCGAAATTGAGGTATCGCTTTCAATACGATTTGCGAATAACTCACCCAGATCGCCGTTCATTTAAATCTGTACTAGTCATTAATCTATTCGGAATTGACTGTATAGTCTCAAATAATAGTTTTCTCGGCTGGCGGGAGAGCCTATAGCTAATAGAAAGTTCCTTAAAACCTTGAGATTGCGTTGAGTTTGCGACATATACATTTTTTAAGGATGTGAATAAATGCCATTTTCGATTTCTCTGTGGTAAACAAATTCTTATTCTTAATTGGGTAACTGTGTTTGTGTACTTGACGCGCAAGTGTCTCTCTTCCCCATAAATGATACTTGATGGTTTTCAATCGGTCATTATAGGCATTCTGTAAAATGATATAATGGTATATCCCCCGCCCCGCGCTGTCCTATCATTAATTTCTAGGCTCGTCGCTCTTCAGTCCACTTGCGTCATCAATTTCTCAAGATGGACAATTTGCAGGAAACCAATACTATCACTTATAGATGCATGACAACCTTTATACAAGGCTATTTTTGTTGTTGTTGTTGTTGCTGTACTTTCTAGATCATTGCAGCTTCAATTGTTTATGAAACCGCCACCACTGCACCATTTCTGAATATGAGTTTCCTTTATTTATTTATTTTTCTGTTGAGGGTAATTCAACTGGAGAGAATGCATTTGAACTTATTTTATTACATCCGACCCACTTCATCCCCAAGTCGGGTTAAGAAGATTACGTTACACTAAATTGTGGTTGACACTCAGTTGCATTTGCATTCATCCGAGTAGATTTTCCCTCTGATGCGGCTTAGCTGGTTATAGTTATAAACTACATGTACTATGTCTAGGTGAATGCTACTGAAAGTTTGTTTATAAATATGGGGCGATGATGGTGGTACAATTTAAAGTAGGATAGCTAAACAAAAATTGCAGTGTCATCATATCATGGGCTCCTTGTTTTTCTTTTCTCTTTTTGTTTCCTCCATCAGCTTCAGGGTCAGAATTACTGCGACGATGATTATGAGTTATGATGAAAATATATATTTTAGACTGATTGTTTTGTTTTTGTTTGTCTGTGATGCGCACCCTTGCTGGTGGCTGATGGCCGGAACTTGCGAGTTGGTTTTGTTTATGCAATTTATTAATCATAGTTGATGCACATCAACGGCAATAGCATCATCAACAGTGCGGGCGACATGTATTGCCGCGAAAATAATGTGCACTTGTGACAGATATCTAAATAATTGTGGTCATTATTATAACTATTGTTGCATCAGTCGCAAAAACATAGACGCTTATTCACACCTTATATTGTAGCGAATTATGATTGAACCTTTAATATCTGGCATGCTCTAATATCTGGCATGTAGCATGCAAAGCATTCCTGCATATGTTTTACAATAACATTTATGCCGCAAGTGAACAGCGTGCCACATCTAGATTAAAAGAATGACCGTTTTTCAATTCAGCCCAATTTATTTAATTCATAATGGCCTTAAGATAGGAATGTCGTCACTAATGACAGACAATTTAAGTTACAAACAATGCTCATTCATATGTCATACACGCATACCCGTTACATTTTCTGTCTCAACAAAATAATGTCAGTAAATTGGCATGCTTTTTTTTTATAGGTCTTGTAAAACTGGCAACACTGTTTCTACAGATTGTCAATTTGACAGTTGAAAGATGATTTGTGGTTAGTAAGTTTTTCCATTTTACGATGAATAGATTAACGCCAGAACATCGCGTGCAAATTGTGCAAACTTATTTTGAAAACCATGGCTATGTTCGCCAAACTTATCGTGCGCTTCGTCCATTTTACGGTCGACATAATCGTCCATCTGAGCAAGTTATTCGGAACACGGTGAATCGTTCTCGCATCACGTACACTCTAGCGGATAATACGCATCCCCAAAGACGACAAACAGTGCGAACAGAAGAAGTTATTGCCGTTGTGGAGCGCAGTGTTGAGTAAAATCCCAATGAGTTGATTCGCCATCGTGCACAGCAATTGGAGCTATGCCGTGCCCATCCAATTTGTGGAAGATTTTACAGAAATATCTTGGATTAAAAGCTTATAAGATCCAGCTTGTGCAAGAGTTGAAATCGCGTATCCATTATACGCGTCGTAGGTTCGCTGAATCAACGCAAAATTTTGTTCTCCGATGATGCACATTTTTGGTTAAATGGATATTATGTAAACAAGCAAAATTGCCGAATTTGGAGTGGAGAAAACTCAGAAGCCTTTCTCGAGACACCCTTACATCCATTAAAACTCACTGTTTAATGTGCTTTATGGGCTGGTGGAATCATTTCTTTAAGGTCGATGCCGGCTAGAATGTTACCGTCAACGGAGAGCGCTATAGAAACATGATTTCTGACCTAATAAATAAATAAAATAAAAACAAATAAATAAATAAATAAATGACCGCGACACCATCAAATTATTGCTGAGCGTATGTAATGGACCTGTGAACTGACATCCATGATCCTGTGATCTCACAACTTTAGATTCCTTTTTTTGGGGGTATGTGAAGTCACTAGTTTATGCCGATAAACCAGAGACGTTGGACGATTTAGAAGTCAACATTCGCCGTGTTATTGCTGATATACGGCTCCAGTTGCACGATAAATTGTCGAAAATTGGACTTCACGATTGAGAATACCCATTTTGATACCACAGGATCGAATGATCTCACAACTACCCGTTGAACCAACAGGAGCTAAGAATAAGGCCTTGGAGGCAACCAATTCTTGCACTGTTGTATACATATATTGACGCGTTCGCCGAGGTTGTCGAAGAAGTATATTTCCCGAGATGTAGTTTTCTACGGGATGAGAGGGCTCCTCGTCTAATTTTCTTCTTCTAATACAGAAATTGTTGGCATCAGGGAGGCCTAACCTGAGAGTAAGCTTGCCAATAATGCAGTGTCCCGTAATGACACCTACTACGTTTTTGTGATACAAGATTGTTGAAGTGCTTGAGATCCAGCATAGGCCAGGCCTGTTTCGTGATGAAGCATGTGGTGCAGTTTGACCACCTGCGATTATTAGCGCCTATCGCATTTTGTTTAATTAAAAGTTTACACGCAGCGAGACGCATATAGAGATTCTCCTTTTCCAGTAGAATCGACATAGTTGTGCCAAGCCTAGGGATTTCATCGGCCATACAAATTCCTGGAATGGCCCTATGGCTCGGCACCCATATAAGGTGGATTTTAAATTGTTCCGCCATCTCGTTAAGAGATAAGGGGCAATTGAGGGGGGTTTTGGGTTTGAAGATGCCCGAATCCAGGATAAAAATGTTTATATACTTTGCGAATGTTACGTTATACCGTAGCCACTACAGGGCCTCCTTAATTGCAATGATTTCCGCCTGGAACACGCTACAGTGATTAGGAAGGGATAATGAGATACAGCAATTTCAATCTTGGGGGAAAAAAACCAACCACCCGCGTTCCTGCTTCCGTTTTGGACCCATCTGCATAAAAGCGGACGGATTCTCTGTGAGATACTACATCACATTCCCAGTCAGTCCTAGGGGGTAGGTCTACTATCAAATTGGACCAACATGTTAAATGAAGTTTTTGAAGTTTTCGGGGAGTTTTCTGATGTTTTTATCATTACTAGCAAAGCAATAGAATAGTGCAAAACTCAAACGCAAAGTCCGTCCACCTACTTGCCTACGCCGACGACATCGACATAATCGGCAGAACGCAGCGTGATGTCACTGGCGCGTTCGTGGGCATTAAGACGGAAGCGGCGAAAATGGGTTTGGCGGTCAATGTGGGCAAGACAAAGTATATGCTGTCATCAAGAAAGGACACCCAACACCGACGTCTTGGACAGAACGTCACTATAGACAGATATAACTTTGAAGTGGTAAAGGACTTTGTCTACCTAGGCTCCGCTATTAACTCAGACAACGACATCAGCGCTGAGATTAAGCGAAGAATAACTCTTGCCAATCGCTGTTTCTTTGGGCTAAGAAAATTTAGTAGCAAAGCCCTCTCTCGAACAACTAAAGTGACCCTTTATAAGACCCTAATCATCCCTGTCCTACTTTATGGTGCAGAGGCATGGACTCTATCAAAAGTGGATGAGGCTACTCTTGGCTGCTTCGAGAGGAAAATTCTTCGAGTAATTTTCGGTCCCGTCTGCATAGACGGTGAATGGAGGAGGAGATACAACGACGAACTGTACGGGCTGTACAGCGACATCGACCTAGCCAGAAGAGTGAAGGTCCAACGACTGCGGTGGCTGGGTCATGTAGAGCGAATGGACGTGAATGCTCCGGCCCGGAAGATCTTCGAATCCACACCCGAGGGACGGCGCAGTAGAGGAAGACCGCGACTCAGGTGGCGCACGCAAGTGGAAGGGGACCTCAACCAACTTAGCGTGCGAAACTGGAGACAGCTGGCCAAAGATCGTGCTGGCTGGAGACGCTTGTTGGTTGAGGCCCAGGTCCACCCCGGACTGTAGCGGCACCTTAAGTAAGCAAAGCTCCGATTACATGTGTCACGAATCGTGCCATTGCGACACCTAACACCCGAAAGCGGACATTCTGTATGGTCGCATATTATATGCAGCCCGATTGATACGGCTTGATTGTCACGACCAAATTATACTGATTTGAATGTCTGTGCGATCGCGGTGTCAATGCTTTTGGAACTAAATGATAAACTTTTTCGTAAGTTGCATAGATTGGCAACGTCCCACGCGTGATATTGCGCGATTTTTTACAGTGTCATGCATGTTACAGTGTCATCCCTGTTGTTTTTGTTCGTATGCGAATGAATACGTCAAATATAGACAAGTTTTGTGACATGTGTTATCGTAGCTTTACAAGGTGTAGCTTTCGTCATTCCAAAGCATGTAATTTACATTGTCGGGATTTGGCTACTCTCCAAGGTAATTCTCCGTTTTATACCGTGGCCAACATTATATCGAGAAATGAACCTGTAAGTCTATAGGTCTGGTCTATATAAGACTGTGTGATTTGACGTCGATGGGGTATTTGAAGTTGTTGGTCTAATGCGGAAAACCCAACAAAAATTCCAATTGTCACTCCAAATGTCATCAAGCTGATTATTCGTGAGATTTGTCCCGAAGAAGTGGTCGAAAATGGAACTCAATGACATAAGGCCATATTTCGAACACATGGCCTTATTCAACCCATTCATCTACATTCCATTGCAGTACCTATATTCAACATAAGTAGATACAATTCCTTTGCAAAATCCGCTGTCTTCTCAAGTATAGTCCATTCAAAACCATAATGGTGAGGAAGTAACTTAAAAGTCAAAACCAAATTTGTTTCCAAGTAAAATTCTAAAGCAGTCCAATGACTCAATATACTTTATTCCGGTGCCTAATCTGAGAATACAAATTTTGAGAAAAGGTAACTCTTCATCTTCCTATGATTCATTCAACCTCATCACATCGCAGACTCTGCCAGACCCAGAACTCCCTTGATGACTAATACCAAGCGTATAAATAAATCAATGACGTGACCTATACCACCGTGCGTCGGTCGACTACCATTATGCGTCTGTTTTCTGTATATCGATCGGCACATTCACAGTATTCATATAGTTGAACCTGACTCTTGGAATATGCTCAATTGTCGTCGCTAAGCAAATCTATTTTTGTATCCAACGAGTCAACAAAAGGCTACGCTTTCCCCAATTGTTCCTCCATCTCAATCTAATCCTCATGACCCATTTGACACTGGCACTGTGGCACAGTGTCATTGCGAGGGTGTCGCATCAGCCATAAAGTACGTAGAATAATTTAAATGATGCTACGGCATGTATGCATGTGATAATGAAGTGTTTTCCAGCCAACTCCAAGAGGAGGATGACTGCGTATCGTATCCAAACTAGAGCAGCCCGCCCACTCGTACTTAAGCCATCTAGAAATATCAACACCATTAGTGATAGAAGATAATGATAGCGTCATCGCGGGCAGAACGATAGCGCGTTGGTAGTGCAATTCAATTACAAAAATTGGGGTCAAATTGCTGGAGGATTGTGCTGTCCTGCATTCCAAGCCCCCGAATGCAAAAATTATACTGATGGCATTCCTTACCTATTTATTATTTGCGACCGTTGATTGTCATACTTGAAATTGTTCTAAATTTGGGCTATAATAAAATTCGTATCTGATGCTACTGTTGATAATAAATTGCGAGTTTAAATCACAGATACAGTCTTTTAAGACCTTAACACGCAGCCTTTCTTTTATTACGTGGAGTGAGGCATATTGAGTCCCCCGTTTCACTTGGAAAGACACAGTGAATGAGTCTTCTAGCATGAATTGTAATTGTTACACGCAACTTAAGCACCACGTTAAGTTATCTCTCAATTGTGTGTTGTAGATACATCTGGAGCGTATCACCATCAGCATGTGTCTGGCTCTGGTCAGTCCATTTGTGGGTTTAACGGAGTGAAGGTGGTCGTGGTTTTAGATTTCCGATGCTATATGTAAGTCTGTGGTAACGAGTTGAGTAACTTACGGTTTTGGTTGCAGTGAGAAAAGTAATTAAAGTCGCTGCTCTATACGGTTAGAAAGAGAAGCGAAACTTTCTTTTTTTTTTTGTGTTTATTTCAAGTACGATAATGTACTTGGATTTTCGTGTAGTTTTTTGTTTTTAATAAAGCTGGAAACTCATTGTGCCTTTAAATAGTTTATTGTGAGAATAAAAAAAAAAGAAATATTTGAATGAATTAGATACGTTACCTACGTACATATGTGTCGTCATTCCTTTGGGATAAATTTTATTGAGGTGCATTCTGTAAGTAACACTGTCCAGTGTCCATCCAAACGAAGGGGATTTGTTTATGCAAGTAAATTTACTAGTGCAGATACATTGCATGACTGCATGACAAGTGGTGAAATTATGACAATATCTATAACAGTGTTAAAATAAAGCGACAACACTTGATTAATCCGATTTCGACAGATAAATTCGACCAAATTGCAAGTGGACAATGAGCACGAATGCCAGCATAATGACCCAATGACCATGTGCAATTTCTTGAAATTTGGTGATGGTTTTACTATCGTCGGCAGTTGCTTTGTTCTTTTTATTTATGTCATTATTTATTTCATTATTTTTTAGATGTACACATAATATTGTATCTTTTTTGTGCCATTTTTGTGTTATTTTGTTGCAATTTTGTTTATGAAATTTTCTATACATATGTGAATGAGTGCATTCATACAATTGTTTATTTTTATTTGCTGTCGATTTTTGGTTGGGCTTTGGTAGTGTTAATCCAATTTGGCACGTGCTTTGAATGACCAGCAGTGTAAACAGGAACATTTTGATCAAAATAATTTTTAATACTTTTATAGCCGGTTTTACAGTGCAAGTTTAAACTCCGTTTAACTAGATTTCAAGTTTAAATCGACGTTTAACATGAAAAGGTGTATTACAGTGCTAGTTTAAACTTAATCGAGAGTTTAAACCGAGTATAACTTAACCGGACATGGATGGGGGCTTAAACTGAGTTTATTTTCCGGAATTTCATAGTACGATCTCCCTTCCGGTTTATATGACAAAGCAACATTGCATCATTGTTGTTTTTAAGCAACCAATTACTTCGCAAGTGCAAGCCCTTATTCTTGATTGTACTCCACTGTTTCTAGAAATGCTTGTATACCGTCTAATACAATAGAGCGGTGTAGCAAAACCGATTACAGCCGGTACTCGTCATCTTTCAAGTGTAATCAAAAATTACAACACAAAATGCACCATTTCCATTTCACAAGTGCAACGATACTTATGTCACTTTATTAGCAGGCTTCGGAAACCGTCGCAAACAATGTTGGCTTAGCTATAAATATTATACTAAATGCATAGTGCGCAGTGTCAGCAAGCTTAGCTACGTATTGGCCATTCCGTTCACTTTATGTTGCATTTTGCCAGCTTGCTGATAAGTTTCTCTCCAGCAGGAGTCTGCAAGAATTTGTCCCTCCAAACGGCCACTACAGTTTAGAGGTCCACTAGGTCCCAAACCTAGAGAAAGATGTATTGTGGTTTGCCTAGAGCTTGCAGATGATGAGCTAGCTTACCTTCTTCTTAGGTACTTCATCGGGCTCCATTATACAGCCAAAGCCCTGAGATGCTATACAAAACACTCGTCATCCCCAGTCCTGCTATATGGTGAGTGAGCATGGACCCTTATCCAGTCGGATGAAGGCTCCCTTGCTGTATTCAAGCTGTAAATCCTACGAACCAGGTAGAAGGAGACCTCCGACTGCTTGGAGTGCGAAATTGGAGAAGGCAGGCTAGAGATCGAGCTGGCTGGAGGGGCATAATGAGTAAGACCCAGGACCACCACTCTTTGTAGCGCCATCAAAAACTTTCAAATTTCCAAACTGACACAATAAATAAAACATAAAACTGATGGAAATTTCAAATACACATGAGTTCTACGTTTACAGTGGCGTACAAAACGGACGAGAAAAGTTAAACCGAAGTTTAACTAAACGTTCGTTCGAATTTCACTGTAATACACTCACGGTTTAAGTACTTCGTTTAAACTTACCTGCGAGCTTAACTAAACCTGAGTTTAAACTTGCACTGTAAAACCGGCTATTATAAACTGCTTACTTTTTAATTTGCTAAATAATATTGACATACTAAGTACCTGAAGTCGTTTATATACATATGTGCAGTCTAATCGCACCCTAATGCCCAGTTGCACAGTCAGAGTTTAAACTCTCGTTTTGGTTTAAACCTTCGTTCAACAAATTTTCGGTTTCACTGTGTTCGTTTAAACCCAAAGTGGAGTTCAACTCTCGGTTTAAGTTAAACCCCTGCATTCTGCCGTTTAAACTTTCGTTGAGCATTTTGAGGTTTCTTTTGACAGCTGCTATTTCATACAGAGAGATGAGAGAGAGAATAAAAAAGAGAAATTGTCTGGGTGCTACACTTCTTGAATTTGTATGAGTAAAATCTAGAGTTATGATTAGTTTCAGCATTACTGCGGTACCTAAACGCATTGTTAAAAAATGTCATCAGAAAATTTCAATAGATTTCCAACCAATATACGTTTTAAGGAAAACCCCTTTTTTCAAGTGAACATCAGGTAGATTTTATCCCAAACATAATGTAGACAAGCGTAAATTGTATTGATGTTTTTTCAATACAAATTAATTATTCTTGGCGAACAAAATATATCTATACATAGGTACTTATATCTTTCACATTTCGTTTTGGCTGAAACAAGACACTACCTACTCTATGCTTTATACAATGCAATTTTTTTGTCCGATTTTCTCGGGACAATGCCTGTAAATTTGAGCTGGTTCAGTTAAAAGGTTTCGGAGTTAATACCATTTTTGTATACAGATCTAGATTACATTTTTGTATAAAAAATATAACCGGAACAAGAGAGCGCAGATTTTCGCAGAAACACCAGTAAAAAACTTTGCGCGTACCTATTACCAGACAATGACCCTAATTAGAGGCTCATAAAATCCTTTCAATTTTCATTATCATTACTGGCGACGGGTGATCGTGGTAAAAACCCAGCGAGTGACAAGAAGCAGTACCTGTGATTGCATCCGTCCGAATGTCCAGTACATTTCAACAACTAGCTACATATTATTATTATTGAAAAAAAAAAAACAAAAATTAATTACATACTGCAATAATTAAATGCTGAAAGTAGATGACAGTTCAAACATGTGTCAAAAATAAATCAATTCACTTCGTTAATACCGAAATACATAATGTAATAATATTGCACACATTTTCTTTTATTTACAAATGGTAAAATAGATAAAGTTGAGAAAAGCAATAACCATTTATTTGGTCAAAAGTGCGCTGGTAGAAAAATATCCCCTTAAGGGAAATTGTTCTGCGCTTCCACAACTGCGTTTAGTTAACTGGCAGATTATTTTGAACTGTGAAACTGAACCAGTTAAACCAAAAGTTTAAACTCTCGGTCAGGTTTAGTTAAACTTCAGTTTAAACTCTGACTGTGCAACTGGGCATAAGTTATATATACACAGCTGGGTAACAAAAATAAGGTGGGTACCCTTTTCTGCTAGTCACTGTGTTTTTTTTTTTAAATATGTATCTGTTTTTGGAAAATTGGCATAATATCCTTTGAGTGACGGGACAAAAATAAATTTTTGTTCTCCTCGGATTGTGGGTATAATTTTATGGGCGACCAAAAGGTGAGACTGCCGCCCACGCTATACAAAGAAAACCGGAGAGGAATATTCATAATGCTATGTGGCTGTTTTTCCTATTATGTGTATCGCTCCTATATTTCGTATTAGAAACATCATGACAAAATATACATATAGGGATATCTTATCTAATGCTTTGCATTTGCCGAGAAAAACATGCTCCTCCGATAGTAGGTATACTTTCAACAATAACCTCACTTTCGTCATACTAATTATTACCTACTTTTGTGTTGGGGAAAAGGCGCATTAAACTGGAAAAGCACTTTAAACAATACAAAGACTGTCTGCGTTAGTATCACAGAGGCCATGTGATTCTGTCTAACTTTAGTCTTAGAGGAACTCCTCAACCTTTCTGTAATACACATACGACTTAAGAAGACAGCCGCAACCTGCGCTAAAAAACTTTACCTTGTCCAAAAATGGTCTGGCACTGCGGTCTCTCAAAGGGGGCCTATTGTACCTTCCCTGGTAAGGTTCTAGAGCCATCGTTTTACTCCGGAGACAGTCAGGAAGACAAGTATCTTCTCTGGGGGTATGTCAGCAAGATTTACTGAGGTAATGATTCTACCATTATTTCTAAGGCGAAAGAGAGCCGGACATTCCGTGAAAATGTGAAGAGAGGTTTCTTCGCTCGTCTACATGTGGGGTCCGGTGAGACTCCAATTCGGTGAAGATGTTTTTTCATAAGGCCATGGTCAGTAATTATACCTGTTAGGATGGATATCCTATAAGATCAGTAAATATTATTTAAAACCCCTCGATTCAAGTGACGGACTTCGTGACCCTTAAGTCAACTTCAATCGAAGGTACAAAATACAGTGTGGGAGATTGGTAGCCCCAGGCTAGATGAACCTCACTAACTGGTATTGTGGCAGACTTGCAAGCTCTAGATTCATACAAATTTAACTCCATACTCATTTGGAATTCTTGCTGAATCTTATTGAGCAGCTTACTGCCCACAACAAAGTTCGGTTCGGTTCAAAAATGATTCGAAACCAACGAAAGGTCGATGATCCAGCTGGCAAAGGCACAGCAAATTTCTTCACTGGCACAGAAGCTTTTTAAATCCTCAAGACTGATATATAACTGATTTCTAGGAAGGTATTGATGACGTGGATGGACATTTTTTTTACCAAAACGGGACTTGAAGGTTAAATCAGTGGACTGGTGATGGGAGGTGATATTGATGGGACTGCCATAATGGAGAGAGAGAGAGACTCTTGCGAACATGAGTCGATGAAAATGCAAATGGTTTCTGCTAGAAATGATGGTTGTTCCTTTAGCGGCATATTTCACGTGGTAAAGTGTCATGGGCTGGAAATACCTACATTTGGATTTATGAACCAGGTTCAAGTCTTGCGAAAGCTTTCGAAAGCAACTGTCATTTTGGTAGGTCTTAAATAGGCTTTATCAAACAATTGTTCTACCTGGTAGCACAGTACTAATTTTAAATGTCCAGCAATTTCCGTATAAAACTATCTATTGCGACCTAAAAAATATTCAAGAAGAAGGTTCAAAATGATTATTAGTAAGTCCCATAGTGTGTAACCGTTTTTCTAGGGCGTTGTCTGAGCCATTTCTTGGCGTAGGGAAATAAGTCCCCTGAAACTAAGTCCACTGAGGAACTTAGTTCCCACTTAGTGGGACATAAAATCACTTTCGTGACGTGAACTTAGTTGCCATGTAAGGTGGGAAATAAATTCCGAAAACTCTGAGTGGTTTTATTTCCCTTTCAAATACACCAAATTTCGCACATACTGCAAATCTGACAGTAAACCCAAGCAGGTACTGAGTTCCCATAAGAAATTGGACTTAGTTCCTACCTTACATGGGAATTAAGTCCACCTTACATGGGAACTAAGTTCCTCAGTGGACTTAGTTCCCGGGGACTTATTTCCCTGCACCTCATTTCTTTACTTCATATTGATAATATGAACTCAGATGTTTCCATCTAACGGGCTCCAATCGACGAGTGCAGTGTGGTGAGAAACACAGCATTACAACACCACAGGATCTGTCATATCTGTCACCTAAATGCTCTGTAGTCCATTAATGGCTTACATGCTCATCGACAAGTAACAAATCCGGCTAGACTTTTATCTATATATAGGTATGTATATGTAGTAGGTAACCATTCAATAAATTTTTTTAGCCACTTCCAAAACAAACACTTACCCACCCGTTGTTGGCATCAGTTTCAAGTTTATTTTTACCTTACCTGCAACTTAAATGTCAAACGTTTAAAATTATCATTATTTGTTGGGATATCATATAAATTCTCCGGATTTTTTTTATTTTCAAGTTACTGACTGAAGCTGTTATAAATAAGCTAACCGATGCAACCTTTATGTACCTATCGATTACGTTTCTGTTATGACATATTCTGTCAACTTATTTGTTTACATTCTTCCAATAATAAAACTCTCTTTATATTTCCCAATTGGACGTCTTTTTGAAATCTGTTTTTTTTTTTTTCATTGAATTATCTCCGCAGTCTGTGTTGGGAATCCAATTTGCACAACTGCAGACACTTTGAATGACAGGACGAAACGCTTCATCAAATATATACAATCATATACACGAATACAAACGTATCTGAATCTTACTTACTGCGTATGTTGACGACATTGACAATCAAAACAACGAAGCGATCAACCAGTGTCCGCGCATTAGTGAATATTAAATAAGGCTGCAGGGACAGAGATATTTATTTAACGATAAATGATAAATGAGAGAAACAGAATGCATGTTGACAATAAAAATACGTTTAATACGACTTGGAAGTTTGTCTTTTGTCACCCAATGACAAGAGCAAGCGAAAAATAATATTCCGACCAGTTGATGTTTATTTGGATTGAATATAATTGAGTAAAACTGAAGTTTCGTAATCAAATACATACAACTCTGTGATGAGTTTCTTTAGATTATATTTTAGATTTTTTGGGCCCTGTCACGAGACATAGACTTTGACAAAAACATCCAAGTTACCATTGGATGAATCGGGGTTGATGATGCATTCTTGGATGATCAATCTATCGAATTTAAATCATTCATCCGCTTTGGGTCCCCATACTAGACTTCTGAGGTTCATTTGACCTGTCATGTTCAATATCATTAAAGTGTTAATATTTTTAAAGTTATCAACAACCGCAAGACGTGTTCGTATATACAAGACCAATGCCCTATGCACAATTGATCTCCATGTGACAGTTAAAACGTGTCGCGATCGCCAGGTTGATGCCAATAAGATACTGCCTTAAAATGAGAGCATAATTTCTGCACTAATGTTCGTCAACATTGTATAGTCCCCCACATGTTTGTATTGTATATTAATTGTCTTTTCATTATAATTGTCAGACAAATTAACTATAGAACCAGTCACTAAATTCAGCAAATAATTTACATAATCTCCTATTCAAACGAAATCAATAAATTAATTAATTTTGCTAAATGTATTCAAATTAATAAAAACAAAATAGATACTACCACACAATTGTGACTTCATCACAAACTGGTTGTCAAGATCAAGATCAACAGGATTTTCAAACTTGTTTATCAAATCAAACGTACCCTATGCATACTGAAAAGGTCTCACTAAATAATAATTCAATTTGAATTGCAAATTATGCTCCGAATTCTCAGTCTTTAGAGCAATCATTCACTTTTAAATATATGCTCATAGAGCATTCGAGCACAGTTCTTTTAGCTGTAAGCATTAAATGTGATCATGACCATGTCATGAACAACAAACGCATTGAGCTTGAGGTCTATTTTATTGCTTTAACGAATATAATTTGAATTTATATAGCGAAGGAGAAAATATGTCAAGTGAATTCGAATTTTTTTTTTCCACGAACTTGTCTTGTCAGTAAGCTTCTGAACCTCTGAGTTCTTTAAAAAAAATAGGGGATGTACTGCTTTACAGCTAAAACAAACAAACACCCACCACATCGGGGCGAAACGCATTTGGAGTTGAGGCCAGTTAAATGTTTATAATAATGCTAAAACAAACGTGCAAAACAGAGGAGTTGGATATACACTGACGAGCAAAAGTCATGGTACCCCACGTACTTTATAAAAGCTTGCTTAAAATTAATAAATTTTTGAATGAAAAATTCAAAATAAACTAGTCAATTATTAACAAGTGAGTTTCATATTTATGTTTACAAACAGAAAATGAAAATTTAGGATTTTTTGAAAAAAGTCAAAAAAGTAGACTTACTTTTTAACTCGGTCTCAAACAAAAAAATTTTTTGATGGAAAAAGTTTCTCTACCTACCGGATTTGCCCGTGCCCAGGAATTGTTCCAAATTTTATAACTTTAGCTCATATGAGTGTCGAAAAATAACGTTTCAAGATTTTTTTTTGTGTGACAAATGTCAGGCCCCCTCAATCCAATTCCGCGCACATACATATTTTTAACTTTCTCGTAAGAGAAAGATATTGTTTTCGTACAAAATTTCGATCTCGAAATTTTAATTAATTCTGATTTTACGGTGATAGGGGAACTCAAAAAAGTGGGTCTCGCAATTCTGTCCATCCGTATGTCTGCCTGTCCCATAGCTGGGAAATCTAAACGCTTGGGCGGATTTGTTTCAAACTTCGTATTTAGAGTTTTTGGGCTTCCCGCTAGGAGGCGTTTTTTTTTCATTCTAGCCCTAATATTAACGGTACTTCCCATTTTTTTCGAAAACGGCTCTAACGATTTGAACTAAAATTGATAGTTAAGTTAATGTAGGCATGCTTAACATGACTGCATACCCAGTTTTTCTCTAAAAAGTCCAACAACGGTACTTGTAAAAACGATTTAGAAAAAAACTTATTTTTAAGTTACCTACTATTTTCATTCTTAACTTGATAGCAAACTCAGTTTTTCTCTAAAAAGACTGCGTCCTTTGATATCCACCCAAATCCTTAATAATAGTACTTTAAAAAACTGCTCATATCTCAAAAACGCCATTTTCGATTCTGGTGTAACTGTCAGGTAATACTTAAATCCATAGTAATACCATTTGCTCAGTTTTGAGCTAAACAGTGGCAAAACAGTGTTTTTTGGACCATGAATGCGTCCTTCGATTTCCACACCAATCGCTAAAAATGGTATTTTAAAAACTGCTCATATCTCGAAAACGCCATTTTCGAATTGGATGAAAATGTATAACTGCTAGGTAATGTTTATAGCCTGAAGAATACGTCGTACTCAGTTTTCAGCTAAACAATTTAATAACAGTACTTTTCGAATCCAAAGTTGTAACATTTGTCAGCATAATTTTACAAAAAACCTAACGATTTTGATCAAAATACATATTTAAGACAACATAAGCATGATCACGTACTTAGTTTTTCTCAGAAAACTCGAATATAGCCGTTTTATGAATATTTCTCAAAAATGACTACCCAAATCCCGACCATTTTAAACTACTATCCCGACTACTTATTTTAAATAAACAAAAATGAGAATTCGAAATTCATCCCCTACTTGTCTACTCCTTTAAGTGTCAGTTTATCGGGGTGAAATTTGAAAGTAAGTATGTTTATGTAGTATGTATTACGTTTTTAATTAACAAGGCTTTAGTTACTAAACATGAGTACATCTTAAGTGGCTATGATTTTAAACGTAAAATTTGCTGAAATGTCTCTGAGATTTTTCGAGATTCGCAATGAACGAACAAATTTCGTGCGACCCAGTCGTGCACATTTTTTATAGTTTATATCGCAAACCGTGGTGACCTGTTAGGTAGCCTACTACATTTTTTATATCATGGCTGCGTAGATAAAGTATCTTTTTGACATCATTTTTAAAATGCTGAATTGCTTTTTTGGCCTGTCTAAGACCAGGAATGTCTCCCGCAATGTGAGTTGCACTTATTGCGTTTCCAGCTTTTTATGGCCGAATTTATAGCTGATCTGGTGATTGTACAGAAAAATTGCGGTCCTATAAAAAGAGTTTCCGAGCCTATTCTGGGTAGTTCATTAGCTATTTAGACATTTCGGTTTGGTCCATGATCTGCTCAAACTTTCAAACTTTCCGAACTGCGTATTGCCATTGACAATAAATCCATATTTAATATATAATAATTTTGCATCATTAACATGGAATCTTACCAAACAGAAAATGTTGTGTTAATTAAACTCAGACCATAAATGCCGTCATTTATAATGCTTTTCAAACACCTTAACGCTTGATGGAGATGCAACTCGAAACACCTGTAATTTGAATATTTTTTCCAAAGAAATTTTCAAATGTCTGCTATAAGCTACTCAAATAATTATTTATGCAAATTAAGTTAATTTTGTGCGATAAATTAAAACGTTACGTCTGACACCAAGATTTTTAATAACTATCACCTAGTATAGTATAGGAACACACCTAGTTCCCAGCCTAAGGGGTCCCGAGATTATATTCCAACGATGAGGCATAAAGACGGGGAGCGTGACTAAATTGAACAACATTCACTTTTATCTTGAAATGATTATTAAAAGCGATCAAATTCCATCATCGTCCACATGTACACTGTACACGGTTTTCACAAATTGACGTCAAGTATGTGACTTATGTGGCCAAGTGACTGGATGGCTTTGCCTTACTGCCTCAATGACTTTATGCTTGTAGTGTATATAGCCGTCTGAAGTCTGAGTGAGCGCATTCAATTAGTGGCAATCATCGAATCTCGTGTTTCAATAATTTAATGCGTTGAGTTTTTTTACTTTCCACCGGCACGGTCGGCGTCCAGTTGAAGAATGTATGTGTCTAGATACAAGATACATTTGTTTTCACTGAATATTGACAGAATTAATTTGCAGTTCAATTCTAAATACAAAAAGCATACACTTAAATTGGTTTTCAGTCAGGTACTGGTATGTTTGTAGTTTGTACTCGTTAGAGGCAATTTCTGCAATAAAGCAGTGCCGCCGACGACACCACAAGGCAAATATATTGATTGCTTGGACCCTGATGTCTAAATCATGTATCTATGTATATTACACATGTGAATATGAATTATTGTAGCCACATAAAATGTTTTTATGATGTAATCACACAAATGGGCAATTACAAATTTAAGGAACGTAATGATATATCGCATAGATACAATTCTAAAAATTTCAAAATTTGTTCAAATTTGAGGCTAGTCTCTGGCGCTTAATGCAACGACTCAAAGCTTTTAATGCAAATGCTGGGATGCTAGATCGACAGACGTGCACATTTTTCTTTCCTTGTTTTCATATTGTTGTAGGGGTTGTGGATGTATTAGGGTGCGTTTTTGTTGCAGCTGCAATTAGGGATAAGAGCAGTGATTACATCAAAGCTTGACTCTTTGCTTTTATGTGATTTTTATGTCAGAGCTGCGATAACGTCGGCAAGGACAAGCGCTATTTTTGCAATTTATATAGACGCTTCGAAATTATTGTATAGACCTTATTTAGTATTCCAACCAGAAACGTATTTTTTTGAGCAGTGGTTGGAGAAGCAATAAGCGTAACCCCGCTTGGGTCACAGACAAACCAACATATAATGCAAATAACACCCTCATGAACTAGAATGTGACAATCCACAAATCAAATATCTTTGGCAGATACTTTAAGAGCTATTCCTTCATTACGACATTTACAAAGGTTTTCTTTTAAACGATTTCCTTACACTCGAATTCAAACAGCAACATGTGGTTTTATTCAAAGAACCATAAATCAAACAGATGTGCAGTTTATTGGAATCAAAACAAGTTCATTTCCCCGACACAAAAAAAAAAATTGACTGGGATGTGTCTATATGTACTTTCGATGGTGCTATTATTCGAAACGGACATTGTGTGCAATTTTCACACTGACCTTAATCAACTTACTAGCAATCACTGACAAAGTGACACTGCAATGAATGTTTATCTTGTATTGTGGTTGTAATTGATGTTCTCTGTAATGCGAGAACCGATTTGATTCTGGAAATTCCCCATGAAAGATGACGTCAATATCAAGGTTTTTATTTGTATACGGTCCTTGTATGTGTATTAGTTAATGAGGCATAGGGGCGTGGCATCTCCCATAAAAAAACAATATTCAAAATTTTATATCTCGAAAACCATTGAATCGATTGAGCTCAAATTTACAAATAATCTTAGGTATTGGCCCAGGAGTGTTCCTATGAAGAATGGTCAAAATTGGACAAAGGGGCGTGGCACCTCCTATACAAAAAAAAAAAATCAAAATATTGTATCTCGAAAACCACAGAATCGATTGAGCTCTAATTTAAAGACAATATTAGGTATTGGCCTGGAATTGTTCCTGTGAGTATCGGAAAATTTGGACAAAGGGGCGTGGAGCCACCCATACAAAAGAAAAAACATTGCGAAAGCTATTCTTCGAGCCAAAGTTTGTAAAATTTGTAACATTGATATGAATTGTCCTGATAGACAAGAATACTATGTAGGCAATACGATTTCTAGAAAAATTAAAAAAAATAAAATGTGTGTACCACATAACATTACAAAAAAAAAACGTTATCACTGATTTAAATGAATTTGAAATTTATTTATTTTATTTTTTTATGTTGCACTACGAAGTGTACAGTATACGCTAGTATTTTATATATGTCAATAATTATAGTAACAGCTATATTAGTGCACTTACTGAAACTATACATACTTTCAGAGTGTTATGTATGTAATTTAAAAATATATACACTTCAAATGCACTTAACGGCGAACCGGAATAAATTGACAACAGGTGAAGATGTGCGACACTTTTCCATTCATTCATTTTCAATGGCCGGCTTATCAATTAAGTGTAGGTTGCTCAAGTGGACCCTCCATAACTCTCGTTTCTTGATCTAACCATCTCATTCTGGTTGTACCTATAGAGGATACCGTCTTGGGATCCATCGTCTTCTTATATTAAGCGCATTTTTTTTGGAATGGTTTTAAGTGTCCTCTATCAATTAACTATGTATTAAGGCTTTTGCTTATGTATTTCAGAATTATTAATGGCAACAATGACAACAAAAAATTAGGAAGTAGAGGCAAAATGGAACCAATTGTGTTTCTCCGTTGAATAAAGTGTCAGCTCTGAAATACAATCTCTCTGCTTTAATATTTCGTTGGTATTTGAGGAAATCAGTTTCTTTTTTAAAAAAATATGTAGTTGCTTTTGCACTGTGTAAATGGCTGAAATACGATTTTCTTTAGGGTTTTAATTATTCGCTGTGGGTTATATTATTCTATTGTTTAAATGGTTCAAACACAAGAAAAGGAATCTACAATGTTTTGATTTTATTCAGACGTGAGAAAGTTGAAGCTTATTGACCAGACCATGCAGCTTAGACAACAAACATATCTTTCAACAGCCAAATTACCACTTGTAATGTTGTCCAGTAATCTCACTGAAATTGTCATCTGATTCACTTTCGCCACTTGAATCGCTCTCATAAACATAATTTCTATAAAATTACTTTAATGAAGAACGAAAGCGATTATATATTATGATTTTTAAATGATAATACCTTGCAACTGAGATCCATATTATTTATCGTAGCCCAAAACGATTGCTAACCTTCTCCATTATACTCCTGTTCATTCACTCAGCAACACCGTTTTTTTCTTGGCCCTAAGGCCTCAGTTGTGAGCGCAGTAGCGCAGTGGTTAATGCTCTGGACTACTGTGCGAGGGATACCAGGTTCGATCCCCGGAAAAACACAAATTACATCTTAAAGTTTTTTCTACTGCGCCACCTCTCGCGAACCTCAGACAAACATTCGAGAGTATGGCTGTCCTGAAAAAGTTTCTCAATTCAGCCGTTCGGACTCGACATACAATTTTAGATCCCTTCCATTCTAAAAATAAAGACGCAGACAAACGCATGGTTGTGAGAAGCTAGGCCTTTTGCGCCATCTATTAATTTTTTTTTTAAGGCTTTAGTTATAGGTATCAGGAAAATGCATCCGTAAAAGCACAAAACATAAGCATTTCATAGGAATTCAGTGGAACAGTTTGTGGAATTGACTGAGAAGTTGAACAGAAAAAGTTTTTCGTACGAAAAAGATAATAAATTCTTTTTCAATTATTGCTTAATTTTTTTTTTTTTATGAACTATAACTTTATAGTTCATTTTCATAAACAACTAAGTTTAAGTGCTATAAAAAGTGTATTTTACGTATTGCTTTTACTGGGGGCATAATCACGGAACTTTTCAGACAATTCACCTCAAAAGGATAGACCTCCAGAACTAACAGCCCAGTGCTAAATTTACGAGTAAAATCTGCCGCATAGTAAAAAAAAAAAAAACTCATCCAAAAGAGTTCCTTATTATGGCCGTTAAACTTTCGAAAACAATGTCGTTGAGATGGTCATTGACATACGTAGAGGGTATGTACCACCTGGAGCAGTATCGGGCTATCCGTGAACAACCAATACGTGATGGAATTGGTTTTTATTTTGTATGTAAGATCGACTTAGTTTCTTGTAAAAGTATTCAATTGCTTACTGTCGTTCTCTGTATACAATTGCCAGGGAGTAGAAATTTAATATTGCTTATAGATCTTCAACAACATTTTTAAAGTTCCTAAAATTGTCTAATATTTATCGGCTCCTGGAAATTACGCCAGATTTTTTTTTTTTTTGAAAATATACCAGAAAATGTTTTTGCTTCAGATCAGAATTTTGTTTGGAAAATATGTCAGAAATTATGAAATTATGCTAGACAGATGTGGAAAAAGCACTAGAAAGTAAAATGGAAATTAAGCCAGATAATAAACATAGGCAACTCGTATTCTGGCCTAATTTCCAAACTAATTTTGCAAAAAAGGTCAGAAAATGTTACTTATTTCAAAATTATCGAACTTCACATACAACCCCTCTGCTTGGGGTCACTGTAGAATTTGGATTGGGTGTGAGGTTTCTCCATTATATATGTTCTCTCTCTTCTCTTTTCAGAAATGGAAAAAACGCCTGAAAAAGGTTTGCAAAAATTGCTTAAAATTTCGGAATGATTGCCAGAAAAGACTGATATTTCTTCCTAGGAAAAAAGGCCAGACTTTGTATAGAAAATTTTCAGACATTTTTTCCAAAAAAAATCTGATTTGATTTGTGATTTCCGGGAGCCTATTTATCTACTTCATGTTTATGCTTTATAGCCTATAGAACATTTTATGGCTTAAGTAATAAATAAATATGCAACGTAAAAAATGAAAAACTCACACAAGCGAATGGTTGTTAGAAAACTAGGCCCACGCCCACCTGTTGCGCCGACTATGTATCTATCCATCTAGGGTGGCTCAACTGACGCACGATTCCACGCGTGTGCTTTTCGGTCTATTAAGTAGCTACATTTGTATACAGATCATTGATAAGCGATGCCTTTGCCATCAAAAATGTATCATCAATGTGCCTAACTAGTATCTAATCATTTTTAACCTTCACCTTAAATATTTTCTGCTCGCCATTGTGACTTTGTAAAATGTTACCATTACAATGAAAATGGTTACCAGTCCCTACCTAAAGCGCATTGAATATTCTAACATCAAAATTAAATGCTTAAAGAAACAAGAACACCAAAAACATTGTGATTATTCCATTTTGAACACCTAAGGGCTGAGACTTTTCCAGCGGCTATGTGAATATCTAGGTAGGTGTATTATTTTTTGGCCTAAACCTAAACCCACATTGTCAATCAACTAAATCACCCTAAAGTTTAAAAAAAGAAAGTGAAAAATACATATATACATTACATACTTCACTGTATGTGACATGAGAACGTCCACCGGCGACGCGACTTTGACATCTTAGGTCATGCATTCGTACAACATCAACAACTTTCCCAGACTCACTATAGCTAACGATGATGGAACTCGCACTCGCACTTAAGTAATTTACTAGCTGCATAAATTGTAGGAGTTCTCGCCCGTAATCGGGCAACCTCAGCAAAGGAAACAACATAATATATAGGAGGAGGCAAAGGCAAGTATAGAAGGAAAAGAGTTTTTGGTTGTCTGTCCCCTTCTTATCCCATATTGTCATTGTTATTGCCAACAAAGATTATAATGACATCATCGGGGTGATGATGGCAGTATGGAACATGGAACTACAGTCCAATGCATGTCTCCTGTTCCCTTGGGTTAGGTGCCATGAAACATGTTCAAGTGTACAATATGCACAAAACTCGAGCGATCCGTGTGTACCAAAAATGCTCATCCATGTCTCGGCTCGTTATGACGTTATGTACACACAAATACACATGCCGAAATGTATATGTATAGTTTCATTAATTTTACTATGTCATCGACCTTTGAATGGACACAATTTTTTTTTTTTTTTTTTGTTCTTCGTATTGCTAACATTTTGAAGCATATTTGACAATTTGAATGGATACTGTTAACTGGAACATACAATACGAAGTAAAATTGTACATGCATTATGTTGTAGATACGAGTACATATATAATTAGGTTTTTTTTTATATATAACGTCGGCCGACTTCTTCACACGACTCGTTCACACGTTGAAGGTCCATGAACCCGTATCTTTTTGCGGATTGCGGTTTGTATTCTCTTCGAAGCTGATTAAAATACTATGCCTATTCATATAGCACTTTAAATGCATTAGTGGAGATCACTTGGGGTTTTCATAAGGGTCAGGAGTTCAGCGATTCAATTAAGTAATTGTTAGACCTTCGACAGAACAATCGACATTTTTCTACAGTCACAGATGTGCAATTTAAGATGATCCAGCACAGTGGCGTCTCGTGGATAGGGAACATGCGAGTATATGGACCCCATGCTTATTTGAACCTATCTTCTAAACAAAAATAGTTATTTATTGCTTTTTTAGCTCCATTGCGGTCCAATTTTCTGACGTACTGGATGTGCGTTTTAAAGCTTAACAGCGTTACTGAGTTCACACTGACTATGAAAACCTGTGATAAATATGATCACTGGCCCTAGGTATTTAGTCAGGGCAAGAGCGAGTTCAGTCCTGGATTTTGCTGTCATTTGATTGAACTCTTACTTTTGCTAACTATTGGCCGCATTCAAGAATCTAGTCATCGTAAGTCGACTTGACTCTGGACTCAAATTTAGCTGAAGGCAAAATATAACTTAAATTGTTGGTATGTCACTTCTTGACAATTGTATCCTTTTTTTTCTCAAGGAGTTCTAGATTCTGATTGGTGCTCTATACGGTCAAGGCAATCGAAATGTTAAACTGCGCTCTCGCATGCTCTCCGATGCTCTCTGATGACTCAATGCTCTCCGGACACATGTTGACACAAATAGATGATGCTGAGTTTCCACTTGTCGATTTGAAATTGATAATTGACGTATTTTTATGCCAATTAAAAAATTGACAAGTGGAAATAGCGAAAAATTGCTTGTCAATGAATTGTCAAACAGCGTTTGCCGATAACTGACGTAGAATTTGATTGACAAGTGCAAATAGCTGAATTGTCAAACAAAATGTCACTTTGTCTATAATTGTCAGTGAGAATTATTTGGCTTCAAGTTCCTAAGTTTGTCGATCAACTGATTAACGATTTTTTGTCAATAATTGACATAAGTGGAAATGAACTGACGGTGGTGTCGTTCAATTACATAAACGCGAGACCTGTCAAACTTTGTCAATCAACCGAAATGTGGAAATCCACCTTTAGTAGTAAGTCGAGAAAATTCTTGACTTGATTGGTGGTTATTGCGGACATAAACTTCAAGGGTATTCATGCAACGTCGTAAGTTTACCATTTGCGTAAAATGGTAAGTTTACGACAAATGTTCCATGAACGCCCCAATTTGCTGTTTGTGGTAAATGGTGGTAAACCAATCAGCAGTTTCACATGAGAGGGAACGAACGAATTGATAAAATGCGCACAAACCACTTTTGATACAATTATAAAGAGAAAATTCCACATTTTACTATTCCAAGTGTAGGATAATTAGTTAGTCCATCAAATTGCATTAAGAAAACAAGTTTTAAAAGGGTTTAAATAACGAAATTTACAATACCAATATTTTTGGCGCGAACGAAAACTCCCTTTGTTTGGAATTGGAAATTTCGTTATTTAATCTCTTTTAAAACTTGTTTTCTTAATACAATTTGATGGACTAACTAATTATCCTGTACTTGGAATAGTAAAATGTGCAATTTCTATTTATAAATGCATCAAAAATATTATAAGTGCATGAAAGTAATTTTTTTCTGATTTCGCGCCTTTATTTCAAGTGTGAAATGTCACAATAACCTCGTCGTAAATTTACCATCTCGGTTTTCCACACAAATTCGCGTAGTAGGTTTACCATCTTGTCGTAAATGATTTTCCATACAAATTTTGACAGTTCATTTACCACGTCGTAAACTTACGACGTTTACGACGTTTACGACGAGATTACGACGTTGCATGAATACCCCTTTCAATTGAGAAAACTGTTCACGTGACCAGTTCAGCCCAATGAAAACGCAGCAACGTGAAGTTAGAGAGCTTTCAGACTTACTAAACTAGATTCTTGAACACCCTCATTGATTTGTGCTGCAAACTTAAACGTAACCAGAAATTTGTCTTCAACATTAAAAGTGTTTATTAAATCAGTTTATTGTTATTGCAGTGATTAATCTCTTAATTGCTACATTTTTAAAGTGACAGGTGTCAGGGTTACATTTTCGTGTTCGATGTGAAACTACATTTTTGGTATCTCAGTGGTAGCAACGAAAATGGGCTAAAATGCACTAGAGCTGACCATGTCAAACAAACGTATGACTCCTAGGTGCATCGTGCATTAATGACTCCTATAAGACCTAATGGTTTAATTGCCAACTCGGAAATATGCATATTCCAATTCTTGATTCTTGAACTAGCACACATATTAGGCGTCACTGAAATGGTTCTTCTGGTGCCTTTTGTCATTTCGGTGGTGAAACCAGGTTTTGTAATTTTTCTATGATTTAGGAAAGACTCCCTCCTCAAGGCACCTTTGCATTGTTGCTTTAGAACGGCTACTTTGAGTACCATGTCCATGTTTTTCAGTGTATTTTTGACATTTAAAGGTAGATCTTAGGTAGATCTTAACTTTTTACCACTCCTCACCTCTTGCGAATGTCTGACAAACATCCGAAAGTAGAACTTTATCTTGAAAGCTTATTAATTAGATATATAGGGTTAGATACGACGTAATTTTTGATTATTCTACTTTGCCTCAACTATTTGTTATTTTTTTCAATCGACCTATAGTTCGACTGAAAATAAATGTAGATCCACAAGATACCCCTATGTTCCGCTGTGTTTTAATTCAAATGGTTTCCATCTTTGGACAAAATTTGATCGATATCAGCTTAACCGTTTGTGTGTCTATTTGGTTCAAATATATCCACACAGACAAACAAGCAAGAGTTCACATTAAAAATCAAACGCAAATCAAATCTGAGTATCCCCCTCTAGAGATTTATTATATGCAGTGATTTATGGACATTGAGCCCCTACATGACCAGTCACTGTAAAGTACTCAAAGGAAATGATTTAAACATGCTTCAGCATCAGCACTCATTGAATATTCCTATAGAGGGCAAGTATTGTTTCTTTTAATTTTCTTCGATTGGGGTTAAGTCCTAACCTAAATATACATTAAATATTTTATTGGTATATATGACCACTTAAGATTTTACAGAAAATATATTTTTTTTTTTCGTTTGTTTACTTAACATAAAAGTATCTTCTGTAGGCAAAGTTCAATTGGTATAAGGGTCTTTAAGTTTTTTTTTTTTACTTTGAGTTCAACCTGATTATAGTTCTTGGAAACCGGATAAGAATTATTCAAACACGGGTTTCGAGTACCAATAGTAAACACGAACAGTCCATTAAGTGTATCTAAACTTTCACTTTATAAAAGCTGAAGCAGTTGGAAGACGATCGTGAGAGGCCAGGGCAGGAATAAATTAGAAAATGTGTTCTTTTTCATTTTGATACATATTTAATTTGGGTATTAAGTCAAATATCATCAGTCTAATAGTAATAATTTGTTTCTACAATAAAGCAAAACTTAGGACAAATATAATCAGAAATAGTTTATTTTAGTATCTACGCGTAGGGTTTTTTTTATAGGTACAAACCTTAAATGTGAAATAAATGCACACAAATTATAGTAATGAGAATGACCATGGTAGATATTGACATTAGGTGTGTTTTTTTTTTAAATCTCTTCAGCCAGCAGTTCATTTGGACAATTGCCAGCAGAACTTTTATATCGCTTTCATTTCCTTTGTGCATGGACACACGATCCGATCATGGGCATAGGGTTACCAGATTAAAAAATACCAAAAGGGAGACATCGTGAGTTTTCTAGGGGGGTTGGTTGGTTGGTTGAAAGTGGCTGTCGGCTAAAAACGCCAACACACTTAGACCAGCATAGGTCCATTGTGATGCCACGATGAAGGATCTAAGATCTCCCTACTAGTTGAACCATTTTGAGCTCTTTATAAAGCGTAAGAGGCTTCTGATGTTTATGCTTGTCAGATCGCCCAAGTCGTTGTAATAGAAGGCTCCTAAGTGAAGCTTCCTTCTGCGGGAGAGAGCTGGGCAGGAACAAAGAAGGTGAGAGATAGTTTCCTCCTCTTCCTCGTCCATGCAGCTTCTACAAAAGTCGTTTGCGAAGAGGCCCAGCCTTGCGGCATGTTTGCCTATCAGGCAGTGTCCTGTAATGACACCTATTGTGGTGCCGATATGCAATCTATTGAGAGAGATCAATTTCTTAGAGCGTTTCAAATCCAGCTTAGGCCAAATTTGTTTTGTCGCTAGACAAGTGGTTAAACTCGTCCACCTAAGATTTGTATTCTCGATAGCCTTCAGCTTCACTTTTTGTTTGCGAGTAGCGATTGGTGTCCCTATGGTGCCTTTATCCGGCAGAATGGGTTGAGTTGTTCCTATTCTAGCGAGTTCATCGGCCTTACAATTCCCTGGAATGTCTCTATGCCCCGGCACCCAAATTAGGTGAATGTTGAACTGTTCGGCCATCTCCGTAAGAGACGACCGGCAGTCGAGGGCTACTAGAGAAGTTATAGAGATCGAATCCAAGGATTTGATGGCTGCTTGGCTGTCCGAAAATATGTAGATATCCTTAACGGATATGACGTTTTTCTTGAGCCAGGATAAGACTTCTTTAATCGCCATAATTTCCGCCTGGAACACGCTACAGTAGTTTGGTAGACGGAAGGAGAGCTTAAGATTAAGACGTTCCGAGAAAACACCCCCACCAACTCCATCATTGGTTTTTGAGCCGTCAGTATAGAAGTGAACTGATTCATCTTCCGGGAAGGCATCTCCATCCCAGGTTGATCTGGATGGGATTGTGACGAGAAAATTCTTGTCAAAGTTTAGAGATGGGGTGGTGTAGTCAGTGTTTTCAGTTGAGATCTCGAATTTTTTCAGAATAGAGGCGTGGCCAAAGTCTTTGCTTGACCACTGTGAGATGGCTTTAAGGCGAATGGCTGCACTCGCTGCCATTTGCTTGCTAAATATGTCAAGGGGTAATATATGAAACAATATGTCTAGTGCCGCAGAGGGTGTTGTGCGCAGTGCACCGCTTATGCACATGCAAGCTGTGCGCTGGACCTTGCTTATGTGGTCGCGGTTTGTGGCCTTCTCCAAGGCTGTCCACCAGACAATTATCCCATAGGTGAGTATCGGTCTTATAACTGAGATATAGAGCCAGTGGGTTACTCGAGGTTGTAAACCCCATTTATTCCCAATAGCTTTTTTACAAGAGAAGAGTGCTACTGTAGCCTTCTTGACTCTTTCTTGGATGTTAAGTTTCCAACTAAGCTTCTTATCCAGGATAAGCCCCAAATATTTAGCTTTGTCAGAGAAAGTTAGGTTGATACCATTGAGTGAGGGAGGGTCGACTGTCGGAATTTTATATTTCCTGGTGAAAAGCACCAGATCAGTTTTGTGGGGGTTCACACCTAAACCACAACGACTCGCCCAACTGGCAAGCTTATTTAAAGCATTTTGTAGGAGTTCTTTTAGAGTATTTAAGTGCTTTCCTGAGACGGCTATAGCAACATCGTCTGCATAAGCGATCGCCGTGCATCCTTCACCTTCCAGGATCATCAATAGTTCATTGACCACCAAATTCCAAAGAAGAGGGGATAGAACACCACCTTGCGGAGTGCCTCTACTAACAGATCTTCTTGCGGACACCTCACCCAGCTTTGAGTTGATAATCCGGCCATTGAGCAGTAGATTGATCAGTTCGCCAAGTGAGCTGTCGACATTCAGAGCTGAAAGCGCATCTGCTATCGCTGATGTATTGACATTGTTAAAAGCGCCTTCTATGTCAAGGAAGGCAACCATCGTGTACTCCTTATGGAACAGGGAGTATTCGATATTATTCTAGGGGGGGACAAGTGTTCAAAAAGGGGGAACATCATTTTTTTTTAATTGAATGTTGGACACCAGCGTCAAAAAAATTAGAAATAAAAATAAGTTTCTGGTTTGAAAACAAAAACTGACAGAGAGACAGTACAAAACAAAAATGTGTTGACAGAGAATCTTGCTAAAAATATTAAAAGGAAGTATTTTCAAAGTTTTTTTTTGAGTATAAATATGATGCAGATGGCACAGAAAATGCTACGAAAATCCACTTTCAGAAATAATTCTCTCATCAAATTTTCATTTGATATTTGCGTTAATAGAATAAGAACGTCAAAAACGGGCGTCCACCTCGACTTTACCATACCATTACATTAGTGCTTTCAATATCACTATTCGTTCAGCTGTCAAATTTTATTTCACTGCAATAGAGTACTAGTTGCGAAAACGTCAGTGTCAAACGAGTCAAAAATAAAATGAGAGTTGTTTACCGTTCTTGCCTTTTTACCTTTAACTTGCACTTTATTATAAACTTTTCCCCCAATAAACTCGTTAAAACCTAACCCCCGCCATATAAAATTTCGTTTGTTTTCGTTCATGGGAATGAAGGTTATGTTCTCCATTGCGCAGTATGTCAGTAATTTCGCAGTGCCACCAACTGCTTTCTAAGCCACTTGTTGCTTTCTGCGCGACCTATAGCCAGCTGCCAGCCAGCAGCTTTCCTGCTGGAAAGAAAATCAAGAGTTGAAACCAACATGTTGTTTTATATTTATTTAACAAGTGAAGGTTACAGAAAAACCCACCTATTATTATGCGTATATGCGTCTCTTTCAAAACTCCTTCGCATTATATTCTTTAAAAAAATGTTTTGTTGAAGTCGTAGCGCACTCAATTCAAAGATGCGACTGTGAACTGAAATTCACCAGTTCTATATACTGATAATATTTTCGGACACGAAGATATGTTAGACCTTGTAAGCTAATATACAATGGAAAGAAAAAATTGGTTAGAAAAGCTAAAATTCTTGGTTCGTTTAATATAATTCGGGGACGGAAAATGTACCTACCCCGATTGTTTTCAACATTTCTATCGGATGTCCATGGAATGCTTCATTGTACTCACGTTAAATGGTACAAAAAACTTCTACAGCACAATTTGTGAATTTCAAAATGGATTGTGATCGCCAAAGGACGCCTAACTTTAGTGAAAACGACGTAAAACTACACCATTAAACAATTCGTCATTATTCACAGTCACTTCCAAAATCTAAATCATAATCTGAATCCATATTTACAAATTATATACCTGTATATACATATATTTTAAGAATTAAATCAACAAACACAAAATAGATACCAATTTATATTTGATTTTCCACAAAATTCAATATAAACTTCAACTCGTTGACAGCTGAGAGTAGCTTGCCACCTGTCAGTGTTACGAGAAGGTAAAACTTAAGTGTGCAATTTTGGGCACTTAAGTTTTATAATTAAATATGGCAGTATGAAACAGAAATCGACCCTTGAGTGGAAGCTACTATTACACATATCAAAACTGGTGTCAATTTTTGGCATGCTGACGTAAAAATGAGCTCAGATTTTGTCTACATAAAACTTTAGGTCAGAATCATGCCTTTTGTTCAAGACAGCTTACATTTGTAAAATGCAAAATATGCCCATTTAAAAAATTTCAAGTATAAATTTTTATAAATGTCAATATATAGTGTCTTAAATAATGTTATAGGAGTTGCCACGCTCCGTTTTTAAATCTCACAAACATTAATTTCTCTAAGCGCTTTGTTCAGACATTGCACATTCATTTTCCAAATTTTACAACTTTGGCTCGCATTTTTTGATATGGAAATTGCCACGTCTCCCTTCTTCGATCCCGCCAACATTTTGATAAATGCGCTATTAACCAATCTTCAAGGCTAAAGCTGTCATAAATGACAAGATATATAGTGTAATTTTGAGATTTGGGTGTTTAGTTTATCTATCAGATAAATTGAAACATCTTTGATTTACTTAATTCACTTTTCATCGGATCGTTAGTTTTCGAGTTTCGCGGTGGCAAGCATACGCAGGCTAAATTTGTATGCACATAAATCGTAAGAAGAAGATGATGTTGATGAATATTGTCAAAAAAATTAACCCTAACCTCAGATTGTATTTGAGTCATAGAAAAAGTTACAATGATGACAGTGAAGTGGACTTGTATATTTTTAACAAATGGTTAAAATGAAGGTGCAATTCTTCGAAAATGGAAATAATGTTTATGATGATTGTACTATAGCATGAGCTGTCAGATTCGTATCTAAAAAAACGGATATTATAAAACATCTGTGTCGAACATGTGTTATTGCCCAAAGCCAATGCAAAGCTGCTTATCGCTGCACCAGTAGTGAAATCGGACAGAATTTCTATTTTCACTATAGTTGCTCTCTAGGTCAGAAGGTCTCAAGTTATGTATTTTAATTATTAAAATCACAAAAAAACTGATTTTTTTTTCTTGTTAAATTCGATTGCGGGTTGCTTCTCTGTCCGTCGCTACATGTAACGCTTTAAAAGCGAAGCATTTATGCTGATAACACATGGCGTCTACTTTGGCTATAAAAAGATCCCCAGTAGAAACATTGAACATTATGACTTTTTTTTTAAAGGCAGACTATCTGCATATAAGTGAATTCTTCACAAGTTGGCGTCAGTCAGTGGTAAAGAATCATCCTAATCAGTAGGGGAGAGGGGGGCAAAAAGGACCACGGGACAAAAAGGACCAAACCAATTCCTGGCTTAGTTTTTAGCTCCATCTCATTTTGAATAGTCACAACTAATTGAAAACCTAATTTCCAAACGCTTCCCTTAGTTTCATAGACAGAGTGAAGTTCGTATCAGTTTTAATCGAAAAATCATGAAAACAGACAATATCTTAAAAAAAAAACAGAGTTTGTGAATGTCATCCAGCCAGCCGCCTTAATCCCTCGGGGAAATTAGTTTTTATTCTATTGCTTGATATTATTTATATTAATTGGTCTTATAAAGATAAAAGGTAAAACAATCTTATTTTCACAAAAAAATTGCCTTATCTTTAAAAACCCCTTGCGGGGCAAATAGGAACAGAACGTCCATTTTGCTACCGGTCCATTTTGCCCCATGACGTTCTGGACTGGTGATTCAGTTTTCAGTTGATTTTGTTTTCTTTAAAGATGGTCCGAACATAGGTTTGAAAATCTTTAAGAGCCGCCACATGGGCAAAAGATAATATGCGCAAAGCTATCGACGCTATAAAAAGCAATGAAGTGGGTTATCTTAAAGCTAGCAAGATATTTAAGATTCCAAAAACTACCCTCATTCGAAGAGTAAAAAATGACTCATCTGAAAAAAGAATGAGACGCAGATTTCAATGCTGAACAGAAAAGGAACTCATTGAACATTTGCTGGAGTTTGAAAAGAGATTCTTTGGGATGACAACTCGAGACGTTGGAGCATTAGCTTATGAGCCCTACAAAGTATTTATTTGTTTTTTATACTTGTAATAAAATATATTTATAAATGTCGTAGTTTCATAATTAGTTTCTTGTTATTCTTGTTTAAAAAATGAGTGGTCCATTTTGCCCCATTCAACAGTCCGTTTTGCCCCGCTAGTGGGGCAAAAGGGATTTTTGAGGTTGTGTTGTAATTTCGGTTGTAGCTCAATACATTCTTCTTAAACCCTTTTGATACTTTGCTATGATAACGTTCAAAGATTATGATTTTATTTGCAAAGATTTTTGATCGATTCCTATTAATGCTAAAAAAGTTATGAAAGTAAAAATCTTAAGTGGTCCTTCTTGCCCCCATCTCCCCTACTAATTCAATTAACGCGTGCAATTAAAAAGTGTTAGCGGTGTGCAGTAATTTGTTAATTAATCACGCTAGGCATTTTATGGGCTATGATTTTTTTTTGTACCTTTCCTCACCAAAGCAATCAATTCGAAATTCATAGAAAATGTCGACGAATGTTTTTTTGATCCGCTTTTCTTTGATCTATGTATACTTTGATTTCAACAATGCTAACATTATTTATTAACATTTAACACGTATGTTGGTATTAGCTGTGACCCTTTTAGCCATTGGATTACCTCATCCATGGCGTTTTTTAATCTTCATTAGGTAACGCAGAAATATACCGCCGCATTTGTAGTAGATTTTGTACCCCACATTCATAAGTGTTGTTAAACCTGTAACATCAATCTGTATGTATATTTTATCGACTTTCTTGGAAGCTGTGTCCACCAGTACGATTCATTTAAGTCAGGCAACAGTTATAACTTATGTCTGTCTAAACCTGACTTTTTTTTTTAATTAATATAAAGGCGGCTTTTTTTTTAGATGCATACAAATTCAAACTTATTCGAATTCTCCTCAACACTGCGCTCCACAACGGCAATAACTTCTCCTGTTCGCACTGTTTGTCGCCTTTGGGGATGTGTATTATCCACTAGAGTGTACGATGTACGTGGTGCGAAAACTCACTCAGATGGACGATTATGTCGACCGTAAAATGGACGTAGCGCACGATAAGTTTGTCGAACCGAACCATGGTTTTCAAAATAAGCTTGCACATTTGCACGCGTTGTTCTATAGTTAATATATTCATCGAAAAATGGCTAAACGTATACTACTAAGACTAACCACAAATCAACTTTCAACTGTCAAATCTGTACTATCTGTAGAAACAGTATTGCCAGTTTAAATACCAAACCTCTAAAAAAAAACACCCTTTACAAGAAAAATGTGTTCATTAAACCAACCAACTCAATTTTTATACCCTCCACAGGAAGGTATATTCACTTTGTCATTACATTTGTAACGCCAAGAAGGATTCACCGGAGACCATATAAAGTATATATATTCTGAATCAGGATCACATTCTAAATCGATTTAGCCATGTCCGTCTGTCTGTCTGTCCGTCTGTCTGTCTGTCTGTCTGTCCGTCTGTTGAAAGCACGATAGCGCCCAAACGAATTGACCTAGGGGAATGAAATTTTGTGAGAGGACTTATTTTTACCGTCGTCAGGTTGGTATTGAAAATGGGCTATGTCGGTCAAGTAGTTCTGGTACCTCCCATACAAAACCACTATTAGACCCATGTGTATCTACGTCTGTTGAAATCACGATAGCGTCCAAACGAATCGACTTAGTCAACTGAAATTTTGTGAGAGATCTTATTTTTACGGTCCTCAGGTTGGTATTGAAAATGGGATATGTCGGTCAGGTAGTTCTGGTACCTCCCATACAAAACCACTATTAGACCCATGTGTATCTACGTCTGTTGAAATCACGATAGCGTCCAAACGAATCGACTTAGTCAACTGAAATTTTGTGAGAGATCTTATTTTTACGGTCCTCAGGTTGGTATTGAAAATGGGCTATGTCGGTCAGGTAGTTCTGGTACCTCCCATACAAAACCACTATTAGACCCATGTGTCTCTACGTCTGTTGAAATCACAATAGCCTCCAAACAAATCGACTTAGGCGACTGAAATTTTGTGAAAGATCTTATTTTTACGGTCCTCAGGTTGGTATTAAAAATGGGCTATGTCGGTCAGGTAGTTCTGGTACCTCCCATACAAAACCACTATTAGACCCATTATCTACGTCTGTTGAAATCACGATAGCGTCCAGACGAATTGACTTAGTCAACTGAAATTTTGTGAGAGATCTTATTTTTACTGTCGTCAGGATGGTATTGAAAATGTGCTATGTCGGTCAAGTAGTTCTGGTACCTTCCATACAAAACCACTATTAGACCCATGTGTCTCTCTGTCTGTTGAAAGCACTATAGCGTCCAAACGAATCGATCTAGGAGAATGAAATTTTGTGAGAGGACTTCTTTTTATCGTTGTCAGGTTGGTATTGAAAATTGTCTATGTCGGTCAAGTATTTCTGGTACCTCCTATACCAAACCAATATGGCATGGCATGGCAAACATTTTGCATAACTTTTATGCAGTGGAGGGTATCAAAGCATCGGCCAGGCCGATGATAACACTTTTACTTGTTTTTAGATCGCCTTAACCATTGCCCGCGTTCCATTGACCGCTAGATGACTAGCGGCATGCCAAACTCCATACAAAAAAAAACTGACATTTCACAATATGTACTAGAGTTCTAGCGGAAATGCTGAAATGTCAGTTTTTTTATTGTGAAATGTCAGGTTTTTTTTGTATGGAGTTTGGCATGCCGCTAGTCATCTAGCGGGATAATGCAATGCGGGCATTGACATACCTACCTACTATAGCAGTCAATTTTTCGTTGAAGCAAACGTTGTAGCAGCACTAGCTCTTTTGGTTCACGGCGGAGAGAAACGAAAACACTCAAATGTCAACGAGCAATTCGTGTGATTTTGTTCGAGTGCCGAGTGTGCCATCTGATGTTATAGAACGTTCGGAATAATTTTGAATAAGTCGCTATTTTGCGCAGTTTCAATCGGCCTTACCAATAATCATTTTTAATCTTCAACTTAAATATTTTGACGATCACAATGAATAAATTTATATCGAAATTTTCGCCATTGTGACTTCGTAAAAGTTAACCTGGACACTCAAAATGATTATTAGTACCGCGGAATGTTTCTACAATGGATGGCACTGTGTTCTATGTAAAAAATAGCAATGGCGCACAGAGGTTTCATACTTTCGCCGCACTGAACCAAAAGGTCTAGTGCTTAGTGCAGGTTTGTATGAAACTGACATTTCACTAGCAGTCCATGTATAGTAATGTCAAAGGCCCTAACAGTCTATTGTTATTGCAATAGAGTTCTAAGATCTATATTTTATTGAAAACCATTCCTAAGATCCAAAGCCTGTCTATTCTTTATTTGCTATTTTCTTTTAAATATTTTTTACATTAATTGATTTTCTTGTATCTTACAACTATGATGAACGTAAGAAACGTACAAACACACTCTAATAGAAATTGAGCCCCTGGCCTACTTATTTGTCGGTAAAAAAAACTGCAAACGACAAATAGATTAAGTTTTTGTATTCATAGTCATTTATGGTATCGTATTTTCTAAGGTAATGAAAGCATAGTGGCGAAAAGACAAAAATCTACTACAATGACGACGTTTTAGATTTTCATCCGACGTTTGTTATAGTCACAACACAACAAAAAATGCAATTAATGATCTGATTGTGACATTACTCGTATTGTAATGATTTTCAGGTTATAGCTTTTTAGGTGACAACTTCATGCAAATAAGTGAATGAATTGTATTAATTGAGCAATGAGAAAGGTAATCCAGAGATTCCGTGGAGGATTTAGTTCTTGGCCGTGGACGTGTTCGCGGTAGAGGCCGTGGTGGCAAGAAAGATTTCAAGGAATGGGTTCAAGTCACCAAGTTGGGACGTTTGGTTCGTGATGTAAAAATTCACAGCTTCGAAGAGATCTCCTTGTATCTACTCCTTGCCAATCAAGTTCGAGTTCGAGGTCATCGATTTCTTCTTGGGGCTCTGCCCTTAAGGACAAGGTCTGGAAAATTATGCCCGACTAGAAGCAGACACGTGCTGGTCGGCGTACCCGTTTCAATCTATTTGTCGCTATTCGTGATAACAACGGTGACATTGGTTTGGGAATCAAGTGCAGCAAGGAATTTGCTACTGCCATCCGTGGAGCTATCATCTTGGCCAAGTTGTCAGTTGTTCCAGTTCATCGTGGATCGGTAAACTCCATACCGTATACCATGCAAGGTCACTGGCAAGTGCGACTCCGTTTCGGTGCGTTTGATCTCGGCTCCTCGTGGTACCGGTATTGTGTCGGCTTCAGTCCCCAAGAGTCCCCAAGAGGCTGTTGATGATGGCTATGGTATTGAGGATTGTTACACCTTCGCTCGCGGTTCCACTGGTACCTTGGTTAACTTTGCCAAGGCCACCTATGCTGCATTGCGAAGAGATACGCTTACTTGACACCAGATTTATGGAAGGACTTGCTTCTCGGCCAGACCCCATACCAAGAGTTTGCTGACTTTTTGGCAGACAAACCACGCTTAAGACATGTTGAAGCCTAAGTTTACAACGTATTCCTATTTGTGTCCGTATTCCTACGTGTCCTATTTGTTGAATTCAAAATGCTTACAAACAGTTGAAAATAAAGTCACAATTTATCTTGTATGCTGTTTCAGCTAACACTCTTATAGTTCAGCAATGACTTGACTTAAGAGACTGAACAGTAACTAATAATGATCCTTGAATCGCAGTTTCCATGTTAGAGACGACGAGGATCTACCGACCTACGTAAGCATAAGCATGTGTTTTTAAAACATTCTCAATATGATCCCCAAAAGTGCGATAGAAGAGTTTTTAATTTGCAGTAGCCATCATTCTGTCAGTCAATATCCAATTCTCATGAGCATGACAATACGAGTCCGAATAAAGACCGATATTTTAGCTTAAACGCTAAGTTCGGTCTTTCAGACAGATTGTCTCAGCTGTCTCAAAACTGATCTACCTTCAACAATCTGGTGAAGCTTGATCAGGATATTCAAACGTCTTCATCTATTTTAACAAGACTGCACTCACAAACAAACGACTGAAAACTTTCAAGTGCAAGACCCAAAGATGACCAGGTCATCACTGAAGAGCAAATGGCTCACTTTAGGTCTCCACAATTCGAAACGTTTATCGCCACAACTGTGCTTTAACATCCAGTCTATAAAAATACTGAAAAGGAGATGTTATACAACTCACCTCAAAATCCAACGCTAACGATAAAAGGTATTGACTAATGCCGGCCGTGAATCCACACGCCTTAAAGTTATTCATCTTATATCTAATGACTTTTTAAAGTGCGGGCGTTTCAAACTAAACAGTTCTTTTCTCGGGATCCCTACGTTATCCCCTTTTCCAAAATCCATTATTGGACATAATCTCTCTTTTTTTCTTCTCTTCTTCCAAAATCTCACGGGACGAAATCCCCTATGCCAAAATCTGCCAAAAGTAAACTAAATTTTGCATATATTTAACCTTGCACCTATATTTAACCAAATCCTACAGTGACCACAAGCAGGGGGCAACATGCCACCCATACGTATCGCACATTTTAACACCATTTTTAGATGTCACGGCGCGGCGACAGAATTAATAACACCAAATCTAAAAATGGGGGATTTTGTCCCGTTGTGTTTTCTCTTTATGTCTTTTGGAGTAAGGGATTTCAGCACAAGGGATTTTGGAAAAGGAGATTTCATCAATAACCCTCTTTTCTCACCACTGCTTTGTCTTCTGCCATAAAACTGCCACACTACATCGAGATCTGTTGGTTCTGTTGAGGTTAAATTGACTCGTTTATGTTCTCGTTTATAAACTATGAATAAGGTACCCTACCCATCCATTAAAACCCCTGCCATCTGCTTTATTTACGGGTAAATTTAAATGAGCCATTATTATGTGCAAAACACTCTCCTTAAGTAACCCTTTTGCTGTAATCCATACCATCGACTAAAACCCGAATTCTTCATGTACTTTTTAAACATTTAAGGGATTATTTCTAAGTTCATAGCAGTTCTGACTGAGGCCAAAAGAAAGCAGTCCGAAAAGTATGTTTTGGACATCGTGGCCAAAACCTACCCCAAAAAGTCAGAGGTGTCAAATTGCACGATGTTGACCGATAGACAAAAATGTCTATACACAATGTTCGCTTTCATACTTTTGGAATTATCCTGAACCGTAGATATATATGTTGCTAAACCTAATCCTGCTTCAATATTTCGTCCTTCAACTTTTGTCATCCACCTGATTTGGTACCAGCAATTAGGAACATTCTGCTCAAACATAGTCCGAGGAGTACAGCGAACCAATAATACTGAACCAAAAAAGTGAATTGGATTGTAAACGGCAAAGTGCATGTGGAACCTGTGAAGAATCAGATATCCACTGATTAAAAATAACTCTTCAATTTACTAAACGTTATAATATTCTTTATTTAATCTAAACTAATATAAAAGTATAAGTAATATTGTTAAAAGGTGCGGATGTGGATGCGGTCGTATTGCTTCTTCTTACTTCTTTTTTTGTGTCAGCTTTTATAAGGCCGATGACAAATGTGAACTGACATTTGTAAGATGACGTGGCTGGAAGTAAACCGAGCTATGGTGTTGCCGTTTCACGTTGTGTAACAGTGTTGCCACATGCATAAGGTTAAGGCTTTTGCGAGATTTTGTAATGCAACAAACGATCGGTGATTCTATGAATATCTTGCCACAAGACGCTATTCCACGATTCCTTAAGCAAATTTCTTCAATTTGACATCGGGCTCAGCTGGAGCATATTTCATGATAAAATCTGTCAACTTTCCCTGTCGGAATTTCCATCGTGGCAAAAAAACACATTCCATACCAATGAAGGCGACTGTCAAATTCATGCTCTATCATTCATACTCGTATTTATTATTCATTTTTGCTTTCTTTCTAAGGGTTAACTTAAAAGGTTGAAGCTGCGAATTTATTTACCAACTCTATAAATAGGTAAAATAAGAATAATGAGATTAATAAGATTTCCCATCATTACGTGTCTTTAAGGATCTTAGCTATTAAATAAATTTAAAGAATCAGCTAAAACTGTTTTTCCAGTTCAGAATATTTAGATTCTTGGTGAAATCGGACATAATACAAAATACTGCATTTAACCGGCTTATTTAATGTACTAGATGCATTCAGAATAATTGCAAAATAAATTGTATCTCCGTTTGTTTATTTACCTTTCACGTGTTGTCTCTCTTGTCCGTTGGACCCCTGCATGGTTCTCTGTCCCGTCCTTGTAAAGTATTAAATTTCCAGCTTAGGGTGACCTAATGTACATGTGTGTGTGTGTATGTATGTTTGCGCAATAAAGTTAGGGGAAACCAGAATAACCGACACAGACATAAGGGTGACTTACGTATAGTCGCAAACACTCGGTATCTTGTTTTTCTCGAAGAGCAATGATAATCGGAATTAATTTTATTCAACCCAATAAATTGTTGAATTTTTTAAAACTCTTAATTGTAATTCTGAAGTAGATTGTGTATTTTGTAGATGTTTGTGCTTTGGTGTGCTCGATTGGGTCGGCAGTTTTTTATGAGTATCATTATATCGATAAAAAATCAAACGCGACTGACAAGTGCATTTTTCAGTGGCACATGCCTCTTGGCATGAGACCAAACGCTTTATGATGTAATTATTCCGCGTTCAGTTGAAATTAGAAAACACAATCGCGTCTTTATTCTGAATACAATCGAAATAAAAATTGGTATTAGTCAAGACCTTAATCAAAATGGAAACATTGAAATAAGTCCTACATATAAATATTTAGTGGGTCTTCTTAAATCACTGAAGATGATTTTGTTCGAAAAATCAGCATTCACTTGTTGTGGTTCCAAAATCCATTCAACGAACTCTCTTCGCGCTACATGGTCAATATCAGTAGTCTTCAGTTCTTGAGTCAATTGAACTTTGTAAGCATGAAGTTTCAAGTCTTTCGTGAGAATTCGCTGTAAAGAGCCGAAATGACCAATTCTTGACTACGGTGCCGAATTGATGATCCTGGGCTTTCAGAAATACGCTCGCGAACTCCTTCGATTTTTCTGTTGACTTGTGACAGGACACCCAGAGTGTTTAAGATCACTAATTGATCCAGTCTCCCTGAATTTTTCAATTATTCTCTTCACAGTTGATGGTTTTAAATCGCTATGACGGCCATATTTTGTTCGAAAATTGTAGCTGACAAACCTTCATTATTTTTAAAATATTGTAAAGCGTTCCATTTTTACTAACCCCCAACTGTCAGCTGTCACATTGTTAGTTGGCATCACTGTACTATTAAATGGCGCAAAATTCAATATTTTCGTGAATTATGGGACTCCCTTTATTACTTTGCAGTATATTGTTAAACTATTATTTAAAATTAGCACTCTGAACAAAAATTAACACACGTTGACAGCAGAGCTGTCATAAATAATAGAATTTTATTGTGGAAAAATTTGCATTTGAATTATAAAATTAGTTAATTATCAACAGATAAAAGACAGGCGATTCAAAGTAGAATATAAAACGATGAATAAGCATTTGCATGCAACAACAGCTTAGCTTGCGTGGTGAATTCCAATATTTTTTGCGGAATATTAGCTTGTCATTTGTTTAAAATGAGATAAGCAAATATAAATATCTAACTATTAATTTATTAAGGCAAATCCAAAGGATGGACGACGACATTTGGGTCAATCGGTGCGTGATAATAACATACATAAAACATCCACAGTAGGTATCTGTTTTTTTTTTTGAACTCGTAAATAAACGCGAAACAGCCGCTGTATAGTATCAAGACTAATATTCTCGCATGCGTGTGATAGTCGTAAAATAAAACAATAAAAACGATTGTTACCCCGAAGGTCAACACAATATAAATATGGTTAATCAAACGTTGCGTGCAATCCGTCACATTCACATACCTCATCATCAAAAACGCGAAACACCCACCAACTCCTCCCGAAAAATAAAAATGTCATAATTAAATAATTGACCCTCCACTCGTGACAAATTGTAAAGAATTTCAAAAACGTATGTTAAAAAATCATGACATATGTCATGTTGCGCAACTCTCTTTTTAAGCAGGAAATAGTTTTACTGATTATACTTGTATTCATCAAAATAAAACCATTGGTCCTTAATCAAAAACAGGAACAATATAGTTGTGATGCACTCATCATTACACAGTGCGGGTTATTGACAGAATGATTTACGACGCAAGCTCAACTCTACTTCGCTTCATATCCTTTCTCGATTTCGATTATTTATCTATCTCATTTGATGTGTCACCAATAGTGATAGTACACATTGTGTAACGTAAGGGCTAAAGGATTAAGGTGTGTGCATCTGTGTGTAGTCTGGGTTAGCTGAAGTATGGTTCCACCGATAAGTTGACCATGTTGACCATAAAACAAAGGTATCGAGTGGCTGAATCCACTCCATACTGTAATCGATTCTGGGTTTTATTCGAATTGGGAGCGGTTAGAAAGTGGACTCACAGCGGAAGCTTTTGCTGCCTTTGTTATCCATTAATTTTAATGGAAAATCGATCCGTTGTTGCGATACCATGCTATCCTACCCAAGATGCCATTTGTTTGACATTGGATATATGTAAGTGTGTGTATCTCTCTAGTTAGTGTATTTTCCGGACGGATTCAAATTTCTGTTACTTTAGAATTGATGGCAGACTAATGTGTGACAATGAATCATTTAATTGTATTTATACTCGTTAAGTATGGTCTCAGTGGTTAGTATTCTAGTTCCACTTTCAATTTAAGCATATTCAGGACATATGTTAGCAAAATTTAACGACAAATGCTAATCAGCATTCTCTGAAAATAATTCGGTACACTTTCGGCCGATGAACTCTTTTATGTTTGTCGCCGGTTAGCGCCAAACTATCTCAGACGTTTCTTAAGAAAAATATTTTTGTATTCGTTCCGCATCGATACATTTTATCGCTGTTTGTTCATCCCTCATAAATAACGCTATGCATTATTTAATTTTTAAAGCGTATTTGTTCCCTATCACGTAATTTTGTCGAAATATTTAGTATCTTTAACCGCAAATGGTTTTATAAATGTCCTTGTCGGGTTCAAAAAATTAAATTTATGGCATACTATCAGATGCCGCTATATTTCTCTGAAGAAATTATAAGTTATATCTCCTCCTATTTTTCTACTAACGTGTAAAGGTTTAAAGCGGTACGACTTAGTTCAATGAAAGGAGCCTAAAAAAGTCAAAATTGATCTTGCAACCCCTTTTAAGGGTAGAATTTTGATATATTCTTAATTGAGTGTTCCATCATTGGTATTGTAGAGGCAAAGCTCGATTTGCGCACGAGGTAAACTTTAGGCCATTTGCGCAAATCGAGAATGTGCGGAATTCGAATGTTTACAAAACAGGTATACAATTTAACAGAAATCATGTTTACATTAGGGTTGCCAGAAATAATTTGAAGAAAGTAGATATCGGGCACGAAAATTCCGGACTTTCCCGGACAAAATAGGATCTAAAAAAGAGTACAAAACTAAGGCCATGTGTAAATTGCGCTGAGTAATCTCGGCTAATTTTCTGACATATAATTGAAGTGTTGAAAAAAGAAATTGACTAAACGCAAATATAAAAATAGAGCTATTTCCTTAGACAGATACCTACTCCATATTTTTCCAACTTCCAATTCCAATTGGTGGGAAAGGGGAAGATATAAAGAAAAGCAATTTCTGGGATTTTGGAAATTTTGCTTGGGACCCGAATTATTGGCGACAAAATATATTTCGAATTTTACAAACAAAAATATTGCCAACAAAAAAAAAAAAAATGTATGTTTTTTGTGGATTTTTGACGTCTTCCAAATATGATTTTAGTTTTTCGAACATAATCAAAAGTCGTTCCACTGCCGGGCGAAGAGAAAATCATAACCTGTTTGACTGGTATAAAAGTGCCTGGTATTCTAATTCACTGTCGAGCAATTCAGCAAAATATTTTAAATTTTTTAAGTGGTTACATCGACTTCAATAGGTAAGATTGCATATTGTGGTGGACATACAACACTAGTATTTTTTTCATTCAGTGTTTTCGAAACATTCTTTTGTCGATTACCAAAGTTGGTATTACAATAATATTGAATTCACTTGGTACTTTCAAGCTCTGTTCTCTTGATGATGAATAAATGAAAAACCTGGACAATCTAGAAAAACTATCCCGGACGTTCCCCGCATAAGCGAAAAAGAGTACATGTCCGGGAAAACCCGGACGTCTGGCAACGCTAGTTTACATACGAAAAGGAGCTTTAAAACGTTCTTATTAATAGAAAATTTAATTTATTAGACCCAATTTGAAAATAATCATCCAAATTTGTTTGTTTAAATTTTGACATACCGTTAAACGGCATAAACGGCTACTTTGCGAACGTTTCGTAAAACAGGCATTTCGAGAAAACGTCTTTTGTTACCTGAATTAAAGGAAAATGCTTGGCTCAAATATATGTCGCATTTACACAGGGCGCTCTATTTCCGCACAAATCGGGCAGTAGTGCAAACATTTTACATTATGCGGAATTCTAGCATTTGCGCAAATCGAGCTTTTAGTTTCAAATAAATCGGACAAAATAAACACGTTTCGCCCTTAGGAGTACTGCCCCCCACTAAACGGGCTGTTGGACTAAAATTTCCCGAAAGACGTGTCCAATTATTTACTATTTCTTAAGAAAAGCTTAAGAAACATTATATCCCTCAAAAGAGGATAGAAAAATGTCGAAAAACATGTTTAAGAAATTTGAATTCTCCACCAAAGTTTTAAGTCAAAGTTTTAAGTCAATACGACTGGTGGTTTTCTTTCAAAACTAATAAAAGCCGATCCTAGCACCTTTGTTGCGTTGGATCTAGTAAATCCGATTACCCAAATATTTTTTTCCAATGTCAGTTTAAACGACCTTAGTAGAAGTTGACTATTGACTCTAAAACGGACTGTGTTCTTTTTATCAGTGAGTAAAATTGTACATAGCTGCAGTAAACCATCAGGAAGTCTTAACCTTAAGAAAATTACATACTTTTAACATTTAACCCCTCAGAAAAGGGGCAAAGGGGTTATTTATTTTTTATTAAGTCCTTAAAATCTTTTTATTCCCTCCACAGAAAGGTGTACATAATTCACTTTGCCATTACATTTGTAACGCCAAGAAGGAGGCACCAGACACCGGAGACCCAAAAATCTATATACAAATACATATATAAAAATGGTGCCAAAAATGTATTGTACAGTAGTCTCTCGATAATGTGAACTAATTAAAACAAGGCGTTTTCGAATTTTAGAGGGATTCACATTACTGGAACTTTTTTCAGTACTTACTAATGATTTTTTAAAGCCCAGTTTCAATATTTATCAATTCAGAAGAAATGAAATAATTTTATATAATTTCAAAAAATTCTCAGTTTTTGGTAAATTTTGTTTAAAATTCGGTTTGTTTGAAATGGTCCAACAGCTTCTTCGAATTTAATTTTATTCCTGTAATTGTTGACTTTGACACCAGCATCTAGTTCGCGTAAAATTTTGCATTTATCTTTCATCGATAAAAATCGATGCTGATTGAACTTATTTTTCACACAAAACGTAAAAAGAAATACGAGCCACACAAGACACAACTAACTGTAAAAATATAACGAAGCAGGCGGACACTGGGAACTGCTCATACATATAACATCCATACCTATACAAATGGCAGTTGTTGTCTCTCTATAGCCTGCAGCTGCATTTACAACTTAAAGATAAATAACAGTTATTTAGTCCCTATATCGCACGCAAAACGAGCAAGATAAACAAAAGAAATATAAAAACTTTTACAAAAAATTCTCATTTTAGAGGTTGAAAATTTTGGAAGTTCACATTATAGGGATGACAATGTAAAGTTTTGCGGATTCACATTTTAGAGAAATTCACATTATCGGTAATTCACATTATCGAGGGACTACTGTAATTCATCAATTGAGACGGCTGGCCCGATTTGACTCAAAATTTTTTCAGTTGTTCGTATAATTGCCAGGAGAAGGTTTTTACGAAAGACAATTTTGAGAAAGACGGAAAAGACGGGAAATTGGAAAAATCGAAAATTGATTTTTTGTAAGGAATTTTGTGTGCAATTGTTTCGGAATGGCTTTTCGAATGGAAAAATAGAAAAATCTTAGTGGAAAACTCGGAAAATTCCGGAAAAAAGCGAAAAATTTTATTTTTTTTTCGACGAAATTTTGCATTTTTGGCAACAATTCGGTCAAGATCTCAAAATGCGTTGGCTGTTGCATCCTCTGGCATTGCTGCCACATTGTTTGAAGGCGGTCGAATTGCACATTCCGCTTTGAAGCTGCCGATGAATCTTCTCACCGTTGACAAGCCAACGTGCACAATGACCAAGAAATCGGCGACAGCGAAATTGATGCGAGAATGCAAAACCATCATTTGGGATGAATGCACGATGGCGCATAAACGAGCTTTGGAGGCAGTTGACCGAACGATGAATGATTTACGAGGTGATATCGATTGATATCGTTCCTGGCAAATTTTTCCGAGTTCACATCGTCGAAGGAGGAACTCATCACCAAAGTATGTTTCCCGGCATTGCACAAAATTATAAAAATCTCGATTGGATTAGTGAACGGGCAATACTAGCATCGAAGAATAAGGACGTCACGTCGATAGTTTGAATTTCATTATTCAAAGTCAAATCGCGGGAGAACTGCATTCGTACAAATCTGTTGACAGCATGACCAACGAGGATGAAGCGACCAACTATCCGACGGAATTTTTGAACTAGCTTGATGTGCCAGGATCTCCACCGAATAATTTACAGCTGAAGGTGTTATCAATCATAATCATGTTGCGGAATCTGAATCATCCGAAATTGTGCAACGGTACGCGGTTGTCCGTCAAGAAACTGATGAACAATGTGATTCAAGCGACGATTATCAAGGGCAAATTCAAAGGAGACGAAGTCCTTATCCCACGAATTTCGATTATTCCAACTGATCTTCCATTCCATTCTATTCCAATTCAAGCGGATTCAGTTCCCCGTTCGATTGGCTTTTGTGATGACAATCAATTAATCTCGAATTTCCCTGTTTTTCGCACGGTCAGCTGTACGTTGCCCTGTTCGCGTGTTGGCAAACCGTCTTCGTTGTTTGTTTTTGCGCCGGAAAAGAAATCGAACAACATTGTTTATCACATCGCTCTTTACTGATTTCGATTCCATTCAAATAACTCACATTAAAATTTGAACTATCTGTGTTTTATTATCACTCTGGAGTTTATCGGAAGGCATATTAAATTGGGGCGAGACGAAGTTCACCGGGTCCGCTAGTTATATTTATATATTCTGAATCAGGATCAAATTCTGGATCAATTTAGTATGTCTGTCTGCTAAAAATACAATAGGGACAGGGACCAAACGATATCGATCTATGTCGAGTATTTCTGGTACTTCCCATAAAAAACCAAAATATTAGACCCATGTGTTGTGTACGTAAGAACTCACATGCCTTGGTAACATTTTGCATGACTTGTATGCAGTGGAAGCTATCAAAGCATGGCCTGGCCCGACGATATATTTGTTTCTTATTTTTTGTTTTACATTTATATATTTTATCTCTTTATATCTGCAGTTGAATTTATGGGGCAACGAAGTATTGTTTTCGCGAAAAATGTCGGTATCGAGGTTTTAATCTGAAATAACATGAGAGAAGATGCCACAAAAGTGGGTCGACAATTCAATCTGTTGCGGCTAAGCAGATTTAAACCTAACATCGTTTCTGACTACCTTTGAGCAAGTAACCTGTGACTCTGTCGTGCACATCAATTTGAAAAACGTTAGTGCTGTATCTTTTAATAAAAAAAAACCTTTTAAAAAAATCAGTTTACAGCTAAAAATTGGTAGGATCTAAAATAAATATGTGTCTTCCTTTTTGTATAAATTCAACAGTTTCCATTGAAAATCAAGCAATTATCGATATAGTATTTTTTGTTTCTGTATCATAATAATCGTTATTTTTCAATGCCATATAAATAATTAACAGGACATACCGTTAAATTCGAACTAAACAAGAGTGGTATAAAAACGTTCACTCAATCTGAATATTATTATTTTTGGATATTCTTTGTTTTTTTTTTTGATAGGTATACAGTCTTTTCTGTCTGAGCCATGAAACTATTGTTTTGTCTAGACGAAAACCATCAGCCTTAACTATCTAAAGGAAGATATGGTTATACTATTAGTACCAGTTAAACAATGTAGTTTTTAAACAATTTATTAATTAAACCTTACAGCAAAATTACTACATAACTAACCACTGCTTTCTTTTCCCGATTACAGATAAAGCACACACGCACTTACACAATGAATGTAATTAAGGGAACAACCACAGTCTTCTGCACAAAAGACAAAACAACAAGAAGAAAGTCCTCCGTAACAAAACGGCATAGTTTCACTTTGCCTATCGCAATCGCCCTATTGAGTATCCTCTCGCTGAGTCTCAAAGTCGATGCTAGTGTCGTTCTAACATATAAGGAGACTTACTCACAACTAGGCCAGAAAGTGACATCGAGTACTCTCATGTGGGAGTCATATAGCGCCACCGATATTAAACAATTGGAATATGCCATACAGGGTGGCAAGTATATCTCTGAGGACGAACATTATCCCATTTATGTGTGTCGAGTAACAATCGATGGCGTACAAACGAGCGGGCACACAGAAAAGCAGAAGCAATCACACTTGTGCGTAGTGTCTGTGTTGAAAGAAGTAAAGAAGTACGAGCGGTTCGATGTGCTCGTCAATAAGGGCCACTTGGGCAAGATATCATGGAAGCCGTGGAGGAAATTTAGTGCCGGCATTCCAGTTGGTGCAATTAGTGTGGATGATTATTCATATATTGCGAGAAGGAGGATAAATCATCAGTCGATCGGTGATCATATGGGAGCTGATTTCACTTTGGGACGATTTGATCCAACTCTGGGTCTTGGAAAAATTTTAGTCGTCGAAGATCAAAGGGAAAGGGAATATGATGAAGGAGAAGTGCTCATTGAGACCGAACCATACCGGTACGAATTAAGAGATATTGTTTTGGATAGGATACGATCAGATATCAGTACTAATTTAACGGAATTAGGTGAGTTTTTGTAGGAACTAAAAATAATATGAACTCTTTAAAATGGTATCATGTTGATTCAATACTTTACTGTGGCTGATCACTTAGCATGTTCTTTTCAAAACAATTGCAGCGAATGCTTGCCCACTTTGGTGTAGAGATCTCCGAATATTGCTCTTCGTTAAGCTCGTATTGCTTCGGATGCCTTTGGAATTGAGTTGCAAGTCTTGAAGGACCACTTTTTAGATTGATCGTCGTAGTCCACATCGACCGGCTTGTCTGGATCTTCACCCTAGAAATTAAGCCATTCATACTTAGCTATAGTTTGATATCATCTTCTAAAAGGGTCATCTTCCCATAAATTATACCCGAAATTCATATCTCCTGTAAATAATGCTACAACTTACTTCAATGGCTCGTGCTTATAACTTTTCTCAGCAGTTTAGCCATTTTATTCCCATCATAGCGTCTGTACATTGTTAACCATCTTCTCAGGTCCTCTGCCGTGATCCATTTGTTCATTAGGTTCCTCTACCAATTGAAGAAAATGGTTCTATGCCAGGAGTTTGAGTTAACCTCTGTTTTGCAACGTGTCCTCGCACCCAAAGCAGAGCTTCTTTCTTTTAAATGAACACTGCCGAGTATTGAGCTTCAGTACACATTACAGTGGCAATGATGTTATGATTTTTATCTGTTCCATAAGTCTTATCACGGCTTGTCCATTGCTATACCTAACGCTTTATTAAGTATTCTAACGCAATTCACAAACCAATCATCTCGTGGTGTAAGGAAGTGTATTTTTACACGCTAGCCTGACGGGGTAGTTCTAATTTTTCTGAGTAGAAACATAGCCCCGGTCACCAGTCTTTTTTTTCTAGAAGTGAACCATTCGTAATATGAGTTTTGTTACTCTGTTCCATAATCCGGAGGCATATTCAGTTTTCTAATCTTCTTATGTCCATTGATGGTACTACGACCGTTCCATTTTGTATTTCGCTGCCAACTAAAGTGTCATTAGCGCCGCTGTTTTCCTATCAAAAAAGTCTATCGGTATGATGCCCAGGGTCCATTTCAATTTGCTCCTCGTCAGGTGCCCTCGAGAGGTTAAGCAGCGAAAAAACCTGATGACGTAATTTGTCTGTTTTCAAAGCATTGAACCTTGAATCCACTGCCCACTAGTTCAGCATAATAACCACTGAGCTAGAGCGACTACACAATAATTTCTGTTGCGCAGAGGATTGTGATAACAAACGCAGCGCTGGAATGCCGGAATTTGTTGCTCCCAGAATGTATAGTTTATTCCAGAGACCTTTTTGTTATGACATCTGCGATGCATCAGAGCCGACCAGGCCAACAAAATTTGTTGTCTCTCTTATCACCTTAAATATTCATTCACGACGTTATCCAAAAACACTTAGTCACTCTGGTGTACTAAGTACGCGTTTATAATCTGCGAAGTTTGGTATATGTGAGCCTTCCAAAGACTGATTTCAACCCGAAAATTCAATTTAACAATGAAAGTCAAATTAAAGCTCCATCATATGCCTGATTTTTACCAAAATATAAATACGCTGTTGAAATTTATAACCAAACACAGTTGAGCAATTTCAAGATCAAACGATCTATAAATTGTTGAATGCATTTGTCACATCATTCTAACAAAAAATAATCCATTTTCAAACTGTAATAATTTTTTCTTTATTTTCACAGCAAGTGGCGTCTTAGAAAATAAATACGATACCCCAAGCCTAATCGAGACCGTTCTTTCATACTCTTATGACCACGTTCAATATTGGGGTACACACGAAGGTATCGCCCGCGGTTTAACCACTAACGTCTACGAAAAGGATGCCTCTATACCGACCAAAGTAAACTGGGGTCTGAAGCTCAGTCAAAAAATCGACGAGACAAAATCTGTCAGCTCTACACTACCGCCAGGAACTGCAATCAATGTTACACTAATAGGAAACTACGAGACCCTAAATGCGCCATATCTTGCAAAACTATTTGCTTTCTATTACGGAAGTTCAGAGAGCGTATCCAGAAATATCTCTGCTGATGTAAGTGATCGTTGACATTAATGTGGTTTCAATTCAATATTAATCTAATATTTTTAGGTACGCAAAAACTACCTCAAAGAGGTCAAACTCGTATATAGCCCAGTCTACTGGATTGAGAATGGAACATTTATACCCACAACCACTACTACGACTACATCAACAACAACTCATGCTACCACAACTCTTGGAAGTAATGATCTGAAGCCGATGCAGGAGCCACCTGTGTTGCTCTCCGATGTCGGCCGATCTGTAGTATCATCCGATTCGAAACCCTCAACATTGCAGGGCGAGGGTGGAGATAACATTAGCGAAAATATGATTCCGAACGAAAGTCGTGAAAATTACGCCGAAAATCTAAAGCACGTGAAAGGTGCTACCACTCCAGGCACATCACATTCCACAAGGCTCTACAGCTGGACCAATAGTATTTTAATATTACTCATTTTGATTACAGTGAGAGTTTTTGGTTGAATTTAATGCGTTATTTGGGGATGTAGGTATTATTTATTACTCTTTTTTTAATTGCCAAATTTATGTTTAAACATTATTAGTATTATAAGTTAAATTATAGAGTTCATATATATTTCTTCAGTTCAGTCTTACAAGTTATGCGTGGTTCTGTCAATTGTTTAGCCTTCAAAACATTTTGCATTTGAGAGAACGGAAGACGGGGGGGCAAACAAAGTTATTCAAAACTAGTTAAATTAGAAGAAATAGATTAGTATTGCAAAACGATAGTAGATTGGGGAAGAAGAGAAATAAAAGAGAATCAAAAAGAAAAAAAATTGTTAACCGCAATTATCTATGCAAATAACGTACCCGTGTGGTTTTGGTTGTAATGCTCCTGAACAATGCTTATTTAAAATTCAAATTTGGTTTCTTCCATTGTTATAGTTTTTCGAATTTTATTGTGAGCACACTGCTTTGCTCGAATAACCTTGAACTCAGGTGTTCATATATCTGTACAACAATCAAATAAATTAGTATTCATTTTAGCGCTCTAAAGAAATTATGATGTGAATTTTGGCGAACCAAGATAATGCCTTTTATTACAATTTAGTGCAGGAAAGTAGAAATTATTTTTCTAAGTAATGTGCTTTGCCTCTTGTACAATAGAAATTAATATTGGCCAAAAAAGATTGGAATCAGTACGATTGTGGTTTGACGGATTCCAGATCCGAATAGGTAGATTTAATTCTCAAGTTTATTTGAAACGTGCTAAAGATGACATCAGCTGAGATTTGAATTGGTTCGCAAACACCACATTTGTAGAAACTCTTTTTATGTATCTACTTACATATCAAAATTCAAAGTGTTTGTTTAGAAACAAGTTATTATTATTCTTTCAACAATAATAAATAAAATTCGTCCATTACAACAGAAATAAGTCAGTTCCTTATAATTTTATTAAGAGGAATTTTAGTTTTAGTATGCCAAAAAGAGATAAATCATTGTTACTCCTAACTTAAGCCAAAATCATTTATTTATTACGTTTACATAGTTCCGGTTTTATTGGGCTAATGGTTTCTAAGCTGTATTGTCATTTTTATTGCCGTAGCAGTTGAAGTAATTTTGTATACTTCTCAAGATCTCCAAAAGTCGGAAGTGCATAAATTATTATTTTTGAATGTCGTTTGTCTACCAGAGTCTACCTGTCTCTGTCTAAAACATAATCAAATTCTTCCGAAAGCGTTCCCTTCAAAGGCTTAAGGCATGAACATAATAGGATTGCATTTATGAGTAATCCATCTTAAACCACTTAAATTAGGTCGTGACTAAAATAAAATGATTGCCTAATTGCAATAATTTTGCTGAACTTAAATAGATCTTCGTATATACAACAATACGCTCTGCAAACTTGCGAATTTGGAGGGTTTATCTAAAAGTTTTAATAATAATTGTACAATCTGCCAGAAACGGATGCACATGTATTATTAACTAAAATGAACGGATTGGAGTTTCGTGTAAACGAATGGTGAACAATTGGCTAATGTCCGAGACTAAAACTGTCCTGAAAAATCTTCTTCTTCAGCCGTTCGGATACGGCACAAAATTGTAGGTTTTTTCCAAGGTACGTCTCAAAAATAAAAACTCGCAGATACGATTGGTTATGAGAAGCTAGGCCTAGGGTCCTATACGGATCTTGCTTACTTGCTTTCCAAATTAGTTAAAAGTCAGTCGCTCACTATTGCTGAACTGACGAACGCCCGTGTTTCAAAGACATCATTTTAGCCATTATATTTCTGTAAAATAATAAAGTCCAGATAATAATAATTAACCCTATAAGTATAAGAGCAACATATGTTTTTGTCTAATGACTTGATTCGTGCGAAAGGAATTTATTAAGGGGCAGAAACATTATCCGCAAAGACCAAGAACAATTATTGTTTGGACGTATTTGTCAGAATTGGGCGCTTACAGTGAATATGTCTTCTGAAGAACTTATGTGCAGTTTATCAAGTCCTTAAGATATACATATATGGTAGACGATTTATAATTGTTGGGAAATTCTTTAACAAAAGTCTTGTTATTAAATACAAAATAGGTTTGTTTGATGGGATCTCTAGGGTGCACTAGTGCGGGCTGGGTGAACCTACGCGTTCGATATAGCACTGCGTTCGCACACATAATGAAAACCTGTGTTCTAGGTGAGCACTAGAGCGCTCTAGTTCAGCACTGAGCTGACCCTAGGTGTTTAGGCGTCGGCGTCGGTTATAGCTATCCCTATAATGTATCTGTAAAAAAACGAAAATGAACAAAACTGAAACATTTCACCATAGAATATCTTACAATATCTAGGAATTCAGTGGAAAATATTGTGGAATTGACTGAGAAGTTGAACAGGAAAAGTTTTACGTACGAACAAATTCGTTTTCTAGAAAATTTAGAGATCAATTGCTTAATTAATTTAATGACAAACTAATTTTATAACTCAAAAGCAACATTTTAAGACCAAGATTGAGTTCGGTTAAGTTTAAGTGCTCCAAAAAAGTAAAACAATTATTTTTCTTTCCGGTTGTGTTTTACTGGAATCCGCGCGCGCGAATTCTTTTCAGAGGTGATTCTTAAAATATAACTCCAGTAAAAGGGAAAATCAAGTTTTTTAAGCATGTGAGCTGGGAAATACTCGGAGCTTTTACACTTCTAGTGGGGTAAATAAGCTACGGTGCGAATTTACCTTACGCTTAATTTTCTGGCATTAGTCTTAGCTGCCATCAGCATAGTATGACATCAGTATAGTCCATATGGAAATTTTTCACATGCGAATCTGCTACCTAAAAGTGTACATTCGCATACATGCGAGTCTCCGCAAATATATAGGAATTTCGCATGTATTTTATTTTCAAAAGTTTCGTTGCGAGTTTCCGAAATAGTGTGTAGATTCGCATAGTTTCTCATGCGAATTTACGTTCCAAAAGCATACATTCGCATGCATGCGAATTTCTTCTTATAGCTAGACATTCGCATGCATGCGAATTTCTACTTTATAGCTAGACATTCGCATGCATGCGAATGTCCGGTACATCGTTTTACTGATAGCTATAACTGGGGCCTTAGTTAGGGCAAGATTTCAGTGCTGGATTTTGTTGTCATGTGGGTGAACTCTTATTTTTATAAATCAGCTTATTGTTATTGCAAATGATTAATCTCTTTATTGCTACATTTTTGAGTGAACAGGGTTTGAGGGTTACATTTTCGTGTTCGACATGAAACAAAATTTCTCCGGTTTCCATAGGTTTTTGGCAGCCACGTTAGGTCTGACCACGTCAAACAAACCTAATCAGAGCTCACAACCACAAGTTATTTGTTTCCAATTTCTTTTCCCATATCTCTGCTTGCACTGTAATCGGTTTCAAAATGTTTCTTTGTTCTGAGGTGTAGGTCAGCAGTATTCCTCAGAATACACATCCACTGTAAGCGTAGCTTAATTTGATTAGTACCCGAACGAGCCTATGAATTTAAACTTAGCTATGTTGATATTTAAATTAAATTATCTGGCCAATAGCAAATGGACATTTAGCAAATTTTGAGCCAAAAAATGTTCACATAATTCTTGATTATTTTGCATCGAGGCGAGAAACTTCTTTCTAAGAAAAATACGACATTTAGCAAATAGAAGTCAGTGGACGAACGGATTAGATTCCGAACGTCAACCGAGATTCCTTGTTTTCCCAAACGATTATAGACAGAGGGAATCTAGTTGATGCGTTTGACCGAATGCCAAACGCTATCAATTTGGACAGCAAAAGTTCTATTAGATTAACCGCTAGGGGTTATTGACCGCGCTGCACTTACAGTTTGATGACGACGACGAAATTTGTGGCTGTTGCACTGCCACCGAGTAGAACGACGAGATCAAAGAGTGCGACGAGATAAAACGAATGTAATTACCACTGATGGGTTCGATTTGTACAAAATGATTTATTTTTTATTGTTTGCCAAGGTATTTATACAAAAAAGTTCAACTGTTAACAAACAAGTTCGCTTTTTGAAATAATTAAACTACATATGGCCATAAGTAAACATTTTTTGGCGCGTGATTTGAATTTACAATTAGTAACTTTCTGCTCCAACAGTCAGAAAGAGTCAGAGTAGAGTAAGAAAGTACGGGAACAGAGAACATATCCATAGTGGTAATTTGTTCACTGTCGTACTTCTTCCGAACTTTTGGAGTTTTGGACTCGGAGAAACAATTGACCTTTAAAGCTTATCTACTCGAGGTTCCGACAACTATGTATGTGTTGTCGTAAAGTTAGACCTATTTTTGAACATACATACAGGAATGCCTCGATTTACATCGCTAATTGGTTTCTATAAGTTCTGTTGTAAAAAATGACGTAACTCCAAACAAGTAGCATCATTGTACTTTTCATGTTATAAACCTTTACATTCAATTTGCGAAGCAACACTATTAAATAATATACAATTTTTAGTGCATATTATAAATGCCTATAAAGTTACAGCGGTTAAAAGAGTTTTTCAATCTATATTTATGATGGTTTTAAGCGACTATCAATCAAAAAGACAGGAGTATAAAAATCGTTTATGTTGTGTCTCTCGTCTGTTGTCCCCCAATGTAATTATCTAAGATCTTTCATCACCAGCGAACAACATTGTAAACCATAAAAATGCATTGTAATGTTCACTTAAATATTAAGAACTTGCAGTAATGATATTTTCCACACACTATGATCTTTAATCAAGCTAAGGTGAACATTAAAAATATTTTAGAGCCACTGGTTCTGGAAGTTTATCATTATTTAGGATAGAATGACGTTTTTTGGTTTTGATTGAATTATTTTGTTTTACTCCAATCCTGTTTCGATCAATTGCAATTTATGGATTGAGGTGCTAAAGATTAGTTAATTTGAAGAGCATGTTTTAACGAAACTAGTTGCGGTTATGTTTATGAACAGTTCTGAACTTTAAGTACGCCTACAAATAAAATAGTATTCAAGAGTACAATCAGTCCGCCTTCTTACAGAAAGTCTATACAAACATTTGTCCATTAATAAGTCATAACTACTATAGACAGGTTTTTCTATATACCAAAAGACAATCAAGATAGCATTTGAATAACTAGTGTTTACTCCAAAATAGTTTTCATGATCACGTTTTCGAGAAATATTCAAAACCAATTTGGCATGTTCATAAAATTTTCTTTTTGTTGTAATATATTTTTGTTTCTTTCTGAATTAAAACAGCCGAATCCCTAATGTGTACTAGAAATGCTTATAAATATTTGTCCTTAGTACTACTTATGTAAGTTGTTGAAGTTTGCTATTTGTAATTACTAATTAGAATACCTATCCTATTTGAATTATACCATATTTCAATATTTCATGTCTACAAGTACATATTTCAATAAATTTATTTGAAATTGTGTCATAGCTTTTATTGTCTTGACAATATACAGATAACATTCTGGTAACAAAATATATCCATCCTTAGAATATACTGAAACGACCATAATTGCTTTATTAAAACTAAAACACGCCTATAAAAAAAATATCCCCCTAGAATTAATTGCATAAGAGCTTCTTAAAAAAAATAATGATTTAATAAATATTTAAAAATATATTTTCCGCGATATTTATGTACCTTGCTTATGATTATGATGTATAAATAATAAAGAGAAAAAGTTTATACAACTATAATATGTATTTAAGAAATCCGTTGCTGCAATATTTATTCCCATTGTGTATAGTAGGATGAACATGAACATCATTTTGCATAATTATTTTTAAATCAAAAATTTAGAAAGAAAGAATTTCACTGTTCCTTTTTTTTGTCCATATAATTAACGTAAACTTATTTTTTTATTTATTGTATTCTTTTTTTTTCAAGAAAAAATAAAATAAAAGAAAAAGAAAAATCAAAATGAAAGCAACAATAAGGGAAGAAATAAAATGAAAATTTACATTTACCTAAAAGTTTAATATATAATATGTAATAAGGTAAAAAAAAGAAGAAACATATTTTTTAATAACTTGTAGATAGTTTTTTAGCTATAATCTGAATATATGTATGTAGAATTTTACATTCCAATTACAATGTAATATCTTATTTTTTACGAAAGAATTGTATGTTTTTCACTTGCAGAAAGTTTTATTTATATTTATGTATGGTTTATATTTTAATATAACATTATATAAATGCATTGCATAAATAAATTACGAAAGATATTATGTATATTAGTTAATGCTAATTATTTTGTTCGAACGCTTAAGTTTTACAGAAGAACAGAAAATCAAAATGTTGTATTGAATCATTGAGAAATTGAAATAAACATTTTTGTCCATAAATATAGACAAGGTAGGTTGTTGTACAATTCTCTTTCTTAATTATTATAAGGAACTATCAGTTGTGTACCCATTGTCGTTAGAGTTGTGATTCTTTAGTCATGAAACTCTAAAAACATACCTCTTTAAAGTTAGTTCAAACATTCAATTTCCAGGTCAGTGTGGCTGTATATACCCTCTATTCTCGTTGGCGTTTGTCGTAAACGACTAATATATCATTTCGTTTTTAACCCTTAAATGCCCAAGGAAGTCGATTTTGTTAGAAAAAATATATTATATGTAAACTACAACAAATCCTTTGTTAAAAAAATTATTAGAATTTTTTTGACAGAGTTATTGACAAAAAACTGGTTGTATCTTTAAAGATACACTGGGCATTAACCCCCCATAGCCATTCCGAGAGAAAATTGTTACGGATGAGAAAAAAAATTATCTGTTTTTAGATAGATGGGTATAAAAGTGCAGTAATAGAAGATTGCAACATTTTGTGATAGTTTGGTTTATTCAAATATGGTTATATGTATATATATGTTATATTGGAAAAATATTAGAAATGGCAAAAGTTTATTATTTAGTAAATTAAAAAAAATATTTGAATGGAAAAATTGTAAAACACAGAAACGAAAGATGTAGAAAGTTTAATGAAATAGTCAACAATTAGGTAATTTAGCAAAATTACTGAATTATGATACTTGTTGTTAATTGCGAGAGTTTTCGCAATATCCAAGCATTGAGTATCCACGTCATGCATATGATAGAACATGTTTGTTGACTTTGGGCTTTCAGCTGAAGATTTCGAGGGTACCATGCATATTTATGAATATCCTTGTATGGAAGAAGCTACGAACATGCCACTTGCATAGCAGAACAATAAGCCCTATCTCTTCTATGCTAGGTATCAAAAAACTAGTTTCCCAGAAAATTGTTTCGCGTGCGTGCCATGCCGTGATACTCTCAGAGTATGATGTGATTGTGATGTCTTTCTCGACACCTTATGTCATTACAGAATCTACAAAGATCCGTCTCTGAAAGTCATAGTCTTTGGAATGCTTCCTAAGAAGACAGTTGCCAGACTGGGTCTAAATTACTATTCTCAAGTTTGTTATGTCTATCCTAAGTCGATACCGTTGTTAAGAAACCGTAAGTGTTATGCATTACTGGTGCATAGCCCATCCACCTTCTGACCACCATAATGGTTTCAAAAAGCAGTAATTCAGCAGGCTTGGCAATATTCGAGACTTGCTTTATTCGTCTTGTGATTTTGGGTATGGGTGTGCGCTTCAATATCCATTGCTAGATAAACCTAGCCATGTTACCTGACCTCAGATATGTACATATTCCATACTAGCTGTACCCGTGCACAGAAATTGTATTATGCGTAAACCTAAAATGCAGCAATACGAACAAAACAAAAAAAGAATAATGAAAATCGGCCCAGCGGTTATCGAGTTATAATGTCATTGAGTTTTACCCCATGGAAGATGTTTTTATATGGGCCGTGCCACGCCCCGTTGTCCAATTTTGACCAATCTTCACTACAATTACAGCACTACTCCTAGGCCAATACCTAGGATTCTCTGTAAGTTTCAACTCAATAGATTCGGCGGTTTTCGAGATATCAGAATTTTAATGTTTTTTTTTTGTATGGGCGGTGCCACGCCCCTTTGTCCAATTTTGACCAAATATATAGAATAAAATAAACTAGCTTGCACTTCGTAACGATATAGAAATAAAATGATTACACTACAAATGCAGATACATGCAAAATGTAACCGAAATCATGAAAGAGGCCGCAGTGCCCAGTGTATCTTTAAAGATACAACCATTTACCGTTCCATTTTATGACCTGGGTATCTTGTATTAGGTTCAAATAGCTGAATATCACTTCACATCATATATTTACAACCGCTAATAATTTTTTTATCATAGTCGTGTTACCATTTACAAAAATATTAAATAAAGAAAAAAAATTTATTTTTATTTTTGTTAAAAAATAAAAATTCCGTTATTTTGTTAATAGTTATTATAATTTTAAAGTTTCAGCTCTTATTTTTTTACACCAGATAGGTTTTGAGTCAATAAAACCAAAATCATAAGCACAAAGTACATAAAGTCAACAGAAACGGAGAAATAAATTTTTTAATGGTTGTATCTTTAAAGATACACTGGGCATTTAAGGGTTAAGCCGGAGTTTGAAACTTTTTTGAGACAAACAATTTGAAATAACAGCGAATGTACAAACATTTTTGCTACAAATATGCTTTCTAGATTTTTTTCGAGATTTTTACATTCGAGATTTTTGCTTTCGAGATTTTTTTTCGAGATATCGGGGTAGACCCCAATAAGCAACTGGCAATATGAAACACGCAATATTATCGCTCACAGTTATATTACTGTAATGTGGATTGAAAAAGTACTACTTATTGACCACAACGACATCTAATGGAAAGTAGACGAACTTATTCAACGGAACTTCGAAACTTCGGATCTTCGAAACTCAACGAATGGTGAATGGTCTAAAACGAAACTAGTACATTCTCGATTGTTCTGGTTGGAGTATAGAATATTCGAGAAGCTTTAGTGGGGAGTATAAAACGGGTTGCGAAATCCGACGAGGGGACAGTTTATTTTTAAAACGTGTAAAGTAAAGTTCGAATAGTATCGGTAGTGATATAAAATAAGTGGAAGGGTTGTAAGAAGTGGAAAAGTTGATTTTAAGTGATATTGTCTTGTAATAAAAGTGATTTATTAAAGTTTAGTAAACAGAATAGTATTTTATCTTTTCGAATCCCAGCCGAATGTTACATTGGTGTCAGAAGTGGGATATTGTAATGTGGTCAATAAGTTATGCCTTCAGCTCGGGGCTCCTATTGGATATCTCCTGCCAGTCTGGTTTTCCCTCATGCTCCTTCCAGGCGAGAATCGGCTCGATATCCGGATCTTCCCTTTGAGCCTACCGGATCTCTCTCGCACTCCAGCCGTCCATGGGCTGAGCTCTCAGCCTTTGTACTGAAACGGCATCTTTTTCCTCCTGACGCACGCAATGTTTGCAATCGACTTTACAAGGCCGGCGTGAGAGAGCATCTGCATTAGAGTGAAGAGTTCCCTTTCGATGCTGTATCTCATAGTAATACATCTGTAGCCGTTCGATCCACCTCGCGACTTGTCCCGAGGATTCTTAAACTGCAGCAACCACTTTAAAGACGCATGATCGGTGCGAAGAATAAATTTGCTCCCATAAAGGTACTTGTGGAAGTGTTTTGTCGCCAGGACTAAAGCGAGAAGTTCCCGTCTGGTCACACAGTAGTTCCTTTCTGGCTTGGAGAGAACTTTACTGAAGTAGGAAACTACTTTCTCTTCACCATCATGCACTTGCGAAAAGACGGCTCCAACTCCCACATTAATAGCGTCTGCGTCCACAATAAATGTTTTTCCAGGAGCGGGGTACGCTAGTATGGGGGCGTCAGGCGTCACACAGTTGCTGCTTTAGTTTTTCAAAGCTCTTTTCGCACTCACCTGACCATTTGAATTGTTTTCCTTTTTCTGTCAGTTGATGCAAGCTCTTGGCAATCCCGGCAAAGTCCTTCACAAAGCGTCTGTAGTAGGTCGCAAGTCCCAGGAAGCTCCTAAGTTGATGTTTGTCTTTGGGAACCGGCCAGTTTTTCACTGCATCGACTTTCTCTGGATCAGTCCTGACTCCTGCGGAAGAGATGATGTGCCCGAGATACTTCACTTCTGGTCTAAAAAGAGCACACTTTTTCGGGTTCAGCTTCAATTGCGCGCTTCGCAGTCTCTGGAACACTTCCTTCAAGTTGTCTCGATGTTCTGCAAACAGGTTTTCCACGTAAGTCCCAGCAAAACACGCTCCATTAGCCGTTCAAAGGTGGCTGGAGCATTGCACAGTCCAAATGGCATTACTGTGAATTGCCAGAGCCCGTTTCCTGCTGTAAAAGCTGTTTTCTCGCGGTTCGGGATGGATCTGCACTTGCCAGTAGCCACTCTTCAAATCGATGGTGGAAAACCATTTGGCGCCGGATAGTGTATCCAGGGTATCGTCAATACTTGGCAGAGGGTAGCTATCCTTTTTGGTGACGTTGTTCAACTGACGATAGTATACGCAGAATCTCGTGCTGCCTTCTTTCTTCTTGACCAGTACAACCGGTGACGCCCATGGACTTTTCGAACTTTCAATCAGCCCTTCCTTTTCCATCGTCGACACCATTTCAGCAATTTTATTTTTGATTTATAACTCCCTAAACGCACATAAATTATTATTGGCCACTATGAGGGCATTCTCGAGTAAGAAAATTTCTTATTTCATATCATAACTCCACTGGGATAAAATAGGATAGGACTACATCTTTTCACGCTGCATTTGGTTTAGCATTGTGATACGATTACATTTATGCAATTCGACACTTTATTCAGAAAATGTGTTGATATCATATTTTAGTTCTTAAATCCACGAATGACGTCGCAGATGCAAAATATGTAGTTATTCCTAGAAAGTAGCATTTCTGCCATCTCTGATTCCAACTAAACTGAAACAGATAATCATAAATTAGGTACGTTTCCTTTAAGGATATTGACAGATGAGCGTGAGAGACCTGCTAGGTATAATAAGGGATGTTCCATAATTCACGCAAAAATGAAGCTCATTTTCATCTTCAGAAAACCCACAGAATCTCTGACCAGACAATGACGCCAACATAACTAGCGCTCGTGGTTCCAAGCGAAAAATAAGTGAAACAAATTGACAACCATTTTGGATTTCTCCATATAGAATTCTAGAGACGTCAATTAGGCGTGAATGAATTAGCCAAGCCAAACGGTTGAAATTCAAATTGTTGCGTAATTGTTTACAATTGTGACCCGGTAAATTGATTTCCACGCCACCTACCAAGATTTTTACGTACCCGAATCACAGGATAAGATTTGTGACAGTTGATTTCATCACAGAAGTTCCTACTGAAATTATAAATTGGAAGCGCGCGCAAAACATTCTATTTTAAATTTATTGTATAGACATTAACAAATTTGATATCAAAATGCCTCTACAAAATGTCAAAGTATATAAAAAAAAAAAGTAAAATATTTGTGAAAAACTAAGAGATGTGGATAAAATCATGCCTTAAAAAATTGTTAACAAAGCACTCGAAGTTACCAATTATAGAACAATTTTTTTATCGTGTTATCTGTTGCCCTTTAGGATTTAATATAACTCATATTTGGATTTAATTTTCTCCACACGCAGTACAAGATTGCGGCAGGTTTTTAGTTGAGAATGCTTAGTCCAAAAGGAAATAATATAAGAAGATATCCTTGTGAAAGAGGTGTTAAAATTTCTTTTTCGAGTGGCGCCTACAAATAAGAAAATTCTTTCGATTGTTCCGATCATTACGAACTTTTTTGGGAATTCGGTGCATAGATGTACATTATTTGGATTCCTGTACGATGTGCAATATTTAACTCCACAGAGTTCCCCAGTTTTTAATGTATAGTTTCTTCTGCCATCGTTCTTGCACTTGACCACAAAATCTATTCAACATAGAAAATATTAACTTCAACATATTTAATTTCAATTATCACGTATTTTTCACAATTTGTTTTCACGAGGGAAAGGTACAATTACATTTATTTGACCGCAACATATTTAAAAGAATCAAAATCTATTTATTAGTTGGTTTTTATAGCTATTTTTTGGTATAGATTTACTTTTTAATATTCCTTTTCTTAAATTCACTACTAAATTTGGTAAATAACAGTCTCTACTTATTAAATTAAATTTTTTTATTTTTCGAAACACAAATTTTCATACGATTTGACAGTTAATGGAGTGACTTATCCTGTGATTAGGGTTCCGCCGAAATCCGCTAGACGCGGTATGACCGAGTGTCAATAGATGTCATTTAAAAAAGTGCGAGTTTCCAATTTATTCCGCTCCGATCTTCCGCACGAGAGCTAGCGCTATTGTTGAAACCAACAAGGACATACCTAGGTTTAAAAAAACATGTACAATGTACCAACATTTTGTATTTCGATCATAGAACTCATTTAAGCAGGATTTTGTCTTAGTGAGGCGAAGTGGAGCATTATATGTATTTAGAATAGGTACGTCCAGTTCATCCTATTTTGCGATGTAATGTACTGCTGGCACTGTTCGTTGTTCAATTCAATGTTGAATGGTTGATCAGCAGGATCAAACTATTTTGACAAAAACATTTTTTTGTTATATTATGAAGTTCGATCCTAACTTTACCTCTGTTGGTTGTATATCTAAGTGTTGCCATAATATGATCAAGTTTGAGATAAGTGTTTACGGCTATTACATCCAGAAAATGGGAGAAAATTCAGCGCCACACATGCCTACTTTTCGGTTCATTTCTTAAATTCGTCCATTTATAGACGCTATTAGAATTAGGTAGATGTTGTATTCCGATATTATTTCTAGATTTTCACGTCTTTTGTAAGCCATTGTCACCTTAGAACATAATATAATTACAAGTATCTAAACTTAAGTTCTAACCTTATTTCAAGACAACTTATTTATTAGCCATCACACCATAGCTACGAGTATTTTTGTAAGTATGCACTTACTCCAACTGAATATTTATTTATTAATGGAAAACATTTTCTTAAAGATGGTTTGCTAAGCACATATTAAATTGTCCAAATACATCCTCATAATAAACGGCAGCCGACACGGGATAGAGTGGTACTTTTTTTTTGTATGTCATGTTCGCAGTAATCGGCTTATGTTTGTATGGCAGGAACAAGGAGTGGATTTTGGCAGACATTTTTTTTGTTCCTGTTTGTTCAATGGTTCAATGGTTAAATGGCTGAACTAGAAAGAATGTAGTTAAAGTAATTTGTTTTTATGTTGTAGGGACATAACGCGTATATGGACATAATGAAGGTTGTTCTGATTTTCGGAGGTTTATAACTCACCCTTAGAGCTCAAAGCGAAGGTTATGAAGCGGAGCTACATTTGATTAACGTTTTACGAGAATAAAATGATGTATACAGAAGGCACTTGCCTAATGATGAGAAGAAGCTCTACAATATACATTTTCATTATCAGTTTGTATATTAAGATCTACAATTTGTTTGTACTTACAATTAGAATCCTCCAACAAGGTGAAAAATCGACTGTATTGGTCCTACTATTTCCCATTGCGTAGTTTATTTCATTCATGATAATTATAGTTGGTACGGTTGTCAACGATTGCCAAACATTTATGTTGCCATGACCTTCATTTTTATCTTAATGATTAATTTGACACCTATCCAATACTAAAGTCGCGAGTTTATGAAGCTCAAGTGGACCTACTGGTTCTGCTAAATAAGATATTTAAACTTCTCTACATTGAATAGACTTTCTGCAGACAAGCATTATATCAATCATATGTTTTCGTTTAGCTTTATCCCAGCTACAGTTACAACCTTTAGAGTGTCCACTGTAGTTCAGGCTAGGAAGACCCAAGCAAGACCAAGTCGTTAACGATCAACGAAGACCAAATCTGACCGGATTTCGTCTACTCCGCATTTGAGCGTAAATGTATGTAAGAAGGTACAAACTTTGGAATCCGTAATCTTCCGTATTTTGAGGGTTGAAAAGAAAAGATCTTCAAGTTTATGTAACATTCTGTGGCTGTCGCCAGTGGCAAACATTTTGCTGGAACGAATTTTGAAACAGCTTAAAGATGCATTCGCTGTCGAACAAGTTGATTTTCGAGCTGCTTAACTTCAACACATTGCGGATCAATACGTATAACCCCATTGGAAGATTGGCGGAGATTGGGAAAGTCGTTTGAACTTCAAATCTCCTTCGATTTGTGCGCGTCAACTAAGGCGAGGTGACCCTCCGAATTAAAATCGAAAACTGCTCTGTTCGGAGCATTAGAGGAGGAACAAAAAAAATTAGAGAACAGGAACAAATTCTGAATCGATTTAGCCAGACGTACGTCTGTCTGTCCGTCAGTTCATCTGCCTGTCTCTTGAAAACACGATAGCGTCCAAACGAATCGACCGAATCGAATGACATTTTGTGAGAGGACTCATTTGAAAATGACTTATAATGAAAATGATCGAACGATATCGTTTCGACAATAGCAGTCTCTGTCTATTGTGACAGATATGATAGAGACAGGTTTAGTGAAAACGAAAGCGGCTTTCGTTTTGTATTTTACAGAATCCCACCCCACACCGCTTTGTTGAATTTGGTTGAAAATATAAATCTCAAAAACGTTACCAATAGGTGAATGGGGTGAAAACACTATGCATGTTTTATTGAACATTTATACCTCAGCAAAGTAAATGTAAAAGAGAATCTTCAGCAAGCAATTGCAACAACTACACTCTGCTTGACACATCAGAGACTCACACTAGGTAATTATCCCAAGATGAAGTCAGTTGGCAGTCTAGTTGACACCATTCTGGTAGATGGTTCATGACACTGTTAGTAAATTGCTTTCAGGGTCATTCTTTTTCAGCGAGCGGGTACTAGCAGTACTTTGAATCAAACTAAAAGTCGAGACAATTAACAAAAATTTATCAGCAACTTTCTCACAAATCCTACTCGGAACTTCAGCATTCGTCGACTTTACTTTGCCTTACTTTGTGCAGGTAGGTGTTCAATAAAACACATTTAATATTGGATACTTTCTTTATTCTACTTTGTTGATACTTTTTTCTTCAGATTTGCTAGAATGTTTAAGAAGAAATTTAATTGATAGAAGCGGGAAATTAAATCTCTGTTTCTATATTGCGGAGTTTGCTGAACTTCTCTTTCCAACACTCAAGTGTATGTGCTTAAAAATTACTTACTTATTTACTTAAGGTGTACAGTCCCGGGTGGACCTTGGCCTCAACCAACAAGCGTCTCCAGGCAGCACGATCTTGGGCCAGCTGTCTCCAGTTTCGCACGCGAAGTTGGTTAAGGTCCAACCAACTGCTTCACTTGAGCCGCGGTCTTCCTCTACTGTGCCGTCCCTCGGGTGTGGATTCGAAGATCTTCCGCGCCGCTCTACACCTCAGTCGTTGGACCTTTACTCTTCTGGCTAGGGCGATGTTGCTGTACACTTCGTCGTTGTATCTCTTCCTCCATTCACCGTCACGGGACCGAAAATTACTCGAAAAATGTTCCTCTCGAAGCAACTAAGAGTAACCTCATCCGATTTTGATAGAGTCCACGCCTCTATATACTATAGAGTAGGAGTGGGACGATTAGGGTCTTATAATGGGTCACTTTAGTTGTTCGAGAAAGGGCTTTGCTCTCAGCGCTTGTGTCATTGTCTGAGTTCATAGCGGAGCCTAGACAAAGTCCTTAACAACCTCAAAGTTATATCTGTCTATAGTGACATTCTGTCCGAGACATCGGTGTTGGGTGTCCTTTCTTGATGACAGCAAATACTTTGTCTTGCCCTTATTATGACCGCCAAACTCATCACGCTGCGGTCTGCTGATTATGTCGATGTCGTCGGTGTAGGCTAGTAGATGGACGGACTTTTGGTAGTGCCTCTGGTGTTAGCGTTTGAGTTTTGCACTATTCTTTCAAGAACGATGTTGAGGAACTCACATGACAGCGCATCGCCTTGTATTAAATCATGATTACAAATTAGCAGAAAATAATTATTTAGTGCAATTGACAAACGGCCTTAGAGTCAACATAGAGCTTCATTTGAGCCAGCAATTTTTAAACACCAATGGCATGAAATTATTTTCAATAAAGCCAAAACCATGTCCCTTAAAATTATTCTTGCACATGATGTATTTATATATATTATATGTACCTACATATTTTCAATATGAACTTGAACCATTTTTATGATCCACGCAATCTTAAAAATCTCAATCTCAACACCCTGTGCATCTAGGATGTGGGTAGAAGTGATTATTATCAAATTTAACACTGCTTTCGAAAGTTTCCCTTAGGGAATGCTCTAACGAGAGAGGGAACGAAATATAGAAATAAAATACCAAACCCAAGTGGTGTGAAATATCCTTTCCCAAAAGAAGTAATTGAATCCTCTCCCTTTGGACCAACTTAAGCATTATAGCCAACGCGCATGCCTTACCAATGTCTGTATGAATTCTCTTCCATTTAAGAGCAATATAACCCATGTGCGGGTGTTAAAACTTTGAGCAACAGTTTGAGCATATAAAAGTCAGTGAATCCTTTTACTGAAATCAGTTACCAACAGTTGACTACCGATACAACATCGTGTTTAAAGTGTAACTATTGTAAAAATATTTATATTAATTTGCGCGGCGGATCAGGCTATCTTCAGATAAGGAGTTGGTCGGTGTTGTTTCCAAATAGTTTAGTGAGAATTTAATGGTGATTTAAGAAGAGAAACAAATCAACAGAAATACAAATAACTATTCAAGGATGCAGTTTAGCAGTTTTGGTCTGGTGGCGTGTAAAAGGAGCTCCCTGCTAAAGCTGTGGGTGTTTTGCTCCATGCTTTTCAGTGCAGTAAGTTTAATATTGTTAAAATGTTATTGTGTGTTTTCTTTTCATTTCATTTCACGGATATTTCTCATCTATCGCATCTGTTGAAACTAATGCACTTAGGGTAGGGATGATTGCAGAATTTTGTTATGTAATCGTAATGATTATAAATGATTTAATTTTGTGGATATTCGAGAATTTGCAACCCTCAATACATAGAGGGTGTCAAGTGGCACAGATAAGCAGATTACTTTCCTATCCCTACTTTCAAAATGTATAATTTCTCTTTGTCACAAAATACGAGTAATTTACCGACAATTGATTTATTATTGTTGAAAATTGCATTTTGAAATAGACTGAATGAATTTTGGATTTCATCACAGTTTTGAATACTCTAACAAAATTTTGAATATTTTTATTTTTATTCAACTTTTAGGTACTATAGTAATTATTTTTAATGTTCCTTAAAATTATTAAAATTCACAAAAGGGAATTTTGAATATATAGAAATTTTGCCATTGTTAAATGATTCCTCGTATCGCGCTATAACTTTTACATAGGTATCCTTTTTCGATTTTTAAATTTAATTCTTTTATAATGATTTTAAAAAAGACATAATATGTAGCATTTGGTCGAAAAATTATATACTAGAAATTCGTTATAAATTCTGCTGAGGTTGCAAAGAAAAAATATTAATGCATTTTTATATTTGAAATTTGATCCAAGGAAACCAACTTTGATTGATTTTTGGCAAATAAATAAAAAAAAACTCGAAAAATAGTAAAACATCTAAAAAACAGCAGAAAACTAAAAAAAAAAAACACCGACAAAGTTCCGCGCTTCTTTTGTACGCTATTATATCCGCATTGAAGCAAACATTTTGCCTACCCCTTCTACTAAGGACCTTTCTCTATTCAAAGGAATGTAATAAAATAATAAAAGCGGAATGCTTGCAATACGACAAAACTCTTGTTCTCTATATACATCCTGCGAGGAGATACGACTACGAGTAAAGTGTGAAATGAAAAATTGAGAAGAACAAAAGAAAATGTAATTTTATTTCACTTTAGACATATTTCAAATTCAAATAACATTACGTAGATCCTTTGGACTCTTTCAGATCGGTTTTGTTCCATGTGAAATGTGGCAAGCCTTCAGAAATTAATTAAATTCGATTGTACAAGGACACGTCGTCGTCGGCATTTGGCCGGAGAAATGTCAATATGTCGATGTGGTAGAAAGTAGTTCATGTTATGAGCTTTGAATATTCTTCTTTTTCAATAAATATAGGAATTAATCTGTGAAGGACTATCGATTCGTATTTGATTGATGTGTTGATTGTTTTTATTTTCCCTTCTCTCTTTCGCCCACTGATGGAATGGATTCACGCGTCACGCTTTAAATGCAATCATATTTGATTACAACAATACAGCCTGTAGATGTTGTCTTAAAGTACAGGACAACGCAACCAGCTCAGTGTGGAATTGTTGGAATTACGAGTATTTGCAGCAGCTATTGCGTGTTGACTGTGGTTGATGTGGTCATGATGAACCAGCAACGTTAAATCGATTAAATTTTTTTTTCTTTTCTCTATGGCGGCTGCTGCTGGCAGGAGAGATAAACATTATTAATCTGTTTAATCTGTTTGCCATAGAAACAAAAAAAAAAAACTGTATCGGAAAATATGCGAGTGAGTAAAGTAGAAGCAAACAAAAACATAATATTTTTGTGAGGACCTCTTGTCGGTGTGACCAAAAATATACAAATGAGAATGGCTGAGAAGTGAAGGTAGTTGGCCATGGTTATGACCGTTTTCCACTTACCTCAATATCAAGAGTGTTTGATCCGTTCTTTAATAGTTACTATTATAGTAAATTAGGTGGGATGCGTGCCTTATCTTAACAAATTTTTGAAATATTCTGCTCTACTTAATAAAAATGTATTCTGTTGATACATACTGCTTTAAACGATCGAATCTTTTTCCAGTCCAAAAACAATACAAACAAATTAAAAAAAAAATAGTAAATCGATTAGGAAAAACAGTATTTTTCACGGTATACATTTTATTCAATAAAAGTGATCAAATAGAGTCCCAATAGAAAAGTTCCTATATCTATACCTCTGTATTTTCTGCACAAAACTCAAAATATCACTTTTACTTCTTCGAGAAACAAATATGTACTTTTAAGCAAGTTTTACGCTGATCTTTAGTTTTGGGGAATTTTTATGCTTTTACAAACAAAAGTAAAATTGAAGTAAATTGGTCTGACTAAAAATGAGTCTTCTTCTTTTTCGACGATGATATGATCTGAATTATGGGGATTATAACCCTCCCATTTTACTGCATCCCTACGCGTCCGTCTTTTGGGTTCGCCGATTCGACCTCAAGAAATATTGGCAGGCCTCCCTGTCTCGGATCCATTCATTACTGAGGCCGATCAAATGCTGGTGGTTTTGTTTTTTGTGTGATCCAAGAGTTGTTATGCCTGCCTCTCTCTTTCAGCTTGCGTTGGAACGTTGATAGATATTGCCTTTTTAACAGGGTTCGAAGGATCTCTCCTTTGAACCTGACAGTACCAACTGGGATGTTAGTGCTTATATTTCTTAGAGATGGGTTCTTTGACATGAAGCGTTCCTCGGATCTTTGAACTTCTTATTCTATCAAGCTTTGTTACTCCTACTGTCATACTTTTCGTACGCTGTCCAACATTGTGAACCGTATGTGAGCGCCGGGAGTACAACTGCGGTGTACGGTGCCTTCCTTTCAGCTTAGGGGACATTTTTCTGTCACAGAAGATGGCTGAGGTTTCCCGCCACTTCATCCCTACGCTTACGCGATGATTGATATCGTCATCGCACTTGGGAAGCACATTTCCATTCAAATAAATAGCTGGAATAGGCCCGAGTGGATCGGAAAATGGGCAACACAGGTACCCGGTCTTTTTTTTGGCTAATGCGGTACCCATTCCCCTCCAAAACATCCACCCAAACATCAAGTGCTCGTTGCAGGGAAGTTTGATCATCACGTATGATGGCTCCATCGTCAGCAAAAAATAAATGAAGCACTTTTGGGTCCGTCACATTTCCTTCAATCAGATAATCAAGGAGAACAATCAAGAGCAAAGGACTTAAGACGCTTCCCTGATGTAAACCGACTTTGATTGGAAACTCCTCTGTGACTCCGGCAGGACGTATCGCATTTTCCTTTGTGCAAAGAAAGAAGATAACTTTCCCTCCAATGATCAAGCATTGGATCGCCTCTTATAAGTTTGGAGATGAAAATCATGAGCCATTTAAACCCGATGTCTCCCATATTTTTCCAGAACTCAGATGGTATCTCGTCCGGTTCAACCGCTCTTCGTATTTTGGACTCTTTGGACGCCAAGTTGAGAATTCTTTGGCTGTAACTTCATCATAGTTGGAGACGGCTCTTAGAAAGTATATCCGAGGAAACTGTTCGTTTAAAAGCCTTTCACAATACTGTCGAAACCAGTGTAATATTTTTGCGTCTTCCACAAGAAGCTGACCTTGAGCACGGTTAATGAACTTTGGTGTACGAATTTCCTGGGCATTACTCCTTCTTTGAGCGGCTATTTTGAAAATAGCTCTGCCCTTGTCCAAGTTCGTAGTTTGACTGGTTCATATCAGCAGCCGAAGAAGATATTTCCTCGAACTCCCGATACAAGCTTGATATACTCTTAGCTTGAATTTGGGCGCACTTCTTCTTCGCTAAATTTTTGCAACGTCTATATTTCATTTCAAGGCGATCTTTGTCATCTCTATTGCTAGGGGAGCACTTTGACCAAGCTGAATAAAAATGAGTATTGACAAGAAAATAATCAAAAGGCAAGGTTAGACTGTATAGAGTTATAAGATCATCAGGGAAGTCTAAAGTCCTTAGGTCACATTTAAGGTCAGAACCTAAACCTAAATCTTGCTGAGTTGTAAAATTTCTCCCAATTTTATCCATTCTTGTTGGATATCGATTCCATTTCAAGCAGTTCCGTAGCTTTGAGTACCTACGGCCAGAAGCTCTGCCTTGAACATACTGCACGTGTCTGGAAGTTGCATTGCCAGATGTAGGTCTACATTTCTCTAGTTTTGGAAGGGCCCTACGAACTAACTGGAACTAACTCACACTAGTCAAATGTCCTTTTAAGGTACTCTAGTCCATGAATCCCTTTTGGACTTTCTGACTAAATGTTTATGTACTTAAACTGTCGTTTGACTTCACTCTGCATTTGCTTATTACATGTGGTGTAATCTTCGATCAGTTTGTCTCCTTACTTCTTTTAGACCTATTCCAACATTTAGTCTGTCTTATTTTTGGAGCATTCTTTCTCGAAAGCTGTTGTAATAGGGTTTTGTTAATCAGCTCTATTGCCCTGTCTAAATTCTTATCATTACCACCTGTAGTTAGTTGGGTATCAAAACACCGATTTAACACATCTTTACATTTCGCCCAATTTGTTTTTTTTTTTTGGGATTGGATGAATCAATATCCATCGACAAAGATGCTACATCCGCAACCCTTCATTTTCCCACATCTAACTTTTCTGTAGATAAGAAGATAAGGGTAATATCTAATAAAAGTGCCTCCTGCCTATTTCTAACCACAAAAGTACGTGATATCCTGTATTATGAAAGCCAAAAACTTTAATCACCACTTGGCTTAAGCAAATTGACCATAGTTCTATAAATAGATCCATTGTGACTCAGCAATGATAGCTATTTAAAAGGTTAAATATTTTCAATTTAAAAAGGGAATTTACAGGAATTTTTGGCTTTCCAGTTTTCCTGTTTCGAAATATTTGCATCGAAGATATTTTGCTTGGGCGCACTTGTTCATTAACTGACCTGTAGGCAGAGTGCCGGCCATTGGGAGACTGTTTGTGAGAACTTTTTGCAAAGTAAAATTGTTGTTGTTTGATGCAAATTAGTTGAAACCATATTCCTGTTTGAATGATGATGGTGCCTGCTGCTGCTATTTAAGTTGTGGAGTCGTGCTTTTATACGATTTTGTAATTGTTTTATTATTCGAAAATTAGTTTGCTATGTATTTTGTATCATTTTCTAGTAGTCTATGGTTTGACCTTTCAAAGAGTTTGTCTAAGGGAGAGAGTGTTATGTGTGATACGTTCTATTAGGTATGAGATTTGGTTTTTTTTTTTAATTTCCAACGCTGCTCGAGCTAAATTTTAGCTTCCCTACAAAATGCTCTCCAAAATTTTGCTGAGCTAAATTTAAATCAATCCCTTTAGCCAAGCGGAACACCAGCTTTAAGCTTAGTACGCTGCTCAAGCTAAATTTTAGCTCCCATACAAAATTCTACAAAATTGGAGAGTCGCTAAAATTTAGTTTCGCTCGAGCAGCGTACTAAGCTTTTGCTAAAAAATCAAATTTTCATTTCAGACTATATCTACTTCATGTATCTGTCAAAATACAACACAACGTACGTGTGAAAATTTAGCTAGGATTTTAGCTAATAGAAAGATGTGGAAAATAATTGGAAATTTTTGAAATTTAGTTTCGCTCGAACTGAGTACTTTTCTTTACCGTTCAAATATTGAGATGGATTCATTTGGCTATTGTGTTCGTGCGTCGACGCGGTCATACCATTCTCGTAGAGTTGGTGGTTTATTGCTACCACTAACGCCAACAAGTGACAAAGATTAGAAACAGAAACAAAAACGGAAACAGAAGAGAAGGATTTTTCGTTCTGTTGTACCACTGCATTTAGAATTAATTTTCTTGCTTATTCACACGTACCTATTCAATTATTTATAGATAGAAAAACCGAGAGAGGATATATATTATACGTTCACACAATTTATTGGTAGATGTTAGGAGTCAGGACGCAAATATATATACAATATACTATATATAGAAATTTCCGACCGTATAATGAAATGCTGGGTAAACATTTCCTTTTCAAGTATAAAGACAAAAATTGTAACGTAGATAATCACAGTCAACATGCATTGCGAATAATTCCAATAAGAACCTTCACAAAATAAAAACCATGAAAAGAAAAAGAAAACGGTTGCCTTGCTTGCCGAATTTTTGTTGATTTTTTTATATTAACAGAAAACATATTAAATTTTACGATTTTCGACTTCCACTCCATGAACACATGTAGCTATTCAATATAACGCAAATTATGGCTAAAATTAAATAATTAAAGAAATTTAAATACAAATTAAAAATATATGGGCTGGAAAACCGACATTCCTCCTTTAAATGACACTACTACGATGACATTTATACATTAACCTTGAGTTAGACACGACTTTCTTAGTTCTTAAAGTTAACTCGAAGATAAATTGGTTGTTTCTTAGGTGATTTTATTTAGTAGGTTATTAGTAAGGCCAATTATTGAAAACTTCATTCATAGTGCGACTGTTATAGTGAGACCTCTAAAATTGGAAGATTCTTGTTGACACATCGTATATTCCTGGAGAGTGAGTAGCAGTGTAGCTAAGAATTATTTGGGTCATGTCTGGATTAAGAACAACGTATTGAACCACTTATGAAAAGCTTGCGGTGGTTTAAGCGCTTCTAAAATTTAGTGGCTTATAACTTACCAAATCCTTACAAAACGAATGCTTGCGCACTTTGGTGTAGAGATATTTTGGTGAAAATATCCCTTCCATATGAAGATATGTCTTCGGCGCGAGCTAGAAGGGTGTCCAACAATTATCGAGTTTAATTTCAACATGCTTTTACTCTCATTAGGGTACAAGTTGATGGCAAACTTCTGTTTCAGGCAGCGGTGTCCACATGTTTTGTTGTAATGATTTCTAAAAGAAAACATCAAATAAAGTCAGATTTTGTAGAATAAAATAAGAAAATTTGTTCTTCTTGGAAAATGAAAGAGAAGTACGATTTTCGCCTTAGCACGTTAAAATAATATAATATGTGGAGCTAAAGAATGGATCAGAAAACTGATAAATCACCTCACCCAATGTTCGAAAGTACAGCTGACAAAGATAATATAAGTACTATATCTAGAACTGGGTTTTAGACCTTTCCTTTTGTTTCTTCAGAGGAGTCATCACAAGTGTTGCCAACCCGGATCGAAGATTTTATGCCTCATTCCGAAAAAAATTATGCCTTTTTCCAAAAAATTATGCCTTTTTGGTAAAAAAGATAAATAACGAAGAAAGTTTCAATTTATGTGTTAAACTTTTATTATAAGGCACAAAGGTAAAAAAAAAACTATAATTAAGACATAATTGTGTACCTATACTATTTATAACTAAAATTATGAAAAACAAAAACTAACTTCACGTATAACAGTGTTTATTCGATTGACCTGCACCGCAGTCATCGCCATCAGTTGAACTTGAACTCATCTTTAAAATAAACTATTACAAAATGTTTTTTAAAATTTATTTTTTACCAGTAACGAAAACAAAATTTAAGGGCGGCCGCACATTGGAGGCGTTTTCGTATGAATTTGACTCGTGCGATCTGGTACGAAAACGGACGAACGATCCCGACTTTCTAAGTAGGTACAATGGGAGCCCGCACCGCACATTGGATGCGAGTTAGTCGTACGTATATACGTATGTGTAGTTCCGCTTCCGATGTCCGAAAACAATCTGAAATTCTTAAACACTTTCGTACGTTGAAATGAAACATTGAAAATATATTAACTTGGTGGAGACGTCCGTAGCTCCTTCCGTGGCGCTGACCTCTTCCGATCGTCCCCCAACACAAATACACAACAATAACTAGCTTTAAGAGTTTCATCTTATCTGTGTCTGTGTCTGTTAGACCTAATCTCATGGCGTGCTTCCTTAGAAGACAGTGCCCAGAGAGTATCCCTATTGCCATTCGTAGCCTTGATCTGCTGAGCTTTAGTAATTCTACAGATTTTTTCCGATCTATCTTAGGCCACAGAGCCTTTGAGACCCTGTGCCCTACTATATTCAACCATCTCTGATCTGCCCTATTTTGAATATTCTCGAGAATAATTCTCTTGGCCACAGCTATTGGTGGTTTTATGCCCTCAATTGTTTCATTAGGTGGAAGCTCTGCTCCGGTTTTGACCCGAACATCAGCCCGTTCGTTATACCCTCAATATCTCAGTGTCCGGGTACCCAACACAATCTGACCTGGTTCTGCGCGCATAGTGCTCTGAGCATTGTGCGGCAGCTCCTGACTAGTTCAGATTTGATGATGAAGGACTCTAGCGCATTTAGCGCAGCCTGACTATCAATATAGATAGCGGTATTCTTGTTGGATTATACAGTAAGTCTTCCATAATATGATGAAGTTCACTGAATTAATCTCTTTTTAAATATTCGGTTCTACGATAGTGACGACGCCGCCGCAATCTCCGAGTTAGGAGAAAATTATCTTCAATATACAGATTATTCATCAGGCCCAAAATTGAAGCTACCGGGACACTGCCTGTTTAAGGAAAAAATCATATTCGGTGTTCGCATTCAATTCGTACGACCAGTATTCATACGTTTACGTACGTTACAAATTCGTATCCAATGTGCGGACGACCTAATGCATTTGCATACGTTTGGGTTTAGTGAGTAAGTCTAGTAGGGAATTGGAAAATAAGCATGACGCACAGTGGTAAATGAAAATTAGTGAAGCGACTTTGATCAAAGTACCAGATTTACTAAATTCAAAATTTATTTTTATGGATTGATTATAAAAAGACTTTATAAAAAATTATGCCTTTTTTCTCAAATTATTCCTCAATGCCTCAAGCATCGGAATTATGCCTAAAAGGCATAATTATGCCTGAGTTGGCATCACTGGTCATCACCGATCGGAAAAAAAAAGAATGTGCTTCAACTTCAGAACTAAAAACTAAAACTATTCATATTTTTCTAATTTCAATCAAAGGTATCATTAAAAAGATTATAAACAATTATCGAATGACTGAGTGAAACAAAAAAAAACCCTTCGGTCACATACAAATCGAAGGTTTTTAGCTTCGGGGTAATTTTCTGAATAGCTTTTCGGAACATTGTTCCCATATTTACCACACCGGCTTTTTGCATTGCAGTGCAATCAAGTGCGTTTTTGACTGATATTTTCGACATCTGCATACGAACTTTATTCCTATATGCTCCGAGTGAAATTGGTTCCGGAATTAATTTACGATTTGTAGTGAAGTGTTTATTAATGTAAGCAATAAAAAACTATTTAGCAAAGTAATGTTTTGTATTTATTACTTAAATTTGTGTTTCCAGTGCAAAAGTGTGTATGCTACTCCATGTTCACCTTATCAATCGCCCGCTGTTTTCACTCAGTAGATAGATTTTATAACATGCTACCCTCCTGCATCCGCCCGTCTATCATTTTATTTATCTTTGACTAACCTCTTTTTTTCCTACAAAAATAGTACGTATACGCCCTAGTAATTGAACTGAAATTATTTTCTTTATTCTTTTTTTAGAAATATCTATATATTTTGAAAAAAAGGACATTCAAAAACATGTTAAATTGTTTTCGTGAAAATCGTAAAAAATCCAAGAATTCCTTTTTAATATTTTAAGGAGTATTAATCACCCCTATTGTCGTTGTCGATTACGACTCTAAAAAAAAAAACGACATGACTGTTTGGTATTGGCGACTAAAAATAAACGACTTTTGTCGCGGCGACGATCGACAAATGGCGTCTCAAATGTCAAAAAATGTGGATTGTATTTTTCGACGACGATCGTCGGTATTGCGTGAGGCGTTTTGTGACTTTTGTCGTGGAAATGATACATTTCTGTCGTCGACTATTTTGCGGACGACTGTGTGATAATGTGTTAAAAAAAATATGTGTACCTAATTTTTAGTTAACTAAAAGATTATTAAAGTTATTTTGCAGAATGGAGATAACAAATAAAAGGCAATTTCTACATTTAGTGAACGAAATGCAGAAAAATATTCCTTTGGCAAAATCATTCACGAAGGCATAACAAAAGTGAGGTTAATCGGCAATGGGACGACATAGCCTTATCTCTGAATTGTCTTGGACCACCTTCGACTTCGATAGTTTAAAATACATTTAAAATCTGAAAATAATTGTTATTAACACAATGTATGTAATTTAAATTATTTCTACCACCCACTTAATGTCGGGCAAATCCAATGGATTGGATTTGGTTCGAATTTCCTTCCTTAACTTTACCAGCATTTTTTTCTGGTTTTCTTCTTCGTCACTGCCTGGTCACTGCTTTCAAAAAACATGTCACACTATTCTTTTTTGATTTGTTTTATTAAATAATTAACCAAGTCACAAACAAAACACCAGACCAAACATAAATTCGTCGACTGAAATGTCAAATCCCATGTGTCATAGTTTGTGGAATGTATGTGGGATGTAAGAGTTCAGAGAGTCGAGTCGTTTCAGTTACGCAATACCAAATTTCAAACGACTCGATACGACAAACGTCGCCAATCGTTTATTATTTTTTTTATCAAAGAATTGGACATGAAGTTGTAAAGTATGTCCCATAATTCACTCAAAATTTGAATTTTGCACCATTTAATAGCACAGTGATGCCAACGGAAAAAAAAAGATAACAATGTGACAACTGACAACTGACAGTTTGGGGTTAATAAAAATGGAACGCTATACGAAAGAACAACGCATTTTCATTGTTGAGCAATATTTTAAAATGCCACATGCCATACAGCCAGAGAAATAATTAAATTACTGCATGATTCATTTCCATTATTTATTGGAAATTTCCCTGTAAAATCACATACTGAATTTAATTTTTCTGTTTGTTTATCGTCCATTCGTCCCAAAAATAGAAACTCACACAAACGAATAGTTGCGAGAAGAAAGGGCTAGGGTATCTACCGCCTCTTGAGCCACCCATTTTTTTTTGAACATTTTATGGTATAATATTTTTTTGGTTATATGAAAAATAAAGTTAATATTGCGACTAATGGACAAATTAAAAGCTCCGCACTAAGCTAAAAAAATTCGTTGAGACAATTCGAGCATTATTTCATTTATACGACACTGGACATCGAGCAGGACAACATTCCTGCTCAAATTGTCAATATATCCTTCGTCATGTGGGGGCTATACTATATCAATTATATTATCTTTTTCAAACCCGTGTAATATCAAATTTGGGTGTTCAATTTCACGCAAAAATGCATTGCGCCACCCTGCATTTCAATATACGCCAAAGGACCGAGTCTACCAGAAATAATATACAAATTACCTAGGTAAAGAAAATCATCCCTTTGAATGCTTATGCTGCATTTTCTTCGCTCAGAAAATGCAACAGCAAATTCCAAAGATGGATGGCAGCTATTTTCTGATTATAAAGAGGGAATTGTGAAACCTTTAAAGTTTAACTGCTTCAAGAGGATGGAATTTGTAAGTAGGTATAGTTGACGTGTTTTGAAATATTAAAGAGCGGAGAGTTTTCAAACAGCATTCCCTAACTATTTTAAGACAAGCCCGTTTAAATGTGTTCATATTCAATAAGTATGTAATGTGAGGTAAAATATTTTGTGGGGAAACCCGGATAAAAGAAAGTGCGGTTAAAGGGCTATTATTGTGATCTAACATGGCTGTCAAAAGGGTAGCACTCTGTTTGGGATCTAGCTACTTGGCGGTGTCGTGTTGTCGCATCTATCTCATACATGACAAATTGTGATTATTTTACATCCCCTTGGTTACCACCGGGTATTAGTCTTGCCCATCTTGACTTTTTTTTTGTATACCTAATTGACACGCGCTAAAGAGGTTTAGACTACTCTTATGGTGTAGTGGGATGTACTGTACACAGCGCGGGCGATAAGGAAAATGGGAAAGAGAAGATAGGAGATTCCGATGCACATTAGCTTTAAATGGCTGTAAATTGTACTGAGGAGGAAAGACTATATTTTTCAGGACTAGTTCGAAACAAAAACATCTTTGGCGGGTTAGTTGTAAGCACAGAATCCACGAAATGACAACAGGCAACGGCTACCGACTAAACGATTTTGCAGCGGCTCGTAATACGGTGATAAGTACTCCAATGCTCAGGATCCACACAGAAACCTGGCATTCTACAGGCGGTCGAACCGCCAACCAAATCGACCATGTACTTACTAATCGATGCGAGGCACCAGTCCAACATCCTCGACGTGCACACATTCCGAGGGGCAAACGTCGACCCTGTCCATTTTCTTGTCGCGGATAAATTCAGAGCTCGACTGTCCAACGAGAAGTAGCTGTGAACCACCCAGAAGAAGAAATTCGACGTTGGACGCTGTAGTAGCCAGATCCTACACGTAGTGCCTGAGTATGAAAATCTCCTCCGTCCACTCACATACCACAGACGCCAACAATCAGTGGTGCCAGTATCGCGACATCATCAAGCAAGTATAGCCGAAACCTTTGTAGGGTACCAGCCACCCCAGAGAAAGAGCCCTTTTGGTATGATGATGAATGCGTGTACAGGAAAAAGGTGACAGAAGATGCACACAAGAAAGCGCTGCAGCGCAAAACAAAGGCAGCGAGAGAAGAGTATCGAGGCAGGAGAAGGGAGTTAAAAAAGATCCTCCGTAGAAAGAGGGCTTACGCAGCTTCCCAGCTCAAGGAGATCGAAGAGACGCGCGATCGTAACAACATCCACAGGTTCTACAAAAAACCAAGCAACTGACTGCTGGCTTAAAAACTGGAACGCAGGCCGTTCGAGACAGCGAAGGAAACCTAGTCACCGAAGCGCAGGGAATAGTAGATGTGTTTAAGCAGCATTTACATCAGCTGCTTAATGGGCATCAGGTAGAGAGACTGATGGGGCAAGAAGAAAACCCACGTCCAGTCAATGAAGAACCAGTTCCACCGCCTAGTATAGAAGAAGTTGGCCTATCTATAAAAAAGCTTAAGAACAACAAAGCCGCAGGCTCTGATGGTTTACCAGCGGAGCTATTTAAATACGGTGGTGATGTTTTGCCAGGGAGCATGCACCGAATAATCAACCAAGTATGGCTGGAAGAAAACATGCCCGATGACTGGACTATCAGCTCCATATGCCCCATATACAAAAAAGGCGATCCTATGTCTTGCAAGAACTATCGAGGCATATCTCCTATCCAAAATACGGATGTATGAACGTCTTAAACAGTTCTGCAACACACTAATCGGCACGTACCAGTGTGGCTTCCGGCCCGGCAGATCGACTATAGACCAAATTTTCACACTGAGGCAAATCCTGGAAAAGACAAACGAATTTCAAGTCGAAACTCACCGCACCTATTCATCGACTTCAAAGCCGCGTATGATAGCATACATCGACAGGAGCTCTATATGGCGATGACCGAATTCGGAATCCCGGCAAAACGCTGTAAAACATGCGCTGCAACGTGTAGTTTGGAAGTAGCTCCTCCGATCTATTTCAAACTTGCACCGGATTTCGGCAAGAAGACGCGCTATCATGCGACTTCTTCAATCTCGTACTGGAGCAGATAGTGCGCAGGGCATGTGTCAACACGGAAGGCACTATCTTCAACAGGTCCGTTCAGATGCTGGGGTATGCGGACGATATTGAAATCATCGGTCGTTCCCAGCGTGCCGTGATAGAAGCGTTCACGACGATCGAAGAACAGGCGAAATCCGTTGGCCTAAAATTAAATTAAATGAGGACAAGACTAAGTACATGCTATCAACAAACAAACAAGCATCTGTCCACCGCTTAGGACAAAACGTCACTATTGATAGCAACAATTTCGAGGTAGTTAAGGAGCTCACCTGCCTCGGAGTAAACATGAACTCCACGAATGACACCCTAATGGAGATCCGTGGAATAATCACCCTAGGAAACCGTCGCTACTTCGGTTTGGCAAAACAACTGGGTTAAAAACTTCTGACTCTAAGCACGCAATGAATGCTCTACAAAACCCTTAGCCAGTTCTGCTTTATGGCGCCGAGTGCTGGACGATAAGCAAGAAGGGAGAGCTGATATACTGGGCTCCTTCGAAAGAAATGGACAAGAAGTTACAACCGCGAACTCTGTGAGCTGTTTTCGACGGATGTAGTTCAAAAAGCCAAAACACGTTGACTACATTGGCTCGACCACATCGAGCGAATTAGCAATAATGCTCCAGCTGAGAGGATCTTCGAATCCCAGCCCCCAGCCGAACCTTCGATTCATCGCGAATGCCAGAGCGCTTGGTCTGGACTACTGGAAGCAGCGTGCAACTTTTGCAAAAGGATTGTCTGTTCAGTTTACAGAGTTTAGCAAAACGTAGGTACCTATAAATGGAAAAATATTCGCATTTTTAGTCCTTCAGACTAAATTAAACTTTGATTCTTACCCAATTACCGCTGAAAACTTTGTGCTGCCCTATTGCCATTACTTTAAGTTTTTGGCACTGTAAGTTGGGGAAATTTATTAAAGCGGATTGAGTATGGAGTGCATTTTGGCTGGAAGCTGCTTAAAGTCCGCACTTGTATAATCTTTATTGGTGAAAATATTGTGCTGTGAGTTTTCAATCTTTTTTAGTTTGCATGTAGGTGGTAACGATGCGTTGTGCAGGTTTTTAATTTTTTATGAAGAGATATGGTAGCATGAAGAAGGCTTACTATTGTGCCCGGAATGGGAAAGGATGTTTTTGATTTAAGTGGGTTGTTAAGTGAAATGCGAATAATTTTAAAGAATCCTTTTCTGCGAATCGTTTTTCGATGATTTAATATTTATAGAAATAACGTATATTTCTATAAACCCGGAGATGGGTTGCTAACCATACACACAACCCCCAACACCGTTGATCGAAACCAGAGAATGCATCCTCCTCGTAGAGGTGAGTATCATGTCAGATTTCTGATACTCACTCAGCCTGTCAATTGCGACAGAGAATTATTGTGTTGCTACGAGTATTTTCTCCATGTTCAACCCTCGCGCTCATAAATTTATTAAGTAAAGTTCATTACGGACAAGACCAGTAGGTACCCAGTGGCTCCCACGTGGAGTTAAAATAAGCCAAGTTGATGTCAATTAGTGCCTACCCTATTCATACAACATCCAACCACCATACATACATATATTTTCAAACATTGAAACAAAATATGTATAAAATGCGGGAATACAAAATTTACTACCCAACATCATCACAATACAGTGAGAGGGCGGGCTGCAGTTAGCTACGATACAGGTAAAAAATGCCAAACGCGTGTGAAATACAAGTCCCATCTGGTTAACATAGAAAAAGGATATTGTTCGCCGAGCTACAAGTTCAGACAAAGCTTTCTAAATCGGAAGTGAATTCATAATAGGCTGGCATTTTATCGCTAAGGACATGTTTTAGGGAGGAAGGTTAATAAATTCAAGAGTAGCGTAAAATCCATTTTACTAGCAAACAGATATGAATAAAATTGCAGATGTTGACAACTTTTGTAAAACTAAAAATATCTCAATATCCTACTGCTGCTTAGACTCGGTATAATAAAAATAAAATAAAGGAAATCTGCCGCGGGCTAGTGGACAATTTTACAGACTGGATATTTTTAAGAATTTGCTGGTTGGTGACTTAAAATTGAAAAGAAAAAAAAAATTCGAAAAATACTGGCAACCAGTCTATAGAGCTTATAAATGTGACAAACGGTGATAGTGCACAAAACTCAATACCGAAGAAGAAAGCTACAAAGAGAACAAAAGGACCAAAAGTCCACTTGCAGTTTAGCATGTTGATAACTTCTTTCAACCATATGCGGAGGTAATGAATACCAATAAATGTAAGCTAGGAGACAAAAATACACTTAGACCAGCATAGGTCCATTGGGATAGCACGAAAAACGGATCATGTGAGATCTCCCAATACTGGTTGAACCATTTTGAGCTCCTTATAAAGCGTCTGTATTTGTCAGATCACCTACATAAGTCGTTATAATGGAAGGCTCCCAAGTGAACCTCCGCTTCTTCATCCATACAGTTTCTGCGGAAGTCGTTTGCAAAAAGGCCTAGCCTTACTACACTTACTGACGACTATTATAATGTCAATATGCAGTTTTTTTTTTAGAGAAATCAAATTCTTAGAGCGTTTCAAATCCAGTTTAAACCAAAGCTGTTTGGTCGCTAGACATGCCACTTGTCCATCTAAGATTCCCACTCTTAATAGCATCCAGCTTTAAATTTTGTTTGCTAGAAACGATTGGTAGATGCCTTTATCCGGCAGGATAGGTATAGTTGTTCCTATTCTGACAATTCCCTGGTGGGTTGGGGTTGAAATACTGTATGGTCAAAATTCTGTATGAACAAAACACTGTATTTCAAAATTCTGTATTCCAAAATTCTCTATATCAAAATTCTGTATTTATTATTTTTTTTTTAATACTTCTCTCGGGAAAGGTGAACCTATAACGCTTCAACAGCGCCCCGAGATGCTTGCATATGTAGGTTAGTTCTGCACTTAAATTGCACTTAAATTGATTCATCTTCTGAAAATATATCCTTACTAGCGGACCCGGCGAACTTCGTCTCGCCCCAATTTAACGCCTTCAAATTGGCATTTTTTCTTAACACCGATAGTGGAATCGAAATCAGTAGAGAGCGATGTGATAAACAATGTTTTTCGATTTGTTTTCCAGCGCAAAAACAAACAACGAAGACGGTTTGCCAACACGCGAACAGGCAAGGTACAGTGACCGTGCGAAAAACAGGGCAATTCCAGATTAATCACACAGACTTCCAATGATTGGCCTTGCGATTTATTGATTGTCATCGCAAAAGTCAATCGAACGGGGAACTGAATCCGCTTGAATTGGAATCAGTTGCAATAATCGGAATTCGTGTGATAAGGACTTCGTCTCCTTTGAATTTGCCCTTGATAATTGTCGCTTGAATCACATTGTTCATCAGTTTCTTGACGGACAACCGCGTACCGTTGCACAATTTCGAATGATTCAGATTCCGCAACATGATTATGATCGATAACACCTTCAGCTGTAAATTATTCGGTGGAGATCCTGGCACATCAAGCTAGTTCAAAAATTCCGTCGGATAATTGGTCGCTTCATCCTCGTCGGTCACGCTGTCGACGGATTTGTACGAATGCAGTTCTCCAGCGATTTGATTTTGAATAATGAAATTCAAGCTATCGACGACCGACGTCCTTATTATTCGCTGCTAATATTGCCCGTTCACTAATCCAATCGAGATTTTTATAATTTTGTGCAATTCCGGGGAACACTTTGTTGATGAGTTCCTCCTTCGACGATGTGAACTCGCAAAAATTTGCCGGGAAAGGATATCAATTCAGTCGAAGCATCAACGGGAATTTGGCCATTGCCAAGCGCCAGCAGTTTAACTTCTCCACCCAAAATGCACGCAAAACGTCTTTTATCACAATGAATTTCATAATTATCCGAAATTTTCCAAGCTTCACAATGAATTTTCCACCTTTACATTGTCCAAAATCATCAAATCATGCGATAAAATGCAAAATTTCGTCGAAAAAAAATTCAAATTTTTCGGGTTTTTCCGGAATTTTCATTTTTTTCATTCGAAAAGCCATTCCGGAACAATTGCACACAATATTCTATACAAAAAATCAATTTTCGATTTTTCCAATTTCCCGACTTTTTCGGAGGGTTTTCAAAACATTTTCTTTCGTAGAAGACTTTCTCCTGGCAATTACGAACAACTGAAAAATGTTGTTAGCCAAATCGACCTAGCCGTTCTCAATTTTCGATTTTTCCAATTTCCTGGCTTTTTCGGAGGGGTTTCCTAAAATTTTCTTTCGTAGAAGAACCTTCTCCTGGCGATTACGAACAATTGAAATTGAGCCAAAAAAATTGAGCCAAATCGGTCCAGCCATTCTCAATTGATGAATTACTATACATTTTTGCCACAATTTTTATATTGTATATAGATTCCAGACTGATCTGGAGGCGATTGTGAAAAGAAAGTTATTTTCAAAATTTAGGGATAGAATGGTGTAGTTAGTGCATTCGATTTGAAGAGAATCTCCATTTTGAAGTTCTTCAGTTCTTCTTCTCCATTTGGCAGTTCAGTGTTTGACAACAAAAATGTATTAATTTCGTCTAATTATTCTCGTGAATAGGTACATTCAAGGTCTGTTCACGTACTTTCTAGGGCAATATTGGCTAAAAGCCACATTTCTGTCATTACGAAAGTATTCAACACTTTGCAAAATAACAATAAGTGTAGGTATGCGTTGAAACACAAATTTGCAAAACATGTTTTCTTAGACGGAAATTAAAATAATTAAAATATCATCAGCTTTTGTATCCTTGCTTCTTTTGAAGAAATTAAAATGTTGATTCTTTTCTTTGTTTTATCTAGCTACTTTATTTAAAGACAAACAAAAATTGAAGTAAATAAATAGTCTGGCATTTGAAAGATTTGACAATCAACTGTCTGTTAAAACTGACTAAAATGTTCGATTGTGTAGTCATATACGGAAAAGACTTATACATTTACTCATTTAGGCAGATTTTCATTTTCCCAGACTGATGTATTGAATTTAATTAATATGCAAGCAAAAGCAGGACTAATACTCTAATTACAGAAGCCACCTTTACCATCGGGTCGATTTTTAAAACAGACTTGAGACTTGGGAAGAAATCACCAAGGTTTGAATTTGTCTATTATTCTATTTCTCGTTGTCGTTTCGTGGCGTTGTTTATTTCATTCACTCAATGTTGGTGTCCCTGCAAATTATAGCCACACAGTAATGTTGCCAGACCAAAATATGAAACACAATTAACAACACAAAAAATCAATTAGCATTTTTTCTAATTCGAATAAGTTACTACTCCGACTTTCGAGATGTTTTGTTTCGCTAAATAGCACAGAAATATAAATGGAAATATTAGCAGTACAATACGGTTAATTATGATGCATATTTGAACATAGCACTTGGAAATAGTTTCCCAAAAAAAATATTGATTGCTAAATGTTTGCAGATTAGTATTCATATGGCAACACCCCGACACAACAAGCGAAATGTCAAACTCAAATATGAGGAAGTGCAATGGAGAAATCATCGGATTGTGACGTCACATTGTACCGTGTGGCTGCAAGATGGCTGGTGGCAATACGAAATTTGTCATGATTGGTATTGGATTTCATATGTGAAAAACAACTATTGCTACAACTCAATCAATGATCCAGTTTGTTTTATTTTCATGATCTGATCCGGATCAGATCACGCTGATAATAAAAAACGGCTATTGACATTCGACAGACATTTTCGTAGCCCGAGCATTATCAACTATGGACTTCGAAATCATGAAGCTTATATCCTTTGTAGAAATATATTCATCTGCGTCGTATGAATAAAAACTAGCATTTGCTTTGAGTAAAAAACACTTTAAATCGATCACCCCTATCGGCAATTCCGAGGGAAAAATGTTTTCCCCGAATATTTTTTGTTCCCGGGAATTAAATCTACCCATCGTGAATTTCCATCGGAAAATGTTTTCCCCGGGAATCAGAAAAGTAGTTTCGAAAATATGTTCGAATGTTTTGACAAGAGAGAGAGAGTAGAGTTTTAAAAAAATAAAAATTAGTTTTGATATTATGAAGTGCGCATTTTATTATCGATGGAAGAGCATGAGGAATTGGAGATTGAGAGGGCTCGACAAAGATTAATAAGAAGAAGCTTAAAGGATGCATATATACTTTAGGTATACCACAAGCATTGTAACTGTAAGCAGGAACTAAAAAGCTTTTTTAACATCCTGTACTTTTAACTAATTTTCTTAGATTCCATAAATACTACCGAGTGTATAAGCAAATGTTTAAATACTTGTTGGAGTTACTCGTGGATTCTTTGCCGCAAACCAAAAATCATTTGGAGGTTCCCCATTAATAAATTAAGCTAAGCGCATGTTTTCGCATATTTTGCAAAAGGCGGCTACCAGGTTGGAGAGTGAAACGACCACGAAGTTGGATTAGGCCAATCATCTATTTCCAAAGTACTTTGCTTTTTTTCTTTGCATATATATATAAATTTCGAGAGATATTCGAATCAGACCACCATTGTCGATGTCGGTTCTCTTTTCGTCTCCTTGTTTTGCAAGGGAGTCCGCCTTTTCGTTGCCGTCGATCCCTATGTGTCCTCGTACCCAAGTCAGTGTTACCTGATTTTTAGATCAACACTTATTGAGCTTGAATACACATTCCAGTGCCAGTGATGTTGTGATGGTTGTCTGCTCCATGCATCTTCCACCCGACTCTCAAGCAAGTAATCCAACACATGCAGCAAAGCAATCATCTCAGCCTGGTATACTGAAGTGTGTTTCCCGAGGCTAATGTGACGGACTAGTTCCAGATCTTCTGAAAAGTTTCCGGCCCCCGCTCCGCCATCCATCATGGACCCATTTGTGAAAATTTGTTTGTATAAATTTATTTGCTATATCCAGATACTTTTTGCCATATGATTTAGAATAATCTGAAGCTGTTTTGTATTTGTTGTGTTTGACCTTTATTAAAACTGACAATATGCATTATTTTTTCTAAATATTTTGCAGAAAAACACTTACATTGTTGAATTTTTTGTTTGATTTCGAAATTATTCACGATACATATTTTTTTAGTTCCCTTTCGAAAATTATTCACGATACCTTTTTTGTGAAAAAGGGAAACATTCCGGGGGAAATATTATTCCCGATAGGGGTGGATATGAATAAAATCTTACTTTACTAAAATAAGTTCGAAAATTCGAACAAAGCATTTACTTCACTGCATGTGTCCTTCTCTTGCAGTTTATGTCAAAATTTGCAAGTGACAACTGTCATGTGGTTTGTTTTTTTAATTTTTTATTTAGAATTAGATATTTTGGGGAAAAGTGAACAAAAGCTAAAGTAATTTAATAAAAAAATGCATATAAATACAAAAAAAAAAAAGTAAAAACTATTGCCCGATGGGAGGTGAATGCTTTATGGTACGCATAAGTGCACAACCTACATTCGATTACAAACTAATTGCTCTGTATTTCAGCTGACTATGAGGAAGTTGAGGCATACAAAGCGGCGCTGCAAAGAAGGACCAGAGCTGCTCGTGAGCTCTACGCGCAGAAAAGAAGAGACGAACACCGGCTTCTCAGGAGAAAAAAGAAAGAGCACGAGAAGCGCGCGATCGAGGAAATAGAGAGATGCTACAACAGGAATGAGGTTCGGAAGTTTTACCAAAGGGTAAAAAGAAGCTGCCAAGGCTACAGAGCCCGAACCGAAGCCTGCAAGGACGAGCAAGGGAACATCATAGTAGAATCGCAGTCGATGCTGAGGATATGGAAAAAATACTTCTGCAGACTGTTTAACGGCGATGACGAACTAAATACCGCTGTCAGGCAGAATGAACCATTCAACCTGGACGATGAAGACCAACAATTCCGTCCACCCGACCTGGACGAAGTGAAGATAGCCATATCTAAGCTTAAGTCCAACAAAGCCGCGGGAGCAGATGGCCTAACCGCCGAGCTATTCAAAGCCGCAGGCGATGACTTGGTTAGGAGTATGCACCAACTCATCTGTAAAATATGGTCGGAGGAAAGTATGCCCGATGAATGGAACCTCAGCATTGTTTGCCCGATCCTCAAGAAAGGAGACCCTCTGAACTGCGCCAACTACAGAGGGATTAGTCTTCTTAACATCGCCTACAAGATCCTATCTGCCGTGTTGTGTGAACGCCTGAAGCCTTTCGTCAACAACCTGATTGGTCCCTATCAGTGTGGCTTCAGGCCAGGAAAGTCTACCATCGACCAAATATTCACACTGCGGCAGATCTTGGAAAAAACCCAGGAAGTCCAAATCGATACCCACCATCTTTTCATCGATTTTAAAGCCGCCTATGACAGTATTTATAGAGACGAGCTATACAGAGCAATGTCTAGTTTTGGCATCCCTGCCAAACTCGTCCGTCTGTGCAGGATGACAATGGAGAATGCACGCTGCTCCATCAAGGTCGGTAAAGAACTCACCGAGACCTTCGATGTCAAAAAAGGATTTAGACAAGGCGATGCGCTGTCATGTGACTTCTTCAACATCGTTCTTGAAAGAATAGTGCAAAACTCAAACGCTAACACCAGAGGCACTATCTTTCAAAAGTCCGTCCACCTACTCGCCTACGCCGACGACATCGACATAATCGGCAGAACGCAGCGTGATGTCACTGGCGCGTTCGTGAGCATTGAGACGGAGGCGGCGAAGATGGGTTTGGCGGTCAATGAGGGCAAGACAAAGTATATGCTGTCATCAAGAAAGGACACCCAACACCGACGTCTTGGACAGAATGTCACTATTGACAGATATAACTTTGAGGTGGTAAAGGACTTTGTCTACCTAGGCTCCGCTATGAACTCAGACAATGACATCAGCGCTGAGATTAAGCGAAGAATAACTCTTGCCAATCGCTGTTTCTTTGGGCTAAGAAAGCAATTGAGTAGCAAAGCCCTCTCTCGAACAACTAAAGTGACCCTTTATAAGACCTTAATCATCCCAGTCCTACTTTATGGTGCAGAGGCATGGACTCTATCAAAAGCGGATGAGCTTTCTCTTGGTTGCTTTGAGAGGAAAATTCTTCGAGTAATTTTCGGTCCCGTCTGCATAGACGGTGAATGGAGGAGGAGATACAGCGACGAACTGTACGGGCTGTACAGCGACATCGACCTAGCCAGAAGAGTGAAGGTCCAACGACTGCGGTGGCTGGGTCATGTAGAGCGAATGGAAGTGAATGCTCCGGCCCGGAAGATCTTCGAATCCACACCCGAGGGACGGCGCAGTAGAAGAAGACCGCGACTCAGGTGGCGCACGCAAGTGGAAGGGGACCTCAACCAACTTAGCGTGCGAAACTGGAGACAGCTGGCCAAAGATCGTGCTGGCTGGAGACGCTTGTTGGTTGAGGCCCAGGTCCACCCCGGACTGTAGCGCCACCTTAAGTAAGTAAGTAAGTATGAGGAAGTTCCATCTTCCTCTACCTCCAATAGTGACGAAAAGGAGTTGGTATTCTAAACAAATCGCAAGCCCCAAATATAAAGATTTTAAAGAAAAGCGCTGCAAATAAAATATTCGATTTGCTACTGAAAAAAATGCACAATTTTGTATACGCCAGATCAAATTATTAAGAAAGTGGCAAATTTAAAACAACAACAACAACATGCTTACGTTTAACATATTCATCGCCATGTACAATCAGAGAAAAATCGGAAGCTAAAATCTAGTATGCTCAAGCTTGATTCTAAATTTTTTTATTCTTACGTATGCTAAATCTTAATATGACACCAATTGTTCTTGAAATAAGCCAAAACAATCTTAAAAGATGACAATGAAACACAAATGATCTCGCCAAAATTTTGAGTTAGTTTTTTTGTTCTTGAAATAAGCCGACAAAGGGAGAAAACAATCTTAATTGAAGCTTCTTCATGATTGAAACAGGCGCAACAATACCTAAAGTGCATGCCTATCTAAAAGTCTATAAAGAAGATTTTTTGGTCTTGTTTTATGAATGTTCGAGCTTTTGTAGCATTTGTATTCTTAAAATAAAAACGAACATTCTTAACCTTCCGTCCTCCAACCTATTTTTTCTTACACGTTCCTCTTACTGGGGTGTGACATACCCCAATCGTAAATTATTATAAAAAAAAAGTTTTTGTTAAATTTTTTTTTCTTTATTATTTTTTATGTTTTTAGTACATTAATATAGTGTATAATATATAAAAATATGTATTAAATAAAAGTGAATTTTCTGGGAAGTTATTAAAAAATAAAAAAAAAATTATATACTATTATGTTTTTTAAAATGCTGCTGAAGCATATGAATGCAATTTTAGCAATATTTTCTTGCAAACCATTGTTAGCAGAATGCATCAATAAATGAAATGCATGTAACGGAATGCAATTTTTATCTATTCCATTCTACAAAATTCAGCGAGCGATGATCTTCGCACATAGACTGGAGACATGTCGCACACACTTTGGGTGATTAAATTTCGCATCGGATGCCTACCGCGCCTTTCAGGTGCAACCGAGCTCCATTTGTAGCCCGATTTCCCTTGCAGTACCGTAAAAATGACGTTTTTGTGGAAGAAGCAATAACTTCCTTGAAAAAAAAATTTTTTATGACTAAATCAATTTATTTGTATCCTGCGTAACTATATTTATTCAAATGCTGAGTCAATGACTAAAACACAAAATTATAACATTTAAAACCTTTATTCACAAGCTGAAAAAAAAATGCTAACACGAACTTCCCACTGGGGTGTATGATACCTAACGCTCGTATCTTTTTGCGGACAGAAAAGGGGATAAATGCCCGAAATTTGGAGATTTCAAGGGATATCGCAATTTAAAAAAGAGGATATATAGGGGATAAGTTTTTAACTTGTTTTCGCACTGGAACTGATGAAATTCAAGAATAGTATCAATACAAAAATTAATGTAAATTGTGTTTAATAAATTATTATTATTTTTAAATTACATATGTGTTTAATAAACAACGAACGTGTTATCATCGCCGTCGTCGTCATTCGCATCTGAATCGTTTTCGATAGCAATAATTTCTCCACTTTTGGTTTTCTTCTTATATTTGTCTTCTGCAGCGATTGAACGAATCAATTGAGGCTTCGTTTTCAGAAATTTGTAGAATTCAATGCATGAGTTGAGTACTGAATATTACATTTTACTGTGAGAATTGATTTTAACGTTTTGATTTGCAATCGAGTTTTTTCATTGGTCCAAGGCTTGGTCATCGCAGAAAGGAGGCTACCTACATGAAATTTGGCCCCAAACTAAGAAAATCACCCCAAAATTGGGGCGGGCAGCATGTCCCCCATACGTTTTCGTTCTTTGGGGGCCTTATTTCGTAATGAAATTTTACCCCAAACTGAAAAATGAAAAAAGGCCCCAAAATATGAATTGTCACCCCAATTGGCAGAATTTTACGCAATTTTTTGTTGTTGTTGCCTTTCATGTAAATTTTTGGGGTGATTTTTCATTTTCAGTTTGGGGCCCTATTTTCATTGGGTCCAAATTTCATATACCCAGAAAAGACTCGTTCCACCGATACTGTTGTTCGCGGCAAGCACAAAATGTATTCATTCCACCAACATAGCGATTTCGTTGTGCTCACTATTTTCGGCTTGCAGATGTTTGAATATTTCCACCAGAAATCTGCTAGAGGAGTTTATAGGATAAAAAAGGGATTTTGGAAATTTTCAGGGGATAGTTTCTTTGACTTCGAAAAAAGGGATAATCCCCTAAAGTAGATGATAGATACGAGCGTTAATGATACCCCATACAAAATGTCACAGCAAAATTATATACATATGTATACAAAATTAAAATTGCTCAAAACAGCTTCCAACTATTACAGAAAATGTTAAACTGAATTTACATAGCCATGGTGTGGCGAACAAAAAATTGTAACGGTAATGGCACGGTTTAACATTTTTCGTTTGGTATCTCACACCCCAGTGGGAGGACGGAAGGTTAAATCAATCCCGAAACAGGATTGAAGTAAGATTTTTAGACTTACTAAAAATCTAAAAACAAGATTTTTTGGTCTTCAAAAAACGAGCTCAAAATAAGATTTTTGTACATAGAATAAGATTTTCCGAGATTACCTACCATACTTTCGTCAACGAACGAGCTTGAAATGACACTGATATTCTTGATTTTAGCTCTTTTTTTTTCTGAGTGTATAAATGGGTTTTTATTGCAATATGAGTGCAATCTATAGCTCCAATTGCAGCTGGAAACATGCATTTTGTTTGCCAAATCGCTTGATGTGGTTTCATTTCTTCTTCAGTTGTTATCGGAAATTGTATCCAATCATATCGGCTTGTTGGACTAATTTTTGACACACATGACCGGATGTCCTATATACCTCAGGAAATATTTCATTTTCTGTACGTAGTAAGAGACAATTTTTTCTTTCACAAACAAAAATTAATTTAACTATTTATATATAAAAAAACACACAAATTACATCATAAGGTTTTTTCTACTGCGCCACCTCTCGCGAACGTCTGACAAACATCCGAGAGTATGACTGTCCTGAAAAAGCTTCTCAATTCAGCCGTTCGGACTCGGCATAAAATTGTAGGTCCCTTCCATTCGTTCCAAAAATAGAAATTCACACAAACACGAATGGTTGCGAGAAGCTAGGCCTTGGGTGTCTACCGCCTGCGCCTGTTGCGCCGCCTATTTATTTATTATTATTTATAAAAAAAACACCGAAAACTTACAAGGCGAGCCTTTTTTTGTAACAAAAATGTGCGTGCAAAATATTTAGCAAATATTCCGAGTCAACAAAATTGGAGACTTGGATTCTTGTAGCAATTGAGTTGTCTTCCACGTTTCATTCATACCAATCTGAGTAAAAGGTTGGAGTTAACTCAAATCAGTTTTTATTCATACGAAGCTTAGAAATTGCTTCGATTTTGACAGAATCCAAAAGAAATTGCGTAACGTTTTATTCATACGACCCATTTTGTCTTTCATTTTCTGGTAACATTTGACTTTCTTATTTTGCAAATATTTTACTGCCTTTAAAGCGAAAGTAATCTGCACTACTTTCTTCTTCGCCGATATGTCAAACCAAAATTTGCACATACAAAGACATGACTCTATGACAAGCAAAATGTCTGACTTAAAAATCTGACGTAAATCAGAATCGTGAAGACGCGGTGTAATTATGGGAAAAATTTGGAAAAAAATCCCTAAAGAGACAAATAATAAGCATTCACATTACGCTGAATGGCTCGAGGGAAACACAAAAAAAATGTATAGGGGTATGTAATACAGCCAATATGGAAATATGTTCTCCGGCCTTAGGGGTGCACAAGTAAGATGAACCAATAAAGCGTACAATGCTTTCATAACAAAAAACTACAAAATATTGTCAATGTAAAACGTATGGGCTTAACGCTGATCTTAATACATAATAGAAAAATTGAGATAGTAGCTTTTTAAGGAGTACTCCAATAGGGTGATATAAAGGGTGAGCCAAATACAAGTTTCTTTTTAAAAATGCAATAAAAAGAATAAAATTAATTTTTTTCCATGCATTATGACTTTATTAGTAAGAACAAACATTCCCAATTATGGAATACAAGTGGCTGCCTCGGCTGGCTTCGCTGTAGCGCATTCTGTCACTCCAATTTTTCAAGACTCTGTTGATGGTTTCGGGCGGTAGGTCACGGATTGCTTGGATGATATTGGCCTTAAGTGGTAGATCCGTTTCCGGATTGTTGGCATAACACAAAAAAAAAAGTCGAAAGGGGTCAAATCGCAACTCCCGAGGCAGCCACTTGACATCGACAAGACGGCTGATAGCACGATTTGGGAATTTGGTGCGCAAAAGATCGATTGTGGCATGGGCTGTTTGGCATGGCGTGCCATTCTCATGAACCAGAGGTCGTCCAAATCGATATGTCTTCAATTTTAGTAAAAAAAGTCGGTTAACATGGCACTGTAACTCCCTCTGTTGACCCAAAAGTTGTTCCTAGCATCGTTTTGGATGGTCCAATGATGCCACCACTCCATAATCCGCACAAAACTGTCGCTCTCTGTAGATGCATTGGCACCTTACGACGACGGGGACCACGAGTGTTGTCCACTAGCATACCAGTCTCACAAACTTGCGTACAGCAGGTGCTTCATTTTGGACAAACATTCTTTTCAAATCGCACTGTTTGGACTACACAGCACTCTCTTTAGAAATAAATTTTCAATATTTCCCAACGTTGTTCAAGCGTAAAGTGACTCATTTTGTTCCGCGGAGGTATGATACTGAGTTTCTGTCAAGATTTCGAGCGGGAAACAGGTGTCAGCGTTAAAATAACCTATGATTTAAAAAGAAACCACTAAGATGGCCCACCAGTAGTTTTACAATACAAATTTCTCGGCTATATATTGTTATATTATTGTTTTTTTTTTTTTTTACTTCTATGTAGACTTGAGACTATATACTAAAAAAGATTACAATAATTCAAGCTCAGTTGTCCACTTTAATAGTGAATATTTTCTTAATTTTCTCCACCATCTCTTTCATTCCCTATATAGGTACAACTTCAGAGTACAGACGACGGCAACCTGTCATCATGCGAACTGGAATCAATGGTAAACCAATTGACTAACCCCAGTCCGGAATACCAATTACATGTGAGTGCAAGAAAAACAATCTATTTAACTTTTTAAAACTTTCTCTACTGCCATCATTAGGCATTCGCACTTCGAAACCAGTTAAAGAATCTCCTAAAGAGCAGTCAAACGCCCTCAACCAATTATCTGAATTCCGATGACTACGACTTTACCGAGGATGAAAAGCGTTCGATTGCATCATTGGCATCTGTTGGGCAAGGCTATCTAAGCCGGCCCTTATACGGTTCTAAACGTAGTCTGGCAACTTTAGCCAAGAATGGCCAATTGCCAACGCCCGAACCGGAAGAGGCTGACCAAAGCAACAGCGAGTGGGAACAAAAGAGAAACCTCGGATCTGTGGCCCGATTGGGGGGGATGCGATACACTGTTAAACGAAACATTGGCACTCTGGCTCGCGATTTTCAACTCCCATCAACTGGCAAACGCAATCTTGCAACTTTGGCCCGCTTGGGACTATTGACACCCGGCAATATAGCCAGTAATCCAAAACGAAACCTCGCTGCCCTAGCCAGGTACAACTCTGGTTTCCGCGGCGAAAAAAGGAACATCGGAGCGTTAAAAGCATCCCCAGTGCATGGAAACCACCAGAAGAAGAACAACATTGATCAAGAAGCATTGGCCGAAATAATTCAGCGTGATATCCTAGACTATGCAGAACAATCGAATGGCCTCTACCCCACAAATGACGACTACACAGATATGGAGAAGCGATTCTTAGGTAAGTTTAAAAATACAGCTCCGCACTATCACCCAATTACTTGCAGTTCCTATATGCAAAAAAAAAAAGTAGAAACTCATCGGGGTACAATTATTATCCTTTTTCCTCACATGTGTTCACATTAACTCTGTTTTATCTCCAACTTGGTTCCGCACGAACAAAGCGGTGAAAAGCAATCAAATGGAGTCAATTGACACCGGTGACGATGAAAAAATCGATAAAACTGCTTCTGCCGAGGCATCATCTGGTACAATAACACTGCCAATCTCAGAGTGGAAACGACACATCGGAGCGCTGGCACGCTCAGGATGGTTACCGGCAGGATTGCGTTCGATTCGTAGTGGACGTTTCAGTCGCTCCGGACGTGCCAGGCAAATAGTAAAAAAAACCAACCCATAAAGAATGAATGTTTTGAATGTTTAATTCCGTCCGTATGTTAATGAGGGACTTACATATGATGTACCTATACTAGTCTAGTTTGTGCTTTAACCGTATTCTTTAAGTTTTCAGTTTTCCTTTGGATAGATTCTATCATGGGAAAAACGCCTGTTTGTCTGTACATATATATTTTAGTAAATGTTGCATGATTGTTTATATCAAAGGCATTTGAATTAAACCTCCAGTCATTTCAGAATATAAATGGAAAAACTTTTCAGAATACCCAACTTTTCAGCCTTTATTCGATTGAGTTATTATATCCTCTTCAGAAGGGGTTGTATTTTCTTTTTTTTGAATTTCTTTCTTTGTCATGTAATTCAGCGAAACAAGAAAGCCAATTTAGTAGATATTAACGCAATTTGTAAACAAGCAGGATGATGATGACGGTGTCATTCAAATAAAGTTAATATAATGCGGAGATACACAGGACCCGAGATACCTTTGCAGGATTGTATTCGCTAAGTTGAAAATTGAGATAGGAATACGCTTCTTTGTGATATGACCGTATATAAAATTTTGATGAAGGTTTCTGTGATAAGAGGATGTATTTAAGCTCAAGAAAGAGATCCGGCAAATTAAAGGAGTTTTTTTTATAATAATGAATAAAAAATATTGCGTTAGGATAAGTTAAAAAATTTGGCGACCCAGCTCCACAGTATTGGCGTGTTTCTGGAAAAATTCAAATTTGCTCATAAGAAGCCAATTGGCTCATTGCTCATAGACTAGCTCACTTGCTTTCCTTCCAGATACTTACTTAGATGGCGCTACAGTCCGGGGTGGACCTGGGCCTCAACCAACACGCCTCTCCAGTTAGCACGATCTTTGGCTAACCGCCTCCAGTTGCGCACTCCAAGTTGGTTGAGGTCCCCTTCCACTTATGCGCGACACCTAAGGCGAGGTCTTCCTCTACTGCGTTGTCCCTCCGGGTTGGAATCGAAGACTCTTCGGGCCGGAGCGTTGGTGTTCATTCGCTCTACATGTCCTAGCCATCTTAGTCGACTGATACGTACTTTTCTGACCAGGTCGATGTCCCTGTACAGCTCGTAGAGTTCGCTGTTAAATCTCCTCCTCCAAAGCCCGTAAACGCAAACGGGACCGAAAATCACTCGAAGAATTTTGCGTTCGAAGCGACCAAGGAGATCTTCATCCGCCTTTGATAACGTCCATGATTCTGCGCCATAAAGCAGGACTGGGATGATGAGGGTCTTATATAGAGTCTCCTTGGTGTTTCTCGACAAGGCCTTACTAATGCCTTCTTAGGCCAAAGTAACAGCGGTTGGCAAGTATAATTCTTCGCTTGATTTCTGATGTGATGTCATTTTCAGAGTTAATAGCGGAGCCGAGGTAGACAAAGTCCCGAACTACCTCAAAGTTATAGCTGTCTATCGTGACGTACTGTCCGATTCGTCGATGTTGTGTGTCCCTTCTTGTTGACAGCATATATTTTGTTTTGCCCTCATTCACCACTAAACCCATTTTTGCCGCTTCTGTGCTAATACTTGCAAACGCACCAGTGACAGCTCGCTGTGTTCTGCCAATGATGTCGATGTCGTCAGCGTATGCAAGTAGTTGCACAGACTTTTGGAAAATTGTGCCCCTGGTGTTGACTTGCGAGTTTCGCACAATTTTCTCAAGAATGATGTTGAAAAAGTCACATGACAGCGCATCACCTTGTATAAATCCTTTTTTGACATCAAAGGTCTCGGTGAGATTGTTTCCGACCTTTACGGAGCAGCGGGCGTTCTCCATCGTCATTCTGCACAATCTGACAAGTTTGGCAGGGATGCCAAAACTAGACATGGCTCTGTATAGCTCGTCTCTATAAATGCTGTCATATGCGGCTTTAAAATCGATAAATAGATGGTGAGTATCGATTTGAACTTCTTGGGTTTTCTCTGAATTATTGTTTGAGAGAATTACATTAACAACAACTCGTAGACACAGTCACTTTGGTAGGAATGATAGCTATTTCGAACTACACCACTAATTCATCATCAGACTTCTTTAAGTGATTGTTTGAATAGTTTTGAATTCTGACAGTCAATTCTCCGTATATATCCACTTGGGAAGACATTTCTGTTTTCCCCTGTCAGGAAGTGAACTTGCACCTCGATTTTCTCAATTGACCTGGGTTTTCTCGAGGATCTGTCGTAGTGTGAATATTTGGTCGGTTGTGGACTTACCGGGCCTGAAACCGCACTGATAGGGTCCAATCAGTTCGTTGACAAATGGTTTCAGGCGTTCACATAGTACGGCAGACAGGATCTTGTAAGCGATGTTAAGGAGACTGATGCCTCTATAGTTGGCGCAGTTTAGAGGGTCTCCTTTCTTATGGATCGGGCAAAAAATTCTGAGGCTCCATTCATCAGGCATACTTTCCTCTGACCAAATCTTAGAAACGAGTTGGTGTATGCTCTCTACCAAGTCATCTCCCGCTGCCTTAAAAAGCTCGGCAGATAAACCGTCCGGTCGTGCAGCTTTGTTTGACTTCAGTTTGGATATTGCTATCTTTACCTCATTTTGGTCAGGTGGACGGTTTTCATCGCCCAGGTTGAATGGTTCATTGTGTCGTCTTCGCCGTTTAACAGTCTGCAGAAATGGTTTTTCCATGTCCTCAGCACCGACTGTGACTCCACTACAAGGTTTCCTTGTTCGTCTCTACAGGTCTCTGTTCGGGTCTTGTTCCCGTGACACGTTCTTTTTACCTTTTGGTAAAACTTCCGAACATTGTTCCTGGAGTAACACCTCTCTATTTCCTCGATCGCGCGCTTCTCGTGCTCTTTCTTTTTCCTCCGGAGAAGCCGGTGTTCTTCCCTCCTTTTTGTTCACGAGCTGCTCTCGTCCTTCTCTGCAGCGCCGCTTTGTAGGCCAGTTGCTTTGCTGCATGTGCTTGCCGGCACTCTTCATCAAACCAAGGGTTTCGCGGTGGTGGTTGGGTGAAACCTAGCACATCAATTGCGGCTTTTCTGATGGCCTCTTGGCATCGATGCCACTGGTCTTCAGCACTTGATGCTGGCTGTATAGGACTTCTCGAGAGGTTGAGGGAGACGCGATTGTTGTGGTGTCTGTGATATCCGCATACGTACCTTGGCTACAACAAGGTAGTGATCCGAGTTCCTTCCAGATAGTGCAGCAAATTATAGCAACGCTCTCGATATATGTTTCCCAAGTCCCAACACCGAGTCAGATAAAATAAAAGTCTCAGCTACCATTAAGGTGGGTGTCCATTTGAGATTAAAAATGCTGAGAGTAGCTTTCAAGCAGTTCTCGTTAGCAAACTCGCAAGTGGACACATGTTTTGGTCACTATCGGAGATCGGCTCCCAAAATTCATACACCGTTAGTATTTTGCAAGTAGTTACCTATCTGTCGAGAGTCAACATGGCTAAACAGTGGACATCGGAGGAAATAAGTCAGCTCTAGTATTAAAAATATACACTCACGTACTGGTATGGCTTCCCTTCATTTATTATCCTTTTTAAAAATAGTGGCCGAACAGATTGAATTAGGTATATTTCTTATTTCACTTTTTGTCAAACGGCAAAAAGCCCTCAACTGATGAACATTTTTAAGCTGAAGCTCTCTTGGTTTAATCTAGCATTTCTTTTTTACTGTCTTTTCTTTTTTAATTAAGAAGAGTGCGAATAATTAAAGGAGATGCCACTTTTCGCTTGTAATACCATGTTCTCACCAACGTGATTAAGTCGAAGTGATTTATAAATCACGAAATCCATTTCCAACGAACTTTACGTGTTTTAATTTGACATTTATGATAATTCCTGACACTTTTCTTTCCAAAATTCCAGGAGAAGAAACTAGTCTTTTTCGGCCCAATTTGAAAATCAGAAACTCAGTCAAACGAGTCGAAATTTAAAAAAGTTAAAAAAATTGAGTTTATTTTCTTGGAAATTTATTTTTTACAGTTTGTGTTTTGCATTTTTTTCGTTGCTGATTAAAGGGCTGTTGCTAAAAAGGTATGTTCCATTTTATTTTGGGAATATTCGTGAGATCAATTGGTCAAATCAAGTAGATTTGGTTTGGTCACGTTGGTGGGAACCTGGAATTATAAAGTGGACACGGTTATAAGAGAACTTTCAGGTTTAAAACTCTCAAAGTTCTATCAAAGAACTCTTGATATTAAAATCTCGAAAATATTTCTCTCAAATGGACAGCCACCTTTTGGAAATTCGGATAATTATCTAATATCAGCTATTTACTCTATAACGACTGCCGACACCAATAAGAGGCAGCCAGTGTTGCCAAGTTCGAATTGGGAATTATAGTAGATCTAATTGGGATGAGCTGCATAATTTCTGTACATCGTTTTTTTTTTTGCGATGGAAGGTGGAAACCTTGCATGAGGCACCAATGATCCGACAGTCATTGCCCATTGGTAGTGACGGATTCCTACCGGCTAAAACCACCTTCCTTACTAAACAGATCAATTATTCAGTAATTCGCGGCTGTCGGTATTAAGCCAAATTAGCTTACTCTAATACTTGAACTATTACGTTAACGCTCCAAACTCCATTGCTTACAATGGTCCAATTTTCGTCTTTTTGCAAAATGTAATTTACGATATTATCGGGAGTTGGCCATTCTTCAAATTGGTCCAGTAAGGCAATTCTTTCCGTTTCGTACTGTGGACAACGGAAGAATACGTGTTCCGCGTTTTCTGAAACGATTTCGCAATATGGACAGTTTTGGGATATTTTCATATGTCCGCGTTTAAAGACATATTCTCTGTTACAGCCATGACCCATCAAGAACTGGGTCAATTCGTTTAATCCATGCATTGGTCACTGGTATGAGACGATGTGTCCATTTTCCCTTTGACGATTCGTTCTATTCTTGTTGCCAGGTTGCGATACTGCGATTTCTTTCGTACCTTCTTTTCTCGTGGTCTACTCGGCCATTTCCAACCTGCTCGGTTTTTAGCGTTTTTATTTCTACATAATATTATTTATTTCTGAGGCGATTAAATCGATGGGTAGCATTGAAGATACGACGACGAGTACCTATAGCATCGTTTAAAATATTTCTAAATGCACAGGCGATTTTTAATGCACTAAGACGGTAGACGGACTTAATTCCGCGTACATAAGACTTGGTGGTGGTGGCGATTGGCCATATTTCTACTGCGTATATGAGTATAGAACCAACAATTCCTGCAAGAAGTTGTATCTTATTCTGTTTCGGGCATTCGATGTTACTCATCAGTCTTGAAAGTGCGCTAAAAGTTTTTGACGACCTTTTGCATACATGCTCTAGATGGTGTTTGAAGCATCAATAAATAATCACTCCTAGGTACTTAATAAACGGTTGAGAAACTACTTCATGTCCTCCGACGCTAAAGGTTTTCGTTTCCCGAACTTTCCTTCTCGTAATAATGAAACATCAGATGTGCAGAATTCAATTTGTATTGGTTACCTACTGTCAGTGAAGGAAAAATCACAAGAGTGATACAAAAACAACAAATAATAATTTATCGTATTTGTTACTGCTCGTATATGCATCAGTAGCTGAATTTTTGAAAATTAAATGCTGCCAAGTCTATTTTATTTTATTCACTGCATTGCTTTTGGAAACAAAACATGTTGCAGTATTAAATTTTTTATTCCTCATTCCACCACATCATCAGGTTTGAAAAAACCCTGGTTCAACAAAAAAAATGTATCAAACTACTTTCAAATCATAAACATATTTATGAAGTGAATAAATTGTTGGAGTGTACGATTGTCATTTTTCAATCTGAGTTGGCCTCGACTCCAGAAATGCGTTTCGCCCCGATGTGGTGTGTGGGCTCATCAGTAGACGACCACCACATCTGATCTAGACGCACTGTTTGCTCGATTTTCACCGAGACTAATGATTTTTCAATCAACAAGTGACTGTGAATCATACCTCAAGACGAAAAAATGTAAGCAAGTCACCGCAGCGAAGAACAATGCACTCAAAGAATGGCGGTCAATGGCGGTCGTAACTGATCTAATTCAAAATTGATCTAATTCTGTACGTTTTTGAAATAGGCACAACCTATCTAAGAAAGTAGCAAAGACTATCTACAACGAGAGAATCACTAACAATCTTATTCAAGTATGGTTCACGCGCCATCTATTCGATGACAAAGGCAATCAGCAGTAATTTCAATTTTTCTTCTTTATTGAAGAAGAACCTTCTTTAAAGAATTGGATTGTAAAAAGGCAAAGGGATATGATGGAATTCTAGCCATAGTTCTCAAAAACAGTCCACTTATTTAACATTTTGTACTCCCAGAAAACCTTTGATTCTTAATAAAAGAAAGATTCCGAAAAAAATGAAGGTAAAGCTTACCGCTTATACCAATTGTGCCACTTTTGATGCTATAAAGGTACCTAATAAAAAAGGCCGGATCCGACTTGAAGCCTTTTTGTCACAGGCTTCCCATTGTACCAAATAGGGTTCTCATCAAAAGCTAATCCTAGGGTCAGGCCTATTGCGCCAACTAGGTATATTATAATTCGCGCAATATTTGAATTTTGCGCCATTTAATAGTACAGTAATGCCAACGGAAGAAAAAGATAACAATTAGACAGCTGACAATTCGGGGTTAGTAAAAATGGAGCGCTATACGAAAGAACAACGCATTTTCATTGTTGAACAATATTTTAAAAATAATGAAGGTTTGTCAGCTACAGTCGGCAATTTTGGAACAAAATATAGCCGTCATAGTGATTTAAAACCATCAACTGTGAAGAGAATAATTGAGACTGGATCAATTAGTGATTTTAAACACTCTGGATGTCCAGTCACAAGTCGTTCAACGGAAAACATCGAAGCAGTTCGTGAGAGTATTGCTGGCAGTGAAATACGCAGTTAGAGGAACATCAATTCGGCACCTTAGTCAAGAATTGGGCATTTCGAGAAGCTCTCTACAGCGAATTCTCACGAAAGACTTGTAACTTCATGCTCACAAATTCAATGGACTCAAAAACTGAAGACTACTGACCAGTGACCATGCAGCGCGAAGAGACTTCGTTGAATGAATTTTGGAACAACAGCAAGCGGATGCTGATATTTCGAACCAAATCATCATCAGTGACAAAGCTCATTTTCATCTTGATGAAAATCGTCAAACTTGTCACATTTGGAGTTCAGAAAACCCACGAGTAATTTTTGAGAAACATCCACAACGCGTGACTGTTTGGTGCGAATTTTGGGCTGGAGGCATTATCGGACCATTCTCTTCGAAAATGCGATTTTAGTAGGGAACGGAAGCCGAATCGTCTCATCCGTGAACTAGCAGTAACGGAATTTGTCTGTAAAATCGTTATAATTTGTCTCGTTCATTGATGCGGCGATTTGATCCCTGATATCTACGTTTGCATGCAATCATTTGCATTCATGTGTGAGGACTTAAGCTTAAAAATCGTTACAATTTTTGACATGCTGACGTCAATATGACGTAAGATTCTGTCTTAAAGTTATGTGGAGAACAAATCAGCATGTCAAAAATCCAAGACACATATCAGATTTTTTTCTAAAAAAAAACTCTACAAAAGTTGACTATCAATTTGGGATAAATATTCCCATCATATTGGTATACTTTTAGGGGCATGCTTTACAGAACGACCCAGGGTGATGTGACTGCAAGGGGCCTAGCTGTTTGATTGTTGCATGAATGAAACCATAGACACAAATTTTATTAACAGATATTAACACAATAACACCGTACCTATGACTAAATTGAATTTCATCCGCATCCTAAGGACACATATATAAATATACCTACCTAAAATCACATAAATGTCACACATTCTACAAATAAATTGCGTGCATCGCTTCTGTTAAATGTCAAACCATATAACCTAATTGACAGTTCTATATCTATTTCATGAACTATCCTTAGTTGTGTCATGATTTGCCGCTCCCCTTCTCTGTCTTTTAATGTAATCACATGTTTAGATGCAGCGTAGATGAATATGTATTAATTGTATCCCATGGACATTGCTAATAATCATTTTTAGTGTTCACATCCTAGCGCATATTTTGTGTAACTAGCTATTTCAGAAATTTATTAAATTAAATGTGAACACTCGAAATGGCTATTAGTACTCGAATGTACCTATCAAGCAATGCAAACAATTGAGATATTGAATGACAATTTGCATAAAGCATGTTTAGTTTTACTTATATACATATTAACATTTAACAATGTTTATTTTTAAAAAACAAATACAATACTTTTTTTTTTTTAATATTTTATTAGGTAGAGTTTTACCCCCAACCAGAGCGACTACGACAACCCACCGCAGCCGTTTGTAGACGCTGTTATCTACCCTATAAGCCAATTGTAAGTTGGGGAAGCCGTGGCGTACAAACAACAACATGGGGAACTCCACCTCGTATAACAGCACAATATAGAAGGAGTTTTCGGCAACCGATGAAATACGTATTTTAAACATTAATTCAATATCCAACGTATATGAACTGATATCAAAACTTATATGAGAAATGTTAAGAATATCATTTTTTTCTTAGAATTAGCTTACCTATTACCTAAGAATAAAATAATATAACATGAAACCTTACTAAATTTACAATTCATTCGATTCCTAAAATGATGGACAATAAATTTTACTATAATATTAGATAAATGATAGATGAGACAATAAATATACAACATAATATATATCATGCAACAAAATCATATCAAGACAATAAAAAATAAAACATATTTTGAATTTATATAAATGTGTAATGGTATTAATTATTTTCTAAAAACATAATATCCACACTATGGGTTTTTCAAAATGTTGGATCATAGCTTGAACCTAACCCGACATTTGTAAAAATATTATTTATACTTTTTTCCATTTTTTGATAAAATTAACCTAAAAAAAATCGTATTTCGCATGAATTTATAAAATGAAATCACACACATTGACAGCCGTATTAATAATAGATCTCAAACCATTCTCTAACTCACTTGTTACGTAACTGGTAGTTAAAAATTTAACTCACTGACAAAATTTTCTTATTTATAAAGAAATATAACCCATGCATTAACTAATTGACGTGTTTCCTATTATCGTAGGTTTGTGATGGCAACGCTTCTCCAAATTGTATTGAAAACAGACAGGAATGCGCCCTTCTTTTCTACTGCCATCTTCTTCTTCTAATGCAATTAGAATTTTCTTACTCTTACTAATGCAATTAATTTTTCTATATTTCGTTTTGAAAATCTATATTTATTTTTTAATGTTATAAATATTCTCATAGGATTTTTTAGTTTTTTTTCGTCTAGCATATTCAAATTATACAAAAAGGGTTTACCATTTTGCTCCACAAAATTTGCAAATTTATTCAATTATTTATCACCCTTTTACCACATTCATATCAATCAAACGAAATTAAACCCGAAACACCATTTGTCATTTTGCGCGGGAAACATGTTTTGCAAAGCTAACAAATCGCTAACACACCTACCACCGTGAGTTAGTTATGTAAAAGTTACGAAAGCTTAGTTATCTTCTAAATGTTTATAAATAGGAATTTGGGTTTAACCAGTGGGTTAGTTATTAGTTATAACACGAAGTTCCGCTGCTATTATTAATACGGCTGTGAGCCATTAGCCAAAGTCACGGACAGTAAGAATATTATTTGTTTGCTTTATTTTCGAAACCAAATAAATAATTTCAGCTAACTTGTCATTACTGATGAATTTTCTAAAAAAAAATGTGCAAATGTACAAATAGGAACAGATAAACATAATGTTAATTAACATATTAATAACATGATACTGTTAAAGCTAGTAATGAACATCTTAGCCGGTCGTGTAGTTGTCGTGTGGATTTTTTTATGTTTTTAGAAAATACCTACAAGATTTTTATGTAATAAATATTTTTCTTATTAAATATTTCCATCTCCTTAAAATTATATAATGTAAGTTAAAATTATTTTATTTATATTACAGTTTCTGAAAGTCTAACACAGAGTATATCACTGCGTCATTGACAATAATTAAATAAAAAAATCATATATAAGTATTTTATCTACTAGCATGTAATATATATATGACTTTTTGATGTTTTGACAATAATAATCAATTTATGAAAAGAATTATTATATATAAATCAAAGTCTGATTATGTTTGATTGTTGTATTTACTAAAACAGATAATATCGCTATAATACAAATAGTATTAAACATTTATTTAAAATGTATTGAAATTTAAAATTGATCAAAATAAAAAGATGAATTAATTGAGCGGGTGCATTACTTTATTGGACATGATCGAAATAGCAATTCCCTAATATTTTAGTACTTAGCACAGGCAACTGAGATCAACGTATTTCTAAGTTTCGGTACATTAAGGGCCTGGTTTAAAGAAAACTACCCGAAATTATTCCGGATACAATTGTTTCATATAGCTATCCAACAGATAATGTTGTTGACATGTTTTTTTCTATTTCATCGTCCAAGTCTCTGATAAAATAACTGGTAGAAAAATATATCAATAAAAAAAAATATCAAATTGTTTGCTCAAATGGCAAAGCTGTTTGCACCGTTTCGATCAGGGCCGGCCTTAACGATCTAGGCGCCCCGGGCGAGCCATGCACTTGGCGCCCTTTTATATTTTATTAAAATTTAAACCAAGAAATGTGTCATCATTTGATACCCTCCACTAAATAATAAGCCATGCAAAATGTTTTCCGTGTGGGTTAGTATAATGTACTAGCATGGATCTAATTTTGCGTTTGCATAGGAGGTACCAGAGCTACTTGACCGACATATCCAATTTTCAATACCAACCTGACGAGCGAAGGTAAAAGAAGTCCAATCACAAAATTTCATTCGCCTTAGTCGATTAGTTTGGATGTTATCGTGTTTTCAACAGACAGACAGATGGACAATGGACATGGCTAAATCGATTTAGAATGTGATCCTGATTCAGATTTTTGGGGTCTCCGGTGACTCCTTCTTGGCGTTACAAATATAATGGCCAAGAGAATATACCTTCCTATGAAGGGTATAAAAAAACTTATTTTCAATTTTGTTTGTCACGAAACGAAAAAAAAAAAAAAAATTAAAACAACAACTAAAATCTTATTTTTTAGATTTTTGTCAGCTAATTCTGTGATAAGACTGTCAAAATCTAGGCTTTCTGCAATTTGATTTTCAATGGACAGTGAGGCCAAACAAACTAGTGAATCTTTTTTGGGACATTGCAGACCATAAGTTAGTACGTTTTTATCAACTTTGGTTTAAAAAAAACTGGGTTCGCCACTTGCAACGGTCACTGGCATTGTTAACAGAATATCCAGGTGTTCCGGACCATATAACTCTTGAACATTGTGCTTTTTGATTTCATCGCATAACAAATTTCCAACAATATCAGATTTAAAGTTGATCGTTAACTTTTCTTGCAGCTCAGAACAATGTCGCATGAGTTATTATTATTATTATTTTTTATTTTTTTTATTTTTTTATGTTAAACAAGAAAGAAAAAGAAACGCGCCAGGAAAATCATGCATCTGTTGAAATCATTCCTTCATAGGTATAAGTGCGGTGTCCAAAAGATCATTAAAAAATCGACTTCAAAATCTTTTTTTTTGATCAGTTATTGGTTCATCAACAGCCTCTTCACCAGGTCCATGATGGAATAAGTATAAGGTGGTCTCGTCGGCAAAAAGTAGTCCGTTTACTATACGTTTTTATCTTTGAAAGAGAGATTCAGCGTAGTAAGTGTACGTTAACGGACCAAAAAACGAACGAGTCGGCAGCCGACGAGACCACCTTATACTTATTCCATCATGACCAGGTCTATGTTATTAATGCGTCTTAATCGCTACTGGCTTGAAAAATGCTCACCTAAGAAAAATAATTATGGGGACTTCCCCTCAAATAAACATCTCAAGCGCTCCGGAAGTATTACCCGTTATTCTGAGCTCATTCACTCTACACTTCTACAGGTGCTTCTCTGATCACGAAACTCTTTACACTAGACTAAATGGGTTCTATGGTCGCTCAGTGGGCCTCTCTTTCGCTCCACATAAGTTAGAAAGGAATACGACAAGACAAGCAACACAATAACAGGTCGTGGTAGATAAATGCTGAGAACTCATACTCAGTCCTACAATATAAGTTCATAAAATTTAATACGCTGAATTTAGTTTAGTTTAGTTTTTCTTTATAACGATAGAGATAGGTATTCAAATTCAGTGAAGTTAAGCTGGCGCGCGTACACTTCGGCGCCCCCGGGCGACCGCCCCGGTCGCCCACCCCTAAAGCCGGCACTGGTTTCGATAAACATGTCATTTGTTTTGTCTTTGTTTATTAAAAGCTTAACCAGACAAAAAAAAATTTAAGTGAATTGTGCTATTCTATGGCTGAAGTTAAAAAAGTAGTGAACATTCAGAAAATGCAAAACAAAAAGTAAAAGAAGTTAATTTCACTGAAGAAGAAAATCCTCTGTTCCTACGGGGCTACATGGCCCGCTCGTAATATTCATAAAAAAAAATTCAAATGAATTCATGTTAGAACACTTGTGACTGCAATGTACGCTTGTCAACGAAAAAATTCCCTGAAACCATATTTTTTCCAGCCACTTCAAATAAATATTTTGCTTATCCTTCAGATAACTTCTTTAACAGCCACTTGAACCGGCTGATAGGCTATCAGAGACTTTATCAGCTAGTCTTGAAACTGGCCCTAAAACATTTTCGTCCAGCCAGTAGCAGAAGCAAAAGTTACACGATAGCGTATGGGCTTGTCTCAAACCTTTTCCGACATAAAAGGCCTCGGTGGAGTTTTTGCCGATATTGACGGAGCAGCGAGATTTCTCCATCGTCATCCTAAACAGACGAACGAGTTTGGCAGGAATGCCGAAACGTGACATGGCTTTGTATAGCTCGTCCCTATAGGTATATGCTATCATAGGCGACTTTAAAGTCGATAGAAAGGTGGTGGGTATCTGTAATCTGAAATTCCTGGGTTTTTCTAAGATCACTAAGACGTCTGAAAAATTGGTCGATGGTAGACTGTCCTAATCAGGTTGTTATCGAAAGGTTTTAGACGTTCACACAGTACAGCCGATAAGATCTTATATGCGACATTCAGAAGATGTATTCCTCGGTATTTGGCGCAGCTCAGAGTATCTCCTTTCTTGTGGATGGATAGCTGTATATAAATTCTTAATAAACTGAAGCTTACTCGTACCTCATGAGTGCTGTCCTTATATTCTATTCATAATGGTAGTAGGATTTGATTATTCAATATCAAAAAGAAGGTCCTTTTAAAGAACATATCTCTATTATTTAGGACAAAATAAACTGGTTGGAAAAAGTTAGTCAAAATCCAGCGAAGACATACTACAACTACACAAGTAAGTGGAATAAAAAAATATAGGGGTATATGCGATCTCACGGAATGTTTGTAATTTTGTAGTAGAATTTTGGCCAACTGAATGGATTTCTGTTGAAGTAATAGACTAGCATTTATTCGGCGCTTCGCCCCTGTTACATAAGCACACCTTGCTACGCGGACGATGGGATGAAAACAAATATTTCCCTTTTTTTTTTAAATCGGGAAGGGCGAACCTATAACGCTTCAACAGCGCCCCGAGTTGCTTGCAGATGTATGTTAGTTCTGCATTTAAATTGCTGCAAATTGTATACTTCTGGAAATATATCCCCAGGAAGTGAGTTCCAACGTTTGCTTGTCCCGTCACTAATTACTCGGGTACCAAGCAAAATTTCCAAAATCGAAGAAATAAATTTTCTTAACTGCTTATGTAGAATACACAAACCAATTTTGAATTCGATCGGATGGAAAATACGAATTTTCCCATACAAACTACCTAGTTCCTCCTATGGAGTTCGAATTTCCCCAAATCGGGCCCCAAATGAGTGCGTGCTCAATTTGTCCATAAAAGGAAATTTGTTTCAAATTATCTGCTTCCTAGCTCTTACCGTTGGGGGTGAGCTGATTATTTTTTGCACACAGCCAAACGCTAACAAGTTTCAAGAATATAAAGACCGATTGCTTTCTATTTCTGTTTTCTGATTAAATTGACCTTACTTACTTTCTTAGGTGGCGCTACAGTTCGGGTGGACCTAGGCCTCAACCAATACGTCTCTCCAGTTAGCTCGGTATTTAGCAAACTGCCTCCAGTTGCACACGCGAATGAGGTCACTTTCTACTTGTGCGCGCCATCTAATGGGAGATCTTTCTTTACTGTGTTGTCAGGGGGACAGATTTGGAGTTGAAGACCGGGCCTTAGCGCTAGTGTCCCAAAAATCTTAGACGATTCACACTTTCATGACCACGCCGATATCGGTGAATAATAGCTTGTAGTGTTCACACCTACGTAAATCTCATTCTCCAAATGACATCAGGGGGCTTATTCCCAAATGCGCGGCGGATCGCTTTTCATGGCGGATTGGTATTTTTGTATTTCCAAAAGCGATTCGATCCATTCAAAAGCGATAGCTATTTAGGTGACGGATTGCTGGCGGATTTATTGTGGATACAAAATAAACTAAATTCTTGTGACGAATGGATCGAATCGCTTTTGGAAATACAAAAATACCAATCCGCCATGAAAAGCGATCCGCCGCGCATTTGGGAATAAGCCCCCAGTACAAACGGGACCGAAAGTCACTTGAGGAATTTTGTCTTCATAGCCCAGAGAAAAGCTATTGACAAGGAGTCTTCACTTGTTTTCTGGTGGGATATCATTTTCGGAGTTTATATCAGAGCCGAGGTAGGTAAAGTCCCAAAACTGTCTCAAAGTTATAGCTGGCAATTATGACGTTCGGTCCGATTCGTTGATTCTGTGTGTCCCTTCTTGTTGACAGTAAGTACTTGGTTTGGTTCTCGTTCACCACTATACCCATTTTTGAACCTTCTGTACCAATAGTATTTGCAATCGTGCCAGTGACAGCACTGCGAATAATGTCGATATCAATATACAGATGGAGATCTGCAAGTAATTGTACAGATTTGTGAAAAATTGTGCCATTAGTGTTGGCTGTTGGATTTCGCATAAATTTCTTAAGTATGATATAAAAGAAGTTACATGACAGCGCATAACATTGTATAAATCCTCTTCTGTCATCAAAAGTCTCGGTGAGATTTTACTGAAGCGGCGAGTATTCTCCATCGTCGCGTCATTTTGCGCAACCTGACTATTTTGACAGGAATGGCAAAATAAAACATGGCTCTATTTAAATGCTATCATATGCGACCTTGAAATCGATAGCCAGATAGGGGTAGTTTGAATATTTCGTCGGTTGTGAACTTACCGGGCCTAAAACCGCACATCACCAAAGATGTCGTAGCTATTTTAATGTCGTACATAGGACATTGCTCATTATATGTTTCGTCGAGGAGCATCATATTTTCCTGTGTATTCGCAGAAAAACCAGGAAGCTCCTAAATCGGTCTGTGACTTTCATTCAAATGCCGACTTATTTCAGGAACTGTATAGAAATCATTCAATCCATTCGGTGGTCTTCGGGATATAAGTTTTTGATTGCTTTTGTTTGTATGGGAAGCGCCATACAGTAATACCCCTGGACCAATACCTAAAGGACCATTCAAATGAGAGCGACCGAATGAATATTAAGTTTTGACAAGTCCGTTCACATGAACACTTTCTTTTCTAGGTCGCGGGCCGCGGCAGTTCGCGAATTTCAGGCATCAGCTGTATTAAGAAAACAAGTTTATAAACAGTTTAAATAAAGAAATTTCGTTTTCCAAACGTTTTGCCGCGAATTGTCAAAGTTCGCAATCCACATCAATAAGCCGAGTTCCACAAACATATTCCTTCGAATTTAACCTCAAATTGGAAATGCCGCCCGTTTTTTTTTAAATCGAATCGAAACTTGCTAAATTTTAAGGAGTTCATGTGGAACCTTTGAAAATGCCGACTTGTAGGTATACATTTACAAGTTTAAAACCTATACTTATTGAAAATCCAAAACTAAGACCTGATTTTTGAAAATTGCTGGTTGATTTGAATGCATTGCATTCTTGAAATACTTTTCATTGGCTGCAAATATCCTTCTGCAAGTATGTAGATCAGTGTAGTATCCTGGCAACTAGTGTCTAAAATGTCAGTCAAATAAATAATAAAAATAAAATAGTAATTGTGATTCGATCGGCAGAGAGCAGGCGGCATAGGACAAGATGCTACAATCAGCAAAAATAATTTTTGTACAACACTACTATTTAGGTGGATTGTTATCTTTTGTATATTTTTAAGGGAACAATTAAATAATTAACGGCGAGCTTAGTTGTAAATAAAAATATATATCTTAAACTCTACTTTTGACAATTCAAATTATTATTTCCAATGATTTTTTTTGTTTATTTAAAAATTTGAAGGCCTTTTTGCACATTCTCACTATACTAATTCCGTCTATATTTACGAGTCGTATCTTCACGCCCAATATTTTGACTGTCCTTGCGCCGGCAAAGGATGTTGGTATGCAACCGCGGCTGCTACTGTTGTATTTAACTGATTACTATGAGCCGTTGTGTAGTCATTCACTGGTGACGCATGATTATATCCTGCCGCTGTGGATTGATTTAAATGATAGGCTGCTTGGGTCCAATTTGGCGGAGCCTCTAACTTTGGATGATAACTGTCAGTCAAATGAATCGATGGTGACATCTTGGATACACTTTCGGCTGTCAGTTTACTGAAGTCGTCCATGGACATTTTCGAGTAGTCTATTAAGAAATGTTTATTAGATTTAAATTTTGGTGTTAAATTTGTCAAATTGCATTACCTTGATGATAGTAGTTTTGTCCACCAAAGTGGCTATGCTGGAAGCCGGTAGCAAATCCATGTTGGGACTGAGCCATTAAGTCGTAGCCAGTCATTTGGTGATGGTGGTGGTTTTCATTACCGGCTATTGATTGTGTAGCAGGAGTATAGCCGGACATAGAAGATACTGGCAGAGCTGAGAAACCCAAGCCGCTGTTCATTGCCGCTAGGCCACCACTTGAACCAGAATGTTTTCGAAGGCGAGCACGTCGATTACTAAACCATACTTGGATGCGAGCCTCCGTCAAGCTTGTAGATTGCGCCAGTTCTTCTCTGGTATAAACATCGGGGTATTGTGTCCTAGTGAAGGCTCTCTCCAAAGCTTCCAGCTGTTCAGCCGTAAATGTTGTACGTGATCTTCGCTGTTTACGTTTTAGTGGTATTCCGGGCTCTGATTCTGTGTCACTGGAGTCGGAACCGCGTCCTGGAATAAGAAATTTATTTTTAATATTTTTTTATATTTTCAAGGAAAGTATTTTATATATACGAGTACATTTGAAATAAGACAGCATTTTGACAAATGATTGAATAACGTTACGGACTACGGTACTGTGAAACAGCTGCAGAATTTAATAAAAATGTATCCAACGTATTGAGACGAATGGAAGGAACATACAATTTTATGCCGAGTCTGAACAGCTGAATTGAGAAGCTTTTCAAAGACAGTTATACTATACACTCGGATGTTTGTCAGACGTTCGCCAGAGGTGGCGCAGTGGAAAAAATCTTAAAAAGTCGTTTATGTTTTTTCGTGGATTGAACCTGTATCGGTCAGTAGCCCAGCCTACCTCATAGGGGTAATCAAAATGAGAGCCTATAACGCCTTAAAAGCGCCCGAGATGCTTGCAGATAGGTGCTATTTCTGTATTTAAATTACCGTACTCGTAATCATCTCGAAGTATGTCGAAGCGAGTTCCGAAGCTATCTATATCCTTTAGCCAAAGGAGTTTATGCCCTTGCGGTTATAGCTGATGTACGAGTACATTGGTTGCAAAGCTATTGAATGGTATAGTTATACGGCAAGTATATTTTTCCTTATTTGGGAATTGGTTGAATGCGAGTTCGAGGTACAAAGTATAGCCTCAAGTTCAGGCCCACAGTTTCTGAGCGTTATGATTTGAATTCCGTCGGGTTCCATCGCCGTTTTTTTGCAATCAAGTTCTCCAAGAATACGTTAATTTACTCGGCAAGTTGTGCGTAGTAAAGTCGAAATAGAAATGTTTTCACCCCCTTTTTTCAACCCTTATAGGACGAATTTTGGGAAACGATGAATGAGGCGTGTAATAATTTTGACTTGTCTATCAACATAAAAACTTTCAAGTTCATACGGTTAATGGTTCGTGAGACCCCCCTTACTCCCCACAACTACTTTACTCCACAACAATTCTCACCCACCCTACGGACTAATTTGGACACACATCTCATTTATTGAAATTTGACTTAAGATCTAAACTTCTTTTTGTATAAGGAACTATGACAGCATTACTGGGATTTATTGTCAGATTTTCATCGTTACACCATTCAAGGGCTTTCTTAAGGGCTCGTCCGGAAAAATCTGCTTTTTCTGTTTCAAACGCAGCCCGTATCGCAAAAACCCTATTTCAGACTTCTTTCAGATCTAAAGGTGCCTGTCCATTTGAGAGTACTTTCACTAGTAAACTCTCGAGAGTTACTCTCGGGTGGCTGTCCATTTGAGAGTAATAATTTCGAGATTTTAGTCTCGCGAGTTCTTCGATAACATTTTGAGAGTAGATTCCCTGAGAGTACTCTCATAACCGTGTCCACTTGATATTTATTTTACTAGTTAAAATGTATTCTCACTAGGTATGTTCCAACCAGCGTGAAGGGAAGTACGTGAGTGTGTATTGGTAACGCTATGAGTTGATTTATTTCCTCCGTAATCCATTGTTCTGCCATGTCGACTCTCGACAGCTACTCGCAAAATACGAACCGTGTTGGAATTTTGAGAGCTAATCTCCGATAGTGATCAGAACATGTGTCCACTTGCGAGTGACTTTCAAAAGGCTCGAATCTCGAGAGTAAAAAGTTAACTCTCCGCGAACTACTCTCAAGACTATGTCCACTTGCGAGTTTGCTATCGAGAGCTGCTTGAGAGCTGCTCGCAGCATTTTTACTCTCAAATGGACAGGCACCTTAATATGGCACATACATGAATACTGTCAGTAGTGCCTTAGAAAGTAGAGGACCGAATGAAACGAATAATATGAGTCCAGGAAAGTTTCTTAGCATTAAGATCCTCAAACTTAATTTTTGCGTAAGGTTTATTCGATCCACTTTTGAGGCCATATTTGAAAAAGTAAAAAACAATGATGGCGTTGCTAAATTCAGACGGTTCTTCCAGCTAAACTTGCAAGGAACTAAAAAGTTTGGGCAACCCAGCTCTTTATTTACTTATAGATTTCCATTTGTAAAAAAATGTCAGCTGTAATCATGGACGCTTATATCTAAGTCTCTCGTAGGAGCTGATTCATCTGAAAAAAAATACTTTCAGTAGCCGCACAAAAACCACTAAGACGAATAATACAATAATTTGCTATGGCTAAAGTTCATACTGCGACTCCCTATACACAGGCTGTAGGATATTTTCGCGATGCCCGTCCTTCTAAAAAAAAATCCCTGCGTGTAACTCTAGCAGAGCCTTAGACCTTATGAGAGGGTTTACCCCGGCGTTAACATAAATAACCTAAATGTAAGCAAAAGCATCAAGGACAGGGATGAGAACGTTTCGTTAAAAAATATTGGAGCCACTTAGTTTTATAAAGGGTTTTCAATGTTATTGTGAATTGCCCGCTATTTCGGTAGCTGTGACTTTTGAAGCTTTTATTCTTTGACATTTGACAAGTAGAAACTACGCCATTACTAAAAATGGAACGATACACGCTTCAACAACGCATTGAAATTATTAAAATTAACTAAAAAATGGTGAAAATCTTGCAGTCACAGTTCGCAAAACTAAAGCATTTTTTGGTCGTCGTGAAGCACCTTGTCGGACCGCAATACAGAAATTGGTGGAAAAATTCGAGCTGTTGGGACAAGTTAGTGATGTGAAGAATAAAACCCGTGCACGTCGCTCAAGAACAACTGAGAATATTGCTGCTGTAGCCCAAAGTGTTGAAGAAAACCCAGGTTTGTCCATTCCTCGTCGTTATTTGGAATTGGGCATACTACAAACGTCATTACACCGTATTTTGCATAAAGACTTGTGAAGAATAAAACCCGTGCACGTCGCTCAAGAACAACTGAGAATATTGCTGCTGTAGCCCAAAGTGTTGAAGAAAACCCAGGTTTGTCCATTCCTCGTCGTTATTTGGAATTGGGCATACTACAAACGTCATTACACCGTATTTTGCATAAAGACTTGGGTCTCAAGACTCAAGCCGGCCGATCATCAACAACGTCGTGTTTGGGTCCTTGAAATACATGAAAATGATCCGGAATTCCATCGAAAAATCATCTTGACTGATTCGTGAGGCTATCGAGGACATAGGGCAGCCACTTTGCGATTTGGTTATGGAAAATTTCATGAAAAGGATATGGTCCTGTAAGCGTGCTCGTGGTGGCCATTTGGCTGATGTTGTCTTTCATTATTAACGGCATACGTTCCTCTTTATTATGAAATAAACATCCGATCATTTATCTCAAAAAATGGCATTTTTCTTTGAATAACCAAAAAACACCTCTTATTGGAAAACCCTTTATTATGTACATAATTGGTTTGAAGAGATTTTGTGGCAGACAAATATAAAGTCCACGAAGCAAGTCTGGCTAATTGGAAATGACCTGTGCATACCGTCTTACGACACCCTTATGACAGCGCCACGATGCCGCTTGGTCTTAAACACATTTATCTTAACCTAACCGCAACTATTTATAATCCTTCTTCATCATAGTGAAAAAACTGGAGGCAGGGCAAGAATATATTCGACTCCCTCACATTAATAACCTTCAACTTTCTTTAGAATTGATACTGAGATTCCTAAAACCCCAAATGATCAAACGCACTCTATCTCAAAACAATTGGACGTTCAATCAAAATTGAACCTCCATGAGGGCCAATCCTGGCTGTACGAAATGACAAACAAAAGAAACACTCGCCAGACAAAATGGCACTCAATTGAATTAATGTTTTGATCTCGCCTCCTTTCTCACACAATTGACAACAGGTCAATTCAAAAATTTTGAAATCAACACAAATTTCATTGGACCTATTCACTTGCAACAATGGCAACCACCCTGATATCCTTAATTCGAATGGACCACAAAACGACCGCCACGGCCGCAACCACCCGCAAAATGGCTCGCACCACTTACTTCACCAAACCATCCCAATCCCATTCCTATCCTTTCTACTCATCACTCTGTGTCGGTCGATTGTCGGCATCGTGTGTGTTAAGTGTAAATTATTTCACACCTCCCGAAAAAGGAAACGAGAGATCACAACTATTAATTTCTTTATCTGCCTGGGCAAGGATCTCTCGGTTAAATGATTGCGCAAAAAAGAAAACTGAACTCGACTGCAGTTCAGCGGAGAAAGAGATACACCAGTCACACAGTCTCGTCCACCAACCGCAAGCGCAACAAACCGGCTCAGACACAATAGCCGCACACACATGGCTCTCTATGGTCCTCTCATTTAACATAATTTTGGACCAGCCCGAAAATGTCAACCAAAACAAAAGCGCCGCACGCACATCAAACGATCGTAATGCGTTGCGGCCGCTTTGAACTGCACATTGGAACGCTACAGGGAGTCTGCGAGGCGGTGCGTTAAGATCTTCGTGTTTTCACACATTAGGAGAGTTCGGTTCAATTTGGAACTCTGCTAATTTTGAATCTGAAAAATTATCTATTATAATGTAGACGAAGATTATCAGAGATTAATCAGGAATTCATGTTCTGGATAAAGGATTCATTCTTCAGTTGAAAGTTACAGACTTGCATAAATCATCACATCGTCATGTCAACATGTGTGGCATATTATCGCAGTCAGGCTTCTAAACATGCGTCAGCTCACGCATGAGTTGGGTTTTATTGCTGGGCGCACTATATGACACCCAATTAAGCGGTGCGACAACGACGCGACGACGCAACGATGGCGGTCCCAATGAGTAACGTGATACTTAGTAAAGTTGATAGCTAAACTGTTGTTAGGTCGGCTACTATACCGCGGCTACCATAATCGATGCATATATGAGTCGGAGTAACGCTAATACATTTTTATGATGTAACACACCCATAATGAGGGAGACGCTGAGGAATTCCCACAACGCGGGAGCGGGAGCGGTCCCTTTGACGTATTTGATGCGGTCCTTGTCGATGCGGTGGATTGTGCCCTGACCGGCAGCTGAGCTGTATATAAGTCAATCGTGGAGTTGTAAATTGGATGACATATGTGCTTGAGAATTCGAATGTGCGCCACCCGGTGGTCATTGGTAACTGCGCGCCGAGAAGTGATTTTGAAGCTGGACTGGATATCGTGGGAGTTTCCACTAAAAAATTAAGAAATCAAATCAGATTTTTATGATGTCCTCTCAGCGGATTAATATAGTTACTATGGGAATATTTATTGTTCCTTTTTTTACGGACAGAAAAAATACACTTGCACGCCAGACACTTGTATTTGATTTGAGAATATTTATTATGAGAAATTCCTATTTCATTTATTACTTTCTTTGAGTCTATGTATTGTCACGTCTATGTCAATATACCTACATAATACGTGAGTTAACCTTCGACTTAGATATTTTTAATTTGTTGTGAGCTCAAGGACCTAAATAAGAACGGAGTTTTTTTAAATCGTCTTCTAAGGGATGCAAACTCTTGTATTTTGATTTAACTTCATTTAACGTGACATAAATTTATATCTATACATAAAAGCTTGACATTTTACCGATAATTTTGACATGGTTTGGAGTCAAAATTCTGGAACGAACTCGGCTTTCCAAGAGAAGTGCGCGTGCTTTAACATTTTCCATTTTCTTATTTGCAAAACAATCTAGTTGTTTAAGGATGGAACTTGTTGGAGAGGCTGTCAGAACGATGCGATGCGGGGGGAATTTGCACGGCAGGTATCTGAAAGGTTTGAACAAATTCAAAATGTTCCATTGAATGTAGAGGAAGACTGACAGTTTGTCAAAAAGCAAATTAAAAGAAGAACTTGTCAATTTCAAAAATTTTACTAACACGCAAAAAAAGGCGGCTTTAAAGAAAATTTAGTTCCACTCAATACAAAACGTAAATGGCGACTGTGCGCTACAAAGCAAAAAAAAAAAAAATTAAAAATACCTACCCTTTCTTTTCATGTTGGTTGAATTCAGCTCACAACTCTTTTTCAGCGTAAGGGCGAGGTTATTATTGATGAAACGTTTTTAACACAGTTGTTTTCAAAAGCAGTCATTGCCTCTGCAGGGCATTTTTGCAGAATGAAGCGGCTCGGTGTGGCGGCTGGTGGTGAGAAAAGAAAAATGCCCGGAGTTCAAGAAGCCATCAGAGAGAAGAAAAAGACTTTCAAGGTGTGGATTCACTTGGGGGACTCGCCTTCTCGAAACCTGTATATTAATTATTAAGGCGCGAAGAACTTGCAAATTGGATGTTAAAGCAGCCAAAGAACAATCTTGGAAGGAGTTCGGCGAGAATTTAGATTAGACCGTGATCACAGATCTGAAAGCAAGGTGTTCTGGCAGGCCATATGCCGTCTTAAAGGAGGAAGTGGAATATTATTGAAGGAGTCAAATCCAAAGATGGTAAACTTCCAATGAGGACATCTTGCGCAGATGGAGCGAGCACTTTTCTGAATTGCTCAATTCAATCCAGGGCATTGAGGATGATAGATCCGTCGCCTTGAGCAGGGCGGAAAATAGTCCCACGTTAGAGGAAGTCACTTTGGTGATCAAACCGTTAAAAGCTGGCAAATCTGCAGGAGTGGAAGAGATCCGGCCAGAAATGCTCAAGGCCTTAGGTGAAGAGGGAGTTAAATGGCTCTCTCGTGTCATTAAAGTGACCTGGGAATGCCGCGAAACTCCCAGCGATTGGCCAATTGGGATGATTCTGCCCCTTTTCAAGGGGATAAAAGGGATTGCTCCAATTACAGGGGTTTTTCTGCACTTTTAAGTCTCCCCGGAAAAGTATTTGCTGATGGAAACGCGTTGCAAAGCTGTGGTCGAGGTACAATTAGGAGATGAGCAGTGCGGTTTTCGTCCCGGCAGAAGCACAACCGACTAGAATGGTGCTTGAGAAAGCTTGGTATGCTACACCTGTTTACGCATGTTCAATGCACTCAGCATATTAGTAGAGTCCCGTTGAAACAGGTGGAGAAGTTTAAGTATCTCGGGGTCTTATTCACGAGTGATGGAAGGAGCAATGCTGAGATTTCCTGTAGGATTGGGCAGGCTGGATTAATTTTGAGACAGCTTGGTCATTCCGTTATTAGGAAGACTGAACTTGGTGTCACAGCTAAGTTGTCAGTCTTTAATTCGGTGTTTGTTCCAACTCTTAGCTATGGTCATGAGGTTTGGGTAACGACCGAAAGAATAAAATCGCGGATACAAGTTGCTGAAATGAATTGCTAGTGTGACACGTAGAGATCGTATTAGAAATACCAAAATACGTGAGGAACCCAATATCGAACAGCTACTTCTCCATGCTTCGGTGGTTTGGTCATGTTAAACGCATGTCACCAACTAGGATCCGACGACGTACTATGGAATCCGTATCATCAGGCAGGCGTCCTCTAGGTAGACCCATGATGAGATGGTTAAATCAAATTCATAATATCTCCTCTACCCGTATGGGTACTGCCCTTGATGATTTAGAGTCGATGGCGGAGAATCGAGAGCTATAGAGGGTCCACTTGAGCAATCTACATCCGCGAGCTACGTAATGTATAAGGGGGCCATCGAAAATGAATGAATGAATGAAAAAAATGATTCTGCTTTAGGGTGGTGGGCGCACATCGAAGGCATTATTCTGGTAAACAAAGCTATGCTATGGAGGAAGGAATTCAGCCTACAAAGTTACATCAAGCAAAACCTGAAAACCATCAATCAAATTCAGGGAAACTTTGTGATTAGCTAAAAGGTGTTCCTGTGAAGTTTTGTCAAAATTGGACTAAGGGCGTGGCAATTCCCATACAAAAAAAAAATTGCAAACGTTTTTTCTCGAGGCTTCTAAAACTGACAACCTTTTCGACGTCTCGAGAAAAGCTGAAACCTACACAAAGTTGTATATTGTAACTAGCAGTTTGTAAACAATGAAAAGTAATGAGATCTTAATGTACGATACGTTCTTAGTTTAAGAAGGTTAAATGTTAATCAAATTGGTAAAAAAAGGAGTCCTACAAAATGTGGTATTTGAATAAATATGTCATAGTTTCGAAAATCGTATTCCAGTGAGCATATTTTAGCATTTTAATAAGGTACAAAATATTTAAATTTAGTAGATATTTAAAAAAAAAAATCAAAAGTATTTTTAACATAATATTAAACCATTTTTTCGCGAATAACTTTCTGATTGGTTTCCAACAAAAATGGGCAAGCAAGGCTGTATTTTGAGTACACTTTTATTCATCTTGTTATGTCATCTTGTTGAATGATCTACATGATGAGCTTCGTGGATGTGTTTTCTGGTGTGGGCGAATCAGAATATTAGCGAAGAGATTTCTGAAAAAAAATGTTGCAGTCACTATTAGAATTGTTTGAAGAAACTTTTTGCATCAAAACATTTTTTTTTGAGTCCGAGGAAAAAAGTCAAAAAGTAGACTTTTACAAAAGTTCTTAATTTTCAATGGGTACTTAATGGGTTAAGGAGAGTTTTGTATTATTCAAACGGAATTTAAATGACCTTTCTATTGATGCCAAAATTTACATGAAGTAAGTGAAAATTATGAGTAGAATTTACTTTAGTTTTGTCAAAATACTTATGTCCACCATTGTAGTCATGATTTCGGACTCCCCTCAAGGACTAGGGCACATGATATTAGCCCTTGAAAAATATTGCGCTACATCAAGATCTGTGATGTTTTATGCAGCGCAAATTTGGGGATTTGAACAGCATGAGGAAGTTGAAAAGTTGGTTACATTTTTCTTGAAAAGATCTTTCCGTCTTCCATCTAACGCTCCGAACTACATGCTGTTTTTACCTATAGACAGGATTATATCCGTTATTTATATACACGCTAAAGATTCACTTCGACTATGCAATAAAAGCAATGACCCAGTCAGGCATTCTGTCAGTTGGCTGAACTTACAGGCTTACAGTAGAGCATGCTGTTTCGACAAAAACTCTTTTCTTTAAAAAGTGGACCGATTTAGCAAGAAAGTACATACTTGGAGCTAATTGTAACGCTGGACAATGTAAATAGTTGGAGAATGATTTTAGATACGATTTCTTACGAAACTTGGACATCAAGCTTAAAGAAGAATTCAAATAGAAAGCCAGATCGTCCTTATACAGCCAAATCTACAATAAATTGAATTATGACTTGATGGAGAAAAACTATTTTCAAGATAAAAACGTAACGTATGAGATGAAGGTTGGAATCGGCTCTTCGAATATTGCAAGGAAGCAACTGTCTATAGAACCAAAATAATAGCCCAAGAATTTTAGATTAATATCTTACACAGAAGTGCAACTTTGTGGTGCTACGGTATATTTATATTATTTTTTTTTGCTTCTCAAACGAGTTTCCCAACCCTCGATCTCGATCTATTTCTGACAGCAAAGCCAGATCATTCTGAAATAGAAGTCTCCGCTCTCTTAAGGAAATCGGATCACACTATAATATTAACTATCCATTCTGGGCCGAAATAATCGCTATCGTCGAATTTCGAATTGTAGAAGATCTGCCGTGGGCTAATGTGTGTTTTCAGGACACTGATATATAATGTACCTACCATTTATATGAATAGTTTAAAATAATTTTTAAGAACAAAATTCTAAAATAATGATATTGCATCTGCCTCTAGCCACCATCGATATACAAAAAAAAAACACTTCAAGACAATAAAAAAATGTTTGGCCACTTTCTATATAGGTGTCAACAAAACTGACAATGCTGACATCCACATTAACTATTAAGCCTGTGTATGGAACAGAATACAGAAGCCGATGTCCTAATTAACGCTTCGTTTGGAATGGAATTTAGTGTACCACTAAACAAAGTAAAAATTAAAGAACAAAAAACTTTTTCTTATCAGAACGAGTTTTCTTCTAGGTATAGACCTATTCGACCAACGACGAGGCCGTGTGTGTGGTCAACTTTTTCATTTTGTCCAATTAATATGCCACTTAGCGCCTTTTATGTGCTGCAAAATGTAATTCAAATTGTTACCACAAACATTTCGTAATGCTCCAAAAATATTCCCCTTCCATTTGCTGTGGATAATTTATATCGCCTAAAGTCGGGGGTTATACTTCATTTCATTCTAAATGCACTGATAAGGGAGTGAAGAAAGTATAAGGTACACCCAACACTTATCTTGACCATTATAATAAATTAATACAATGGCAGTTGGCAGTAGAGTGCGGGGGACGGTGGTGGAACCAACAAATCTTAGACGAACCAAACAAATTTAATTATCTTCACTGTTTGACGTCGCATAAGCCGTCGCGTCTGTTGCTGAGATCCAAATCAAATGCAAAAAAAAAATGTATAACCATCCAGCGCTCCCACTTATTTCTAATTGTATCAATTTGATACCCTCAGTATTTAATTTAAATAAGTAAATAAATAGATGGCGCAACAGGCAGGTATACACCCTAGGCCTAGCTTCTCGCAACCATTCGTTTGTGTGCGTTTTTATTTTTGGGACGAATGGAAGGGACCTACAATTTTATGCCGAGCCCGTATGGCTGAATTTAGAAGCTTTTTCAGGACAGTCATACTCTCGGATGTTTGTCAGACGTTCGCGAGAGGTGGCGCAGTAGAAAAAACCTTAAGATGTAATTTGTGTTTTTCCGGGGATCGAACCTGAGATCCCTCGCACGGTAATGCGCCTAGTATTTAACTTAGACTTGATTTAATTTTAGTCCCAGCTCTAAACGAATGTAAAATATAAATATTTTGGCTAAAAAATATGATTTTGGGATTCTGATTCTTTTTAATCTTAATTCTAAACGAACCTTTAGTCAGCATAGAGCAACATAACATTATGTACCAACTGACATTGAAATTAGTGCCTAATTTTGGTCAATTCTGGTTGAGTGGGAACACCAAAACTGTAATCAGGACAGGAGGGAGCAAATTCCATTGAAAAATGCAAAGAGGAACGCGGTCTGACTGAACGATTTACGTTTTCGGTATTCAATTCCATGGCAGACAGACTCATTCGACACCCAAAGGTGGCAGGATATATGACACATTACGCTCCCCTTAACCACCAGGAAAACAGGTTCCCAGTGGAATATTCGGCTACCGCATATTTGAGACCACAACAAGAGAAATAAATACAAAAAAAAAAGTATTCTGTGAGACTGAGAATTGATCACACAAAAAAGCCGCTCGCGGGCCTTATGGGAATATTTACAGATACAGATATACATTATGTGATGTAGTATCTTGTAGTAGTATCTATTGCCCTTAATATATTTCTGCTATCCGCCTGGGGCAAATTCAGTGACATTTAGTCTTAATTTTTAATTTTGTTCGATATTTTTGATGATCGAAGGGAATGTGGGCATGAACATTGTCATCAATCAACCTAATCGCAGCAACTCGATGAAAAAATTGTGTCTACACACAGCCTCAGGTTCACCTGAAGCTGACACTATAGGGATCGAATATACCACAGTCCAGCTCCAGCTAGCAGCGCACAATCAACAAAACTCCAACCAAGACGGCGTGTGTCACTCAAATTAATGCTCGAGCTACTGTTGATTGTCGATCTGTCAGTACACACAGACACACCGCGCCCAAAACTGAAAGAAATTAGTTCAAATCCCTTACCACGCAACCTCCTCTCGTCATCTTTATCAGATTTATTTCCAGTTTATTTTTTTCATAATTTTCTCAATATCGATTCCGATTGACCATTGTCAGAGAATCACTTTGATGTTGCGCGCTTTGTGCAGATTAAAAACCCCGTTCAATGAGAGAATGTTTTTTTGGACAAATACGCGGTGCACAATGACACATCGCCAAAGTTCTCTCTACAATTAAAATTGTATTATCAATTCGTTCCCTAAGAAATAAATAATAAAAAAAAAATCTGTCGATTAGGTTTTTTTTTTTTTGTGGTGTGTGGAAAAGCGCTTAATTAATAGACGTTTGTCCTCTTATAGACGAAAGTCGGAAGTCGGTTCATCAGTTATAGATGCATTGGGTAGGTAGACCTACAATTCAGAGGGCGCTGATATCAGTAGTTATACTGGCGGTACGATGTGTACTTACTACCTACTTTGTGTAATTGAAAATAGGATTATTAATGTTATGACTTATGACGCATTTTGACGTTCATGAGAAATAGAAGACTGATGGAAGGGAAGGAAGTGACATAAGTAAAGTATTTGGATGCGATTCAATCGAAAAGCAATTAATTGGTCATTATTTGTCGTTTCTAAAGAATTAGTGCATCAGCTACATTTTTGGAGAATTAAAATAACTTTTTAATATGCAGAAGAGTGCGCTTAGGTCTATAACTTATAACCTTTTATGGATAATACTAGCTGACCCGTGCTCGCCTTTAGCAAAAATAAAAAACAAACTAATAAGTATTTATTTGGTCCATTTAAGATTGCGTTTCTGTATTTGCTAGAAATGAAGTGCGAAGACAGAATTTCGATGATCGATATAATGTAACGACATTACAGGAAAAATAAATCACGTGTTTGGATAATTTTTGTTTTTCACTTCACTTTAGGTTATTTGCTAAGTGAACATTTAAATCTATTGCCTTGAAAGTTTCAACACAATAAATAACTGTTGTAAAAAATGTGATACGATTAACGAACACTATGTACCTCTCATTCTTTATACCAAGCACTATGCACCGTACGGCCTACTCGCACATAGGCCACATCACATCATGCTTGCGATTTACGCCCACCACCCCAAAGCAGAGCAACAACAGACAATTATTGGTTAAGCATTGATTTCGCATTTGATCAACAACAACTCCATGCCATACTGCAGCACGCCATGCACCCCATCTGGCATCGGGCATACGATCATAATATACATTCATATACAACTGACAATAACCATAGCACTCACTGAGAAAACATAAATCAACCCTTTTCGAATGAGGTACACGTATGCTAGTGTGGTTTTGTTTTAATCAAAATTATAGTAAGTTATATCTGTGTATATGTAGGTATGTATACGATTTAACTTAAAAAAATACATTTTGGCTAAAACTGTACCAAAGGAGCTGGCTATAAACGACATAGCATATAGCAGTCTCACAGTCTTAAGAAACATTTAAAAAAAAGTTTTATCGAAATCTGTCCAGTAGTTTTCGAGTTTTTGAGAGTCAAAAACGACATAGCCTATAGCAGTCTCACAGTCTTAAGAAACATTTAAAAAAAAGTTTTATCGAAATCTGTCCAGTAGTTTTCGAGTTTTTGAGAGTCAAAAACGACATAGCCTATAGCAGTCTCACAGTCTTAAGAAACATTTAAAAAAAAGTTTTATCGAAATCTGTTCAGTAGTTTTCGAGTTTTTGAGAGTCGAAAAAAATTCCAACAGTTTTATTAACTGCTAGGTTCCACATTTCACTTTCACTCGAAATGAAATCGGAAATTAATTTTTGTGGTCTACATTTCACTGTATTCGATTTCCATTTCAAAAGTTTCGGAACTGAGACAAAGTGAAATTGTGATTTCGAAAAAATTTCGGAGTTTCCGAATCGCTTGAAATGCAGAACACTGAAAACGAATTCACTCGATTTGCAATTTCGATTTCACTCGATTTCTGGAATCAAGCTGTATATGTATAGATATGTGGTTTTGGATCATTTCTATAATATGTAGGTACATTGTCCCTTGCCAATTCAAATGTTTTTTCATCTCAATCATCATATTCCCGTTGGCGATTGTCTTATACGACTCAAGTTTTGTGTCGTTGTAAAAACGATATTCAGATTTTTTTTCGAACTTTTGTTAACAATTTTTTATTTACTGCCACTTCAAATCATTTCTCTCAAAAAAGCTACAAACATCGACCTAAAAACGAAAAGAAATATAAGTCATTTCCGACAATCGACAACGGGAATAAGGATGAATATCAATTATCCAGGCACTAACTGGTTCGTTGGTAGGGGTCAACGAAATTTCTGCTATTGAATTTAAAATTATGTGCTGTAAATATGCTTCGAATCAAGTGGCACCGTTTTAAATGTGTGAATGAAGACGTGAAAAATATAATCTTCAGACAATATCCAGCAAAATGTGGATGGTCTTTTGGTTTCTGGAGTAAGTGGCTCGGTGGTTGGTATGCTACTGGCAGTAAGGATCCAGGTTCAACGCACTAAAAAAATCGCACATTAAAGTCATCAAATTTGGGTAATGACCGCGGATACAAGCTGCCGAAATGACATTCCTTTCTTTGCATTGTTGGTGTGATTCGCGGTGATCGTATAAGGCAGGGGTTACCAATCTTTTTCATACTGCGACTCCCTAGAGAGGTTGACATTTTTTTGCGACGCCCTTCTAAAAGTACAGATATGTGAATAGAAGCTGATCTTACTGAAGGTTCACTAAATTATTTTTCAGTAAGGACGGGTCGACGTTGAAATATCGTCGTCCCATATTTATGGTTATTTAGCTTGTTAACATACCCGCATTCATCTAAAAATGCGCCTCGTCGATAAAGATGATTGATTTTTCGGCGAAAATTTGGTTCCTCTTCCAAACGCTTCCAAGCCAAGACAGCGAACAAACGGCTTTGTATATGTTCATTAACTTTGAGCTCCTGGATTAGTTGGATCTTGTACGAACGTAAGCCCAAGTCCCGATGCAAAATTCGCCAAGTTGGAATCTGCTAAAAGCCGATTTCTTGTGTACGCGAGGAATTGACTGCTTCGGATTCTTCTATACACTCTAATGGACTACGTCAATGCTCCCGACGAATCTGGCTGACAACCAGTACCAATTGAAAACCCCTTATTTAATTTTTAGTGCCAGGCAAATCGTATACGTATCGTATCGTGGGCGCAGTAGCGCAGGGGTTAGTGTGCTGGAATACTGTGCGAGGGTTCCCAGGTTCGATCCCCGGAAAAACAGAAATTACATCTTAAGGTTTTTTCTACTGCGCCACCTCTCGCGAACGTCTGACAAACATCCGAGAGTATGACTGTCCTGAAAAAACTTCTCAATTCAGCCGTTCGGACTCGGCATAAGATTGTAGGTCCCTTCCATTCGTCCCAAAAATATAAACGCACACAAACGAATGGTTGCGAGAAGCTAGTCCTAGGGTGTATACCTGCCTGTTGCGCCACATATTTATTTTTATTTTTTATTTTTAACAAAGTCGTCAAAAGCGGTATATGAAATCAGTATTCATCAAGCTAGCAGCAAAAATCCGCCATCTTAAAAGGTAGCATGTGAAGACGTCATTCGGTTGTCATTCTTATGGAGGGATAGAATAAAAGGTTTTTTTTTTGATTATTTAAAAGGAAGATTCGTGCTAACGGGCTTATGAGAAACATACTCGTCAATAGAAATCTTAACCGAAGACGTTTGGGGATCCGAAAGCCTCCATCGCGCCAGAGCTATGCCATATGCCAAAACGCTTGCTGTGGACAACTGGAAGCTATACGTAACGTATACAAGCCCGTCATCAAATACATAGAATTCATAGGCTGAAGTGCCTCAGGGAAAGACTCTATACATGGGTTGGAATTGGACCTGGAGGCCTATTAGCCCAAAAGTAAGTATGGGTTAAGTGAGTCGAAATGTGTGTTGAGGTTGACCAAAACAGATCGACCTCGCTGGCGTCATCCTGACAGCTTTTTTCTCATTGTAAAAATTGATGATTTCGAGATCGAAAGGATTGATTTGAAAGTGTATTCCTTACGCATCGCACTCGTCGATTATGTCTAAAGCTACTTGCGCTTTCGCACAGATGATCGGAAGACTTTAATCAACAAAAAGCATTCGTGCAACAGCAATTGTTTGCAGAGAGTCAAAAATGTGTCATGTACTATAATAAGGGAGATAGAAGCCGCCTTGCGGACAGCCTCTGTTTGATGGCAATGTCGAAATCGGCCGCTATGTTGACAAAAATACCTGCAGCGAATTTTATCCTGTCAAGGTCGACATCAATACTGCCAACCAAGTTTTTAAGCGAAGTCTCGGAGGATTTATCACGCCGATAGACATGTTGCATCTCACAAAGAGATGGCTTCGAATAGCAAACTTACGTATGGAATTGGCCGGCGTTATCATCGATTAAAAAGCAAACTCTAGAAGAACACTAAAACACTTTTTTGGAAAGCTTGCGGATATTGCCGAAACGGATATCAGCAAAACATGGAAATTCATCTAGAATTCAAAATGGTTCCAAGAGTATCGGAAATAATTGACTCTACTCGTAGTATCACGATGGACCGAACTTGGTCTAAGTGAATTACTTCGTATGTAAGGGATAACTGCCACTAACATAACCTAATCTAACCTAACCTCTAAAGGTCTACTAGAGCCTCAAATCATTTCAGCCAGGAATAGGAACGACTGGGACTGATTTCTTGAACATTCTTGCCGAGAGAATAGTCATCTTTGCCATCCTTTGGTATATGAAAACTGATTTCGTTGAGTGAGTCGGTATATAAGTTGACGCTAAGGGCTAAGCCAACAATGAAGACTAGTTACAATGTAGAAACAATTTGCTCGATCCCATGTTGCAAGATTTCTAGATGGATTTCATCACCACAGGGAATCTTGTATCACCACCAAAGAATGCAATAGGATAACTGAGATCTTCATCCTTTGCAAGCCCTGCAGCGTTTGACCCGATTCACTGTCAAGCACAAATTTCCAAAATTAAACCGTTCGTTATCAGATTTCTAGGAAAGTTAGTTTGCATTAGGAGCTCAAAGGCTTCCGTTTTGAAAGTATCTTAAGTAGTTTCCCCTTTTTAAGATGATTATCAACCTACTGGTTCCATTCAGGGCCAGGGGCTCGATACTTTCACAAAAGGATGCACTTTTCGACTTCCGAATTAATATCTTATACCATTCCGTATAGTTTATCTATAGTGAATCTTCTTCGTCGAAGTCCGTGCAACAACCGAATACCCATCATCCTATTCATTGATGAAATGAAGTATTAAGATATAGAATATCCTTAGTTAGTGGAGATAGGGCCTTACTAGGCTTTTGATAGTCTTATCCTTTTTTGTTAATTGTTGTTGTTTCTAAAATAATATTAATTAATGTTTTTTGTTTATATACTTGATTTAAAATTTAAGTTTTAAAACATGTTAGCAAACAATTTTAAATATTTTCATTGTTTTCTCGCTCTTAATCCTAATCAATATTTGGCAACAACTGCAACAACAATGGCATCGGTCGATTGACTTTTAGACCCTAACTCCACTTGTGCGATTGTTGAATGCCCGCTTTGTTCGTGAGCATTTCATCTTTGCGGCATACACCTTCAAATTGCGGTTCATGCAATTTTGCAAGTGCACAAACGTTAACCGACACAAAAGGATATACAATCGTTCAATATCCGTAAACAATTCGACAATGACTCTCGTTCCTATATAACAGTCGGCCTTACCGCCACTATCAATCCATAGTGAAGGTTATTTTTTTGTGTATCCATTCAAATCAATGACACTACTGACAAAAATGGTATCCGTGATTCAACAGCCATTAAGCAGCACAGAAGGAGCATAAAGAGTCCCTTTGCCCATTCAAAACAAGAAAAAAGAAGAAAAAAAAAAAAAAATACCCATGTTTAATGTTTAGCCATATCACAGACTCTACAATGAGGAAAAAAGCCTTTCACCAGATTCGATAACAACAAAAGAGCACATCTCGCATAGATACAGGTTTCATGTGGCTGGGAGAATCCATATCACAGATCGGAATCCCTTTGATGCCGAGACTATATGTATACGCAGCCACCCAGTTGGAAGTGAGGCCATACTATTCGATTCAGATACATTTTACTTTTTGATTTACAGATTGTTTTCGATTCTTTTATCTAAAGCAACTGTGAACTTTCTAGGGGAGCTGATCTATCAGCTATCCATTCACAGTGTCGATGTCGATCAGAGATGCGATGATGATGCATTTTCACCGTGGCTTCGTGGGTCCAACAACACTAGATATGCGTGTGTATATCATTAGATCCCAAACCAAAAAAAAAAAAAGGAATCCCGAATCAAACGAACCGAATGGTTTTAATGATAATTATTGTAAAATACATATAATCGTAAAGTTCTTATCCTCTACACATTGGTGCCAATAGAGAATATTGATTATCGGAGATTTGGGCAGCAGATACAGCTTCTTGAGGAATAAATTTTCATTACAATAACCAACATTAGAATTTTATTGGTTATAATTTGACGATCTTTATTGTCTATCCATTGCTGATATTTAATTTGTGAGCGATGAATTTTTTTGTAGATAATATTATTTTTGTGCCTTCTATATATACTTACCACCTAATATCCCATGGATGCTGTAGTCTTTACGTCCGTCGTCGATGGTGCGATCAGATCCGCGTAGAAGGCGACTTATTGACGATGTTGATGGGGGATCTGTTATTCCTTCCTAAAAAAAAAAAATTAAAATTATGACTCTTGTATATATTAGAGATATTTGTTGAGTTAAAGATGTGTTGACTAAAAACAATTATACGCTTATAGTAGCTACGCTTTTTTATTATTATATGCATGAATGGAAACAGCATTTAATTGCTTGTCGTAAGAAGTAAAAAGTATCTAAAGTTCTAAAATTGTCCAAGATTTTGTTGTATGTTGTTCTGATTTAACACAATTTTCATTTTATGTATTTAATTGAGAGTAGAAAAAATGAAATCATAAAGACATGCGTCATAGATTTAATATCCCTATCGAAGACTGATGTAAAAATGTAATTTTAAGAAAACGAGAATGTCTAAATTATCCCTAATTTTAGAACACTACCTCGTGTGTCTTAAAGCCTGCGTTTTTTGTTAAATGTTTTGAACAAGTTCGACTTAACCAAATCCAAAGGTACCTACGAAAGTTGACAGCACTCCAAGTAGTAATCTGGTTTGTATATAATATGGTTTTGTAGCAAGCATTGTTCTGAATACTGTCCATCATAATTAACCTAGTGACAGGGATTATCCGTCACGGTCACCATACCTCGACTTTGAAAAACTATTCTTGTGCACTTTCGTGATCTATATCGACTCCCACTGAAGGATCATAGATGGATACAGGAACGGTCGGCGATATACGGATTGTCCTTGAAACTAAATATATTCGATAAATCTCCCTGATTACAACAGTGTCTTCCTGGCAGTGACCAGAGGCAGAGGATTATAGTATCAATGATGCCAATACCATGACATGATACTACCATTATTATCGTGGAGACAGTTGGAGGAGGTATTCAATTTGGACATCTGTGGGTACCAGCCCTTATTTTTGCAGATGTTATAAAGAGTGATTTTTTTTAAGCGTTTGGTTCTTAAAATTAAAAAAAAAAAAATAAAAAATTTGCTAAATTGAGTGAACATTTTATTAGGACCGATAAATCCATTCTTACCATTTACTTTTGAATATTATTTCGTGTAAATGTTGACCGTGACTACGCCTCAAGGGGTCCTTCCGAAATGTTCAATTTTGGGATACTTTTTCCAACATATCGACTAGTATCTCACCAATAACACGAGTTATGTTTTCTTCCTAGGCGGCAATAGTTGCTGACTTATACGTATAGACGGGAGACTTCACATATCCCCACAAAAAATAGTCTAGCGGCCAATTCACAGGTCCAAAACGTGAGATGAATTTCTCACCAAATTCACTTCGCAATATGCCCTTGGATTTGCGTCCTGTGTGACATGTCGCGCCGTCCTGTTGAAACCACATGTCGACCCTTTTTCATTTTGGCAAAAAAAAAAATCGAAAATCATCGAACGAGCAATATTGACCGTAACGTGGTTGCCATCATGATCTTTGAAGAAATACGGCCCAATGATGCCACCGGTCCATAAACCACACCAAATAGTAAATTGTTGTAGATGCATTTGCAGTCCTTGCAATGCTTCTGGTTGCTCAGTAGACCATATACGGAAATTTTGATTATTAACAACGCTCTGCAGGACGAATATCTGCGCAGTCCTACGTTCAATCAAGGGCCTGGTCTTTCATTTTAAAAGTTAGAGTCATGTGGGGTAACTGTACGCAGTGGGTAAGTGTGCGCACAGCGATTTTCTCATAGAACCAATTGGAACTAAGGATTTGTGCAAATGCACAATTCAGTAGATGCCTGACCCTATTCGAAAGCTGTCTTAATAGTTTTCGTGTTGTGTTTTGTGTCACAATTAAAGACATTTCAAAAAAAAAAACGGTAAGTTTCCATAAATTATTTTTTGTATTTTTAAAAGATGATAGTGGTTTGTGTATGTGTAGGCGCCGAAAATTGATAACGGTTTTTTGTAGAGGGATTAAACACAAGCATTTTTTACTATGGGATGGAGGGTCTATCTCTCTTCATTTAAGCGAGAAGGTAATTTAAAAAAAATAATAACTAAAATGAAAAAAAAAAACCAAAAAAAAAAAATAAATAAATAAAATAAAAAATAATGGTAACACTTTTTTTAGTCCTCTCAAAAGCTAAGTATGCGTAGGAATGTGATCGTTGGATATCTCAGCATCAGCATCCTGGAAGGGCTATAACTCAGTACCAGGTGGCAGGTGGCGCCTTTATTTAATGAATCATTTTAAAAAGCTGCTCCTGTTGGAAATGCTGCCTCAGGATTTGCAGTGACAGGAATCTTTCCATTCAAAGAATGTCTTTTCGAGGATAAGGACTTTGCGCCTGCTTTAGTTAAGTTACCGATTCTTTAACATCAACGACTGCAATGTGGAATCAGAATGTCTTGAGTTTATACAAACGGCAGATCAAGAAATTGTAGGTCTTGAAGGAGTGGATATTTTGGAACTGACAAATTTATAAGCGGCAGGTCCAGTAGATGTAACACTAGAACAAAATGACCACGTTTCGCCAAACAATCTAAGTTCTTCACATTTAATGATAAGTGATGAACCACAACTACCACAAATTTGTTACATAAACTGCCCTGTAACCATTTTTTTTAGTGAAGTAGAATTTATTTATTTTATGTTAAACTTTGTCTTCTGAAAATAAAATTAAATAAGTTCCTTATGGTTATTGTTACGCGAAATTTGTACCCGTATGTCCTTTTTTATCTAAAGATTTATATAATCTGCTGATAATACTGCTTCAAAGTCAAAAGTGCGCACACTTGACCTAGGTTAGGTTAGGTTAGGTTAGAGTGGCAGGCCGCATTAAGTGCAGCCTCACTTAGGCCAGAGGAGGCCCATTGTGATACCACAGACACTTGACCTACATGACTCTATATTTGTGGTAAACTGCTTAACCACATAAAAATAAAGATACTTTTGAAGCATCAGAAGAGAGGCTCGGATAACGATGAATCTACTGCGCGGCGACCCTCGCAAAACGTTAAACGACGACATTCGGATTTTGAATATTGGGATCCTAACAATGCCGCATGTAGCTGAACAACTAACAGAGGCCATCGACTGCCACAAAACAGACATAACTGCCAACCAAAAAGTACGATTGGATGGGCCAAAAAAACAAATGAAAAACTTTGACATTTATTCTGGTGACTGCTGTAGGTACCAAGGAAATGTGCTTTTGTCATACGATGCCGACTTAGGCTAGAAGTATTGCGCTATTGACTCGGTAGTTAACGTCTTATGATAGTCCGTAACAAGGCTAAATTGATCAACATCAATCTGCTATATGATGATGCTACAAAAGATTGTTTCTAACGAGCTCCTCGACCAAATATATAACCAAAGTCATAAGTAAAGTAAATAAAGAGTAAATAGTTGGCGCAACAGGCGTGTAAACACCCTAGGCCGAGCTTCTCACAACCATTCGTTTGTGTGAGTTTATTTTTATTTTTGGAACCAACAATTTTATGCCGAGTCCGAACGGCTTAATTGAGAAGCTTTTTCCAGGACAGTTATAATCTCCGATGTTTGTCAGACGTTCGCGAGAGGTGGCGCATGGGTCGAACCTAGGACCCCTCGCACAGTCGTCCAACACACTAACCACTGAGCCACTGCGCCCACAGTCAAAGTCATAAGTATGACATTTTACCACCAGAATAGGCAAGGTGTCATCTTTGGTATAGTACGATCGCATAGCGTATACATATTTTCCATGACTCCACATCTGAAAGCAGACTTAGGCATAACGAACGTTACTATAGTTGGCAAAAAGTTTCCTCATTCAATATTCATAAAAAAATATGGCTGCCACCAGATAATAAAATCTTTAGGCAAATTGATCATGTTGCAATCGACTTAAGGCATTCTTCCATTATTGTACATGTCAGAATGTTCCGATTCCGAGCTGATGCCGACATAGACTCAGTTCGCTATCTTGTTGTAGTCAAGGTATGAATTCGGATATCTCAGACGCCACAACAACAAAGACACAACGTGAAAAGATTTAATGTTGCAGAGCCTTTGCCAACTGCGTACCTACCTACCAACCTATCGAGAAGCCCTATGCCGCCTTCATCAAGAGATGTCTGAAGACTATCAGTAGATTCGATGCCAAGAAGCCATCAGAGACGCCGCAACTTATGTCCTATGTTTCACCCCACTATACCTACACGAAACCCGTTGTTTGAGGAAGAGTGCCGGCAAGCACGCGTGTGTATAAAACAACTATCCTACAAAGCGGAGCTTCAAAAAAGGACGGGAGCAGCTTGTAAATTCTATGAGCAGAAAAGATAACGAGTTCTCTCCGTACAAATCGCACCTAGAATCCTCCAAAATTAGCCCCCGAACTATAGAATTATAAAAACCAAAAATAAATACCAAGGAGGGAAGAATCATTATAAAAGTAGAGGATAGCTTTCGCTATGGTCCTTTACTAGTGAAAAAATTGCACTTAGTCCATCACATCCCGTTAAATTACTAATTTTTTAATGACTTTCTATCTAATAAATTAATTTTTTTAATACATTTCCCTACCAGTAAAAGTCTTTATTTTTTTTATTAAGAATAATCCTTAAAAACCCATGTCCCGGTTTCCTTTATATTGTATTTTTTCGAAAATGTCCAATGTGTGTTTCGAGGGAGAATACTGGAAACCGTTTCTAATAAATAGGAGCAAGCCATCATTTTAATAATGACACAGTAGAATGTTACTTAAAATGAATATAATGTAGAAGCCCATACATTTATTTTTTATAAATATTAAACATATTTTACTGCAATTTATCATTTAAACTAGTAAATTATTTCGCCATTTCCTGATATCTAAATCGACGTTCAAAATAGTACCTACCCACTGACACTACATGCGACTAAAGTTTGACTTAATTCAGCAGCTTCTCTGATGTTAATGCTGATTGGCAGGTCTAGACACAGAGACCTAAAATTGTTAGCCATTGGAAGCGCTAAAAAGATTAGTTAGTTGTCAATTCTAAAGCTTGAAAACTTACACAACTATACTATAGCCGATTTGGATATTTCCCATACCAGCTATGAGCTATTTTATAATTTATGCCAATAAACCTATTGTTCGAGTGCGTATTAGGGATTTAATAACTACCCCCCGCATACAAAATTTCTGTTAAATTTTAATCGAAACATGGCCAATGATCACTGAACCCCTTTTAACATGGCCAAGGCTGTAGTTGTAGTTGTAGGCTTGTAGCTGTAGCGTTCTTTCTCAGTAATCCAATCTAAGACTTGTGCTTCTGAGGGATTAGACTCAATCACCCCAATGCAACAAGATGACGGGCAATCGGTTAGTTTTTTCGATCTCGTAACGTCTTACTCTGCTTGTGCACACTTGACGGATGCCTTAATCCAATTAAAGATCACGATGTGTCCTATGGAGACCTGTGATCGCACAATATAGAAACATGAATCGAGAATGGACAATGACTGCTGGACATTTGGTTGTAAGCTGTCAGTAGAAGGGTCCGTTGCCGCCCGATGCTGTCGCTGTTGTAGTTGTTGTTGTTGTCCGTCCCAGTCGCACTACAAAAAAAAAAAAAAAAAAGCCTTCACAGGAATGTGGTCGATGTGTCAAATGTCTCACTTTTTTCTCCTTTAAAATCGTATTAATTGGGTTTTGATTTAAATCACCGATAGTAACAGCTACACACAACAGACCGGCTTCGTGAGTAGATAATTAATATTTGTTCTTCCAGTGAGTTTCAAATAGAATGATGAATTATACGTGTAGTTTTTTTTTTTTAAGCGGCAATGAATGCAAGGTCAAACACTTGAGAGCGGTGTACCACCACCAGTACCAGTACATGTTTGAGAAAGCTTCATGGTTCGTAATCTTTGGAACGTGCGCTCCAACGTGTAACAGATACCTCCTAAATTCTTGGATAATTTTCTTAGAAAATTCCAGCATTGTGTTGATAAACGTTTGATTGGACTTCTGTGTTTTGTTTGTTAGAGGGTGTGATTAATGGGAATGAGTTTGGTTGACCTTACAGGATTAACATTCGAAATTGTATCTGAAACTGAACATAAATGTGTGATTGTTTTGGAAGAGTTATATGCTACATATTTGCGGAACGCGGAGCATTTTGGGTGGTCAAGTACAAATTGTGTGTGAGCTATTTATATGTAGCTATATGGAATGCTGATAATCGAATTTGATTAGATACTTTATCAGATATTAAATTTAATTGTATTTTCTACACACTTTCAGATTGAGAAGAAGATTGAAGAAAATTGAGAAGTGGGGAGTTGAGCTATTCGAAGGGGTAAGATTTTATTCTGAAGATGTAGATCCCTTGCTGCACTTGTTTTATGCTGCAATGTTGATACACATGGGAATGCTGGTTAATTCTGTGCGCTAGCTGATAATGATAAGTGATAAGTGGTAACGTAACCAACAACGAATGACGCGACAGTTTCGGGTATTACTTTGATGAAGTCGGTATAGGGAGGCGTCCACTGCTTGTTGGCGTCGGTGGTGGGTGAATGTATAGAGAAAGGGAGCGTTTCTTGTTTAGGTGCGATAGGACTACAAACTTAAATTTTTTGAAATTAGTGCAGGAAATTACAAAAAAAAAAAAATAAATATTTGACGTAACTAATAAACACGATTTAAAGCGGTTTAAAGTTTCTGAGTCAAAAAATTTTACACAATTGTATTTTTTTAAAAAGTTTACAATTTTTTTCTTCGAAAATGTGTATTTGATTTGCATAGTTCCATATTTTATGTAATCAAAAGTAAAAAGGATAAAGAAAGTAGATAAAGTTAGGCATACAAATTTTAAAGAATAATGTTAATATTATTGCTGTTAGGAAATGAAAATGATAAAAAAAAAATACCTACTGTTCTTGAAAAAAAAGGTATGTAAGTTTAATATTTTATGAAAAATATTTTACCTACATTTTAAAAATTACTTAGCTAAAGCTGATGCAAATAATTTCTTTTTAAAGATTCGTGAGAACGTATTTTTAGGAAAAATTACATAAATCATAAAAGTGTCACTTCAAAAAAGAGGTTTTTAAGAAAAATGGCACAATTCGTTTTAATACATAGGAAAATGTGTGGAGCAGTATCTACTTACTTTATTATAAAAGTTGGCACAACAAATATCCCGTTTTTCAAAAAACTTTTGTTTAAAAACACAAATTATGCCGCTTTTTCACATAAACATGCACAGAAATGAGGTAAAGTAAAAATTGTCACATTATCCATCTGGCGGTATTCTGAAGCACTATTTATGCCGATTTTACGGAAAGAAAATTAATTTTTTTCTTAGTCAATTGGTATACCTACATAACTCGAAAATCGGTTTTTGATGTATGCCGGTTTTCTTAAACAGCGCCGAATTTTTATTGAAAAAGCTCCAAAATGCATTTCCCTTCCCACTTGGTTAGCTTTGGTTGAAAGTGGCTACCAGCTAGAAAACGCCAACATTGTGATGCCACGAAAAACGGATCATGTGAGATCTCCCTACAAGTTGAACCATTTTGAGCTTTTCATAAAGTGCAAGAGGCTTCTGATATACAGCTGTGTTCATGAAAATAGTAGTGCATCTCTCTAAAATAGTCAAAAATAAATAAACTTTGACCGAAAGTAACGGAATTTTGAAATTTGTATTCTCTTCTTTGCATTCTAAACAACAATTTTGCATCAATATTTTTCAACGGAAAAAGTACCGTTTCATTTGGTTCAAGTTTTGTGTAGAGCAGCACTACCATTTTCATGGACGCAACTGTATGTATGTGTTTGTCAGATCGCTCCTAAGTCGATGTAATGGAAGGCTTCCAATTGAAGCTGCCTTTTGCGGGGAGAGCTGGGCAGGAACAAAGAAGGTTTCGAATATTTTCCTCCTCTTCGTCATCCATAAAGTTTCTTTAAAAGTCGTTTAGAAGAAGGCCTAGCCTTACGGAATGCTTTCCTGTTTCCTATCAGGCAGTGCCGAGTAATGACACCTATTGTAGGGCCGATATATACAATTTGTTGTGACAAATCAATTTCTTAGACCATTTCAAATCCAGCTTATGCCAAATGTTTTATATTCTGTCGCTAGACATGTAGTGTAGTACCACTTGTCCACCTAAGATTTGTAATCTCGATAGCATCCAGCTTTAATTTTTGTTTGCAAGTACCGATTGGTATGTCCAGGGTGCCTTTATATACCCATTGTTCCTATTCTGGTAAGTTCATAGGCCTTACTGGAATGTCTCTATGCCCCGGCATCCTAAAAAGGTGAATGTTGAACAGTTCCACCATCTCAGTAAGAGTCAGTCGAGGGCTACTAGAGAATTTATATAGATCGAATCCAAGAATTTGATATAGCTGCTTGGCTTTACCTACACTGGCACTGGTGTCGGCTTGCATCAACTCCTTGACAAGCTCAACAACAAACAAAGCGAATCATTGCTCGCAAAGTCCTAGAGTTATATCTGAGGTAAGTAAACTAATGGACGAGTCAATAATAAAGGGTGTTTTTTTAAAGGTTTGGTTTTTAAACGGGCAACGCTGTTTTTACAAATTGCCAATTTGACAGTTGAAAGTAGATTTGTGGTAAGTACGTTTTGCCATTTTATAATGAACTATTCATACCTGCGCCCGCTGCGCCAGCATAGATTTATGAGTAGAATGACAAGTTCAGCGCAGCGTAAGGTCGAAATAGTAATGTTTTCACCCACTTTTTTTCAACCCTTATAGGATGAATTTTGGAAAACGATGAATGAGGTATGTAATAATTTTGACTTCTCTATCAATATACAAACTTTCAAGTTCATAGGGCTAACGCTTCGTGTGAACCCTCTACCCGCCAAGACCCCTTTACTCCTCAACAATTCTTACCCACCCTACGGCCTAATTTGGCCACACATCTATAAATCAGAAAAAATTCATGAAAATCGGACTGATGGTTCTCGAGTTATGGAGGGACGAACAGACGGACTTTGCATTTTAGTAGTATGGATATGGATAGATTAACGCCAGAACAACTCGTGCAAATTCCGCAAACTTATTTTTAATGGTTCGGTTCGACAAACTTATCGTGCTCCATTCCATTTTACGGTCGACGTAATCGTCAATCTGGAGTTTTCGCACCACGTACACTCTAGTGGGTAATACGCATCCCAAAAACGACAAACATTGTCGTGTTGACGCAGAGTTGAGGAGAATCCAAATGAGTCGATTCGCCATCGTGCACAGCAATTGGAGCCATGACCTGCCCATACACTTTGTATAAGATTTTACGGAAAGATCTCGGCTTAAAAGCTTATAAGATTCAGCTTGTGCAAGAGTTAAAACCACATGACTATTATACGCGTCGTAGGTTCGGTGAATGGGCCGAAAACATGATTCAGCTTGAACCTCATTTTCAACGCAATGAGTTCTCCGATGAGGCCAATTTTTAGTCAAATGGATATGTAAACAATCAAAATTGCCGAATTTGGAGTGGAGAAAACCCAGAAGCCTTTGTCGAGACGCCCTTATATCCATTACTGTTTGGAGTGTTTGATGTGCTTTATATGGGATGGTGGAATCAATGACCCGTATTTCTTTGAGGACGATGCCCGCCAGAATGTTACCGCGTCAATGGAGAGCGCTATAGAAACATGATTTCTGACTTTTTCGTTCCTCAGTTGAATGGCACTGACGTGACAAACCTTTGGTTTCAACAAGATGCCGAAAAATGCCACACGGCGCGCGACACTATCAATTTATTGCGGGAAACAATTTTGGCGTAATGATGGGCCTGTGAATTGGCCTCCACGATCTTGTGATCTGACACCTTTAGATTATGTACTTTCTTTGGGGGTATGTGAAGTCCCTAGTCTATGCCGATAAACCAGAGACGTTGGGCAATTTGGAAGTCAACATTCGTGTTATTGCTAATACACGGCCCCGCAGTTGCTCGATAGAGTTGTCGAAAATTGGACATCACTATTGCGCTTCATTCGAACTAACCGTGGTCCGCATATGCCTGAAATCATTTTTAAACAGTAATGACATAAAATTATCTATTAAATAAAGCTAACATCATTGACACATTAGCTTCAAGTGTTTTATTTCATATTGAATTTGTATATCTACCTCTAAAAAAACACAGCCTTCGCTTCTGATAAATAGCGATCGCGATTTAAATTAGACGGCTTCCTTCCAATTGCCATTATGCTTGCAAATACATATGTATTCCTATTCCTATTGCTCATAGTAGAGGACCAATTTCTACACCCAAACTCTCTCACAATCCTTCAAAAATATTTTTCTGACATCCATTCCGATGGGAATGCACTGTGATAGCAGCAAAGTACATCATCTCAATACCTTGTATTCTTGTACTTTTGGTCTTTCCATTTATCCCAAAAATGAAACGAATATATACATATAACATTATAACGTTTTTTTAAGGCAATAACCGAAAAAAGATGCCAGACATTCGATGCTGTCACTACCACCACATAATCGCATCTACTATTCTGTAGTGCGAGGCTTTATAATTCTTCGATTTATATTGTGAAACTATGATAAAAGTTAGGTAGGTGGAAGGTGACTATATAAAAGTATTAAGGACTAACAACAAAAGTACAAAATTCAAAATCATGCTATCGGGTACAAGCGCGCCTCTTGTCACGAAATTAAATTAAACCCCTATACCATACTTCTACTCTTAACAGATGTTATATAGTCCCGTCCATGTCCTGTATGTACATACACTACACATGTATATGTAATGCACTATATTTGTCGGCTGTTGCCTACTTATCTTGGGATCTTTTATAAGATGAAGCGTGAAACGCACCTGGAGGCATCGCATCGGGTGTATCTAATTGCGGCAAGTAAAAGTAAAAATCTCTCAGACACTACGGGCACAAGTCAAGTCAGGGCGTATGCTGTGTATAGAGAGGCAGAATCAAATAATGTGTGACATAACCAAAATTCAAACTCGGTTACGGTCAATCCTAAAGGAGACAAAACAAAACGGCAACATTAATAAATCGTTCTTACGAATAAATTAGCATCCCTGCAGCTATGTGTAGTTCCTTCCGGAACTCTCACCTTGATATTTTTGAACAATATCTCAAATCGATTTGGGTGGCTGGCTGGTGATGCCTGTTGACAAATTTGTCGACTTTAATGTTTCGTCGGCTGTTGTGTGTATCTATAAACAATGACACCGGGTGGGCTAGGGCGGCTCTCTCTATATATGAAATTCAGTGTAGGAAGTGCAACAAATCCTGGCACGATTCTTTAGTCTCTGTGGTAATCGGAAGCAGGATATTGTTTTTTTTTTGTGTTGTTTATTTCTTTTGACTGAAAAGCAGCGCGTGACTATTCTCTGACGAGATGCTGATGCTGTAAAGATACAGATCAAAGGTACTGTGTTAGCCACGTCTTTGACTCTCTGTACAGGTGTAACTTCAACTGGCATTGCATTTTCATGAGTCGCCGGAAACAAGGAAGAACACTTCTTGCAAGGAGATTTATTGAAGCGATGTGAAAACTGTTTCTGGAAAGTATTGCATGTGAATCCGACATTGGGTAGGATTAACCTATACTTAACGATCGCCATCGACTTTATTATAATACCCCATAGATCTTTTGCATGAACTTTAAAAATGTCAGCAAACATGCTCATAAGCAATGTATAATGGTACCTACTACATATATGTAAAGGGTCCGCCATCTAACGTTTTTTTTTTTTCAACTAGTGCTTATTTCGCGAATGGTAACACTTAGCTCATGTCTGATTTGACAGATAATTAGTTTTATCCTTCCGCTGAACGAATATGGTTGTGTATACGCTTGAACAACGCTGGGAAATATTGCGACATTACTTTGAAAATCATGGTAATGTTGCAGAAAGTGAAAGAAACTGGCATCCTCATCGATAAACCAAAGCGTGAAAAGCCAAAAACAGTGCGTACACCCGAGAAAATTGCTGCTGTGGCAGAAAGTGTGCGTGAAGCGCCATCAACATCAATTCACCGTCGTTCTCAACAATTGAACATTTCGGAGACATTATTGAGACGAATTTTGCATAAAGATCTTGGTATGACGCCATACAAAGTCCAATTGGTTCAGGAGTTGAAGCCAACTGACCATCCAATGCGTTTTCGCTGCGCTAAGTGGGCCTGCGAACGACTTAGAGAAGATGCCGATTTTGCCAAAAAAAATCTTTTCAGATGAAGCTCATTTTGATCTTGGAGGGTATGTAAACAAGCAAAATTGTCGCATTTGGGGCACAGAAAACCCGCACGCATACATTGAAAAGCCGATATACCCAAACCGAGTCACTGTTTGGTGCGGATTTTGGTCCAGAGGCATAATTGGGCCATTTTTCTTCGAAAATGAGCAAGGAGTGGCCGTTACAGTCAATGGCGATCGTTATCGGGCCATGTTGAACGAATTTTTGTTCACAAAAATTGAAGAGGAGGATATTGGCAACATTTGGTTTCAACAGGACGGCGCTACGTGCCACACAGCCGAAGCTACACTCGATGTTTTGCGCCCTGTTTTTGAAGATCGCATTATCAGCCGCAGAGCTGATGTCGTTTGGCCACCGCGGAGCTGCGATTTGACACCGTTGGACTACTATTTGTGGGATGCCGTAAAAGATAAGTGTTACGCTGACATGCCAGAGACAATTGACGCTTTAAAGGACACTATTCGTGAAGCCATTGGTGAAATACAGCTGCACACAATCGATAATGTGCTTAAAAATTGGACCGATCGTGTAGGCTACTGCATGGCCAGCCGAGGCAGCCATTTGAATGAAATTATTTTCCATTATTAACCGGAAGGATTGTACTTTCAAATAAAAAAAGAAATTTGAGAAAATATTAAGTAGTTTTTTTTTATAGCATTTTCAAAAAAAAAAAAAGTTATTTGGCGGACCCTTTATATAGCTGTTGTTCGTGGCTCCGCCCGCCCGTGAATATTTACATATAGACGGCGAATAAATTTTAAGCAAAATAAATTAAAGGATGTTACAAGGATGATTCCTACAAAAACTGTTCTTTTTAGTAAAACTTAGCTTAAGCTAACTGGCTCGCTATTGCTAATTGCTAAAACCCGTAGCGGAAATCGCTTGAAGTCGAATTGTGTATTGGTAGGAACCATTGAGATGCGTTGGTTAAAAACGACTTATTGCTTTGCCGTTCCTACTATAATTTGGCTTCCTCCATTCTACTTAAAAGCAATTTTATTTCCCGAAAATAAAAATCCTATATCATTCAGGGACAATGAAGATTTGTATTAGTAAAATAATTTTTTTGGAATCGATTAAGTAGTTCCAGAGACTACCCCTTACATAAAAATTGCTGTAAGAGATTACTTTGAAAATTTTTGAAAGACTAGAACTTGATAGTATACTGATCCATGTGATTAGCTTAAGCAGACGGAACATGTTACATATATATTTTCAATTATTTAAGTAAATACCTGACTTTCAAATTGTTGGTGCTTGATTTTGGACAACTTGTTGAGCACTGTAGAACCGTTGCCTTAATATCCAATCTGGAAATTGTAGCCTAGCGCTTCCAAGCATTTTAGCCTCTCTTATTTGAAACATCCATTATTCACTATATACCACTATTTTAAGGCTCTTGGACATTAGCAAGCTGTGTGCTTATAGAGGATGCAAGACCACTTCAATAAATATTGATTGGATGAGAACCATCCGTATTTGGTTTATAAATAGAGAAGCAAGGACGAGAGGAAATTTATTTTTTAAAAAGATAAATATATGAAACAATATTAGACAGGCATGTCGTTGTAGATGTGTATTGTAGACTTTTTTTGCAAAGTAGATGAAATTCGATAAAAAGGAAACTGCAAATGAAAACTTGCCACAGATAGCTATATCAACGAAAGTCCGCAATTGCAGAAACCTTTATAAGTTAACTCATGGGATCGTGTATTAAAAATCTGGGGTCGAGGAATCAACTGATTTTACACAAATTCTGTCATGTATTGTTCGTTTACAGATGAGACGATTCGGCCCCTGATCATTTTAACCAATTGTATGCACATTATACAAGTAGGTACATACCTAAATTGTATAGATTACGGCCTGTAGATGATGAACCAAGTTTTCACGATGAGGAGTACAACAGTTAATGGAATTCCAAAAATAAGACCTTTTTATGAACTTTCATGAATTGTTAGCACAAACGGCATTAATGGCCGGTGGTCTTTGCAAAAGTTGTTTCAGTTCAATAGCTCACATTCCGCCAGTAAAAACCAAAGAAGGTAACTGGGCAAAAAGCAGTCAATAGAAAGCAAACACTTTTGCAGAGTATCTTGAAGACGTCTTCAAATCTTATGGAGATAAAGGCTATCCAAGGATCGAAGTAAGGTGTGAAGAAGATATACCTATTTAGCCGGTAACAACTAATGAACTTGCCAAAGAAATTAAAGAAGGCATATATTATACATTAAAGGGCCCAGGGTTCGATTTAATCACACGTGAAATTTTAAAACAATCTCCTCGGAAAGGTTTAAAAAAAAACTAGCACATATTATAAATGCTGCATTTAAGTTAAAATATTTACCCAGCATGTGGAAAGTCGCCGAGGTAATAATGATACCAAAACCAGGTAAACCATCTAGAGAGGTAACTTCAATCGTCCAATATTAATACTACCAATGTTGTCCAAGTTATTCAAAAAAATTCTGGTAAAACGTCTTCAAGACGTATAGGATAGGTATAGGGAGAAATAAGATTCCAAAAGCATCTCTAACTTACTACTATACCTACTTAATAGAGAAGAATATTGTTTTCGTACATAATTTCATACTCTACATACTGACATAAGGAGGATAGGGAAATTCAAATAACTATGTCTCGCATTTTAAACTTTTTATTTGGAGTTTATGGGCTTACAATTTATTTTCTGTTTGCCCCAATTATTCCCATTACAACAATTTAAAAAGTTAAATTTTTTTAAAACTATGTGCATACTTTAAAGATTAAAAAAATATATATATTTTTTAACTTAAAGTAGATAGAAATAGCCAATATGATTTCTTTCAAAATTTTGATTATGTTGGAAATTTCACAGACACAGGCTCTCTCTTAACGAAAATTGTTAACGATTTTAACGAAAGTGAATGACCGTATTAATGAATACTTGAAATTATACTCAGATTTTTTCTACATTATTTACATTTTATGATTTATAATCAGGGTTGCCAGAAATGTTTCTCAGCAAATCGGGAGGCTTCAGAAAAAATATCGGAAGATTGAGATTAAATCGGGAGAATTAGAAAAACCTTATTACTTCATAGTACAATAGGCGTATTTTTTTGGCAATCTATAGCTAGCTCACTTTTACTTTTACATGCAAAACCAAAAGTGGGTATAAAAGTGGCTATAATTAACGCAGTAATAAAGTGGAGATAGGAAAGTTGAAAAATTTCATTCATAGATGGCGGTGTTTTAAATAAGGAGGAATTATTTTTCATCCTTGAACGTTGAGAGCGGCTATTTGTCACTAATGGGTTGTGTTCGTTGATTGTTGTCTGAATTGGTAAATATTTTGCAATTCTCTGATTGGTTGAAATGCATTTATACTTTTTAATACTTCATATTCTTACATAATATTATTTAAAATACGATTGAAAATGCTACATAAACTTTGTTGAAAAATAGATATTAATATGTACTTACTGCAATTTGTTGTATTCAAGGTAACAAAATGCAACGTGAACATTCAATAGATGTAATAGACGCGATTCCTTTTTGAATATTTTAAAGATAATCACTCCTGTGCTCAATTCCGACCGAAATTGAATTCGTGCGGATTTCGAGTTTTCTGTTTGATCAGTTCGCTTAATACGTACATACTTATTTAGTTTTTTTTACAGTAGCTGACTTGATTTGTTTCAATTAAGAAATAGGTAATTGGAAAACAGAAGTCAATGCGACTTGAGGTAATCAAAAATGCATGTTTGGTACACCGAAAATTCGAAATCCGCACGAATTCAATTTCACCCGGAATTGAGCACAGGGGTTGATGTATGCACATAATTTCACCGCATTTTCCCGTAAACAAGGCGTATTAAATTTTGATGCTCATATTAGATCAACAAAATAGTCCAACAACATTTTTCAAGCTATTTTTGTTTTGTTTTATTCCACCTTCAAACAAAATATTTTTTAAAAAGGTTAAGTAATTTAATTTCATAAGATGATGGATTTTATTGTTTTAGAAATTATAAACATCTGTCTACAACCGGATATATGTCTTGGCAGCGCAGATAGTCGCAGTAGCACCCAGCAATAAAACATCTGCACCATCACCATTAGGGGTCGTAAACTAATTAATTAAAACCCAGCGAAAGACAATACCTACGATCAACATGCATTTGCACGTTTTCCTGAATTCTGCCAGCAGTATGAATACGGCTGGAATTTCGAAATACAGTTCATTCAGTATTAGTTAACGAACCTTTGTAGTCGATACAATTTAAGAACGATTTTCAGTTTCTCCAATGAGTATCAATTTTTTGAACATACCCTTTTCCAACTAATATGTCAAGTTGAAAACACGCGTACCAACTTCCAAATAAAAATAAAGTGTGCTAAAGTGAGTTAGGGATGTTTTTTTGAGACTCGAAAAGTGAGTATAGTAAAGAGTCTCAAAAAAATACGCCTAATATAAATTTATAGTGTTATTTCAGGGTTTTCTTGAAAACAAGATTTTGTAATATTTTTTTTTTTAGAGACTCTATCATGGAAAATATTCGTTCCACAAATGCATTTGAGACGGGAATAGAAAAAATAATTTTAATTATATTTTCAATGATCGGAAAATATCTGGCACAAAGGTTCATCAAAGTTGTTGTTTTCCTCTGAAAGCATATTCTCTACTATTTACTTCATCATAATAAGGAATCAAGATCACAAGATATGTGAAGGAGTTCCACAACATTTTTTACATTTTCGAATAAAAAATCATTTGAATATTCTTTAACTCGATGTTTGAAAACACTTCTTTCAAAATAATATTTTTTTTTTTAAATATTCTAAAGTATTTTCATATACATTTAAGAATTTAGTCTCAATGGCATTTTTGATGGTTGACAAATTTGTTTTTCTTAAGCACTCATGAGTTTGTGTTCCAAAAAATTATCCTTAATTCTACATTTTATGTCAGTCTTTAAGTCTGATAAAACTTTATGAGTAGTTATTGCAGTTAAAAAACTATCTTCTAAAGTTAAAATGTAAATATGTATAAGTATTGTATATTTATGTAATGACTTAAGAAGTACAAAAATATTTCAGGTTTTGCGTCATTATTCGGTTCATTACTCTCATAAACAAATTGCCAAACAACTAGATGGCAATTGTCTTGAAAATAAAACTGAACCACAACCACTGGACAAATAACAATCAGCCTATCAAGAGCATTGCCAAGTGACAGCCAACGTGTTGGACCATGCCGAAGTATTTTCATATAGATACTCCATTTCAAACTTCTCGAACTCAGCTTTGACAGCTCGAATTCTTTTACTGCTGTTGGAAAACTCGGAGAAAACTTTTAACACAAGAGTCTATACATGATAACAGTCTTTTAGTTGCAATTCTGACACATATTGTGACAATTGCAATTTGCTTTGGCTTCGGCTCTTAGGTGTTTGAAAATCGATTTATTTATTCCAAAATTAACCGAAGCCTTATCCACTGCGAAAGAAATACAATTAGCAGTTTTGAGATTGTTATTTCCTACGATTTTCGATTCGGGAACTGTCAATGTCAGTGTGATAGTTTAAAAACAAATCCATTATAATAGTCACTTTAACCCCCAGTTTCACAGTTGGAGTTTAAACTACACTTTTAGTTTAAACTTTAGTTCAACAATTAATTCTGTATCAGAATTTCGTTTAAACCTTGAACAGAGTTTATTCTATAGTTTAAGTTAAACTACAGTATTCTGCCGTTTAAACCTCAGATCAGCCGATTGTCAACACAAATATTTGACGTTGTTTTGCGTATTCTTTGAAAGCAAAGACAAGGAACGATTTTAGAAAAGTCTTATAAAAGCTAAGTAGGTACTGTACAATACTATCAAATTCATTCATTAAATTTAGTTGAACTGAAGTTTAGATTATATTGAGAAACCGGACGAGTTGAACTTCAAATTTAAACTCACGTTCAGGTTCAGTTGAACTTTAGTTTAAACTTTCAGTGTGAAACTGGGGGTAACTGTTCGTAGTTTGGTTTTTTAAGAAAATTAAAATGAAATATTGGAAATTCGGGAGATTTCATAGAATTTTCGGGAGTCCGGGAGATTAGTAAAAAAACCGGGAGACTCCCGGAATATCGGGAGAACTGGCAACCCTATTTATAATTGATACAGGCTTTTATTAAAAATGTGTGATTTAAATAATTTTTGATTTCGGAAACAAATTTTAAAATTTTTACCAAATTTTGAGATGGTAATGCTTCCAACCTGAATATTATTTCGTACTCAGTTTTTATATTAAATATTTAGAAACTATATTTTTCTTACTAAATAAATAAATAATTGGCGCGACAGACCAAATTTAAGAACCTAGCTTCTCGCCAAACAGTCAATTGAATGAGTCTTTATTTTTAGTAGAAATGGAAGGTACCTACAATTTTATGCCGAAGCCGAACGGCTAAATTGAGAAGCCTTCTCAAGGAATATAACCATGAATTTTTGACAAAGAGATGGTGCAGTGGAAAAAAACATTAAGACATAATTTGTGATTACCGGGGGCTAGGTAAACTTGAAAACTCAGTAGTCTGACATACTATACTTTTTTTTATTTTTTTTAACAACTATTTTAATAAATGCTAACTCGATTTCTGCATAATTTTACCAGAAACCGCTCTAACGATTTTAAGTTAAGTAATACAATATTAGAGATATAATCAGTATTTTAGATAAGATTATAATTATGCAAGTAAGGGTAGTTTGTATACCTATATCTACCTATATCTATATCTAGCTATATCTATATCTACCTATGTCTATATCAAAAATCAAATGCCAAAACTGTCGCATACATGAATCGCTTAGCTAGTTGTGTACAGCTCAATAAACGAGTTCCAATCCAAATCTAATATCCATACAAACATTTTGTAACAAATTAGCACCTACTTTCACCAATTTTTCATTTGTATTGAATATACAATACCACCTTAATAATTATAACCTACACCCTCTAAGTATACTAAATGACCAAAAACTCCCACTTTATTTGCCCTCTCACACAATTTTATGTCAATATTTCTCATTACAGTTTATAACTGAAAATTTAACCCACCAGAAAAGGTAGGTATACGGATATGTAGAGATAATGTAGACTTAATTTCTTGAAGAAAGATGTGTATAAAGGATTGTCTGTATTTATGAAGCTAATGGGAACTCCAACTTCGACCACCAGAAAGAGTTTTGAACAGAGAAACCTGGGTTTGCTTTGCTTCTAAAGGACGCTGCTTTTAAGCACTAAGGAAGATTAAAAATACTAAACTATTGAACATCAGCCAGAAAAATACGTGGAGATTCTGGCAATACCAGACATTAAATTATTATATTCAATTCAAAAAGTCTACTACTTATCAGAAAAGACGATGCAAATGCAGTACCTACAGATAGGCACCTATTATAAATTTTGACCACAACAATACCTACTAAACTGACTTACGATTTGGATCGATGACAGAATCGTAAGCGAATTTCTAGCGGCATACCGGAATTTAGAGCCTTTCTTGTCTTTCAAGCTTCAATTAAGCGAGCTGAAAAAACTCTGTGCTCATCGTGTATCCAATACCCTGTGGCTAAAAGTGTATCTCCGAAAAGTGAAATAAGAAGATTCTTAAACCAAGCTGGCTAAACTTAAGAATACAAAACGGAGTCTTGTCTGATTACTACGCCTTCTAAGACACCAGTTGTAGCTATGCTTAAACCGTCCCCCTTTTTGGCGGGACTTAAACTTAGTTTAACCAAATCTTACATTTAATTCTTACATGAATTATAAAATTAATTTAATTAAAAGCAATTGAAGTTTCTTTTCTAGAAAAAGTATTTATTGATTTGTCCGTACCTACGGCAACCTGTTCCTTGACTCACAAAAATGGAACAAGTCGTTTCACTGGATTGTATCACTTCATTTTGATGTGAGACTTTTTACGGCACTTTGGGCTGTAATTCGAAACTCTAATGAAACGAAAAAATGTGGGGGTAGCGCACGTGGTATAAGACATACAACAGAATGAGAAATGGGAGAGAAATGAAAAGGTGACAGATTCCTATTCCGAATTCCGAGTAGGGATCAAAAATAGATCAGGTAACGCTAGTTTGGGAAGGAGGCATTTGAGGGCGTTCAAGAATCTAGTTTAGTAAGTCTGACAGCTCTAAAACTTCATGTTTGATGAGGTAACATTGGGCTGAATGGGTCACGTGAACTGTTTTTTCAGTTGACATTTATGTCCGCAACACCGACAAAACAAATCAAGAATTTCTCGTTTTTCTACTAAGTTGACATCTATGTGTGCCAACCAGCGTTACCGATGGGCGACTTGCCAAAAATTCTCTGTTTTGGCTCGTTTTTAAACTCTTGGCGACTTTTTTATTTTGGCCATCGGCAACGCTGGTTACTCAGTTTTGACATTTCTGTATTGGGTCATCGGAGAGCCTGCGAGTTTGACATATCGATTGTTCTGACTTAGAGCACCAGTCAGAACAGAACCCCTTGAAAAATAAAAATACGATGGTCAAGAACTGAAATACCGGCAATTCAAGTTAGTTTTTGCGTTTTGGTAAATTTGGGTACAGACAATTCAAGTCAACTTACGATGGTTGATGACTAGATACTTGAATGCGGCCATTAACTCTGATCCGAGTTCTCATAAGAATTTACATGAAAAATTAGCTTTGTTATTGAGTGTCCTTAGCACGTGTCATATAAGTCTGTTCTAATGAATTTCATAAAAACACTAGCTGTACCCGCCCGGCTTTGCCCGTGCACAGAAATTGTATTGCTTATAGATCTTAGATAATAATGTTCTTTCGTAAAATGCGAAAAATGATAATAAATCGATTTTCTGCAATTTTCTTTCTGCGTAAACCTGAAATACAGCAATACGAACAAAACAAAAAAAGAATCATGAAAATCGGCCCAGCAGTTATCGAGTTATAACGTGGAGTTTCACCCCATAGAAGATGTTTTTTGTATGGGCGGTGCCACGCCCCTTTGTCCAATTTTGTCCAATCTTTACAGCAACACTCCTGGGCCAATACCTATGATTATCTGTAAGTTTCAGCTCACTCTATTTGGTTGTTTTCGAGATATATCTACGATTTTGAATGTTTTTTTTGTATGGGCGGTGCCATGCCCCTTTGTCCAATTTTGACCAAACTTCACAGAAACCGTATATGGACCAATACTAAAGATGTGTGAAAGTTTGGTTAAAAACGGTAAATGCGTTAAGGCGTGAATCGACGACAAACATTTTAGGGCTCAATTTTTATATATATAGATTTTGCCTATGGAATTCAACCCAAGAAAAAGATTTTTGCAATCGATTCTTACTTTGGGGGTTTGTTCTTTTTTTATGATTTACTGCACGTCAAAAAAATTGCAGCTTTCAGGCACAGAGACAGACGCGCTGAGCTTTCCTATAAGTGAAACATGTGTCAAGGAGATTATCACACATATTTTATACGAATGACAGAGTATAGCAAGAAATTTATTTCTAGAAAACTATTTCTTTAGCAACATGAAAGAGGTAGGCGGACTTATTGAGCAAATGGAGATCTTTAAATCCTGTATCGAAATAAAATGCTTGAGAGAATGTTAAGGGCCTCAAATCCTTGTTAAGTTAATTGTCTTAGCCTATAAATAAAAAAAATGGTTGGTACAACAAATCTTTATAATTTCTAAGCCTAGCTTCTCACAGTCAGTCGTTGCGTTGGTGTGAGGGTTGGTGATGAAATCTCCTTTTCCAAAATCCCCTGTGCTGAAATCGCTTACTTCAAAAGACCCTGAGAGAAAATCCCCACGGGACAAAATCCCCCATTTTTAGATTTGGTGTTAAAAATTGAAATACGTATGTAACCCCCTTGCTTTTGGTCACTGTAGGATTTGGAGTAGGTGCAAGGTTGGATATATGCAAATTTCAGTTTGCTTGTGGGAGATTTTTGCATAGGGGATTTCGTCCCGGGAGATTTTGGAAAAAGAGAAGAACAAAAATGAGAGATTATTCCAATAAGGGGTTTTGAAAAAGGGTATAACGTATGGATCCCTTGGGGCGTAGTGCTTCGTATTTAATCATATTATTTTATTTAAAATGAATTGTTTTGTGTTATTTTTGTTTAATAAAACTAAAAAAAATCCGTAATTTCCAAAAAATCGTTAGGTTTTTGAAGGTTACAGTTTTTTTGGTTGAAAATACAGTTTTTTTTTTGGGAATTTACAGTTTTTGGAAAAAATAATCTGGCAACATCTCGCACGGCAAATCCTAAACGAAAAGGTTACTTCCTATAGCATGAACCATTTTGCGAAATAGAGGATTCAAAACTCTACTAAGAATTCAGAAAAGTGGAGAAGGAATAGAAGGATAGAACCTGGCACCACACTCATCAGACCTTGAGGCAAGTCATGTGAAACTTTTAAGGCAATATAACCAAACAAAATTCAAAGGACGCTCAGTAGACTTAAGGAGCTCCTCATGGAAACTATATCTAAAGACCACCTCTCTACTATTTTGCTGGACGAAGGAAGTCTAGGACATTTTCTTTTTTTCTCTGCATTTTCTCAAGAAGACGGTTGGCGGTTGAAGGCGACTCCAGGACTCTTATCTGTAGACCTATATGAGGCATTGTACCTATATCCATATGATGGCAAGGGCATAAGTAGAATTATACTAAATTGGTACCCTAATTGAACAAAATTGAAACAATTTCACCACAGGTCTATAGGAGAAATTTCACGTTATGAATCTTGAGTATATTTCAACCTTACAAAAAACATCTAATGCAAGCTTGAGTCCAAATTTGACGTAGGCTTATATCAGAGTGACAACTAGGAGTAGAATGTAAGCAAACCGCCCGTATTTTCCTGGTGGTAAATCAGAGTCTGAAAAGAGGAAATCTATAGAAACTTTTCGTGCTTACCAAAAATGACGACTCTCGTAAGGCTTGATCATATGAAAGGGCTTATAAATTATGAAAGATGTCTTTGGATAATTTTACAGTCTTGTCACAGATATGTTCTAGCTAAAATTATTTTTCAGGCAGCAAATCTTAGTTTTCTAAGATCACAACTGAAAATTGTATTCCACTTGCCTTTCGAACTGCCTAATCAGTTGTTCGGATAATAGAGTTAAGCTTTAAGGCTTATTGTCACGGCATAATGAAAGTATTGTCATGCTTTCGTAATATTGTTATCATTTTTATTGTTAATTAGGTAGGTATAAGGGCAGGTACACATATATAATTCCTAGAATCTTAGAAAACTTTTTTCGCCTATCTTTTTAAGCATAGGTACATCCTTGGTAAGTTTAGTCGCTTTAAAAGAATAACGTCATCAATAGTAAATCTAAATACCCTAAATGTAATTGAATGAATTGAATAAATGTCAGTGATAGTATCTACATATGTATTGTACATCAGGTACCTATTACCTATGTTATTTGCGGACCAACGTTTTGACTACCTATGCTAGATACAATTTTTTAACTGGATGCTCCTCTGAGGAGCTTTATTACGATGGCGCTGGGTTCTGTTGATTAACCCTTTAAAAGTGAGGAGGTAGGTAGGTACTTAAACCTATATAAAAAATGAATATGCTGATTCGTGTATAGATACGTGAAATCTGGATTATTCCCCACACCTAAGACGTACCTTAATTAATTTCTCGCGTATCTCCCAACTAAATATTCCCGGGTTCGCTTTCCGCAATTCCTCAATTCTATTTTCAATTTCTGGCGACGTTACCTTTGGCTTTGAGCCTCCAATTACACCCGGCCTTATTGATCCAGTCTCTTGATAGCGATTTAGAATTTTCGACACACATCCATGGGATACTCTAAGTTGGCGACTGATCACACACGGCCGTATTCCGGATGCAGCCATTTCCACGATTTTAAGACGAATATGATTGGGCAAAGGACGACCATTGATGAAGACACCACCAAGTTGATTGACTCGACCTTGTCCTAACGAGAGCAAATTGAAACATAAATTAAGAAAATGCGCTTAAAGCGGAGCTAAGGGCTTGATCAAACCTTGAAATGGGTATCCCGCAAATATTGGACGCATATTCAATGAATTCGCACTCGACATATCCATAGTAATTTTTGTTGTTGTTGTTACACGCACCTACACTAAATTCAATACACTTTCAAGATCATTACATTCGGTCACTTTGCATCCGTCGCGAAAGCAGCACATTTTTCGCGCGCGCGCGCGCACGCAACCCGTTAATTATTCACTTTGATTTTTTTGTACGATTACGATCCTTTTCTGGCGACAGGTAATTCTATTGACGCAACTGCTTACTGTATTGAATATCAAATTCGGATTCTAATCAATTGAAAAACGAGAAAACAACGAAAAGTGATCGAACGGCCGCACAAGATACAAGCTAACGTCAATGCGCGAGAATAAATTAAACGCGCAACAGCAACATGCCGCGATCGCTGACTACAGGGCCGACATCGGGCACCACAGCGTGTGGATCCAAAAGTATCTGTGTGGCGTTGGGGCGGTCACACCAAAGCGAAACAAACTGGCGCTTGGTTATTAGTTGAAAAGAGAAAACCAGTCCGCACTGAACGCGCGCGATATGGCAACAATCAAAGTTCGGTCTGTGCCGTGTCTGTGCGGTCTGTCCCGCGGTATCACTTCGATATCAAAATGGCTAATCAAAGGTGGTGATGTAGCCACGCCTCTAGTTTGTTTGATTGCCTGTGTATGTTCCCGGGGATGTAGTTTTTCCGTCGCATTTCACGCAGTGTAGTTGAGCTGCTCGCATGGAAATACAATTTCTAATGTGTCCGTCTGATTGGCTGGGATCAGAGCGCGTTTTGATCTCATTTGGAATTGAAAGCAGGCAATGCAGCTGCTGTTCCTTGACACAGTAGGGGGAAACTAAGGCAAATCAATTGTCACGCTTAATGAAAGCGTGAAGGCTGTCAGGGAATAAAAATGGCACCCACGGAAGGATATGCCGAGGGGACAAAAAAGGATGTGACACCAAGGTGAATTGTTGTTTTCTATTGAAAAGGCTGTCATCGATAAGTTGATTCAGTAGTAGTGGAATATATCCTCTATTTTTATACACAATACGCACCAAGGATCATCTTGATTGATAATAATAATTCTCTGCGCTAGGTGTAGGTACCAGGGGGTTTGCTAAAGCCAAATCCAGCGATTGCGACTGAAGCTACTAAATCCTATTTTTATTATGTGTGTGTGTGTGTGTTATAGGAAGTCCTTATGGCGATTGAAATATATGTATGACGAAAAATGAGCAGAGCGCACCTGGACCTCAAATTAAACCGTGAACTATTCAAAAGGATACGGAGTCCGTTTCTTATCCTAATTTGTGTAGCAATACCTACATCCTTCCTTCCGTATATAGAGTTGCCAAAAGGAAGAAGTATAGGACTTAAATAGGCGTAAAGAATTTAATTAGATTGTGGATTTGTTTTTTAATTTGGAATGCTGCTTCTGGATTCGCTTCAGCGCGCCGCCGTGGATATAGGCCAATTGCTTTTTAGTATTTTGCGCGCTGAGTGATTTTTAATTAAGAAAAATGTCGAACACTTCTTTATCAATATAATGTGAGGATTTTTAGAGGAAGTAGTATGAAAAATATACCTTACCCGGATTGATATTTTGATGCTGGTTGGGTCATATTTCAGAAGGCCGTAGATATAGTTGCTCGTAGGACTAGGTAGATATGAATGTGGGTATGATGATGTCTTAGGATCTTAATTTAAATAGCAACACATCCATAAAGGACCCAAGCCCTAGCTACTCATAACAATTAGTTTGTGTAAGCTTTTATTATTGGGATAAATATGGTAGGTAGGAATTCGGAATTGTATGCCGAATCCGAACATCTCGGATTTTGTTAGACTTTCGCAAGACTAGCCGCAATAGAGAAACCATAAAGTGTGATTTTTTGAATAGGATGATCTCAGCAAAATTTTGTATGAAAAGGAGGAAAAAGTGGCTAAAATAGTCATTTTTAGCAATTTTCAAAAAATCATAGCGATGAGATTTTTGAAAAAATGTTTTTGCAGTCACTATTAGAATTGTTTGAAGACACTTTTTGCATCAAAACATTTTTTTTTGGGACCGATTAAAAAAGTCAAAAAAGTAGACTTTTACAAAAGTTCCAAATTTTCAGTGGGTACTTAATGGGCTAAGGAAAGTTTTGTATCATGCCAAAGTAGGTAAGTAAGTACATGAAGTAGGTAAGTTCAAATTTATGAGTAGAATTAACTACCTTTGTGAAAGTAATTGTGACGACCACTGTATACTTTTCCTACGGATAAGCCTGCGATTCCCGCTCAGTAGTATGTATAGGTCATCCATTGATACTTGGGTTTCTCGTGAACACGAGTGGCGTGACTGTGCTGGGTGTAGGCAGACCAAACGACTGCGTCCATCACCACCATCTGTCCTGCTTGTGGAGAGGACGACGACACAGCGGAACACTTGCTCTGTAGTTGTCCTGCCTTTGCTCGCATCAGGTGGCGGATCCTTGAGGCTGATGTGGTGAGTGCCGAACATCTAAGCTCTTCATCACCGAAGCTCCTTCTCATCTTTCTTCGAAAGACATGAAAACTAAGTACAATAAAGTAAGGTGTCTGTTTGGCAGTACAATGGACCAGTAGTTGTGTCTGAGTGCTCCATCGGATAGTAGCAACCTCCGCAAAGAAGAAAAAAAAAGTATAGCACAATAACCGTATAGAATAAATTATATGCGCCCACCTTAGGAGTATGGTTCTGTGTTGCCCATAATATGTGAAAGAAGGTAAAGAGATATAGAACTTTTTTTAATGATAAAGTATTGCTCATTTATTATATCTCGGCTGCTTTTGGCGAAGTGCATTCCGTTCGGTGGGTTTAATTTTGGGTCAATCTTCATTGGTTAAAACATTTTCGTCTGAAAATAAATTATTTTCATCTTCTAATTTGTTCATATTCATCTGCTAGTTTTTCTTAGCTTTTTTGTTTAAATATTCGTCTGAAAAACTTGAAATTTCGTCTGAAAATCTGAATAGATAATATTTCCTCAACGGGTTTTTACATTTTTCAGACGATTACTATTTGTTTTCAAACGTTTTAAAAATTGTTTCAGACGTTTCCAATATCTGATTTTCTGATGATTTCTATTAAATTTCAGACGTTTTTTCGATTTTTGCCGACGTTCATTTGGTATACTCTATCTCCCTATCTCAAAAATACAAGCTGTATATCAGCTTCCAATACCTGCATAATTTGAGGCTTATCAGCAGACATTAACGACTTTATCCCCATATCCTCATAAGAACTATCCATACTGTGGTATATGGTGTAATCGCGTGTAAAATCGATAAATTTAATATTGTGGTTGAATCGCAGTTCGATTAGTAGTATGACAAGTAGGGTCCAATCACACATTGTCCGGATCGATGTCGTAAATATTTTCGAAGAAATATCATTCTCCGGTAACAAATATAGGCAATTGGCTAACGCCAACAGAATAAGAATCGGTTATGCTTATGGACCATCTTGTGGATTTGTTACATTTAACTCCAGAAATGGCTCACTTTTAAAGCATTTATTTGAAAGAGAGCCCTGTCACTAAAAAAGCGTTTTGGGATAAAAAAATGTACATATTTCTAAATGTAGCAACAGCAAGATATAATGCGATGAAAAACCAACCGAGTTTATTGGTGCTGTTTGTTTTCTTCCTGGCTAAAAACGTTATTCCAGTTGATAACCATATAGAATCTGTTTGTTCAGTCAAATTTTAACCAGAGAATCCATGGTTTGGTTAATTAATCCGAGAAATCGATAACCATCGGATTTTGGTCGGTTAACGACATTTAACCAAGGATATTCTGGAATGTTATTTGTTCAAGCTTTGGCATAGGAGTCAAAAACAAAAAAAAAACTTTATAAAATAAAATTAATTTAATAAATAATAAACGCAAAAGAGTGAGAGTTTGGTATCTTCTATGTCGACGCATTTTCAACTGACATGTACAATGCACACAGTGTGGGAAAAAAATGGAATGCATTGCTGCAGCTGTGTCACGTTTTTTGCTGAAAACAGCCACATATTCAATTAAATTTAAAAATAATACATACATGAATAAAATACCGAAAATAAAAGAAGATACACAAAAATAAACAATTTTAACCAAGGATTAATTCAAACAACTGGATTGTCAAATAAACTGGAAAACTGGAAGGAGTTGGCGCAAATGTATGCTTTTATGACCAAAGTGAAAAATAAGTGAACAAACGCTTTTTGGTTACTTACTTACTTATCGGGCTCCCGACCCGTGAAGAGTCTCTGCCTGAGACACTGCAGCCTTCCATCCTCTACGATCCCGGGCACGCTGCTTCCAGTTGTCCAAACCAAGCGCTCTGGCATCCGCGATGGCTTGGTCTTTGAAACGGAGGTTCGGTCTTCCTTGTCTTCTCGAACCTGGGGGCTGGGATTCGAAGATCCTCTTAGCTGGAGCATTATTGTCCATTCGCTCGATGTGGCCGACCCAATGTAGTCGACGTGTTTTGGCTTTTTGGACTACATCCACATCTTGGTACAGCTCATAGAGTTCGCGGTTGTGTCTTCTCCTCCATTCGCCCTCCTCGCACACAGGACCAAAAATCCGCCGAAGTATTTTTCTTTCGAAGGAGCCCAGTATCAGCTCTCCCTTCTTGCTTATCGTCCAGCACTCGGCGCCATAAAGCAGAACTGGCAGGATAAGGGTTTTGTAGAGCACACATTTCGTCCTTCGAGTTAGGAGTTTTGAACCCAGTTGTTTTGTCAAACCGAAGTAGCAACGGTTTCCTAGGGTAATTCCGAATTCGGCCATCGCTATATAGAGCTCCTGACGATGTCTGCTGTCATACGCGGCTTTGAAGTCGATGAATAGGTGGTGAGTTTCGACTTGAAATTCGTTGGTCTTTTCCAGGATTTGCCTCAGTGTGAGAATTTGGTCTATAGTCGATCTGCCGGGCCGGAAGCCTCACTGGTACGTGCCGATTAGTGTGTTGCAAAACGGTTTAAGACGTTCACACAGTACGTTGGATAGGATCTTGTATGCGACATTAAGCAGGGATATGCCTCGATAGTTCTTGCAAGACATAGGATCGCCTTTTTTGAAGATGGGGCATATGGAGCTGATAGTCCAGTCATCGGGCATGTTTTCTTCCACCCATACTTGGTTACTACAGATATACAATTCCGGGTTAAAATATGGCAACCTAACCGCAGATTTAACCAGCTCTGAACAAACCGGCCCTAAGTTTTATAGGCTAAGCTGATTTGCAACCATAAAGCGGAGACTTGTTAAGAATGCTATGTTCGATCTTCTAAGCATTGTGGGTACTTTCTCAGCTCTGATACCTCTTGTATGATAGTATATTCCTTATCCCTTTCACTTTTATCCTCTATATCACAGTGTCCAGGTATTCAACATAATCTCACATGGTTCCGCAAAAATAATGCCATCATGAACATTGAGCAGAAGCCGCGGAAACTCCTGATTAGTTAAAATATTATTACGTAAGAGTATAGCGCCTTAACTACAGCCATTTTAGTTCGTGTCAAAGCTTTGAGTGCGACCACAGCCTCCCCCTGGAACACACTCCATCCGGAAGTTCCGAAGACCGAAATCATCCGTATTAAGTGTATACCATGCATTTCATCCGCTTTGTAGTTTAAGAATAATTCCTTGAGGACAGAGATATGTCGTATACATATCAAAAAGCCCTGCATTAGTGAGCCGATGCGCAACGTTACCTGCTTGCAATTAATTGTGTAGGACCAGTGATAAAAGATACATAAACGCCAAGGGTGTAGTGCATAGAGCGACACCATGGTAAATGCAGACAGTATTTTGCAGCACAAAAGTATTTTGCGCAATAACTGAGTCAAGGCTCCAATCCTGCGAGCTTGGGTAATTTGAAGAGTGTTTTTGTATTTTCTGCTAAGTAGTACTAGTTCCACATTCTTCAGCCCGCTTTTCAAATTTATTAAGTTTTAATTCCATCATTTTGCTCTTTGTATGTAAGAATATATATCCTGTCCCTACTCCCTACTAAAATCTATGTGCCATCTGCATAAGCGGTGACGTTAAGCCCTTCGTTTTATACATTTTTTTTAAATATATCATCTATGATAATAATCCAGAAAAATGGAGAGATAACTCATTATATAGAAATATATTCTAGTATCTAGAAAGGACCTGCTCTTCTTCTTGAGGAGCATCTTCCAAATCCATTTCATAATGCTTTGCTCGAAATTTATTCTTTGTTATGGCACTATTTAATTGCCCGGCCTAACGTTATTAAAGGACCGTCAGCGTCAATATCAATAAATTCAGACAGTAGAATTTCTTCATGCTTAGGGTGACCAGATCCATGCCCACCATAAAGGGGACACCTTCAAAAATTTCAAATTAAAAATTGAAATATCCGTTTTTTTTTAGAATATAGTCGTAAAATTTTGAGCAGGGCATATTTCTAAAAACATATTTACCTACAAAAAAAATTGCTTTTACAATTTCGACTTCAAGTCTATTCCGTTCTTTAGTCCATTGGCTCGTTATCAAAGAAAATATTTGCTCAACATTAGCTGAAATCTTCTCTTCTAATTTATTTACTACTGCATGTACATTGTACAGCTGGTGTGGAATTTCATAAAAAAACGAAACGCTTTGAAAAAAGGAAAGAAATTTGCTTTATGTAACTCCTTTCGTTTTTTTACCCTCTTAGCAAATGTGGACGCATGTAGTTTAAATTGCCTACTTTTAGGGTAATTTTCCCAGTTCCAGAAATGTTTTCTTCAATTTCGTTAGTTGCAATTAATCGTAGACTTGTTTCGATTTAATTGTGCAGTATTTCCATATACAACGTAACCATCAGCAGCATTGCCATATTGAAGTCAAACAGCTTTTATGCAGTGTAAACCATTACTGCTCCAGAAGTTTTTATTTCTTTTGACACCTTAATATTGTAAGAAATAGCCGCAAACGGGATTCACATATTGAAATGAAGAAAAAAATTTAAAACAACAATAAAAACGCTGCCGTTGTAATCCCTTCGTACGAAACGAAAATTTCTTTCGTTTTTTTTTAAATGAAAATGTGAATCAAACGCTTTCCTTTTTTTGCTTTTGCCCAAAAAAAAAAAATTCCTTTCGTTTTCGAATTTACATGAAGAAATGTTCGTGCAAACGAAAACGATTAAACGTTTTCATCTGACAGAATCCTATCCATGATTTTGCCGGTTGATCTACCCTACAAATACGCGTGCTGAGCTATGCTTAAATTTCCGTTATAATAATAGTATTGAAGAGAAGTGATAAGAGACTAATGGGTACACGTAGTCTTTCGCTGAGATGGCTTTTCTACCCCACATTTTTCAATATGACATGGGTTATTGGTATGTAGCCTGACCTTAGAAAATATAGAAAAATGTCGCTGATTCTTTAGAACATTTCGTAGCTTGCAGAAAGTCATCAGGCATAGGAGGCTTGAAGGCTCCAAAAGCCCTTTGAAGTTTCATCCATGTGATGAGATGCCTTACATCTTCTTCTATTGATATGAAGAATGAGCATCGATGAGTGCTTTTAAAACGTCTTCTATCCTTTCTGCCCACGATCGGTCAGATTTTTAAATAAAACTGGGGGACTGTCGATCTTCCGTCATCATTTTGTGGAGCCTAGAGGCTTCACTAGAATTTGCAATAAATTGACAGAATAGCTTCCAAGATTTCCTTTTAGATTGTCTTATTAGTTATTTATATAGGAATAATTCACCTTATATCCCCCAATTTCATTCCACCCCAATACGTACAGTTACTGCTTCTTAATTAACAGCACTTTTTCTTTTAACGCCTTGTTTTATTAGTTCTTGTTTCAGATGACATATTGCTGTAGACTGCAAGTCCCCTCGTTATATCATAAACAATATTTAAGTACCGCCATTCATCAGCGCTGCATTGTAGGCCAATTTCGCAGCGGATCGGAAGGAAAAAAAATCTCACAAAGTTGTTATTATAAATTATTGAGTGAGAACGCATACTTACCGACACTTGTGCGGGTGTAAACGCAGCAAAATGCACTCCTTCATAGACCATATTTTGACACCCAGCAACGGCGACACTGCGATATACAACGCACAGGATCATTAATCTAAATCAGTCTGACAGGATTCAATCATCTGACTGACCGACCAAAAGGAGATTCTGCATACGTTGCACCAAGAAAGCAAGAAACCCTCAAATATCCATTTCAGATTTTGTGTGATCGACACCAGTCGAAGTCGAGTGTGTCTGCCAAGGTACGACTATCTGGTGCGAACAAATTGCAATAATCGACGAGGACGTCAGTTCGTCTGCTAAATCTTTTCGCATGCATTTCTCGATTGCTAAATCGTTGCTGGATGCGCTCCGATGGAATGGGAATGGAGACTTGCGTAGAAACTGTATACTCGATGGTCTCTTTCTAAGAACGTGGGGAAGTTTACGACAGAGCGGTGCGAGCTTGGACGAGTGCAATTAATTCTGGAATTAGTGGACTTATGCCACAGTGACATGGCGCGCGAACTAAACCATTGAACAAAGGGAACCGACAAACCGACACTTCTGACGAACATGATAAACCTGAGAACTCATCACCCTGACTGTTTTACGAGGATCCACTTTAATTGCAAATAAATTGAGTTTTTTGGTGTGTGGCTATGGAGCCGACCGAGGATGAACAGAAGAGATCGGTGGGAACATTAGGTCAGAGTGCTGTCATGGTTCAGAGTAGGTATAGTCTTTGTCTGGAAATGAGGAAATGACACCTGCCGGGTTGGGGAACGGATTGTCCTCGGATACCAATTCTAATATACATATTCATTAAACTTTGATTATTCTACTAGAGTGTGCGCATATAATTATTATTAACGGAAGTAATTCAAAATCGAAAAACGGCCGAAATACCAACAGTCAAACACGTCTGCTTCGCTTTGCAAAGGAAACATTTATCAGTTTAAGGTTAAAATATCGCGGTAGGAAGCATCCGTTCCATTAGTAAGTGTAGAAAATCGATCATCCTGTTGAGATTCACTTTAGTAATATAGGTGATAGTGCTTGGGAGTGCTCGGTAGGGCGCCTCTCTGGTTCTAATGCTGCCGGAACCATCACGATTATGAAGGGTATAAAAGAAACGCTCTCTCAAACTGAGTGGTGGTGTATTCATCACTCATTTGTTTGTTTTCGAATTTTCGATACTAAGCAGAAGATATTTTCCTTTCGTACGATTTTACGTCACAAAAACAACACATAAATAAACAAAACTGAGATAAACATTAGGAACCGGAACAGGTAGGTAGGCAGGCACAATGTCAAAACAGAGGCGGACAGGTGCCGGGGTAATTGTATAACCTCTCTGTCTCTGGGTGTCTACATTTGGAAGTGGAAATCAATTCGATTTGGACACGTTAATTGGATTGTCATTGTCTTTACTTCGAGGGGGAAGTTGACACCGATTTGGCACATTTGTAGCCGTGAAAATCGCAATTCGAATCAGATTGAATGGTGAGGAGTTTTTTTTTTTCTTCTCGGATAATTTAGTGACATCCGAGAGTGATAAACTTGAGTATGAGGTGCGCACAATTTTGGGCGGATTTGACGCCTATTTTGGTTAAACTAACTGCGAATATAATTTATTTAAGTATCTACTTAGGAAATCGATAGAACCAGTACATTTGCATATTAATTGTAAAGCAATGACGACAGTCAGCGTGTTTACGACTGAAGAAGTTCTTAAAAATTTGTAGGTATGGTCATAGAGAGTATACCTTTCATAAAAGTTTCTTTGCAGTGTTCCTGACGGAAATTCTAGCTAGTGGATGATTTGAAAACTATTCTAAGACTGACAATCCAGGTTTCAAACGAAAATTTCTATGAAATATAGGGCAGTATGTCAAATCTATCATCTTCTGATGTAAACGACAAACAATTGTTGAGCTACGATTATAGACGGTCATTCAAATCAGGGATCACGAGCAGCAATGTCTTCGTCATTAAAGCATCTACAACTTATAGAATAAGTTTGACTTGATTAATTGTCTGATTCATCAACTCACAGCCCAAACTGCTGGTCATGAAACTTTTCACGCAAGCTGTGAATAGACGCGCACTAAAAAAACATGCCACATGTTGGTCAAGTTAACTGGCAACTATTCGATAGTGTCACAGTGAAGTTAAAATTACTACAGAGGGACTAATAAAAATTCGCTTAGTTGGTGTCAATTTAGTAGTTTAAAAAAAAAAAAAATACATTTCTCTAGGTCAGCGGTTCCCAATCTTTGGAGAGAAATTCCTCGCGGAGCACTTCGTTGTCCGTACGTATCCCATTTTTCGTAGTTATGGAAAACGCAATTACTTTTACCTTTAGCATTTATTAAAATATATAAATCTAGTAGATATTTAAAAAATAATAATTCAAAAACATTGTTCAAGACCGACGCACCCGGCTAAACCAGAAATGGAACACTGTATAATTTGTTTACTATATTATTTTGTATCATCGGCTCAATCAGGGAATTTTTTGTATGTTTAATATTATTATTAATATTGCCTTTCAAAATCTGTAAATAAAAACGTAAACTTATAAGGAGGAAAAATATATTTAATATACAGTCCACCAGCTGTCGAAACAAACATTTTAAGTCATATTCAAGTTTGCCATAGGATAACAAAAAATGTAAAATTCCCGTTTCCAAAACTTATAAAAATTACCAATATTTAGTGGAATCCTTTACACAGCAGTCAATCTTTTCTGAAGACTTTCCCATAAAATCCGGCATCTTATAAATAAATGAATATAAATTTGGCGCAGCTGGTCTGTATAGGCACCTTAGGACTAGCTTCTCGCACAACCATTTGTTTTGTGAGTTTTTATTTTTGTGACGAATGGAAGGGACCTACAATTTTCTGCCGAGTTAAACGGCTGATTTGAAAAGCTTTCTCCGGACAGTTAGAGTCTCGGATGTTTGTCAGACGTTCGCGCAGTGGAAAAAACCTTAAGACGTAATTTGTGTTTTCCGGGGATCGAACCTGGTTGTAGTGTTAGAAATCATATGTTACTGTTTGTATGAAAAAAATGGTTTTCTCTTATATGTTTTTATAAGCCTGTTGATTTATCAAGGGTCGACCCTTATACAACTAATGGACCAACATCGAGCTAAGAGAATGCACCGCAGACCATTACTATCTCTCCTCCATGGTTTATGATCTGAAGCGCGTACTTTGGCTGTAATTCTTTGATTGGAGGACGCCTTACATATACTTTTCCATCGGATCCAAATAAATTAAACTTGCATTTGGCACTCCAAATAACTTTTGTCCAAAATTGCTATGGTTTTTGTAAGTGGAGTCTTTCGAAATTCCGGCTCTTCCTTAGGTTTTTGTTGACATAGTGTGTTTTTTGTGGAATATGCTTCACCGAGGATTTGGTTCTACGACACAGCGCCAAGGCAGTGAGTTCTTGATGGCGTTTAGGTGCAATAATCTCCCTAATTTGTATGGCATTAAAAATGGATTGGCTCTACTTGTCTGGCAAACCTCTCTTTGGAGTAGTGTTGAGTCCAATCTCCTTTCTTTTGCGGTTCTCAAAACTTCTGGTATTTCCCCGAAAACAAGCTTCGTAGAACAACCACATTTTTTCGCTATAAAACGCCATAGATTCGTTTTCATTTTGATAGCTCTGAAGTTCTGGAGTAGGTACACGATTTATTTTTACGCATTTTTGTACTGTGTAGTTTCAGAAGCAGAAATTAGCTAGTCTGATAGAATTTTCATATTTTTTCCCATCTTTCCGCGGAGCACTTGGATTTTCATGGCGGAGCACACTTTGGGAAACTCGGCTCTAGGTTATAATCTAGCAATATTTTTTTTTCAAATTTCAGACGAGACAGACAACAGTTAGCTACTTAAGCTCGGTTAAAGTTTCACCCCCAACACAGAAAGCAATTCGTTTTGCCATTCTCTTCGGATTTCGACGTCAACTCACGCAGTCACGCCAGTCAAAATTCTGCACAAATGCATACGGAACAAATGTACCATCTCCTGTTATTTTCCAATTCTAAGTTGTTTCGAAGATGTCAAGCGGGCCGTTTTCCTGTGGATGACGAATCTCTTGAAGGTTGGCCCAAATCATCGACCGACGTGACGATAGGTACATATGTGGCCCTGGTGAAGGCTAAAATTGGCAGAGATTCCAGGATGACACAGGAGATGATAGTGGATGAACTGGGCCATAGCTGTGTCACGAATTTTAAATTAACACCTCAAATATTCCAAGAAGTCAGCTCGATGGCTCAGCTCAAAAATTTTCGTGTTCATTTTGGTCCATATTTTCTTGGATAAGTTTGACTATGGAGACTCAACCTGCTTCAATATGATCGTTAAAGGTGATGAATCTTGGTTTTACAAGTACGACCCAGAAACCAAACAGCAGTCCATGGCATGGAGCTCAAATGGTGCAAATCTTCGAGTAAAGGCCTAACAACAAAAGTCAGGGACAAAAGTTATGCTGTGTAAAATGAAGATTAAATATCTAAAGTTAAAAATATTTTTGTGTTTTATTATTCAATCAACTGAGCGAACTTTTGTTAGTCCCCTGGTACATTGTAAACACTCTTGTGTCGCAATAAATAAATAAAATTCATCATATGAACTGACCCTTCGCTGCAGCATACGCATAGGTATTATTGTCCATGCGAACAAATTTTGAGCCTAATAAGCTAGGCTATAGAAGTGAAACTTCATGAAGCTCGGTGAGTAGTATACTTACCTTAGACTACAAGGCATGAACTAGTGCCTAAACACGAGCGATACGCCTCCTTCTTTTCTGCTGTTGCTTTTTCGTTTCATCCGAGTTTGGGATTATAAGAACTGTAGACAAACAAAAAATTCCTTAGGCTTCAATTATAGCTATCAGTAAAATGCAACCGAAAAAATATTTGTTTGTTTTTTTGAAGGACTTAAACTTAATCGTTGAACTCAATCCTGGTCTTAAAATGTTGTCTGTTGACCTTTACGAAACTTTTAAAATGCCCTTACGCAGGACAGCGTGATTTGCAAAAAAAGGAACGTTGCTTTAGGGCAGCGCAACTTAAACGGAACATTCAATTTGCCTTTAAAAATTACGTAAAGTTACATAGGCGCCGTCATTTTACTAAGGATATAGTAGGTAACGTAAACAAAACAGCATTTTATCGGAAAATGTTCCTTTCCATAGTAACATGTAAGCAAACAAAAAAAAAAACCACATAATACATCGCTGTTTTTGTAATATTTTATTAGATTTGTACCTATTTAGCCACCTCGTTTATAAGTGAAGACTGAAGAGTTATATTGTTTTCGGCGAAACTGATGTTCTAACAGAACTATACGTACGGTCACCATCCGTCTCGTATTTGACGGGACAGTCCCGTATTTCAATCGACTGTCCCGATTTTTTTTTAAAGACATAGGTACGGGACGTACAATTGGGCTCTATTTAATTTTTAGTGCCGTATTAATCCCGTACCATACAAACTTTTTAAACTATTATTCAAACATTTTTTTAATTTAAAAAACATGAATTTTCATATACCTAATGTAACTAAGGCTTATCGCTCACTATTCAATGAAAAAATAGTGCGCTTGAAAAGCGCAATGTGTCTACGATATTAGGAATTATTTCCTCATCGCCAACATTTTCAATGGCATTTCGCACACCACACAATTGTATGCAGCATGTCTACGACATGTTCCCAAAATAGTCCAAATTAGGAAAGAAAAATCGGAAAAGTTTCGGGAACAGCGGAAAGTGTTTTTATTTTTGTTCATTTTTGTATATGAACTCGCTATTTGATCGGTGGATTTGCGTTCAAAAAACGATCATAAACACATTTATTGAAATTTAGACAGGACAACTATCGAGTCAGTTAGTAAGGATTAATAATTATGAAGCCTGTGCCTGTGATTATGTTTTGATTTAAGACTACTACGTGAATACCGATACTTTCAATTGAGATGTAAAAATAAAGCTAAGGAAAATGAAGTTACATTTGGATGGCTTAATTTTAGTGCGGACAGCATACCTACGAGACTTAAAAGAAAATCGATTTTAGGGCCTTGTACTGGGGGGTTATTCCCAAATTTTGTCCGCCATTTTTTTTTAAGCCCGAAACAACTGTTCTTTCTATATATAGGTATGGAGCTCGGCTCTAAGACACCTTAACCTAGTTGACAGGAGTACAAAGACGAGCAGCTTGACTAATAATAGATTTTAACATCAAGTCTACAAATGCTATAGGTCGCTGACCTATTGCCTATTCTATACCATAGCTTTTCAAATTATTTCTCGAAAAATAATGGCCAAGCCGTATGTCGTAAGTACGAAAAGATTGTCGAACTATGCTTCCTTATTCCCCCCACTAGTAGACAATTGTCTATTCTATAGGACACATCACGCAACGTCATGTCACCCCTATCTATAAGTTTGGATTATAATCCGCGTTTTGATTTTCAGTAGATACATTTTCACACATATACCTAGACTTGTCATAGCTCTATATGTGACTGGTGAATAGCCAACTTGAGGCAAGAGGTTTCGGAAAATATGCCGCCCTAAAATTGCGTTACAGATGATTTTCAAATCAATCGGGGCTATTAATGGTCACGCCGAATATTTGACATCTTAATATGTATTTGATGAGGTTTTAAAAATCGTCTGACTCATCAACACATCAATCGCATCAGCGTAGTTTAAAACATATCCGTTCAGGTCTAGACCCCAAAATAGAGCCGGTATACCAATATCTACTCAATCTATTAACCATGGTCTCCTACCAGCCATGGCCTAACTTACATTTTTTCCTTATGACTAATGTCGGGGGCATGCCACTTCAATAATTAGCATTTATTAGTACCACCGAATGCCACGAATTCCTTACAGATCCACATTCCACACACGACCACAAGAGGACTTGAGTCGAACATTTATGAGTATACACCGCAACCACAAATGAGACAATCATGCGACGACGCGCTCCGTTTATGCGTTGATTGTGTTGATTGAATGGTGCACCCGCCCTTTTAAAGCATCAGGCCAACAATTGCCAGGCATCAAGTCAAAGTCATTATTCAATTAAGGAGCAGCTACCAAGGCAGCCACGCAATGCAAAGTATGCCATTGAGTAAGGTATACCTACCGCATTTTGCTTAGGGATACTCCAAACGCCCACAGCTATAATACCTACCGTCATAAATATGTATAGTATAGCGTATAGGGAATGTGTTGTATGACGTGCAGACCTCTAGAGCGCCTATATGGTGAAAATTTGCAAACTACACTATAATAACGTGATCGCACACCCATAGGCCAATGTACCAAAACATTTACTGGAATTTTCGTTTCCCCTAAAGAAAAATATGTCCAGATACAAATAGTTCACATATAGGCGACATGGGCCGGTACCACACTCTACGGATGATGTATGGGCTTGGTAGCATGCTGAGGTTCACCACAAATGACTACCTTGTATCTTGTACACAACAAACTCTTAAGTATTAGCCTGTGGGTGCCGGTTTTTGGTACACAAGAGCAATCATTCAAAAACTGTGACAACTTTCCCGCTACTGTGTCTCTACTGTCTGTCTCTATGGGTATCTATCAATAAGAATAAAAGTATCAAAAGCCAATTTTTCTCTCTTCATAAGACCGAGTTTGGGTGGTATAAACCACTCGATCAGTTATCGTTGTTACATGCTGTAGATTATCTACGCGGCGCGGCTTGATCATGTTATACAGAATCGATTGTTACTTGAATGATTTCTATACATAGTAAGTGCTACCAGGCCAAAAGATCTGTGATACCGACACCAGCGATTGTCTGTAGCAAAGTAATTGAATTTAGATAAATACGTTTTTTTTTTTTCTTTGAATTGCAGAAATTCTTTAGATACGTAGATAGCTTTATTTTTTTAACACTTTCGCATCAAAATTTATTGTATGTGGGTCCCACTGAAACTGAAGTAAAAGTATTTGTTTTCTACCTTATGAAAGGAAATATACCTACAACACATTCAAGGCCAGATATTAGAGGAGATAGAAGATACGATGTCTCTACTTATTTTTGTGCAATCAAAATTATTGATTGTTTTGTTTATTTCTGTGACATTATATCTACGACAAATCGACCTTATTTCTATTTGGCGTCGAAAACTGTTGCGGTTCAAACGGTGACAATCCAAACTGTGTATCTTTAGGTCTTCGCGTATTTTTCCCAACAAGGCACTAAAAATCTGTCAAATTCGAAAATTTTAGCTCAATTCTCTCATCAGAAAGTGGAAAATGTACCCAAAACTTTGTACATGTATAGTATAGGTACACTGCGAGCCACTTCAAGCCATTTCCAGCTAAACACCAATTTGAACAAAAAAAAAACTATTTCAAACTGCAGAATTCACAATTTTAATTAAATTGATTTAATTTTGTATTCTATCAGTAAATGTATTATTATTATTTTCACTTTTTTATGTCTGTATAATTCATAACCGAGCAACCGCTTTTTAACCAATTTTTTGTTTATTTCGTGTATCTGTCAACTTTTTGCTTATACATTTATGACAACTTTATCAGTAAATACCGGAAGAAATTCCCTGAGCTGTTTCAACCCAAGAGGAGACTACTCGGTAGGTAGGTAGGTACTCGTTATTTTGCTGGTTTTCTCTTTTCCTGACATTTTTTATGAGAACGTGTATAGACTTTGGGGGATTGCGAATTGCGATCGATTTATACCGATTGCGTTTGATTTAAACCGCGTATACGCGAATAAACCTTTTTGAAACATCAATTACGGTCAGGCCAGAAATTACATGGATGTAGACTTCAAACAAAGAATTCCACAGGCAATGGATCGTATTAAATGGTTGGAAGATTGTGTCGAATATCTCGTTACTTATCCAAAAACTTAAAGAATGCGATAGGGAAGGGAAATAGAACTTCAGTCAACGTTATTTACCAACGCTGAGTCAAACCTTGTACAATAACTATGCGGTTGCGTTATCCTCTCGGTTCTATTCAAAAGTTGGTGGCATAGGCGCAAAACATACACTCAACGAAAAACATGTGTAAAATTTACCTAAATCGAATGATAACTTGCATAAGCCCTAAGGCCGTTTTGAGCTTACTTAGTTTTAAGGCAAGTTGGGTTAAATTGCTTAGGTAAATACGCTGCCACATTATCAGTGTAAAACTGCCTTTTTATCAGCAGTTATTTATAGTCCATAATAGAAACCATTGACACTATTGCTAAAACTCACCTTATTATTGTAATCTGCAAGCCAGCACGCAGTTTAAATTTTGTATATACTTAACAAAAATTGCAGCTATTTTGTATAAACATTTAAGCACACAATTGAACGTTTACTTTACGGAAATTGCAAATAGATTGACTGATTTTTGGACGCGAATTCAACTATGTAGTACACTTCCGAAAGTAACTGCCAGGCGTAAGGCAAAATTACATTAGGCCAAAGGCAAATTTACACAGTTTAAGACAAGTAAATGGGTGTCTTCCTAGATTTAAGGCAAGACTCCTTTAAGCCTAAGGTAAAGTTAAACCGCTACCGACATTTTTAAGAATAGTTACCTAAGACCTAGGGCAAAATTACTTAGTTTACCCGGCAATCAAAGGCAAAGTTAAGAAAAAAAAAACATGTTATTTCTTGGTTAAGACTACTAAGCGTTTTAAGGCAATTCAGCCTATTTTCCATTAGTTAGGTCGTATACAAATGTGCTTAGTTTTAAAGAGAAATATGCTTGTCTAAGAACATCCACACAAAAAACTTTACCTAATGCGGTTAAAGCAATATTACACAGAATGTTTCTCTGAGTGTACAGTAGATAGTGGTGGAGGTTAGAAGATCTAGTCACTAACGCAAACTATGGTATTTATTGCTTGCTGAAGGCACCAAGTGACAAAGAACAGAAACAGAAACAAAAACAGTCAATATTAACTAGTTTACGTACTGTTCCTACAGGCCGGAATTTTCTGTTCCTAAATTGTGCTGAGCGCAGTAGCGCAGTGGTTAGTGTGTTGGACTACTGTGCGAGGGATCCCAGGTTCGATCCCCGGAAAAACAACAAATGACATCTTAAGGTTTTTTCTACTGCGCCACATCTCGCAAATGTCTGACAAACATCCGAGAGTATGACTGTCCTGAAAAAGCTTCTCAATTCAGCCGTTCGGACTCGGAATAAAATTGTAGGTCCCTTCCATTCGTTCCAAAAATAGAAACTCACACAAACGAATGGTTGCGAGAAGCTAGGCCTAGGGTGTCCTGTCTACCCGCCTGTTGCGCCACCTATGTATTTATTTCCTTTTTTTTAAATTGTGCTGCTGGAAAAAATGTATTCTGTCGCCATTTCTGTTTTTGTTGCAAATTTATGTTACTTAAGGCACCAAGTTCTTTGTCAGGTTACAAAAAAAGGAGCTTCTAGGTTAATTCACCTATGGAAACAAATCCAGATATCGCAAAGGGAGTTTGGGTAAAAACACAAGCAAAAAGGCGATGTGAAATATAAGCGCAGAGCTAAATGGCTATGGACCTCGCACGTGCGTTCATAGAAGAAATAATATGTATAAATAAGGCTAATCTGTTATTGATTTGGAGTTCAAGTGTGACATGCTTTAATGGTACAGCTGTGTTCATGAAAATAGTAGTGCATCTCTCTAAAATAGTCAAAAGTAAATTAATTTTGACCGAAAGTAACGGAATTTTCAAATTTGTATTCTCTTCTCTGCATTCTAAACTAAAAGTTTGTATCCTTATATTTTTCAACGGAAAAAGTACCGTTTCATTTTGTTCATGTTTTGTGTAGAGCAGCGCTACTATTTTCGTGAACGCAACTGTATATCATTGAATTTCGAAAGGTTGTTAATAACGACTGGAAACTGGGCGGCATTGAGGAATCTACAACAAATAGGGCCGTCTATATTAGATTATGCAAAAATCACCAATTCAACTATTACGCGGGAGTCTATAGTCGAAGATACAACTTTCGTTTTTTGTAACCATTATTTGCAGAACAATTGAAAGGATATTACTCCAGAATAACTGAAAAATCTCAACATTGTGCATCACGGATACAAAAAAATGTACGCACATCATTTTTAGCATTCTAATGAATTCGCCACATACTTATTGTTTTTGTATACGAAAAGCGTCCTTGTGCCCTTCCACCACAAATCGCTATCAAGTGGGACAATGCCAATGTCATCTTGGCCAAGGCAGTATTTGTATTCGTAGCTAGAAATATTCCAGTCGCCATCCATGCTCTCAACGGTATATACCTATTCTGCCAGTGGATTGTTTGAATTCGTTGTTACCGCTGATATTGGTTGAAAGGTGAGAAAGAATCACAAATGTAGCTCTCTACTAATCATAAGGTTTGTTTGACGTGGTCAATCTTAGAAATGTCGGTGCCAAAAACCCAAAGAGATTCATGTAAAACACGAAAATGTAGCCCTGAGACCTGTCACTTTAAAATTGTAGCAATAACAATAAACAGAGTTAATTAATGATTTTAACGTTGAAAAACACATTTCAGGTTACATTTAAGTGTGCAGCATAGATCAATAAATCACAAAAATAAGAGTTCAACCAAATGGCAGCAAAATCCAACACTGAACTTCTGTCCTGACTAAAAACCTAAAGGGCCAGCTCAGTGTTCAACTAGGGCGCCCCAGCACCCAGTGGTCAACTCGAATACAGTTTTTTATTTTCAGTGCGAACTCAATGCTAGATATCGAACGCGTTAGATAGGGCAAACCCTTCCCAGAGCACACTAGTGCGTCCTAGGTTCCACGTCAAACAAGTTTATAGTGGGTTAGATATCCACTGTCAATCTTGAATGTCGTCAAACTTGTGTTGATGTCTTCAGTTTGAAGTTTGCATTTGCATATGCATTTTACAATATACTCTACTCGTAGATCGTTTAAATATCTAGCAATATATATTAGAATTATTAAATTTCTTAAACAAAAATGGTGACTCTGCCGTGGCCCACGTGTAGTGAATTATGAGCTGACTGTTTTCGGTAAAATCGTCCTTATGAGCGCACAATTTCCAGTATTGTCAACAAATTCAAAGGGACTGGAGAGATAGATATGATATTACTGCTTGCAAGTCTGGCTGAAGATCCAATTTTATCGATTCCTAAGGCGTTTTCGGACTGTGGGCCGGCCGGTCTAATAGCATACCTACATTATGACGTATTTTGTACTCCGATTTGCATCATCATCCTTATAAAATTCAACTCACCAAAAGAATTAAAGCCCCCTGAACACTGATTGCGCCGCGCGCCGGGTGTGAATACGTTGATTGAGTACTCGCTGTCGCTTAACCATTGATTTTTCAAACAATATCTTTTCCGGCAATTAGGCTTATTTCTCACTCGGCCTATAAGCGAAATTTCTTATTTTAACTATACGCGAAGTTCTACAATTGAAAAGGCTTCTTTCTTCTTAGTAAGCCTCTTTGGTTTATTCTGCCGTGTTTTAGAGATTGCCACCATCTGCCAAAATCTGTGATAGTGCATTTCTATTCGCTTGCAAATTGACCAAATTCCAGATAAGCGTCAACCTTAGTCCCAATTATGTAAAGAGTTTCAAAATCAAAAATCATAAATTTGTCGTCTTCCTAATTTCAACGAATTAACGGTTTGCTTCTGTTTTGTATTCAACCTAGGAACGTGTACACACTTCACAGAAAAATGTCAGCACAACACGAACGTTGTTCGGTCTAATCCATCAAATTCTGATTTCTTATGATCTTTCTATACCAAAACACTTCTTCAGATAAATAGCAAAGACAGCTTGGAATCCTTTAGTTTGATAGATCGCTCTCTAAAGACTTTGTGAGTAGTATCAATGACCTTCACTCTTGACACCAGGTACCTACCTATATGCAACAGACAAAATGAACATATCCTGGGGTGCAACGCACAACACCACAATAGTATGCATAATGCAGCTACTGGCCTGGCCATTCAGAAGTCGTAGTCATAAATTGAAATAAATTCCCTCAGAATTTTCTCAGAAATTTGAGTACATTTTCAAAGTATCCAGAGAGAGACATATTCTTCTTCTTCTTATTCCTTGTGTTAGTTAGAGAATCAACATCTCCACCTTCCTCGAACTCAGCCAGATAGGACTATGCGAGTTTTATGACATATCGACGAGTCTACGAGGCTCCTCATAATCATTGATCATAGTGTCGTTGTCTTTTAAAATCACACTTTACCGTTGAAAGGATGCAGCGTCACCATCACCAGGGGTTGGTTAATTTTCGACGGTTGTAAATTTTCTTTCAACTGAATTAATTCACCTCCATAAAGAAAAAGTGATACTGAAGAGAACAAATAAAGTGGGATAAGTCCTGGAGTTAAGCGGTCTTCAACGTCTCACGCAATCATTCATTACATCGAAGCACGGTAATCTCGAAGATCAGGTGAGGCCCGAAGCTATTGTGGGTCCTTTTATATAGGATTTATGGAAGTGTTAATTATGTGCGAAGTGTGGTTTGTTCTGGGTTCTGCCGTCGCCGTTTTCATACAAAAATAAGTAGTCCGTATTTATAGAACATCACATGGAGCCCTGGGCAGATTGAACGTGTATGGACAATTGTGTATAAGTATATTACACTCGTCCTTTAGCTGATGGCTGTATCGCCTTTCATTTTGGGATCAAACGGGTGCTCAAATTGGATTTATTGTGAGGTAATGACGTATACAGAAGTGCTAATGGGAAGCCATTTGAAATTCTTAGTAGAACTTACACATTTCGACATTTCGACATTTTTACAATCGAGTTATAAATTTCCGTACGTATACTATAAATAACATTTGAAATAGTATTTCTTGAAGTGAGCGAGGAAGGGAGACAAAACAAAATAAGGACATTTTAGCTTACGCTGCTTTACGTGATAATAGAAGTCATAGAGTTTAAAAATTTGCAAATGATTATGATAATTCTGTTTAGGAATATTTGAAATGGGAACCTTGTTAGCTGTCACTGGTGTATTTGCAAGTATTGGGACAGTAGTGGCAAAAATGAAGTTAGTTGTGAATGGGGTGCTTTATATTAGCAACAAAAAGAACATCAACAGAATATTATATCATCAACAATGATATATGAAAATTATATAGCAACAAACAGAAAATCGATAAAACTCTTGTATTGGAGTGTACCATAAATTATTATTTATAGAAGGGAAAACAAAAGCTTCGAACTTAATCGGTTCAAGACGTAAAAACAACACAAAAGGCACAAAACACGTTGCACACATTTGTTCAATTAGTTCGATTGCTCCACACCCGGTGAAAACTTCCTTTCAGTCACCTCTCGAAATTTTAAATGAGACGTGCCATTCAAAAGTACGAATTTTTAAGAACGACGGTCGGCATCGGTGAATTTGCCGACTGAAATCCTTAAAATTTGACGAGTTTAGATTTGATTTTAAAAGGACGGTTGGCATTTCTAATTTGAGGTTAAATTCGAGGGAATGTGTTATTCGCTAGTTCGCGGCTTATAGATGTGGATTGCACACGTTTAACAATTCGCGGCAAACGTGTGTTTGGGCCTAGAGGAGAATAATTAATTATCCTAGCAAAATGTAGATATTAAGAAAATAAGTTTATAAACAGTTTAAATAACGAAATTTCGAATTCCAAACTTTGTGCCGCGAACGAAAACACCCTTGGCGCGAATTGCCAACGTTTATTCGCAATCCATATAATTTCATTAGCGTTCCACAAACTAGCGAATAAAACATTCGTCCGAATTTTGTTCTATTCAAACTAGACATTGTGGGTAGAAACTGATGGCTGAAATTCGCGAACTGCTGCGACCTATAATGTATGTATGTTCATGTGAACGGGCTGTCAAAACTTGCGAATAGTCGTTCGATCGTAGGTAGTTGGCCGCTCTTATGTGAATGGTCTTTTAGGTATTAGCCCAGGGGTGTTCCTGTTAAGATTGGTCAAAATTGGCCAAAGGGGCGTGGCGCCTCCCATACAAAAAATATCTTCTATGGAGTGAAACTCGTTGACGTTAGATATGACTCGATAACCGCTGGGCCGATTTTCATGATTTCTATACAGTCGGCGAGTTCATGAAATAAGTCGGCATTTCAATGAAAGTCACCCCCACGGCTCGAACCCGTTTAATAGCATTCAAGCTGACAGAAAGCCAAACCTTATCCAATTTTTTTTTCAGCGAATGTTAAAACATATTGTTTCTCAAATTAATAAGCTGTTAACCTGTTTTCGCCAACTGAAAGCGAAGAAAAGTAGCTTTTAAGTAAGGTATGAATTTTGTCTATGGACCTTATAATTTCGTCTGCAATTTTTGGACAATTCGCGGACAACCGCCAGTTAAATTTTGTTTGTTATTTCAGATTTGCACAGTGCTAGTGTTGTTGATGTGAAGATATTCTCGGATTGACCTTGAAGACTTAAATTCAGAGAGTTCATCTTTTCAAACAAATCCGAGGAGGTCGAAAAATTGCATAAGTCGTTTAATATTAACCTTTTCCCTTTGGAAACTCAACGCACTGCGGTGTTATGTTAATTTTTTGATAATTGCTACAAATGACTATTTTAGCCACTTTTTCTTCCTTTTCATACAACATTTTTCTGAGATCATCCCATTTCAAAAATGTTAGCAAAGAGATTTTTGAAAAAAATTTTTTGCAGTCACAATTAGAATTGTTTGAAGAAACTTTTTGCATCAAAAAATTTTTTTTTAGACCGAGGAAAAATGTCAAAAAAGTAGACTTTTACAAAAGTTCTAAATTTTCAATGGCTAGGTACTTAATGGGTTAAAGAAAGTTTTATATCATTCAAACGGAATTTAAATGACACACGTTCTATTTACAACTTTTTGGATTTCTAATAAATCCTCTTAAAAAAACATGTCTTCCCTTTTTGAAATCGCATAAAGGCTGGTTCAAAAATCACTTTCGCCACTTTGAATTTGTTATAACTTTTTTATTTCTATATATTTTTTTTAGTATCTTGGAAACAAGACCTGTCAAATTCAACACGAAATAATGTACAACAGAACAAAATTGATAGAATTTTACTTTGAAAACCTATCAACAGTCAACCGTTTTCAAGCAGCGTGCATATCGGCGATATTTGATCGGGCATTGCCTCCATCTGCGAGACTACCTCTCAGATGAATCCTAAAGTTCCCCATTAGTATCTATATATTTCAAAAATGTAATTTGTTGTACAAAAAAGTTGTAACAATTTAAAATGGGAATGTTAATTTTTGGCCCACACTGTATGTGCCCAGAAATTTGATATTGAATGACGAGTGCGGTCAGAACATACAAAACAGAAAGTTGCATGAGAGCTTTCCAGACTCTTCCCGTGCAAATAATGCTTAGAATTATCATATTGGTGGCTTTACATTACCACGCTAGGACTGCGCAAAATTAAAGAGATGCTAAATACTAAATAGTCTATAGACGGTAAGGGACAGCAACACCTAACATGCAAAAATACGTGACACGTATTTTGGTCGGCCATCTTGTTTACGTGATACGTATTATGGGAAAGATTTGCATGTTGATATTTTTATAGCGATGGCCTATGGAATTTATCGTCCCTATAAAACAAAATGAACATTGCTACCATATGTTTTAACGATGCCATAATACCAAATGTTTGAGATTCCTCTGGTTCACATCATCGTGCTCGCGATCGTTCTCAAAAATGGAAAATAATTTTGATGGTAATTTAACATTTTGCTAATTAACTAGTGGAAAATTTATTGCAAATAAAATTTTCAGATGACAATTGGTATCCAAATGCCGAATATCTTGAAGAGGAGGAATTTCAATGCTCATTTGAGAGCTTGGATACCGGTAGGTAGGTACCAGTCGTAACTTTGTTATTTTGATAACAAACTACGGATTGAAATTGCAATTTGTATATATGTATGTACTGATTTAATTGTTTATACAATGTAGATGATCCAGCCACAAAGTCCACATCAACTAATAAAGAAAAAGAAGACGAAAAATATTTCCCCGAAGAAGCTTGTTGATTTATTATTTTTAAATCTTCCTATATGTTTCGAAATTTACAGAGCTGCTTCTGCAGGCTCTTAAATTTTCCTGTTTAGGGATATTTTATTACTTCAATTTTACATTTCATTTTTTACATTTTACTTACGTTTAGTTTGATACAATTATGCTTGTTAGTTTTTGTTCTAGCTTATTAGTTTTTTTGCTTTTTCTTTTCTTTTTTAATTGTTTTTACATACATTTTGAATTAGATATGTGTTTTTTTTTTGTTTAATATTTTAATTTTTCAGCAACGTACAATATTGTAGGCTTGTCTTGCCGCCATTATCAAATAGGTTAAGACAGAAAAAGAAAAAAGAAAAACGTGCACGATGGCACTAGGTTATCTGTCAAAAGGTGTTGTTTCGATGCTGCCAAATTCGTTTTAAGGGTGCGTCCAAGTTCACTTACAAAGCTGTAGTTAAAAAGTGAATAATTCGGGCGCAATATAGTTTACTAACTTATAAAAAAGTTTTTGGTATCCCTGAGTTTGTGTTAATGCCTGCTACAAGACTGCATTAAAATTTTAGTGATTAAGCATATAATTTAGAATTTTGTAGTACCAAAGACATAATTAGCTCTGTATTTTAGTTTACGAAATTCAATCATGCGACTTGTACTACAAAATTCTAAAATTTAAGCATAATCATTAAACTTTTAATGCAGTCTTGTAGCATGCATAAAGACGAACTCAGGGATACCAAAAACTCTTAGATAGCTCGCTCCTATCCAAAGGAGCAGAAGGAAAAGGATCATTTTGTCCATTTCCTAAGTAAGGAACAGGTGAACAGCGTCATCGGTATTTTCAAGTGCTGGCTCTGAATGGACAATTTGAAGCTGCCATCGAATTCCTTTCGCGCACGGAGAAGTATAGAACCCATGCTGTACATATTGCACTCGCTTTGAATGAGCTGTTTCAGCTGGGTGGGCCGCGAAATGTCCAGGAACGTTTATGTAAGTAAATGTGCCTATAGCGAAACAAACAAATCAAGTGCTTCTTATTCAGTGTCTATGGACATCGAAGACCCAGTTCCAATGGGACGATTAAACATTGCTCGCCTGGTCATGTTGTATGTGAACAAATTCGAAATCACTGACCCTGCTGAGGCACTGCAGTATTTCTTTTTCCTGACGAATCTCAAGGACCCTGAACGACGCAATCTATTCCTCGTGTGCGTGAGTGACCTTGCAACCAAATGGCGTCCCTATGGGGTAAGTTAATTTTCCCACAATCAAAACAACAACAGCTGAGTGTATTTTCTCTTTGTAGTGGATTGTTTCAACAATTCGATTGCGTTGAATTCGATTCTCGAACTGCAGCTGGCATGGTAGCCAAAGACTTGGTCAAGAAGGGAATGTTTGAGGATGCCATTAAGATGTTCGATATCGCTGGGGTAACTTCTATCACGAAAAGAAATATCACCTCGCACTGGAAGTTTTGGCCAATACAAATCTTGTGCCAATGTCCATGAATGATTTGGAGGATTCTATAAATAACTTTAAGCGCATTGGAGGCGAGATCTGTAAGGATTATCCCGACATTCTTTTGGCAACAATGGACATTTTGTACATTCAGTAGGTACCTACAGGAGTGTTCGTGGCAAGGAAGGTAGCGGCTTTATAGACATCAGTAAAGATAGGGTAAGTTCCTTACAAATTATGCAGCTAGATTGCTAGATTACTGTGCTTTTTCTTCTAGCAACTGGCACATTTGGGAGAAAAGGCTAAAGCACTGACAAACATAGCAGCCAGAGTTCCATACCGTATGCCAGGCGATACAAATAAACTTCTTGTGCAAACGGAAATTTTAATGCATTAATAATTGGTTTTTTGTACTTTATACATGTGAAGCTTAAATATTTGCTAAAAGATAATAAATATATCAATATCGTTGCCTTTATTAAATTCATTTTTCACTTTTAATTTAATAAGTACCACAACAAAACCGATGAAAAAAAATTTATTGTTTACATCTGAGCTGTCAAATCTCCATAAAAAAGTTATAGCAGCCTAGATTCAACTTTTAGGCTTGTGGTCTCACTCCTACACATCATTAGCCTTGACTGTGGAAAAAACGGATCTCTCTCTCTCTCTAAAGTCATGCAAAATTGCGTGGCGTGATAATGTAAAGCCAGCATATAACACTTTCGGATACCAGCAGAAACCAAAATAAAATTCTCTACCCATTTTTAATCCAACCTGCTCTAAAATGTTATACTGCACTTAATTCTACCATCAAAACTCACAAGTGATTACAAGGCGACTCAATCATCTGTCATTGTGGTCTAAAAAGATTCACCTAAATTCTAAACCAAAGACTAATTAACTGTGATTATCAAAAAAGAGAAATAACCAAGTGGATAGGGATACGAAACCAAAGTGATTTACAACCCATCATTGATCTCGCTTAGTGGCATAAATGTTTAACAAATAAATCACTCACACACTTCTCTCCCAGAGACCTCGTAAAACAATTTGATGTTGAAAAATAATAATCTTCGCTTAATGCCAGAAACAAAACGCCAGTTGGTCTGCTAAAGTCAGTCAGTCTGTCTGTGGGATGTGCGTAGATATAAAAGAAGAGCGGTCCAACAAAGACTTAGGATGTGAAGAAGGCACGCGTAAGACATTCCGTTACAAGGATTACATTATAAATGATATCAGGTAGGCGGCTGGGAATGGGAACTCACTTTCAATAGAAAATTTGATGGAAAGAAGAACAGTGAGCAAAAGAACCGCCGCCACCATAAAGGTTTGACGGGAATCCGTGTTGCGTTACAATTGACCATCAAAGGCGGCACCCGCCACACACACCGCGCACACATCATATTCTCATATAGTGGACGGGTGAATTGATATTGTGTTATTTGCTACGCGCCCAACAACCTGACCCTTAGCGCCCAAGCGGTGATCGAAGAGCCTTTTTCTGAAGACGGTTCATAACTATTGTGTTTTTTTTTTTTGTAGATGTTATTTTGATCGAGTTATGGAATATAATAATTGGCCTTTGCTGCCACCGCCGGCCGCCGCTGCCACCTCTACATAGGTGAGGAGGAGACGTTTTAAGGGGCATTGCTTGCTTTTAATTTGAAAAGAATTGTTAAAAAGTATTTAGTGTAATATTTGGGCCACCGGATAGAATGTGTCATTTGCAAAGAGGGGGCCATATGGATGTAGATGATTTTTGAAAGGTATCGCCAAAAATGCTTATCTATACAAATTGTCACGGTAAAGAAACACACGGATATCTTTCATGAACTTCAGTCTGATAGGAGGGAATACAAACGTCAATCAATTTATATAAAAATGAAGTTAACGACTCACTGATCATCAACGCCCAGCCCAAATGCTTTCCTCTAGAAAGCTGAAATTTTGCACAGAGGTTCCCTTTATGATGTATACAAGGAATAAGGAAGGATATTTCGAAATTCAAACCCCTAAAGGGGTAAAAGGGGGTTCAAATTTTGTATGGGCAATTTTTTATTTTTCATCCGATCGACTTCAAACTCGCGCCACCCTAGAACAAGAAGGTTCTAAATGCAGCAACACGCCTTTCGAGAAAACAGAGGTTAAACATTGTAAATAGCTTTTCTGAATCTGTTTCAATTTAATTCAAAAACTGTTTTTGAATCATTTTAACTTAATCCTTTAAAATTAAAATGTTTTACAAAATATTTGAGCTACTATATTAGTTTTTCTAGAATTGAAGTTTTAAAATATTGATAGAACTATGTTGCCCAACGATAATGCACATAGACGTAGGACGATATGGTTCGAAGTACCTACTGGAACTATGTGTCACGTTAAAATGTAAATAGAATTAAATTAAAATTAAAATGTAAATAGAACCTTGTGATTTTCTGAAAATGTATATTCTTGAACTAAAAGTTTATTATCTTATCATAAACTGCTATAAAACATAACTAACGATAATAAAAAGGTATTTTCCATGTTTTCATTTATTTATTTTTTTAAAGAACAACGTTTTTTTTTTACGTCATTTTTAACCAATAAATAAAAAATGAGACTTTGTCACACTGAAATTCATAAATATTATATTTTTAATTAAATTAAGTTTAAATAAAATAAAAACAGGACTTTTAAATGACCATTCACATGGGGGCGAACGAACGAATTGATGAAATGCGAACAAACCACTTTTTATGCATTTATAAACAGAGAATTGCACATTTTATTATTCCAAGAAGAGGATAATTAATTATCCCATCAAAATGTATTAAGAAAACAAGTTTATCAACAGTTTAAATAACGAAATTTCGAATTCCAAACTTTTTGCCGCGAACGAATACACCATTGCTGGCGCGAATTTCAAAGTTTATTCGCAATCCACATCATTTAGCTCACGTTCTACAAACTAGCGAATAAAACATTCGTCCGAACTTAACCTCAAACTAAACATTGCGGGTATAAACTTATGGCTGAAATTCGCGACCTGCCGCGACAAAAGTGTTCATGTGAACAAACTGTCAAAACTTGCGAATATTCGTTCGTTCGTAGGTAGTTGGTCGCTCTCATGTGAATGGTCCTTAAGTGTTGCCTATCACAATTACCATACAATGATTAGCTTCCCCTGCTTGATGTTGTTTTTGTTGCACGTACGTTTCCAAGATTTTTCATTTATGACCCGTTTTCACGTTTTTTTGAAGCTGATGCTAAATTAGACTCACCCTATCAGCCGTATAGGCTTTCATTGATTTCATTGCATTGCAAATCTCTATACGATGTACCTACTCTACTTCATCAACGACTGCCGGTTCCAGAATATAATAATTTTGAATCACAACTGCCGAATCTAGATGAATGATACTGCCTGGGCAGACTGAAATTTCCTTTGGCTACAGTGATGACAACGTCAAAAAATATAACAATGTGACAGCTGACAGTTCGGGGTTAGTAAAAGCTATACGAAGGAACAACGCATTTTCATTGTTGAGCAATATTTTGAAAATAATGAAGGTTTGTCAGCTACAGTCCGCAATTTTCGAACAATGTGATGAAGCTCATTTTCATCTTAATGGCTTGGTTAATCGCCAAAATTGGGGTTCAGAAAACCCACGAGAAATTGTTGAGATTGGCGGGGGCATTTATCGGACCATTCTTCTTCGAAAATGCGGCTGGTCAGGCAATAACAATTTAATGGTGTTCATTATCGTGACAGAATAACCCAGTTCTTAGTGTCTAAATTACAAGATATGGATGTGACCAACATGTGGTTTCAACAAGACGCTTCCACATGCTCCATACCGCCAGAGAAAAAATACAATTTCTGCATAAGTCATTTCCTATTCGGGAGTTTTTGCCGTCAGAATTGGCCATCCAGATCTTGCGATTTAACGCCAATGTACTTTTTTCTTTGGGTTTTTTTAAGTCAAAAAGATGGTGAGGAAAATTGCAACATATCTTGAAATTTTAGCAGCTTCAGCATTGAAATTTGGTAACTAAACTTTTATTGCCTGTTGAAAGCATTTAATAAAATGTGGGTCGAAGACAAAAACCGTATAGGATTTATTTAGCCGGATGCCGGTTTTTGTCTTCGACCGAAGACACGTTTAGGTTTATGGTATGGTTCACAGTCACTTGTGGCTGTGAAATCACATAATAGTCTCGGTAAACATCGAGTAAAATGTGCGTCTAGGCAGATGTGGTGGTTCGTCTACTGATGAGCCCACCCACCACATCGGGGCGAAACGCATTTTGGAGCATCATGCCACACATTATTATTATAATAATATGTTGACACTCCACTTTATTCACACTACTCTATAAGGTTTGCCTCTAAATGTTCCACAGTACCTACCAAGTTTGTGGTATAAGTTTCATTTTAATTTCCACTGTCTTCCCCGTTTTTGTATAGATATTATGTACGAAAGTTTAGTCAGTTGAATTTTTGAAACTTATATACGACCTGCTTTCAGACAATGGCCAAGTCGAGCATTTAGTGTAAAGAAAACGCGCCTTATACGTATTCAAGCTCTCTTTCTGAGAAATATTAGGCGAAAACATATTGTTCATTCAAACATAATAATACCCTAGCGATGTAATCCTCTTCAAGTCGGAACCTTTGATCATCAAGCTTACAAGCTTACAAGTCTAAATTCCACTGAAAATGGTGCAACTATTATAAACTGCACTGCGTACAATCGATGCTGACACAGATTCAATAAAACGTCAAATTTTCTGGTGATAAACCAACGCAACAAATTAATCTGAACTGTAATCTTTCCATAGACATTTTCTCCAATTGTTTGATATGTTGTACACATTATAAAAAAAAAAATTAATGAACTTGCGTAGACATTAAACAAGAAGCAGATGAGGTAAACTGCAGTTAGATCCGAATTCTCTACGCAACACAGATAAAGGCGTAAGTCGACGAGTGAAAAGCACGTGCTATAACACACACCTACCTAAGAGGAACGAAATAATATTCCATTTACCAGTAAATGTGGAATTTTACACTTATATGCACTTAAGTTACTATTTTTTTTTATACAATTTTCTCTTCGCTATCGCACGCTTCGTCTTAGAAGACAATTTCCTAAATTGGATTAAAATAACATCCCGCACCATATAATATCAGAAATGTTGCATAGGTACAATAATAAAGCGACAGCAACCCCTTTCGGAACTTGGCGCGTCGAATGCATTTGGAATGTTAAAAATCCTAATACAATAATTATTGCATCTTAGTGTTAATTAATATCGTTTTCAGAAGAGAGAGTGAAGAGGCTTCTAGGCTTTGCTCCCAATTCATGCTTTTATTATGTAGGTGGAGGTTTTATCAGATTCCACCCTTAATTTTATACGGTGCTATGAGATGAAACCTTCAGAGGGAGGCGGAGGCTAATTGTTTGTCATGTTTGAAAAGAATATGGAGTTAGGTTAGGTAAGTCTTTCGGGCAGTGTAGCCAACATTTGAAATTTGTTCCCCATAAAAGTGATGTCAAAACCCCCTAAAATTAAGGCAAAACCCGCTAAATTGACATTTATAAAATTTGTAGTATTTTTAAGTGTAGATTCTGTAATTTTAAATAAATTAAAATACTTTCATTAAAAACTTAAATAAACTTTGATTTATTTACTTCATTTGGAAAATTATTATGGATTTGGCGATATCCAATCTGTAAACGGTATACATAGGTACTTCCTTACAAAATAATTTAATAAAAATGTAAGACAAACCTTTCAATAAAACATCGCACTCCCATATATTGGTGGATTTTTGACAATATTTTTTTTCTTTTTCTTTCGGCATATTTTCTAGTTTCTGAACAAATTAATTTATGAGATGAACAGCTGATTAGCTGTCAAATGTTCTGGTGTTGCAGTAAGTACACTACTCACCTCCAGATGTTGTTACTATCATTAAATTTAGGTCAGGTACACACCAAGCAGATCTGTTGGTGTTCAATTTAAAAAAAAATTATTATACCCCTAAAAAATCCCCTAAACTATTTTACCCCCCATACACTTTTTTTCACCCTAAATTTAGGGGGAAAACCCCTAAGTTGGCTACACTGCTTTCGGGTTGGTGAAGCAGAGCTGACTCTACATTCTTCCACAATTAAATCTTATCTTCACTAATCTATGAAACTATTGAACCTACTCCAAAAAAAATATTTCACTAATAAAGCTACGGGATACAGCATTAATTATGTTAGGTTAAGGGTTGTTGGCCGGCGAGGAGTACTCCACTCCACACCCAGGCTGACCAATTGTGATGCCCGGCGGGGAAGAGATCATTCTTACCTACCCATTATAATCCTGTCTATAAAAGCTGTAATCAATTACTTACTGTGCTGTTACATATCATGCTCATGTAGGTCTTGGAAGGAGTGCCTCTAGGAATGTTGCATATACAATACCTGGTACCTGGTGTCAGGTTAGTGACATCGGAAGTAGGCTGTGCCCTCAATAACTCCCTCATCGCCCCAGCCTCTACAAAGTTCTTCCTCCGTGAAGCGCATTTCTCTCATGTGGTACCGCGGAGCATTGTGGCCTCCTGTGTGAGTCTCTCAGTCTTGGCTTCAATCAAGGACGGCCATGATAGCAATCTTCTTGTACAAGAAGGTTCTAGGGCAGTCCATCCAGTGTTCGCCTCTCTTGTCGCCTTTCTCCTTGCTTTAAATTTGAGTGCGTAAGGCGGGATATTCACAGAGAGATGAGCTTGTTTTGAAACAACTGTCGAACATTTTGTCTTTCTTATTCGTCCGCTTTCTCTTGCCTGGAGCTGGAATGCCTTCATATCCCAGAATTCAGCATAGAGATACATTCTTCATGACAGTATTTCACAAGCTTATAGATTAGGCCTTTATTGCTGCCTGATGGTTTTCGATAAATAAGGTATCTACACTGAACCAAAAAGGTACGTAGATTCAAACAAAAAATTCATTGAGACAATGAATAATTAATTAATATTTGTCCAATGAACGCGTTAATTGTGACAACGAATACGAGTTTATTAATTTAATTAACGTTTATGGATTTAATAAACGTTAATAAATTCTATTAACAGTGTTTATAAAAAAAATATTAATAACCCATTAATTATAGCAATGAACAAGTTTATAAAATTAATAAACTCCATTTATTGATTTAATTAACGAGTTAATAGTAACTATGAAGACTTGGTCATTAATTTAATAAATGCTTTTATTAAAAATAATAAACAGGTTTATTAAATTGATAAACCTTATTAATTGGATCAATGAATGAGTTAATAGTGACAGTGAACAGTAGTTTATTAATTTAATAAACAGGTTTATTAATTTAATAAACAGGTTTATTAATTTAATAAATACGTTTATTAAAAATAATAAACAGGTTTATTAAATTAATAAACCTTATTAATTGAATCAATGAATGAGTTAATAGTGACAGTGAACAGTAGTTTATTAATTTAATAAACAGGTTTATTAATTTAATAAATACGTTTATTAAAAATAATAAACAGGTTTATTAAATTAATAAACCTTATTAATTGAATCAATGAATGAGTTAATAGTGACAGTGAACAGTAGTTTATTAATTTAATAAACAGGTTTATTAATTTAATAAACACGTTTATTAAAAATAATCTGGGTGATCACAGAATCCATCGTATTCGGAATTTTGCTACGAACCCCGAAAGAACTATCGCAGAATCCATCGTAGTGAAAATTTTTTCGGAAAAAAATTTCACTACAACGGATTCTGTGATAGTTCGAAAGAACTATAGTTCCACTGCGATGGATTCTGCGATAGTTCTTTCGGGGTTCGTAGCAAAATTCCGAATACGACGGATTCTGTGATCACCCAGAATAAACCTGTCCATCAAATCAACGAACAAGTTATTTTGAATAAATTTAAAATGTAAAATTTCTTATAGCCTTATTTTTCTGCCAATGAATTTTTAATTTCCGGACCAGAAATTAAAAATTTGATTAACAAAAAAGCAAAACAAGGAAATGATGCTTTCTAAATTTAGTTGGTCTTGTTGCTCGAACTCTGTAAAAATACGAAAAAGATGAAAAAATGAATGTGTGAAAATTATTTTTTACAAACCTATTAACAATTTGCATGTTATTAATTCTCTTGTTTTTTTTGCTGAAATTTGAATGGTGAAATTAAAAAACATCTTTAAATAATTCATTTTTACATTTTTATTTTATAAATAAGATGAGCCCAGGAAAATGGAATTACAATAATCTTTAATCTGTTTATTATAAGATCTCATTCAGTAACACATGAGTCTTGGCACATATTTCTTTTTTATTTCTTTTAAAATATTGGGTCTCTATAAAGCCCCAAAACGAGGAACAAGCGATTGGGTACTGGAGATTAAACAAATAAAAAATTTTGAAGCAGATATCCACTGCTCGGATGAAACTTTTAAATATAAATTTAACCCCATCAAAATACACAAAAATGTCTGAAAAGTTCAGAATTGAATCACCGTGTACAATTATAAATGGCTGAACATTCTCAGCCATTTTATTAAGAAAAGCAATATGTTCCTCTATTGCTTGAATTGTCTTGCCCACCCAAATGAAAGAATTCTGCGAGTCTTTGATGGTATATCTGGTAACATGTTTATGTCCCTCTTTGTCCTTTTTGAAAACTTTTTGGAAAGGTACAAAGTATCCATGTAGAGCCCAAAGCAATGCTGCATCTTTGCAATCTGAAAATAAGCCAAACAATAAACTTAGAACTTTGAAATGTTCCATGCTGGTTGGGTTGTGAAGACAATGTAATATTTAGAAGGAATTTTTAAATTTTGACTTCCCCTGCCCCTTTAAGGGAGGCTTTTTCATAACACATGAACCATTAGCCATATTAACTTGAGGCTTTGTATGTCAATAGATACCTAAGTCAAAACTATTACATACCTAATAAATTTTTAAAATTCGTCCTATAAGGGTTGAAAAAAGCGGGTGCAAACTTTTCTATATATAAATCTATGTAGGTCAACTCAAGAAATCCTTTTAATTCTAAGGCAATACTTCACCGAGTATTTTGAGCTACCTAACATTCATCTTTCTGGTCCATCCAGAGGGTGAGATATAATAAATTGAAAATAGATCTTATTTGGCCAAATGCAAACAAAAATTTTTATCTCGATCTCGACTGCAGTTGTGCTTAGGAGGGGTAGTTTTGGTTTGCTTTCTATAAATAGAATTGTCACTCGGACGACTGGAATTCAGAATGTATATATACGAGTACGTATTTTACATGTACGACGTAGTTGAATTTGATGTAGGGTATGGTTTATCATGGAAGGGTCTTAGAGTAAGCCATGTTTGTGTAGTTTACACTCAAATAATACAATACATAACTACAAACATGGCTTACACTAAGCCCCTTCCAGGAAAAACTTTAAAAATAGATTGGTTAATTTTTACTTTTTTGCCTTTTAGTGCAGTAGGTATACTTATAAAAACGTTTTATTAGTTTTTTAAACTATAATTTTTTTTAGTGTATATTTATGTTTACCAATTACTTGAAAAGGTAAAAATAATAATAATAGTAATGTATATATTAAGAACATATAAAAAAGAACATACTTTCAGATGGATTTGTTGATTCTATTTTCTTTAGGATCTCTCGTATACTTTTTTCCTTGACATGGTTTTCAGTAGAGAGAAATCTCAGCAGTTTTTCCACCAGTTGTCCCCACTTGTTCAAAAATGAACCGGAATTTTGATAAAGTTGACTGAAGTCTATATCAATCTAAGGAATTTAAAATTCTTAATATTTTTCGAACTGAGTGAAGCTGATTAAACGTTTTTACTTACCAAGCGATGGCCAGTTGGAAGCTTATACTGGGGCCATTTAGTAAAAATTTCAGAGGTGGAAGAAGCGTTTTTTATTTGTAGGAGTCTGTGATTTATACATGCTTTCCAGCAACGGTCAAATTCCTCCAATGACAAGTTATCATACTTCAATGCCCGATATGTATGTTCTGCATCTTCTTCTGCAACTAAAGACAACAAAAATCATTCCAAAAAAAGCTAAATTATTGTCTTAAAGGGTTGGGGTTGAAAGACTATATGGTCAAAAGTCTGTTTTCAAAATACTGTATTTCAAAATACTGTATTTCAAAATTCTGTATGAACAAAATTCTGTATGAACAAAACTCTGTATTTCAAAATTCTGTATTTCAAAATTCTGTATTTCAAAATTCTGTATTTCAAAATTCTGTATTTTAAAAAAATGGTTTTGATAATGTAAAAAAGTGCGCACTTTTTTACATTATTAAAACCATTTTTTTAAAATATAGAATTCTCGTAAATACATTTTTTTTATATTTTACTGTCTCCGTGAATGTCAGCATAGATTTATGAAAACAAATTGCGACGAATACCTTTTGAATTTGCTACTATACAATCAAAGCTTTACCTTTAGCAGTTGCCTTAGTAAAAAAAAAACAGAATTTTACTAGTGAGCTCCAAATCAATATTTTTGTTTATTTGCATCAATTTAGAATTTATTGTTGTCTTTATGTGTACTGTTCCTGTTCATATTATTTCATTATTAAGTTTACTTTAGACAAGGCGCGCACCGAACTGGTGAGGCAGTGGCGGGCGTAGCGCTGGCATAGGAATGGTGTGGCGATTGAATGGCGCAAAGTGGTATGAAAGTGATTTAAGAGCAAACAACGAATTCATCAGTCTTTAAAATGTCGTATTTGTTAATTGGTCTTAATTATCTTGGTCACCACGCAACCACCACACCACGCCAATGTGCCAATGTGCCACTGTCTTCTGTCTATTTTACATATTTTATTTCTCAATAAATTTTAAAAATTATTTCAAAGCTTGCTTTTCGTTACGCAAACACTTTTTCAAAATATGGAATTGGAGCATAAACAGCATTTCGATAAACAGAATTTTGCATTTACAGCATTTTGGATATACAGCATTTTGAAATACAGAATTCTGAAATACAGAATATTGTTCATACAGTATTTTCAAAAAATAAATATGCAGAATTTTGTCGATACAGAATTTTGAAATGCAGAATTATGACCCGCTCCCTGTCTTAAATTATTTCTTTTGTCAAATAGAAATTGATTAAAATAAATAAACAATTCAAACATTTTTTTTTAATAAAAATGAATAGAAAACTTAGGAAAATTTTAAGTTAGCATATAAACCGATATCATCAATACTATCGATTTTTTTTGGGTCGATTTCTTTTTTACACCGATATTTTCGTCTTGATAATAAAATATCGATGTATCGATGCGGTTTTGGATTATCGCGCAACACTAAAGGATAAATGTTTTCACTTATTTAAAAAAGTGTTGAACCACGAGAAATATCAACGAACTTTAATAAAAACTTCAGTGCTTAATATCAAGGCAAGAAGAAAAATAATAAAAAAAAGGTTGAAAGCGCTTACTCTCTAACCAAGATGCAAATAAGATATATTATGTATATATATTTTTTATTTATATAAATTAATTTAAATCAAAAGGATAACTTCTGCTTAATTAAACAGTATTTGAAAAATATGATTTCTTCTCTCTTCTATACAAAATTGTAATCAACTTTTTTTTTTTTAAATAAGTGAAAACATTTGTGCACTTTTCATATATTTTATAGTCGAGTATAAGTTTCGGATATCAATTATTTTGGTTGTATGCTTAAGCAGGTTCCAACCCAAAATGTTTCGAAGAAAGTAGAGTTGCTCTTATTTTCCTTAACTAAATAAAAAAACCAGTAAGACAATTATCTTCGACTATGCCGAAGCTCAAATACCCGGTACTATATTATTGTAAAATAAAAAAAATATTTTAGTATTCAAAAATTATATATTTGTATGGGAGGTATGGGTACTTTTTATTCGACCAAGCTCATTTTTTGTCAAAATTTTTTAAATATTATTAAAACAATATGTGCAAAGTTAAAACTTGCTATCTTTACTGTAGCTATTTAAATTTAATTTTTAACATAAAAAGCTATATAAATCTGATATTTTTGTATGGGAGCTAGTAGTAGTTTTCATCCGATCTTGCTCATCTTCGAACTTAGCCTCAGTTTGGTGGATAAAAGCTTACGTACCAAATTTCAAGTCGATAGCTCTTAAATTACGGCCGTAATCGTGCGGACAGACAGACGGACAGACAGACGGACATCGCTAGATCGACTAAGAAAGTGATGCTGATCAATAATATATATAGTTTGTCATACCTACAACGCCTCCTTATGGGCGTTACAAATGGAATGACAAAGTGAATATACCCTCACCACAGTGTGGTACCGGGTATAATAACGCAAATAAGAACGTACCTATATCAGAGCTCGGTGTTTCTGGAGTTTTATTTTTTGCTGCGCTTGTTGAAGGGGATGAAGTAGTACTTGCCTCCATTGTATTCATTTTGGAAGAGGATTTAATGTTGCAATACTTGTTGTAAATTTTGCCTCTTTTACCTATTCGATAATATTCCTACAAAAGTTTAGAAATTGCAAATTATTTTCATTCCAGCTTAAAATGTGGATATAGGTAGTGTTTACCAGTTTTTCAGTCGGGAATCTTTCTGCAATCTCCGTTTCAATTTTGTAACTTGAATGTAAATCCAAATGAATTTTGTTCTGATCAAAATAACTGGCTATTGTATCAATAAGTAGTTTCCTTTGGTGTTCTTGAAATTTGTTTGACTTATCGTAGTCTTCAGCTAATGCCAAAGTTTTGGGGTTGCTGTTCAAAATTTCTCCTAAAGATATTGAATTCGGCGGATTTGGTGATTTGGATGATCTTGGCGTGCTTGGAGAATTTATAACGTTTTGTCGTGATACGTACGGGGAGGATGCTCTAGATGAACATTGGGAGCTGGCAATCGGCCTAAATCCTGCATTGGAGAACATTAATAGGGGCTTTCCAATCGAGTGTCGCCACTCTCTTAATTTGGCTTCAAACATAATCAATGTTCGGTATGTAAATGGTCTTAGAACTCGTTCTAGGTGGTGACACTCAATATTTTTCAATACGTCAATATCTATGCCCTCCTCTGAAAGAGAATGTTGAAATACAATTTCTTAACCCTTAGCCCATCAGATGGCATGAACAAATTTATGAATTATGAATGAACTAATTTATAGCAACATTTTTAGTTTCGTTTAGCAGTGGGATGTAATTAAGCAAAAAATCTCAAAAACAAGAGCTTGCATTTGTCTTTTGGTTTAGTTTAAAAAAAAGGGCCTTGAAGATCATTTAATTTATATCATTTAACACGTGATTAGACAAATGTTTGGCATACCAAAAACTAACAACTATCATAGAGTTTTTGTATGGAAAAGTTTAACTAATTCAAGCTTAAGCCCAGTATCCTGCCCAGTATCCTGCTCGCGAGGCAGTTTAGCAAAGCAGTATTTATTTTGACTATTTTGTGGTATTTTCGTGAATAAAATTAAAAATTTAAAATTTTGTAGTACCAAACCCATTTCGACTTATGTTTTTTTGTGCGAAATGAATATACCAATGTCATAACGTATTTGGTACTACAAAATTTTTAAATAAAAGGATATACTCTCAACAGGATATACTTTCTTTTAGAGCATTCTTCAATGAACTAAGAGATACCCCAAATTTAGAGCAGATATTTTGCGTGGCCCATCTATATAAAATTAAGAATTAAGCGTGCGGAACAGGATACTGCTTCGTTGAATTTTATCTCTGTAGGCATTTAGATCAAATAATTTCTGAAATATTATTTATCTCTTCCTGCTCAGAAACTTTTTTTTTTTTAAGAAACCCACTAAATTTCTATAAATGAATCATAATTTTTATATTGTGAAATAAAATGGAAATGAAGTATGTACAAAAAATGTTAACTTACTTTTAAATTGATCCAATAATTCTAACTGGTCCCAATTTTTCAATAAATTTGTCAGCTCATCATGTGGGTCTATATTTACAATAGTCGTTGTTTGGTAGTTTGTTAAAATATTTTCCAATTCTATGTCTGACATTATTTCCATTTCTACTGATTTAGATATAATAATGCCTTCCCCATCTGCATCCTCCACTTCACCAACGTCCACAATCTTCAGCGGCGGCGGCGTTGCCATTGGCAAGGATTGAAACTACTGCAGTGTTTAATAAACTACGTTAAATATAAAGGTTTCACTAGTTGTTATATTTAGTTTTGTATCAAAGTTGGGTTATTAATTACGAATATTGAAAACCATAATTATTTTACACTTTTAAACCTTATACTAATTTCAATAATATATTATTTTGACAATTATTTTATGTTTTTGTAAGTGTATAACTATCTAAATGAAAGATTAATTAATAATGAAAGAGCTTTTCTCCTAAATGCTTGATGATACACATGACGAATTTTTGTCTTGTCTTTCTTGGTATTTTTACATATGTTATTTCGTTTTTATTTTAATGTAGATAATATGACAGCAAAATTTGTCTTTTGCATAATTGTGTTTGTTTGGCAATTCTTAATTCTTGAGTCTAATTAAACCCTAAACTTTGTTTGCACAAATTGCAATAATCCTGTATACATAGTTACTAACAATTTAATAAATTTTGTTGGTGTTACCCTATATTTGTAACCTGACCCTATCTTGTAAACTCACCCTACTTTTATTTGACATATAATAAACTTACTCTTTCGTACTACCTACTTCATTAAAGACGCGTTTTATCTAATAAATTTAAAGAGAAATAATGACTCGTCGATTAAAGCTAAATTTTTATATCTGATAATTTGAAACAAAATATTCCTTAACTCTTAGTACCGTTTTACCTTCAGCAGTTTTTATTAACGTCATTGGTGGTCCAACAATGTCTTTTAAAGATATAATTGAAAATCCACCTAACTGCTTTTCGTCGATTTCAAAAGATAATATATGCGGATTGTATTGAATTCTGTTAATCTTTTGGCAAAACAAATAAACCTTTTCTTTTTTTAAGAGAATAATGTCTATTATAACGTACAGTTCTATGTCCGATTTAAACTGGGCTATATAAAATTGTGTTTGGTATTTATAACCTTGGATCTCAGTTTTAGAGTAAAACTCTATGTCCGTGATAGGTACTTTTAGAATTTCTGATACTAGATTTATAAATTACTTTCTTTTTTATTTGTTTCATAAAAGTAAAAGTAGCTGTGATTTAAGTGATTTAGGGTATTAAATAACTTAAATGCAGCTTTTAGCTGATGTTTTTTTGCTAAAGTCAAACAAATATTTTTACGGGACGTGATGGCATGAGAATAAAGCTTTATGCTTAGCTTCAAATTTAAAACACCAAAAGTTCCGAATAGGTCCCGATTGTTTCATAACAGATGGATAATGAGTCAAATTATGATGTTTTGGTTTTAGCGTGTCATTGAAAAGACGAACATAATCGTTGTTGTGAATTTCAATTTTCATTTTCAACATAGAGATGATGTCATCGGAAATTTCAAAAGAAAGCAGCAAATCAATTGTTTCAATTAAATTGAGAAGAAATTTCCATACCTCGTCATCCTGTGGAACTAAATCTCCAACCATTATCTGAATGAAAGATATAAATGTCATCATTTCTCTCGCTGTCATTTTTAAATGTTTGCTTTTTAAATGATTAATTTTTATTTCACCCGACATGTTATCAATCTCTAATGGGCCGTATTGAAAAGTTTGTTTTCTTAAATTTAGGGTTTCCAAAGTAAAATAAGAAGTTGTATGGATGAAATAGTTAATAATATGGCAAACATCGTAATGACAAACCCCTTCGAATAAGTCATGCATAAGATCAACGCAATGGTTTTCTACAACATGAAACGATGGTATTTCATTTAGTTGCGAATAATTTTGTATGCCACTTTCAGAAGAATTATTTAGAAAAACATCTCTTTCATAGTTAGAACGATTTCTTAATAAATCGTGTCGTTCAACGGATAACGTCTGCGCTTCAGATCTTTTAACTTTACAAAACCTACAATAGGAATTAGCTGAAAATGATCTATTGAAATCTAAAATTGTATTCAACCCCAAATTATCTCCTAACACAATCCCCAAAACGAAATAAACTTTTTTTCTACCCTGTCCGTTAAAGTTAATATCAAGGCCATCAACTTCAAGACTTTTAAGTTCTTGTATCAAAGCTTGAAAACATTTTTCGTTTCCAAACGACTTCAAATCCCTTGATTTAATGATTCCTGCTAAAAAAATATTATCTAGCTTTGATTCTTTCCACGGGAGGCAGGGAAAAGTATAGTAAATGTTACATATTGAGTGAACTCCGGCATGAGAACTTAATGGATTATTTATTTCGAAGTCATCGGTGTATAGAAAATATGGTATAAGTATTTTTCCCGGATACAAATTACTTTTTTGCTTCCAAAGGTCACCCTGAATAAAACTTGACATTTTGTTTTCTTTACTTAAGGCTTGCATGTGAAGAATAGTTTTATTCAATATGTCACCGCTCTCAAAAAATTTTTGGAATTGGAACTTTAATGGCATTAAAACACCTTTAGTGCTTTTTTCGTCATATGCTAGGTTCCCGTTATTAAAAACTGCGTCGATTTGTTTGTTTACTGAAAATTCGTGTAAGCGTCCTAAAAACTCATTTTTTTCTAGCCAGTCAAATAACTTGTACTCAGTATTGCAATAATAAAATGGGTCACGACACTTTGATATTAGACTCAAAAATTCGTTATGGGCTTCTATGTTTTTGTTTGCAAGGTGTTTATTTGAAAATGATTTAAACAATTCAACCATCGGATTTAAAATAAAATTTCGTATACCCTCTTGAATCTCTATAATATTTTTCCTTGAGAAACTATTTTTATCATGCAATTTTAAAACAAACCCAATAACCGATGTAAAGAGTTCATTAAGACTGTCTTCAACATTGAATTCCTTAACTTCTGGAATTTTACTTTCGAATGCTTCTGAGTATTTTTGCAAACTATCAAATGTATCATCATTTTCGAAAAAAATATTCTGGGTCATATTGCCTTGATTAGAGCTACTAGCGACACTTACAGGTTGTGTTGAAATCTGAACGTGTTTTCTAGTTAAATGTTTTTTAAAACTTCCTAAATTTTGAAAGGATTGCATGCAACTATTTTCCATACATCTAAAAGTGCTATATGTACTTAGATCATGTATTTTTTTTAAATGTTCTATAAATGGGTTCACGGACCCTATATTTTTTTTTACATATGAAACAAATCATGTTATAATATTAACTTAACTTAACTTTAAATAATAACTTATGAAACTACAGACGGAGCAGACGAAATAGTAAATGAGACAATAATCCTAAAAAGAAAAAAAAAAATAAAAATTAATTGCAGCGCTATTGCTTTGAGATAAAATTGTAAAGCTAATACCAGACAATATGTGTATACACTCTATTGGATACTGGATACTGCGCAGCTTTCGGTTGTATTTTTGTGCGATCCTAGGCTGCACTTGAAATGCGACTGGAACTAAGTTTTTTGTTGAGTGGAACCGCACCGCTAAGACTAGCGCAATTTACATTTTACAATCTGTGCCATTCTGCACTGCACATAAAATGCAATTTGTTGTTGCATTCCTGAGATGACACTGAATTCGTGCACAGAACGCAATACTAATGAGTAAGAGAGAATTGACGCAATTTCTTTTTCAGTCATTAACTCACCTGCAAAGTTCGTTTGTATTTCACGTGAGCAACACTATTGGATTCAGCGCATCAAGAGCCATCCCGCATAGAGATAGTTCTAACTCTGGAACTACCACTAATGGTGGCCAATAGAGGTCAGTAATTATTTTTTAAAACAGTTACTGCACTCACTGCTTGAAAAGTAAAACAAATGAATCAGGAGATATTCGATTACTAAGTGAGTATTGCACCCATTGAAAATAAAACATTAGTGCAGTGCACTCATAACAAACGGGTATTCATAAACGAGTACTCATAAACATAGTGTACACTGCGCTGAATATACTGAGTAAATGAATGAGAATGTCTTAACAAGGCATTGGAGGAGAGATAATGGTGAGTTAAAGAGGGAAGAGGCTATGTTTCTATATGAATGTAACGGGTGACCCATCTTTTATAGCTATACAAGCCCCAAAAATATTTTTGTTTTGTTTTGTTACATAAAATATGGCGCACCCTGTAACATCAATTATTTCCATTTTGTAATAAAACCCTAAAACTTTCCTAGCAAAGAACAAATTTTTATAAAGCTGCACTCAATAGAATCTAGAAACCAATTAACCATTGCATCTGTTTTATTCAGTGCACTCACTGTGTTATTAATAGTTATTATTGATCTTGTTTTGTTGAATTCAAGCACCCATGCAAGGCAAAGAAAGCAAACAGTGAACTCATTTTGGTATCAAGTGATCTCTATTGTGGAGTATTTGAGCTTTGCATTTTGGTACTCATTTTTAAGGTACTCTTGTTTGTAGAATTCCTGTGAATAGAATACACTGAACTACTGTACTCGTTTAAAGAAAGCATATGAATGTATTCATGCAAAACTCTAGTGGCCAAGCCAATCTTTTCTCCAACAAGTAAGGCGCTTGCGTGGCAACTAGAGGACTTGTTGGCTTTCGTCTTCTGTTTCACTTTCGAGTAAATACGATGCCAAAATAACCGCAAAACATTTTATATTCAACTTTGTTAAATTTAGAACCTGACCGAATCCAAGCATTTATATAATAGGTACATAAATTGTCTGAATATATTAGCTAAACATCTAACTTCTACATATATAATGCGTCACACAGAAAGAAAACTTACGAAAAATTTAGGAACGTTGCTATTGCGGTGAAATTTAATTATTTTTACCAGTCCCTATCGTTATCGATTAGGCTTTTCAAATGTTTATCTGAGATTTCAGATTTCTGATACGAAATAGAACGAACAAAGAATATTTAAATAAGAAATATTCGATACAGCGCATCTAGAGCTATCCCGCATAGAGGTAGTTCCAACTCTGGAACTACCACTAATTTAGGCCAAGCCAATCTTTTCTCCAACAAGTACCTACGGCGCTTGCGTGGCAACTAGATGACTAGTTGGCTTTCGTTTTCCATTTCACTTTCGAGTAAATACGCTGCCAAAATAACCGCAACACATTGTATATTCAACTTTGTTAAATTTAGAACCTGACCGAATCCAAGCATTTATATAATAGGTACATAAATTGTCTGAATATATTAGCTAAACATCTAACTTCTACATATATAATGCGTCACACAGAAAGAAAACTTACGAACAATTTAGGAACGTTGCTATTGCGGTGAAATTTAATTATTTTTACCAGTCCCTATCGTTATCGATTAGGCTTTTCAAATGTTTATCTGAGATTTCAGATTTCTGATACGAAATAGAACGAACAAAGAATATTTAAATAAGAAATATTGGATATACAGCGCATCTAGAGCTATCCCGCATAGAGGTAGTTCCAACTCTGGAACTACCACTAATTTAGGCCAAGCCAATCTTTTCTCCAACAAGTACCTACGGCGCTTGCGTGGCAACTAGATGACTAGTTGGCTTTCGTTTTCCATTTCACTTTCGAGTAAATACGCTGCCAAAATAACCGCAACACATTGTATATTCAACTTTGTTAAATTTAGAACCTGACCGAATCCAAGCATTTATATAATAGGTACATAAATTGTCTGAATATATTAGCTAAACATCTAACTTCTACATATATAATGCGTCACACAGAAAGAAAACTTACGAAAAATTTAGGAACGTTGCTATTGCGGTGAAATTTAATTATTTTTACCAGTCCCTATCGTTATCGATTAGGCTTTTCAAATGTTTATCTGAGATTTCAGATTTCTGATACGAAATAGAACGAACAAAGAATATTTAAATAAGAAATATTGGATATACAGCGCATCTAGAGCTATCCCGCATAGAGGTAGTTCCAACTCTGGAACTACCACTAATTTAGGCCAAGCCAATCTTTTCTCCAACAAGTACCTACGGCGCTTGCGTGGCAACTAGATGACTAGTTGGCTTTCGTTTTCCATTTCACTTTCGAGTAAATACGCTGCCAAAATAACCGCAACACATTGTATATTCAACTTTGTTAAATTTAGAACCTGACCGAATCCAAGCATTTATATAATAGGTACATAAATTGTCTGAATATATTAGCTAAACATCTAACTTCTACATATATAATGCGTCACACAGAAAGAAAACTTACGAAAAATTTAGGAACGTTGCTATTGCGGTGAAATTTAATTATTTGTCCAGTTAAATGTTCCTTTTTAAATTTTTATCTGAGATTTATGATTTCTGAGTTCCAACCGAGGTTCCAACTCTGGAACTACCACTAATGGTGGCCAAGCCAATCTTTTCTCCAACAAGTACGGCGCTTGCGTGGCAACTAGACGACTTGTTGGCTTTCGTCTTCCGTTTCACTTTCGAGTAGGTATATACGCTGCCAAAATAACCGCAACATATTTTATATTCAACTTTGTTAAATTTAGAACCTGACCGAATCCAAGCATTTATATAATAGGTACATAAATTGAATGAATATATTAGCTAAACTTCTACCTTCTACATAATATAATGCGTCACACAGAAAGAAAACTTACGAAAAATTCAGGAACGTTGCTATTGCGGCGATATTTAATTATTTATTCCAGTCAAATGTTCCTTTTTTAAATTTTTATCTCAGATTTCAGTCTTCTGATACGAAATACCTATAACGAACAAAGAATATTCTAATAAGAAGCGTCATTATAATGCGTCACACAGAAAGAAAACTTACCAAAGTTTAGGAACGTTGCTATTGCGGCGAAATTGAATTATTTTTCCAGTTAAATGTTCCTTTTTAAATTTTTATCTGAGATTTCAGATTTCTGATACGAAATATAACGAACAAAGAATATTTTAATAAGAAAGAACACCCGCACTCCACAGACAACATTTTAAATTTGACGAACGCTAGTGAACGTTTTGCAGACGCCGGCTACTTCATTTAACGAAAGATATTCTTTCGTTTTGTAAAACAACAAGTGTTCCCACTTTATTCGCCAATTTCTAGTCAAATTTTGTTTTAACTTTGGAATTTTCATGTCTGTCTGTCTGTCTTTCGAATATTTTGGGATAGGTATATATTCAATTTATTTCGAAATGTCACCTCAATTGAAGATTTCTTAGACGTTTTTTAATCCATTGACATCGTAGCCATCCCTTGATGGAATTTGTTACTTTATGTCTTGATAGAAAGAAGACAAACTATATTTTGGGATATGTACTATATTTATTCCGAAATGTCACCAGGAAGCCGTAAAATCGCAATTTTTCAAGCAAAAAAAAAAGTCACTCAAATTTTGAATATTTTAGGTATTCTGCCTGTCTGTCTGTCATGTCTGTCTGTCATGTCTGTCATGTCTGTCATGTCTGTCATGTCTGTCCGTCATGTCTGTCATGTCTTTCATGTCTGTCTGTCTGTCATGTCTGTCTGTCATGTCTGTCTGTCTGTCTGTCATGTCTGTTTCGATCTGTATTTTGGGATATATGTATACTATAATTATTTCGAAATGTCACCTCAATTGAAGATTTCTTAGACGTTTTTTAATCCATTGACATGGTAGCCATCCCTTGATGGAATTTGTTGCTTTATGTCTTGATAGAAAGAAGACGAACCATATTTTGGGATATATACTATATTTATTTCAAAATATCACCAGAAAGCCCTAAAATATTAAAAATTTAAGTGATTTTTTTTTCGCTTGGAAAAATTGCGATTTTAGGGCTTTATGGTGACATTTCGAAATAAATATAGTGTATATCCCAAAATATGGTTCGTCTTCTTTCTATCAAGACATAAAGCAACAAATTCCATCAAGGGATGGCTACGATGTCAATGGATTAAAAAACGTCTAAGAAATCTTCTATTGAGGCGATTTTTTGTTTGCTCTCCGAAATAGCCAGTAGAGTAAATAATATAAGAACAAAGTGTCAACTCTGATGCATGCAAGAAGTAAGTATTTTCAGCGAATGACGCACATTTGTTGAAATCCGTTTCGTATACAATAGTACAGAGCAATTTCTTTTCCTTCAAAGTGTATGCCTCTTGTACTCCAATGTGATGTTTGTTCGTTCTCTTGTGAAAAGTAACGGTGCACATGTGCCGCCTCGTTGTCGGTTGTCATCATTTGAGTGTACGTCATGGTTGCCACTTTACTTTATTTTTATTTTATTTGCTATTTCGATGAGTATTGTTTGGTTTGTCCTTCTTTTTTTCTTTTAGCTATTTCGCCTTATAAATCTGAATTCTGGAAAAATTATTGTTTAAACTGAGTGCTTTTTAGATCAAAAAGCAAATAGCGTTTAGGACAAAACGTCATATTGAAGCTCATTAAATTCATTCAGGCCTATTCGGCAAAATCTTTCATTATTTTAAGAATTTTCTGTTCATAATAGACCTCGACCATAAAAGATCTTTTATAAATCGTATTCTGGGTTTCGAACTATTATGGACCTCTGTTATGGAACTTCGAAAATTGAAAGTCTGTTACGAAGCGTCAAAACAAAAACAGCTGAGTTTTTAGTTTTTTTGTGCACAGTCGGTAGGCACCTGGGGACAGATCACGTAAAATAAAAACGATTGAACAATATCGTTTTCACGCATGCTGTCTCTATCATATCTATGGCAATAAACAGAGACTGCTATTGTCGAAACGACGTCGTTCGATCGTTTTCATTTTACGTGATCTGCCCCCTGATCAAATTTGTGCAAAAAAATATTAAAATGCAGGCTGAAAAGAGTAAGTTTTGAATAATTATTACAACCTAAATAAATGTGTAATAAATACTGGAATATCTTTTTAGCAAAAAGACAACAAAAAACCGCGACAGAGAAAAAAGAAATATAGCTATTGCTCTTACATGGAGCAAAATCCAATTAGAAAACACTATATATGTATAAGTCAGTAGTGTCGCGAGAAATTCGAAATCCAACTTTACATCGTCATTACATCATTAGAAGTACAATTTACCTGAATTTGACATGAAATTGTCGTATTCGTGATACCTACCAAGATCCAAGAAATTGTGTGAAACTATTGGATTTCAGCAAAAACCAAGTCATAAAAGAAGTCAATGATATGAAAACAGTGCTCAATTTATTTCTAGTCTGATACACGTCATTATTTTAAAGTGTGATCACTGCAACGCCCAACTTCACACTGAATAAAGGAGGAATATCAACTTTTCGTTAAATTTTTAAATAACGATTCGTTAAAACAATAAACTGTTTATTGAATTAATGAACACATTCATTACGACAACGAATGATTAATAGAAAAGGTATTGCAATTAGTGCATAGAAACTTAATAAACTAGGTATCAAAGAATCGAAGAGTTTCGTTAATTAAAGGCTTTCACTAACTTCGTGAAAAATTTGTTATGTTCAAATCTTGCAAGCCAAATTTGAACCACTTCCACTAAACTTAGAACTTTGAAATGTTCCATGCTGGTTGGGTTGTGAAGACAATGTAATATTTAGAAGGAATTTTTAAATTTTGACTTCCCCTGCCCCTTTAAGGGAGGCTTTTTCATAACACATGAACCATTAGCCATATTAACTTGAGGCTTTGTATGTCAATAGATACCTAAGTCAAAACTATTACATACCTAATAAATTTTTAAAATTCGTCCTATAAGGGTTGAAAAAAGCGGGTGCAAACTTTTCTATATATAAATCTATGTAGGTCAACTCAAGAAATCCTTTTAATTCTAAGGCAATACTTCACCGAGTATTTTGAGCTACCTAACATTCATCTTTCTGGTCCATCCAGAGGGTGAGATATAATAAATTGAAAATAGATCTTATTTGGCCAAATGCAAACAAAAATTGTTATCTCGATCTCGACTGCAGTTGTGCTTAGGAGGGGTAGTTTTGGTTTGCTTTCTATAAATAGAATTGTCACTCGGACGACTGGAATTCAGAATGTATATATACGAGTACGTATTTTACATGTACGACGTAGTTGAATTTGATGTAGGGTATGGATGTGCATAAAACAAACTATGTGTATTGTAATGTAGGTACCTACATATAGGTTAGGTATGGTATGCACAATCGTACATACGTCATATATTTGAGATCTGCAGCTATGGAAAGTGTATCGGTATGAACGCGTAGTAAAAACAATCAAATCATACTTGTCGCGAATTTTCATTTATGTGAAATACATAGTATGTCTATTGACTTAAGACTTTGAAATTTTGCATGCTGGTTCAGTTTTAATGACAATACAATAAAATAATAGGAAAAAAAATGTTTCTCTTATTCAAAGCATTAATAAAAGTTATGTAATTGAATCAATAATTAATAAACATTCATTGGCACAATTAACATTTATTAAAGGCGTAAAAATAAGAACGAATTAATTGTTTCTATAAATCGTTTATCAACTAAAACCAATTTTCTCGATTAATAAACGTTTATTGGGTTTTAGTTGATAAACAATGAACGTTTATTGAAGTCAGAAATATATGAATAATAAACTGTTTATTGTTTCAATAATTGTTTTATTAGGGCAGTGAACTCGTTTATTATTCCAAGCAACGTTTTAATTAATTAACATTCATTGACACAATTAACATTTATTAAAGGCGTAAAAATAAGAACGAATTAATTGTTTCTATAAATCGTTTATCAACTAAAACCAATTTTCTCGATTAATAAACGTTTATTGGGTTTTAGTTGATAAACAATGAACGTTTATTAAAGTCAGAAATATATGAATAATAAACAGTTTATTGTTTCAATAATTGTTTTATTAGGGCAGTGAACTCGTTTATTATTCCAAGCAACGTTTTAATTAATAAACATTCATTGACACAATTAACATTTATTAAAGGCGTAAAAATAAGAACGAATTAATTGTTTCTATAAATCGTTTATCAACTAAAACCAATTTTCTCGATTAATAAACGTTTATTGGGTTTTAGTTGATAAACGATTTATAGAAACAATTAATTCGTTCTTATTTTTACGCCTTTAATAAATGTTAATTGTGTCAATGAATGTTTATTAATTAAAACGTTGCTTGGAATAATAAACGAGTTCACTGCCCTAATAAAACAATTATTGAAACAATAAACTGTTTATTATTCATATATTTCTGACTTTAATAAACGTTCATTCATATTCCCAATAACCGTTTATTGATTTTAATAATTTGTATTCATTGTCCATACGGACAGGTTTGTTGCCATAATTAACGGAATAATAGAAACAATGAACCATTAATTAATATGTAGATATAGCTTTTAATTAATGGCTTTTAATTGTCTCAATAAACGTTTATTAAATCAGATTTTCAGAAACAATTAACCGTTCGTTGTGTCAACGAAAAGTTTATTGTGACAATGAATAATAAGTTAATTAACGCCGTTTATTGATTTTACGAACCATATTTTTTTCAGTGTACATATGTATCCTTACCACATACTCATGGGCTGCTTTTGTTACTTCAAAGTGCTCTGTGTGTGTGGAAGACATTTTGATATTCTTCTGGTATTAAACCTTGTCAAATATAAAACGAATAACGCGAAAAAATTGTAATTATAAAAACTATACTACTATAATATTACTATAATAAAATTTCCCCGCATTCTTCAAATCGTTGAATGTGGTTTTCGTATATTGATGTTCTATTGTTTGGCCGTAACAGTCCGGGTTGGTCATAAGTCCGTAATTTGATTACTGTCTTATGACACGTCTGAAAGAATAAAACGCATAAAACTAATTGAGTCGGAACATCACTGAAAATATCGCCCATAAAAACATAATTGATATGCTCGTAAATTTCAGCGTATTTAGTGATTTTATTTAAAGGTTTTTCCCTTATTTTCAGTATCTGAAATTTTTTAAGGATTTGACAGAGAAAATGTAAGTGAAGGAATATAATACATCTTATGGTTCGAATTTGAGGAAACATTTCCTTGTAAACAACAGACGTTTATGTTGTTATCCTCATCCTCGATACGTTAACTCAATTTTCAAATGATTGTTTTTAAATCGCTTGTCACACAATAGGGTTGTACAGTACACATGGACCCATCCCCTTTGAGGGTGGTGGAAATACCACCACATCATGCTATAGGCATGTTTCAGATTTGGACTTTCGTATGCATTCGGCCCATCGATGCAGCACGGTTGGGACTGAGAAATCATGATGCAACTTTTTTAAATAAGGAATTTGGTAGGTAAACTAGTATCCTATTCGAATCACCGACGGGGGGGAATATATCAGGACGTTCAACATGCGTATTGTCATTTTCAGAAGTAGGTGCTTTCACAAAATAACAACCTAGAAGCACAAAAATATTGTATTGGACAATATGAACATCTCAGTTAAAAAATAAAAATGTTATTAAATTGAAGCAAATTAAATTGTTTTTAATAGTTAGCTACCTAAAAACTCTGAATTTTTTCTTTAAATCATTAATTTTGCAGTAGTATAGTTTCCAAAAAAATGATCCTCTATTTCATCCACTCAGTTTTGATACTTAGGCCTTGAGTCAATTGCTTGAGTTTTGCTAGAATGTTGAAGAGGAAATAAGAAACTGAATTTCTAAAATAGGGGTTTGATGAACTTCTCTTTTCAAAACTTTCATAAGTGTCAGAAAATTAGTCGAAGATAATTATTTGGCGCAATTGACACACGGCCTAAAGTGGCATGGGCTTTAAGTGCATATTTTCTTGACGGAATTTCAATTTTTATGCCTTGATCTAGTGACTGTATAGTGCTGGTAGTATTTGGGGGCAACATACAAATTTTCACATGTCCCTTCGTAAAATTTTATTGCACAAAAAAAAAAAAAAAAATCGAATGTGCTTATAAAAAGATAAAATAACAAATCAGACACCAAAAGGAAGCAACCATATTTTTGGCAGTATATTTATTTTTTAGTTTTAACTTACCTACTCTTTTCAGCATGCATTTTTATATATTTTTTGTTAAAAATTTTATCAAGTGGCTCCCAACTCTGTACAGAAAAAATTATAATAAATCAGCTATTTGTTTTGATAGCTTGGTAACAGGATTGCACTCTTCGAAGTTCCATAACAGAATTTTATAAAAGTTCGAAACTTAGATTACCTACGATTTATAGATCTAGCATCTAGAAGATATTTTATGATCGAGGTCATAACATAATTATAGATTTGACAGAATAGGCCCAATTTCTTTTCATTCGTTTTGAAAAAGTCGTATAAATGTACATTATTAAAATCAAATGTTGTAGCCATCTCAAATGTGCCTATTGTGCAGTTTTTTTAGGTCGTTGTTGGTGTACCGGTGTAGGTAGATCGTCGTTGAAATGTCACCATAACAACACACCCCGTCGTGGCGGCGAAAATTGTATCTGCTAAATATCGTACCTACGAAAAACTTTTCTTTCTAAACGGCCCATGGTTTATAGATACATAAAGCAGGACTGCAATATAGGTTATTTATATTCCTATTTAAAATCACTATTCATGTATCTAGGTATAAAGCCTTTTCATTTAAAGTGGCTGAACATCAACTATACCAGTGGTTCCGAATCTTTTTCAGCCCGCGGCGCACCTACAAGTTTGGTATTTTGTCACGACGACGCCCTACTCTAGCTATTTGAAAAAGGAACAGTCGAATGAAATAATAGCTAGATAGGCACAAAAATTAAAACATCCGCAATATGAAACTGAGTTTTTTTATTATATTTAAATAAGAATTCAGAGTTGAAACAGAAAACAACAAGATAGCCTTAAGAAAAACAAAAATAAGATCAATGTGAAAGGTTTTCAAAGCAAACTTGTTGACATCATCATCTGCAAAGTATTTTGAAAACCATTCGATGAGTTTCGAAAGGTGTTCCATGAAAAGGGCCATCAAGTCTTGTGATACAACCAGTTCATTAGATGCCGCATATTTATACAATTGCGGGAAGCAATCTTGACCGCCACCTTCAATCATCTTTTTTATCCACAACTGCAATTTCTTTCTAAACACCGCAATTTTAAAGAATGTTAAACAAGTCTTGGGCAGTGCTTTTGCAGAATAATAGTTCTTCGACAATAATATTATGAGCCAGAAAGCGTACGTAACAAATAAGATGTGCATCATTATTACTGTCAGTAAACTCATCAAGTTGCAAACCAAAATCCTTGACTTTAAGTTGTTCTATTAATTGGTAGTTGAGATCCTCAGCTATATCATGGATTCTTCGACTGATAGTATTCTTAGATACCTTGGAACTTAATTTTTCTGTTGATTCTCCCACCATAATATTCACCCATGTCGAGAGCAGCCGGTAATTTAAGCTCTTCTGCAATAGTATGAGGTTTTTTGAATTTTGCCACCCTATTATGCCACTTTGAATGATGCTAACATTGCGTTTGTTAGGTACTGAGGCTTGCGGTTTTTACACATCTTTGTTCAACAAACGCTTTCTTAAGCACAGAAATAACCCGCGCTTATCTTCGACTTCGACTTATTTGGAGAATTTATATGTATCATTCACTCACTGGGCTGAAGAAGCAAGTGTGTTGAGAATTGAGATTTGAAAAACACTAATTTTTTTATTTATGTACCACGATCTCGCTGGACTGATGTGTCAAAAGACAGGTTGTCACTTAAAAAAAATTACCAGTCGACTTATTTTGGCAAAAAAGATACTGCAATTGCAGTTAAATGAATTGAATTAAGCAAGTGGAAAGTGAGGTATGTTTAAAAATGCAGTTTACAAGCAGCGCAAAGCTTAAATATATTTGTATTTTTGGGCCTTACCAATAATCATTTTTAACCTTCGACTTAAATATTTTGAGGGTCACAATAGATAATTTTATATGGAAACCGGGGTTTGTGAATAACTCACAGCGCGGCGCCCCTCTTTACTTTCTACGGCGCACCAGGGCGCCGCGGCGCACACTTTGGGAACCCCTGAACTACATATACTATTATTTTTCGTCGATGAGTAGGTAGATATATTATGTAGATATTTATGTCGTTTTCGGTTGGTCGTCCAGAACCGTCCGGAAGAACTCTCCGCGATTCTGAATTCAAATCTAGAAGCAAATTTCTCTTCTTTTCAGTAGAAGAACTCTCAGTTGAGTGCCAATCGAACGCTTTCGGAAACGTTCGGATTGCTTCCGGACGATTCTGGACAACCAACCGAAAACGTCATTAGCCTAAAAGCTCATGACATAAAACCAACCAATATACATGTAGATGCAAATAGAGTAGGTATCTATAGTTTTTTTTTTTTTTTTTAATAATTATATCTAATTCGTATCTATTAGTATTATTAAAATATCTATTCATTTTTGGCTCAGTGGTTAGTGTAGGATCCCAGATTCGATCCCCGGAAAAATACAAATTAAGTATCTATATCTTAAGGTTTTTTTCCATCGCGAACGTCTGACAAAAATCCGATAGTATAAATGTCCTGAAAAGCTTCTCAATTCAGCCGTTCGGACTCGGAATAAAATTATAATTCCCTTCCATTCGTGCCAAAAATAATATAAAAACTCACAGCAAACGAATGATTGTGAGAAGCTAGGCATAGGGTGCCTATAATGGTCATGGTCATGGTGATTGTGCCAACTATTTATTTATTTACTATCCATTTTTCGCATGTTTGAAAATAATGTAATTAGATACGTTAACCATTTCACCTCTTTACAATATCACAAAATCAGTAGGCAGGCAGGTACTTACTTATTAGATATTTTCGAGGACCATTTTAATTAATTTTTATATAAACCATGGTGCATTCGTTGATCCCAATGAATATGTTTTAAGGACTCCACTCAACCTAAACTTTCAACTTGGTTCAACCAAATACTATTCAATTTATGACTCACTTTTTGAGATTCCCTTGTAGACTGACTACGTATTTATTTCTGTATAAATAAATTAGCTTAACTATCAATATGCATGGTTCGTGAACGATTTTTAAATCCTTTTTATCTCATAAATCCCAAAATGCTACCTACAAAACCGTACTAACTACCAGTAACTGCAGTGCATACGACAAAAAAATATAACAACAAAACTACAAGAGGCGGAGCTAAAACACAGCCATTCTTATTGTCAGAGATCATGAGAAAGCCAACATTCATCTCTTTCATACATGTATTCAATTAAAATCTTGGGACAATCACTTGAATGGGTCGGACGGACACTCAGCATCAGCATTAGCATCAGTTCCTTATTATAGTTTTGAAAACGAGATGCACTCACCGTCGTCATCGTCACCCATCTATACTATTCTAGATGCTGTGCGTGCTAGAGAAAAGCGCAGTACATCTACAGGTAGTTTATCACTTGCATATATAGGAAAAGGAATACTATTCATCTCTCTCCCTCGCCAGCATTCGGCTTTGTATGAATGTATCTTTTGACCAGCCGATCGGAAACTGGAAATCCTACTGGAGTTGAGCTGTGTGTGACCGTTTCGAAATCAGTTTTTATCTGACAATCAAACGTTGAAGGTGTCTAAGTTGTAGAACGGACAAAAAATATAAATATAACTGAGATACGTGATTCATAGTGTAAATTTGTTGTTTATGTTTTGGATTAAAAAAAAAATTAACCTGACTTTTTAAGATCATCAACAGAAGAAGTGATTTTTTTTATGTTTAAATAATATACGTGCATTTTACAAGTTAATCTACATTTAAGTAGAAAGGACTAAAATCAAAATTGTGTGTACCAACCTTCAACTATCTGTAGTGTGAAAATCGATGGCAGTATCATCATTAAACATGAGTCCATATTTTGCTGGATACCCATTTCAAGGTAATTATTTGAAAAATTCTTGTTTTCTTTGGGGATAATAATATAATTGACGAAATTGCCATACATTGATTTGAACATTGGTGTTTTATATTCCATATATGCATTTGGTGTAAAAGTCAATTGCATATGAATTTGTCACCTGTGAGAAGCTTTTCAAATTTTAGAAAGACTTCAATAATGATCGTGTTTTTTATGTTTCTATACGTTCTTCGTATCTACGTCTTATAACCACTCGCTAAAAAAAACATTAAAAAGTTAACACCTACGGATATGCAGAATTGTTAGTGTGGGTTCTCACTTAAAAATACTTAACCGGTATTAGGTAGTTGATTAATTTCCTTGTGTTTTTGTTAAACACTTTAAATTAAAAAAAATTGCGATCTGTTAAATAAATAAAGAGTAAAAACTAACAAATTTTCACGCTTCAATTGGGGACCTGACAATTTGTGTCGGGTTTTCATTCGATGTGCTGGTTGAGAGAACGACAACCTGTCATCATCAGTCCATTTGAAGTATGAAATTCCAAATTCTCTATACAGTGGAGCAAACATCGTGTCACTATCTTAAACTGTCCGCCTAAGGGAGTTGTACGTTCAAATGGAAAAGCCGTTCTAAGCAAAATGCTCTCTTTGTCATAAATACGTAAACTCCTACTTCCGCAACTTTATTTTAAACGATAAAAATACCTAACTTAACAGAAAGGATATTCTTAGAATCAAAATAAGGTTGAAAACGTGTTAAACTATGAAATGCCAATTTAATTACTGTTATTTGAATTAAGAAAATAAGTTAGAATAGCTTGTGCAAGAGTTAATCCTTCACCAAACTGTGCTTGCAAGTCAACAAGAAACTGAAGTGACAAACTGTTAAACAAATGGAGAATATTTTTTGTCCGTCTTAGGGAATTTAATAAATTGTGACAAATATATTTGTACGCGTCCTTTTAAGGGAGTACCTACCAAAGGGAACGCTAAATGTATGAAATCGGAAACATAAAAGCTTCCTTACAAAAATGTGTCCGCCTTGAGGAACTTTCCCCCGTATATCCAATTATCCATGTATCTGTATCCACATATTGTCATGCAAATAAATTTCAGATCTGGACCGTTTCTGCATCGTACATTTTTGTCGAGCATAAATTGTGCATTTAACATCCTAAATATAACCGAACTTTTATTTGAAAATATGTTGGTACATGTTAAGTCCAGCAAACTAAGATCCAGATCCATCAGAAAATACTTAGAAAAAGGAAGCAAATTTACATAGCACTATAGGAAATATATCTACCCTTTGTCAATTTGGAAAGCCATAATTAAAAAAATAAATAAATTAAGTACAATAGTGGACGCAAAGTTACCAAGCTGGAAATCCAAGGGTAACAATGTGATCCAAGGGTAACAATACAATTAACTATCATTGGCCACAAATAGAAACGAATATGTATCAATTAGTATCATTTCTGCTTTGCTAAAATGCTAATACAATGTTCCGGAATTTGCTCCGGGGATTTTGGAATACCCCTTTTTAAATCTTAAAAAATAAAGGTGAATATAAAACAGTTGCCCTTGTAAATAAAAGAAATCTTTATTCTTTGAATGCAACGAATTGAAAAGATCTATACAATTTTATTCCGAATTTGAACGACTAAATTGAGAAGCTATCTCACGACAGTTAGCTGAAGCTCAGTGGAAAAAGCCTGAAGATGCACATTGTGTTTTACGGGTTCTAACTAGAGACCTCTCCCTCAGTAGTCTGTCGCTGACCACTGAACCACTGCACTCACAAAAACCAATCAGCAAAAAAAAACCCAGTAAGACAATTATCTTCGACTATGCCGAATTATAATATTGTAAAAAATATTTTAGTATTACAAAAATATATATTTGTATGGGAGGTATGGTTAGTTTTTATTCGACCAAGCTCATTTTTTGTCAAAAATGTTTAAATATTATTGAAACAATATGTGCAAAGTTTAAACTTGCTATCTTTACTGTGGCTATTTAAATTTAATTTTTAACGTCAAATAGATATATATTTCGTATGGGAGGTAGTAGTAGTTTTCATCCGATCATGTTCATCTTCGAACTTAGCCTCAGTTTGGTGGATAAAAGCTTACGTACCAAATTTCAAGTCGATAGCTCTTACTAAACTTAGTTACTGTCATAGCTCGAAGTAGGTACCGAACTATAATGTTGAGTCGAGGTTGAGGGTTCCTTAAATTTTTTCCAACTTGCGTCTGCCGGCATTTGAACCGAAATGTAAACCCTTTTACATATTTATAGACTACGGTTACTCACTGTTAAGAATAGCTGAGGACTGACTCCAAAATGCATAATTTAAAACAGGATACATATTTATATATCAGTTCAGACATCACAATGAATGTATTCCCAAAATAAATGTCAAACTGCTCAGTTTGACGAAGGCAGCGTGTTTTATTCACTTTCTCAAAAAACAAGCCGATTTGACACTAATCTTATCGGCGACCGTATGCGGTAAAAAAGAAAAAATGAGTCAGTGACACCATCATCACATACCGCCCGTAACAATAGAGACTTGCACACAACATTTTAATAGTAGTATGCTTCTTTTTTTTATTGTGTTATTACAATACATCGAATGTACATCATCTTTTTGTATCTGCTTTTGTTGAATCATCTTTTTCTCCCTTTTTGGCCCGCTTTCGTCCACGTTTCGATCACATCATGAGCATTACCATCATCATGCTGGGGAACTGGACACTATAGTATAGCTTGCTTGCAAACTAAACCAAAAAGAAAACAAAAACAACAACAAGAAAGTGATCCCCACAGACGGCTTGGCGCGTCGGCGCTCTTTGATCTTGATCGTCCCATCTTATCTGTATCTGTTTCGCGCGCGCACACTCACTCACCACCAAATCTTTCACGTCTTATAATTCTGTAGATGATTTTTCATATTATACCGTACGAAGAGACCATCGCATATGAATATCATCATCCATAGATACATTTATACCTAATTTAGTTTTTTTTTTTTTTTTCTCATATTGTTAAAATGTTGTTTCTTTAATTCCATCATGAAGATTTTTGCCCCATCGGCAGAGCTTATACACAGATGGTGAATGATCTTTTATTTCATATGTACTCGTATCTATAGATCATTTATATTGGTATGCGGATTGTGGATACAGGTGTTGAGATTATAAGAGAAACAACATAGAATTGCAAATTCTGGGTGGCAAAATGAGCAGCAGAGCTATTTCCACGTGATTTAATTTTCACAAACAGCAATGCAGATATTGAGCAATCCATCTCTATTGTTTGACTTTCAGTTATGTAGATACATTTGCTAACCACACGCAATACTGTGGAAAATTGGGAAATAATGCAAATTGCGATCGAATAATGGTCGTGTTTTCTCAAGGATCCCGCATCTCTGCAAACAAAAGGTAACAATCAACCAAATGAGATCAACTCGATTGTTTGGGCAAACCTAAATTGGATTCAGCTCGAGCTCTTCAGATGACTGTATCTGTATCGGTTTTCTATATACCTACCTGTATCTTTTTGCCGAAATCAGTAAAAGGTTTACTCATTTGGAAAATTAATGCGATCACTTTAAGCCCCGGAATTATCTGGTAGATCCATCTTCCCATAAAGAAGATGCAATTAGGTTTCTATTATTAGTTTGGTTCATTAGAACAGTGATTAGATCAGTGATCGGCAATTGCTTTTTCGTTTTAAATGACAAATGGATACAACAATATGTCATAATCAATGGATGTTAATTGTTTTCTATATCTCAAATTTTGCTGGACAGTATTATAATCTTTTTTTCGTTTGTTTGGTTTCGTTTTAGGACAAGGACGTGTCAATCAACTTGGAGGCGTTTTCATTAATGGGCGCCCTTTGCCGAACCACATTCGTTTGAAGATCGTTGAGATGGCGGCGGCGGGTGTGAGACCATGCGTCATTAGCAGACAATTACGAGTCTCTCATGGATGTGTTTCGAAGATCCTCAATCGCTACCAAGAAACCGGATCGATTCGTCCCGGCGTTATTGGAGGATCAAAGCCGCGTATTGCTACTCCCGATATAGAAGCTAAAATCGAGGAAATGAAACAGGAGAATCCAGGTATATTTAGTTGGGAAATTCGTGGCAAGCTGATTGACTTGGGAATTTGCGACAAAAACTCTGCGCCATCGATTAGTTCCATCAGTCGTTTGCTTCGAGGAGGTACCAAGGACGGCAGTGGATCGCATTCGATCGATGGCATTTTGGGGCCAACTTCTTCGGGAGAAGACAGCGAAATCGAATCTGAGCCCGGAATACAATTAAAACGCAAACAGAGGCGATCAAGGACTACATTCTCCAATGATCAGATCGAAGCACTGGAGCGTGTTTTTGCCAGAACCCAATACCCAGACGTTTACACTAGGGAGGAACTTGCCCAGTCCACTGGCTTGACTGAAGCTCGCGTTCAAGTCTGGTTCTCGAATAGGCGCGCACGCCTCCGAAAGCAACTTAATACCCAGCAAATATCCGCATTCAATTCCAGCCTGTCCGGATTGGCCTCTAGTGGATTCGCGCCCGCTCAGTATCCATCGCAAACGGCTGCTCATAGTATGCCCAGCATGATATCAGATCCAGGCTATCCTACCCCAGCAACAACTAGCCAAAGTTGGCCAACTCAGCAGGCTATAGCTCAAAATACCACCTACGCACACTCTACTGGTTCAGCCTCAGTTTCACCATCGTGGAGTAGCTCGGCTTCCTTAAGTCCAAATCATCAGGCCCATCAATCAATAACGACAGCATCCAGTAGCGCAGTTCCGACCACCACCTATGGAACCTACGGAATGCCCATCGATGCCAGTGGTTATAATGCGGCATCAGCTTACAGTCTGCATACACCTACAGCGGAACAGTGGCGCTCACATCAGAATAAGATTTCAGGCTCTGAGTGGGATGCTTACAACTTTTCATCGTCATTCTTCCCCGGTAATCCGCATATGTCTAGCTATGCTGGTGGAGTGTCAACTGAGGCTAAATCCGCGTATCCTTACATGGGTGGATTTGAAATAGGACGTGTTCATTAAAGAGTAGGATTATACTTATGCTGGTTTGTAGTACAAAATGCAAGACTGTATTAATTAAGGAAACCTTGCGCATATACGATACATATATAAATATTTTTTAAAATTAGAGCTTACAAATTATTTCTGTTAATATTAAAGTCTATAGTAAAGTATTATAAGAAAAAAAAAATGTGCCTGGAGACAAGATTTAAAATGAGACTGTTTTATTTAGTTTATTAAGAATTTTATGTAAAAATAAAACATATTTTAACAAATTTAAATTTTGTGTCGCGTAATTTTCTAATTTTCAAATTTTTTGAAACTATTCGCAAAACTATGCACCTACACATACACAACCAATGTCGTGCAAAACAAATTTTCGTCGAGATAAAATAGTTTTCGGATTGCAACCAGGGCATCATTCGGCAATGATTTATTTTTCCACGACGATTCTTGGATCACTTAAACTCGAATACCAATCAACTGTATTGCCATAAACACTCCATTTTTGTTGTAGATGCTTACTGGGGGAGAAGCTACGACGTTATTCATTTCTATGCGCGGTTAGTGGCTTTGGCTGCTTTTGCCCACTGGGGACTGAACCTTCCTCACTGGGGTCAAAGATAAACACTCTGACCACTACACCATGGCCACCAACTAACTTAGATATAAGATGTGCTCGGAAAATAATAGTGTACCTACCTACGGGCGATGAATCTCAGGAAAGTAAATCGAATCCATAAGGAAGAATATACCCTGAATCCCCAATCCCTGCTCCTTTTTGTACCGCGAGGTTATGGTCAGGATTAGAGGAATCATAACCCTCCCACTTTACTGGGGTTCGCCGATTCGACCTCAGAAAGTATCTGCAAGGTCTCCCGGTTTCGGAATTCGGACCACTTCGCCACTGAGGCCAATCAAATGCTGTAGTTTTTGCAGGAGGTTTTTGGCCTACCTCTCTTCCTTGATTGAAATTTCTTTTTTGACAGGGTTCGTAGGGTCCTCCCTTTGAACATGGCAATACCAACTTAGGCAGCCGTGCTCCAATTTTTTTCAAATCTTCTCGGATCTTCGAACTTCTAATTCGATCAAGTTTTGATCCATTGTCATTCGGAGCATCTTCATCTCAGCTGTTGTTAATTTGCTCCCATACTTTTTTGTACATTGCGAACCAGATGAGCAACTGCAGTTTTGAGCCCTCCATTTTAACGTGGGGAACGTTTTTCGGTCATAGAAGATAGCAGAGTTTTCACGATTTCTGACAATAGTTGCTTAGCTAGTGATTAAATATCCCAGATGAACTTTTCCCACTTGCGGGAATCACTTTTTCATTCAAATAAATGCCTGGACTCTGTCGGAGTGGACTATGTTCTGTGAACCGGGCTCCGGCATTGTCTTGTCTTCCTCTTGTCTTACTTACATGTCCGTCATACTTACATGTCAATGATCATGTAGGATTCTGGAACTTCTCGATCTATTAGCACTACCAATATGGGATCTAGCTTGGTTGTCTATAGAATGCTTTTTTAAATCAACGATGTTTTTCCATTACAATCCTTATACTTTGGCCAATCCATGCTCATTCATTACTATGACTTTTTGTATTATGAGGACTTGAAAGGAAATATTTAGTTTTAATGGAACCCGAATTTTTTAATACGAGTATTTTTAAAGTCAAGGCTATCATTATGATTTCAGTAAGAGGGGTATCCAGTAAAACGGTTAAAACCGTTGAACATATAACTTTTTCCACTCCATGTGTATTCTATACCAATAGACACTGGCGATCACTAGGATGAAGCCATTTCGATTTTCACTCTTTATACCTGATGGAAATTTTATACCCAGAAACTTTTACTGCCTGTGAACAGGTACATATTTTCCCAACAGTAGGTCATAAAATTAAAGGGTAAATAAGAAACGACCGACGCGACGGCTGGCATTTCCTAAGATAAATCAATGAACTACTTGAAAAGCATATAAAAAGATGCGCCACTAGGATGAGGCCATTGCGAGTTCACATCAGCGATTTTTTCAAAGTTTTGTTAAGAATATTTAAAATAGCGTTGAAAATAACAAAAGGCTTCGGAAAGACTTTGACAGCGACAGAAAGAGGAAAAATAGATGCTTTCAAGGCGTTAGGACACTCAGGCCGGTTAATTCTACGTCTTGCCTCTAATTGTACTCTACCAGCGACTAAAATAATGGCCAACAACGAAGTATCAGCCAGCATAGCAACGGTCCACGAAAAAGTGGTACTCTACAGAGAGGAAAACTTAAAAATAAACCTTTGAAGCAAGTACACAAGGAGCATCGAATGAATTTTGCAAGAGAAGATGTCGCTTGGAGCAAAATGTATGAATTGCAAAATGTATGGCCTCATCCTAGTGATCGCTAGTGTATCTTGATAGCTGAAATATTCGTTGCTTTGGTTTTAGAGTTGTATCTGCGCGGCTTCTCAAAATATTGCGAAGTCGGTATACCAAAGGGACCATGAATTAGGATTGGTTAAATGCTATTTGAGTAGCACGGCCTCTTAGGTAGGTACTCCCACTAGAATGACCACCATCAGTATCCGGTCTCGGCTCAGCCTATACATCAGGAATCAGAGGTGTCAATCGCAAACTCAAACATCGAGCCAGATTGAAAGTATTATATCCAAAACTTCATAGTAGGTATAAAAGTATCTATAAGAAGTTAATTTATTAAGTATGTGCATATAATATGCCTACCCAACGAATGCTAATTACATAAACAAGTTTCAGTTCTCGCATATCGGCGATCCCACAACTGTATTGCAAAAGCTTGATCACTTGCTCCCAGTTGGGTGAAGACATATTTTTTCCTGAAGTTTAAGGTTAACATTTTTTAATTTTAATTTGTTCACCATTCATCAATGAGTTTCATTAGCTTGTCATTTTGATCCATTAATGTAACAATAGGTTTACCTATATCGAAAAGTCTCTTAAGTATTGATCGGCTACTAAGAAACAGAACTTTTGCGATGTTATGAATATCTGTATATTGTCCATTAAGACATTTTAAACAAAAATTAACACATTTAATTGACGTTGATTTAGCCATCTACTTCTAATAAAATTATATATAATAATTGTTTTAATTATGGGATTTATCACGTGATCCACTTCCATCAATTTAGAGACTAATAACACAATTTAGCTGGGTTCCGAAAGTAATTGAAATTCAAATGGAACTAAAAGAATATTGGATTGATGATAGTGTTACCCTTCTTAAAAGTGGTGCTACATTTCGCGTGAGTTGCGGCTATAACTAAGAAACCCCTCCAGTTAAACAGCAGCACTTTGTCGAGCGCAGTATTGAGGAGAATCCGAATGAGTCGATTCGCCATCGTGCACACCAATTGGAGCTATGCCCATTCACGTTGTGGACGATTTTACGAAAAGATCTTGGCTAAACATTTGCTGAACGCATATTTTGGCGTAATGGACCTGTGATCTGACACCTTTATATTACTTTCTTTGGGGGTATGTGAAGTTCCTAGTCTAAGCCAATAAACCAGAGACGTTGGACAATTTGGAAGTCAAGATTCGCCGTGTTATTGCTGATATACGGCCCAGTTGCTCGATAAAGTTGTCAAAAATTGGACTTCACGATTGCACCTCATTCGAACTAGCCGTGGCGCGCATATGCCCGATCTCATTTTTAACCCTAGAATACTAATCTTATTTTTTTGTCGCTAAACACTAATCCTCGCCTGGGAGGCTACTTTTTAAAAAACGCCTTATTATTAAATTAAAACAGTTATTTTTACATTTTAAAAGTATACACATTTTTTCACTTTTCAAGCAAGTGACGACTTACCAAAAAAAAAAAATAAAAAATTTTAAATTTTTAAAAATTGTATATAAGCTTTGCAAAAACCAATAAATACATAAAAATGCTTTCATAACAAGAAAAAATAAGAGCTGTGTCACAAGAATTGTAGCCTCCACATTAATTTAAAAAGTAGCAATTTTTAGGAACCTATTTCTCTGTACATCCGAAGCATTTCGGCGACCTATGTCGTAGACAATACGTATTGCCGCAATTTTCACATTTATACACGCTCATGCGTCGTTTTTTAGCAGGATAATAGCTGCATACTGATCTCTTTCCTTATTTAATGATCGGTTCTCCAGGACAAGGTGTAGAATCGGAATCGAAATCTTGGACTTCCAAATTATCTTGATTTTCATTCTTATCGTGGGACAGTTCTTGTAACCACTGGCTTATTTGCTCTTCATTGAAATCCATCTTTAAAATATGCAATTTTCTTCATTTAATTCCATGCAAATAACAGAAATACTAC